>OX387976.1:12885457-14100886 GCA_947578425.1 Eugnorisma glareosa | reverse complement strand
GAACCCCTTTTCCTTATTCGACTTATTACATTACACACTAAACTTGTTTATTCACAAAATTAAGAACCATTAAACATGCTTTATCAAAGCTTAAAATCACATTTATTGGAAAAAGAAGCAATTTTATATGTATTGTAATGAAAACATAGTTTGATGTTTATGTAATTAGATTTTGGCAAATCATCATAATCTTCCTGGCCTTGTCCCATGTTGCTTGGTTTCAACACAAGGGGTAAAAAAGGGGCCCTATAACTAAGACTCCACTGTCCGTCTGTCTGTCTATTTGGCTGTTTATCACCAGGCTGTATCTCATGAACCGTGATAGCTAAATTTCAACTGTCTGTTGAAATTTTCACAGATGATGTATATTTATGTTGCTGCTATAACAAAAAATACTAAAAACAGAATACAATAAAAATTTAAGGGGGCTCCTATACAACAAACATGCTTTTTTTTTTTAGATAATCGTTCCGAACCCTTCGTGCGCGATTCCGACTCGCACTTCATCAGTTTTATTTTCTTCCATTCTCCACTGTCTGATAACACTCTATCATTTACTCCTTTTATTTGGCAAATAAGTACAACTAAATAAATTGGGTTGTGAATGGAAAAATGTATTTTTATGTACAGCAAAAAGATTCTGAGTGATATATAATAAGACTGAACAACAAGATAAAAAGTTTTTCTGTTATGTGGTGACATTGTTATCAGTCGGGTTAATAACCAGCTAATAGCAGAGAATGCAGGTTCATAACAAAACAATGTTACATTTGTACTCGGCTCTCGTTAGGTCAGGTATATAAAGAAACTTTTTATTCCTTTACTTGAATGTAATACTTGACATTTAACATGCTGTACTCATAGAAATGTAGTAGAATATTTGTTTTGTAAAAATAAACATTAATTGTAACATTTAGAATTTAAACAAAGCCAACAAAAAATCTGTAGGTACCGGTGGCTATATGTATACTGGTGGGATATTATTTGTGTCCATTGACAAGCAAAGAAAAAGTAGGACATTTAAAATTGTCATATCAACCTAAAAACGTCCACTGCTGTTGATTATTCCTCAAATATCACTACAATGAGCATATCTGTGCTTTTTATAAGTCAGTACATGCTTGACAGAGTTGTTTTTGTCATTGTGGCGTATCTGGATGTGTGACCAATTTAGTAATGCAGTGCTATTCTTCTTTGATTGCTGCTTTCCTTATGCATTTGTGTGATATACAGATTATACTTACCTACACCGCTACACTGTTGGTCCTAGCTGTCGTTTGTTGATCTTTGATAGTTGTTAGAGCTAGTCAGTGGGCTGAAAGTCTGGCAACCAATCTTACAAAGGGGTATTGTATAACTCAGTACTAACTGGGATGTGGAGGTCAGATAGGCAGTCGCCCCATGTAAAATACTGGGATTCAGCTGCATCTAGTTAGACTGGTAGTCAACCCCAAGTTGGGAAACGGCTAGGAAGATGATGATTATGTCTAATCATCATCTGCCTAGCCGTTTTGATTTATCTACCAAGCAAGAAACTAAATTGAATAATGCCTTGCATTTAACATTGTGGTATTAGTCTGAACTCATTTCATTGCTATTGCCATAGTACTTGCTTTTTCTTTTCAGCATGTCAATGGCAATCTAAATTAAGTCAGACCAAACCTGGGCTATGTGTTATACATATAGTTATGAATATCAGTACAAATATAATGAATAAGTTCTTTAAAGTATTTACACTAATAATTAAGACCTACAAAGAGTATTCGTTGAGAAATACTGACATCAATTCACTATCAGATCCTTGAAAAATCAGTCATTAATCTTATCAAAGTAGAAATTAAACAAATATTTTTGTATTCAGTTGTATTAGTCTTTACGATAAAAAACAAGTTAACAGCTAAGCTGGTACATTGTGATGTTCACCTATACCTTCACGGAAAATGTTTTTCTCACGGTTTGTAATGGGAACTTCCTGAGTATGTAAATCATAATCACAAACAGAACATGTTTTTTTTACGTAGAATAACTAACTAATAAGCTTCACACACCAATCTATTAGATTATGCGTGTAAAATTTTAAAAGAAATATTGGTTTTTTTTTTAGTTAATTCATAAATGGAATAATATGCAAGTTTCATTTAAATATAACAAAACGTCACGCCTGTAATTTGAACCCCCGGTTAGGCATACCATAACCACATTTTGGCCAGTTATGTTTTAAGTCTCATTTAATATGGGGCGAGGCTATTGCCATCAACCGGGCACAAATTCAGACTCTGTGGCTGCTACTGAGAAATTCCTGATGGAAAAACCCAATATTACTTTACTCGACCCGGGAATTGAACCCAGGACCTCATGCTCAGCAGTGGCGCTTGCAACCATTCGACCAACGAAGCAGTCAATCATTTAACTATACAGGTTTTATTTAACATTTACCATAATATATCATGTTCTTTTTGCATTGCAGTTGTGATAAAATAGAATACTCTATGTACACCTTATGAATTACCAAATCATCAAATTTTGACCAATTTAGCCTTAAATATTAGTATACCAAAACCACAAATATGATGCAGTTTCCCTGTATACTGTTCCATTATAAATATTTTCTCATAGAAATGCCCATTACGAGTATCCCTTCTTTTTTTTTTTTTTTACCGATGGTAAATCATCAAATAACTCCTCCCGCTCTGGGCTGAGCAGGAGGGAGTGTCAGACTTTTACTGACTAAAACCCATCCATGTTCCTTCCTTTGCCCTTTGTGTTCCAGGGCCGCGGTATCTCTTTCGAACAGTCCCGCAACCCTGGGAGTATCCTTATCCAATCAATGGCCAATTACAAATGATTGTTGACCTCACACCGTTTGAATGTTTGCGAAATAGATTCGATTTTGTATAGAATACTAGCTGTTGCCCGCGGCTTCGTTCGCGTTTTGGTCGGAAATTATGACACGAGCATGTTGTAAATATAGCCTATGGCACTCGGGGATAATGTAGCTTCCTATTAGTGAAAGAATTTTCAAAATCGGGTTCAGTAGATCCAGAGATTACCCCCTACAAACTCACAAACTTTACCTCTTCATAATATTAGTATAGATTATAAGATTTCTAAGCTAATGATTTTAAGGTAAATCACAAAAAAAAATGTTGATAATAAAAAATTGCAGGTATTAATTTTCTTTATAAACCTTTGTTTTGAACTGAAACTGAGAATTTGACCTTAATCATATTTTTTTAGAGTATTATGTTATAAATTACCTATACGGGGTGGAAAGCTCACCGACGCGAAAACGGTTTCCACGTATTTAGTACATCATTCTGAGACACCCCCCCCTTTTTTTTTTCGGGTGGTACATCGTCAAATAACCCCTCCCGCTCTGGGCTGAGCAGGAGGGAGTGTCAGACTTTTACTGACTAAAACCCATCCATGTTCCTTCACTGCCCTTTGTGTTCCGGGGCCACGGTATCTCTTTCGAACAGTCCCGCAGCCCCGAGCCACCCCCCCCCCCCACATAGAAGTTTTCGTCGGTAAATTAATGTCGGTGTCCTTTCCACCACGTATACAGCTAGATCTGGACTCATTCTGAATTGATTGGTCGGAGAAGGCAAATGCTTTAAACAAAATTGGAAAGCCATGGGATATTGTCTAAATATTACGAGGAGCAAACCTATAGCTATTAACTGGGCACAAATCCAAAATACTTGCTACTACTCTCATTGGTCGAGTGTTCACAAGCGCGACTGCTTAGCACGAGGTCCTGGGTTCGATTAAGTTTCATTTATCAGGAATTTCTCAGTGGCAGCCACAGTTCTGGATTTGTACCTGGTTGACGGCAATAGGCTGGCTCCCTATTAACTGGGGCTTACGACATAACTGACGAAATGTGGGTGTACTATTAGGTACACCACTGCCTAACCCCATTAGGGGTTACTGGCGTGAAGTTATGTTATGAAATACCCAATACCATTAACCCCATCCCAGCTCTTGGTTAGAAGTAGCGCCTGCAAATACTAACCTGGTAGTTAATCTTCGTCTGAGCTCTAATGATCACGGAACCATTATAGGTTTGTTGTCATCAATTTTTATTGTGGCACCAACCCCGTTACTGTTAGCTGTGTCATCCCACAGCTGGGCAAAGGCCTCTGACTTCCAAATCTTTTGATCTAGGGCTATTGTGGACCACTGTTCGTTGGTTCTGTCCAGCTCGTCCCGCGAGGTCTACCGCGTCGTTGTCTTTCTCGGTCTTTTACCAACCCAGAAATCGGGAAAAATAATCAGTTGTCCCATGTCTTTTTGTGTCCTATACAACGTGTAACAGAAAGGGTATAATCATATGGAATACTGTGGTGCGGACCATCAAACTGAACAACTTTTTCTATGGGTCCACGATCGAAATCTTAAAAAAATAATCAGCTGTCCCATACATTTGGGTCGAGTAGGTATTGAAATTTTGTATAGGACAGCTGATTATTTTTTTACGATTTCGATGGTGGTCCCATAGATAAAGTTGTTCAGTTTGATGGTCCGTACCACAGTATTCCATATGATTATACCCTTTCTGTTACATGCTGTATAAACTAGCGAATCAACAAGGTTGTTAGTCACAAGATGGCGTATCGATACGCCGTACTTGTCACCGGTACAGTTTTAGTGAGCTCTTGACCTTGCAGGTGTCTGCTGTTAATTTATTGATACATATTCATAAGTACATGCGCCTATGTGTGTTTGCGATGCTAGTTTTTGCTAACTGACTAGGTATGAGGAAATTCGTTGTATGTAGGCCAATTTTCAGATGATAAATATTGACAATATTTGACGAATGACAGTAGTTCGAACTTTTGGGAAAATCACATAGTTTTCCCGTATTTGTACTCGTACGTAGGTACCACAGTTGTTATAATTAATTTTGCTTCCTTATTCATCAGTTTACTATTGGAGTCATTTTTGCCTGAAATTTTGAGTGTAAAACTTTAAAATTCAGGCAAAACTGAGTTACCTACATAAAAGTTAGCTAGTAGATGCATCTAAGGCCGCCTCCCGAAACGTAAAGCATGTTGACCTGGTGGTTGTGTGGACGTCACGTCGTGTGTTTGAGTTTTTCGGAAACTGAATCGTAAAGTCTTCCTGCATTACCTGCCCCATCTTACTGCTCAAGTGTTGCAGGATACTAACTGTATCTCCGTAGATCTCCTGTGGGCTATCATCACTGCTTTTTCTCATCTTTAAATAATTGTTTACAGAGAAGAGGACCCAAAACCGGCTCGCCGTGGAGTACAGCTAGCGAAAGTCCGACGCCGACAAATAGCGTGGCGGAGCGAGTACACCCTGTGTGGGAGCACAGTGCTACGGGCCGGGGGGTGTGGCCGGCCAACACAGGGGAGGAACATACGAGACTACTCGGTAGGTAGCCTGTCCATAGAACCTTTTTATGCAGTGTGGCGCCGACAACACGATAATAAATGAGAACACTCGTAATATTAGTTCATAGGAATATTTTTAAACTATCAAATAAATCTTAACATCGAAATAAAAAACTAAATAGCTTAAATAAATCTGTCAACGAAATACAACACAATTTATAAATATTGGTTTACTAACCTCAGGTATATTGGCACTAATTCGCGTCTGGAAATAAAATTTAAGGAACGAATTTACCAAAGCCTTTTGAAGGAGCGAGTTACCAACATGTGTTTAATGTTTAAACCGATGAGGGGGTCGTTAACCTGTCGGTGCTAGCTTATTAATCTACATCATGTAGAAAAAGCTGAAAATGAAAAATAATGTCCTGTGACTAAACAACAGGATATAAACCAATGATTTTTTGTATGCAGACTGGGAACGTCATGAGGTCATAAACAGTTTAATTTATTGTCCTATTGATGGCGCTACCCTGTATTATTGTCAGTTGCTTTATTATATTAAGAGTATTATCTCTTCTGTCGAATTGGCGCGAAATAAACGGAAGCGAGCGGTTACCCGCTGTACTACCCAGGCTGGGCACTCCTTTTTCATCTGTCTAACCTTTAATCAATTATGTGGAGGTCGGCTTCCACCTTCCAGTCTAACCAAATGCAGCTGGACACCAGGATTGGCTGGATAATCGATACATTCCTGGTAAAACTGGTTGTCAGACTTTCGGGCTTCTGAACACTCGTAACGAGAGCATGTTACTGAATCTCTACACAATGTATTTTATTAAGAAATAAATGACTTATGACTTATGGCGCGCGCCAATTTTCTAGGCGATTCTAACACACCGCTGATCCGCGCGGTCGGGCGGAGGCGGCGAAGATTTTGTGGCGGTGCGCCGCGCGGTAATGGGAATCGCATTTTCCATGCTCCTTTACTTTTCTATCGAGAGCGAGAGACAGAGCGGTACAGCCATTGCTATTGGCTGCATCGACGATGCGATCGGCAGCACGGTCATGATGATGCGCAACCCTTAGGCATTAACAGATTTCATACAAGCCAATGCGACGTGAGTTCCGCTTCACAGCCAGATCGCGCGGACGACCTAATGTTTTTGGTTCTATCTACTGAAGACATTATTTCGATAATCGTCATCCTTCCATCCTTTTCTATGGACCTCACAACTTATGCCTCCATCTCAAAATGTTTTCTCCGCTAGAAGTTTTAATATTCTTATAAAATATTAATTTTCCTATTGTGCGGCTTTGCGGTTATTTCCTTTACGTCACCTCTACTATACACTCGATCGTGTCTCTAACTGCAACTCGAGTGTAACAAGAAGTAGTAAAGAAAAGTGAAATCGAACCTTACAACTAAATGAAACGGAAGATATAGTTCAAGTTTTTCGCTCGTCTAGTTTCTTTCTACGTATTTAGCGACAATTGGCCTTAATTAGCTATATTTTCGTATTTTGGCGCTAGTCGAATTAGGCCATTTTTTCATCGCTCAATGACTCACATTTTTCATACGAATCCGTCCTTCACTAGGTATGTAATTCTTGATTAAATTTTATCGACATACTTAAAATTAAGAAATGTCTAGATATCACGCATGAAATTCTCACGCAGACTGGTCAGGGAAACCTAAGAATTTGATTAGATTTTCTGCTTAAATTGCTTAGAGCTAAGGTTAAGTAAATGTTGTGCATACTCAGAGCCAGGCGCGCGTTCAACGGGACCTATATATTTTGTTAAAAGACATTTAGGGCGAATTTCACGTTCTTACGGAGTACTGACACTGATAGATCTTGTACGCGGCTTAGATTTGCTGATAGCGATCAGTTTTATTGAAGAAATTTCCCCATAGGCATAGTATTAAACCAATGAGAAGGCCACTTCATCACCCGCGGATGTTGCTAAAAGGTTTTTGTCCTCCTGCTTGTTATACTGCGATCATCAATCTTCCGGTGAAGCCTCGGCTGCTGTCGTTGCGGTGTTTCCGTGCTCTGTGGGCTGACAGCCTCAACTTTTTGGTCATTGTGATTTAGCTATGATTGTTCATAGTGGCAGACATTTACATCCTTCACGAGCATCATCAGTCTCGTGCCCTTGTCCCAATTTATTTGGGGTCGGCGCAGCATGTCTTCTTCTCTATCAAAGTCAAAATCAAAGTATTTATTAGTGTGATTTTTGGTGATACAGTAGGTCTTATAGTTATGGTTATGGTAACTCAAAAAACCACCCGTTAGGGCATGCACTATTTAACAATATAAGAATTTGAAATCGATATAACATACAAATTAACTAAATTTCAATATTCAGAACACAATAAATTGTTATAATAAATAATACAATTAATTACTCAAGTCTTTGAATTTTCAAACATTATAAATAACAAAATTATCAGATACGCTATTTTTAACAATATAAGAATTTTAAATTTATATTGCATACAAATTAACAATACTTCAATATATATTTAGAATACAATAAATTGTTACCTGTAGTAAATAATCAGAATAAAATGTATTACTCAGGTCTTTGAATTTTCAAACACAGTTAATGATCAGCTTAGTTTATTACATTTTGTCAAGAAGGAATTCGTCAATGGTATAGTAGCATTTAACAATTAAAAAATATTTAGTCTCCGTTTAAATTGTGTCAAGTTTAAATCTATCACTCGTCATCTCATCAGACACCTCCTTTCTAGCAATATCATACTTCATCACCCTCTCTAATCCCCTCATAATGTTGTCTACAGGGACAGAAGAAGAGTCCTCAGATCGCCACTCTTCTGAAGAGGAAGGTGATGCTGTAGACGACATCTGGGCCATCAGCGACGCGCAGGCGCGGCACTACGCGGGACAGTTCGCCACGCTGCGGCCTGAAAGAGGCATGCTATCCGGACAGACTGCTAGGTAACTATTGTTCTTAGTGCTAGCCCGTACTGTCCCACTGCTGGGCAATGGTCTTCCTGCATTCCTTTCAACGGTCACAATTCTCTTCCGCTTCTTCTTTCCAATACTAATAATAACGTTTACTGGTCAAAATTTGACATGATGAGTGGCACAAAGTCAGCTTCGCCTGTATCTTATGGCTCAGGAATTACACAATTAGATGACAATATTTATCTTTTTTAGACTAATAGCAGAAATATAAATAGACTATAGAAGATTATGAGCAATGTAATATTTGTATCGATATAAATATCAATCAATATCCCCTTCGCTCTAGGAAAAATCGAGGTACATTCGATTTACATCACGACAGCATGCCAAAATGCTGTCGTGATATTTACATGGTTTATAATAAAATTATGTTTATCTCCTCAGGTTATTTTTTGAAAAATCACACCTACCTGTACCCGACCTCCGGAAAATATGGCAGCTCTCAGACATCAACAAGGATGGCATGCTAACACTGGAGGAGTTCAGCATAGCGATGCACCTGATCGTGCTGCGGCGGAACAACGTGCCCGTGCCCGACGCGCTCCCCGCCGCCCTCGTCCCACGCGTGGACTCCCGCTACAGCGCGCGCCAGGTCACCACCGACCTCGTCGACCTCGGCGCCGACATGTTCAGCTCCGGCACCTCCGCAGACTTCAACTTCGCTCCAAAACCTGAACCCGTCATCGACCCCTACGACGCTACCAAGGCTGCACCCAAGAAGCCAGAGGAACGACAACCCTCGCTCACCCCGCCGAAAACAGAAGCCCAAGTCAACAACAAAGAATGGACCAAGTTTGTGGACTCACCCACGTCGAGTGTGTCCAGTCCCGGTCCTAAACCGGTCAATTTCGATTTTCACAAGTCGGCCGTGGAGCGCGACCCGAAGATCTTTCACCCGGTGGCGGTGCGCGTGACGCCCGACAACAACGCGCTGCCGCTAGAGACCGACACGCGCTCGTCGGCCTCCCCGCGCCGCGACGACTTCGCGCACGCCTTCGAGCTCGCCAGCCCCAAGCGCCTGCACTCGCAGCCGCCAGCCGAGCCGCCGCCCAACGGCGCCGAGATCAAGTCTATCCAGCGCCCGCAGCCGCGCAAGCCCGTCAAGCCGGCGGGAGTGCTGCCGCCGCCGCCCGCGCGCGACCCGCCGCACGACGACGGGCCCGCCTCGCTCACGTACGCGCCCAAGAAGGAGCCGCCGCCGCCGCCCCCACCGCGCCCGCTGCGCAACCACGCGCGTTCTAGCTCGCTCGACCTCAACCGGCTAAAAGGCGCGCCCGCACCTCCCCCTCAGCCCCCGCCGCGTGCTTCGCCATCCACGGCGGAGCCCCCTCGCCGGCTCATCAACCAACGCAGCGAGGGCGAGCCGGCTTTCCCGCCGGACGCGTTCGCGCCGCGCGAGTACGACGCGGAGGGTTTCGGGTACGCGCGTGAGGACGCGCCCAAGATGCACGGCGCGTTCGAGGTGTACCGCAAGCCGCGCGACTGCTCGCCCGAGCCGGACGTGCGCGCGCTCACGGAGCAGAATGCCGTGCTGCACCGCGTGTGCCGTGCGCTGTGCAGCGAGCTGGCCGACGTCACGCGCGACCGCGAGGCGCTGCGCGTGCGCCTCGACCACGCCAACCTCTAGTCACGCCTCGCTCGCGCCTCTCCACGCGCCTCGCACGCCACGCCCATGTTATTGTTTCCAATATGTAATCTCATGCAATGTGAATCGTTTACTATGTAGTATTGTTATCGTATATTCGGTGAGACTAATTATTTGTATGTGGCATATTTTATTCGACCCTCGCTGATCACCCCGTGTCACTAACTCGGCCTCGACCTGCCTTCACGTTTACATGTCTGCTTGCGCGTAATGCTCTGGGGCATGAAGTTGTACGTTTTGTGAAATATTTGACATTAGCTAGCGTCAGCGTTGTGCAGTATATTTTTTGTGCCTTTTTACATTTTTGAGCATAAGGGGTCCATTTACATTTTATTTCTAGAGGCTATTTTGAAAATAACTATATTATTTAATAGAGCCACAGTATTTATCGTCTTTTCTAATTCCGTAGTCTCAGTAGCATTTAAAATGATTCGTTCACATTATATAATTTTGTATACATGTAGTCTATTGTATATAATTAAATTTATAACGACGTCACTCCAGTACATTTCCAGAGTTAGCAGTGTTGAAGACTTATTAGTGTGACTTATTGATAGGGCAAGCGTTTATAGCTACAACAAGAAAATTTTAAAGGATTTTTATAGAGATAAGCAAACGTCTTACGCCAAAACTCCATCAAAAGAATGGTCTTCGATGAAGTGAAGGAATTTACAACAACGTCGTTTTTATATTTACTATCCAAACTTGATCAATGTTCAAATCAATTGTAAGTACCAAAAATATGATTTAAATAATTGATTTGAAATTGTCGCTAATTCTAGGGTTTTCGAAGTATATTATAGAGCAATGTATTATTCAGTGGTTGTGCTTGCTTACTCATTTTATCAGTACTTCCATTCGTATTCGACCGAATATCCGAAACGGGTAATTTATTACTTGAGCTTTTGTTTATTCTAAAAAAGTTTCAATAAATAAAAAAAGTTTTGTAAAATCTAAATCGGCAAAAGGCTAATACTATAAGACTTATTAATAATGTTTGTATCCGTTGACGATATTTTTTGTAATTTATAAAACTACAGTTAAAAAACTAATAATTCTTTGTTAGAGGCCAAATACTTGAGAATCTATAAGATTCATAGTTTTCCAAATTTTCTAATTCGTTTATTCGTACCGCGGCATTTATAATTTCGTAGAATACGTTTGTACAATATTATGAATTAGTTGTAACTCCAAAATGTTACTGCAGGGTGGCGCTAGTTGCTTTATTAGCATTCCTTATTATAATTTGCTTTGTCATCGTTCTAAGTGTAAAATTCCACCAGACGGAGGGCGTATTTGTTAAATTTTGTGAATGTTGTATTATACATTAGCTTAGCGAATGTAAAAATGTCAAGATGTAAGAACTAAAGGGAAAGACAATGTACAAGACTTGTGAAGTATGAAGAGTACATAAGATTGTTATATGTAAGTAGGTATCGACGCGTAGGGGGCCCGAGAGGCCCGCTGCAGATGTTATAAACTATCAGATTACAATACTAGCAACTGAAATATGTGTTGAAATAAAACTTGTATTATAATAAGATTATTGTAAAAGTATTTATCTTTCATTTTAGTCGTAACTTTAAGTATATGGTCCTCAGTTAGATCGCAGCCTCATCGCACTGTAAATATTTTGATTCTCAGAGAAACATCTGTCGAACGCTTTATAACCCCCACTGATCTACATTTTGGTCCAATTTTTGTACTACTAATAATGTTCACCATTATACCTATTTACCTATTTATGTTTCATAAAAAAATTATACAGTAATGCTTAAATACAATGTAGTAAATTATGTACAATAAATTTATTTCAAAATTGCATTAGTATTTGTATTTAGACGATGAAAGATGAACTTGGGGCAAGGAATTATAGTTAGGCGCTTGTAAATTATCAAAAATTTAAAGCTAAGTATCAAAACATTCGAGATTAACGTCGTTGCAGACTCCAAAGCGTACAGCTGATTTATGAGGTAGCCAGAACTCGTTATCTACATGAATATAAGCAAGGCTACTAATTGACGCATTCAACACAATATAACAGTTATAAACAATTTCGTTACAAGTTTCCAAATGAAGATCCAAATTGAGAATCTAATTTAATCAGTTTTCATATCAACCGCGCGATATCATAGTTATCGAAAAATCGATACCGGATAAATAAAACCGCATCACGAGTCGGAATCTACCCTCAGTGATAAGGTGTGGCGGTGATAAGCGAACGAAGCGTGGACAGTTGCACGCGTGCGGCCGGACACCGGACACCGGCCGGACACTGCGGACAGCACACGGCGGCTCCTCGACCATTTCTCTCCCTTTCCCGCCGCTACACTGTAGCGCATACCTGCGGACCTTTTTTTGTGATGGTGGTCCCCCCGCGGCTCGCGGCCGGCGCCCGTGCGCTCCTCTCCCCAGTCCTCACTCACACACGCCGTGTTGCCGCCACTAGGGACGCACGCACGCTGTAGGCGCGTCCGCGGCGCGAGCGCGTAAACATTCACGACTACAATGAGATCTTTGATGTAACGCGCCGGATATGTCCTCTCCGAACATGAAGTGCATCGTGGCTGTTGTTTTTACCGTGACCCTAGTGACCGGAGTCGCCGCCGAGGCCTCCGTACGGACATGTGAACCTATTAAAGTGGCGATGTGTAAGAACATTGGATACAATCAGACGGGGATGCCGAACTTGGCGCGGCACACGCTGCAAGCAGACGCCGACGTGACGCTGCAGACGTTCAGCCCGCTCGTGCAGTACGGCTGCTCTTCGCAGCTGCACCTGTTCCTGTGCTCCGTGTACGTGCCCATGTGCACCGACAAGGTGGCGCTTCCCATCGGCCCCTGCAGAGGCTTGTGCGAGAGTGTGTACACCAGGTGTTACCCTGTGCTGCACGGCTTCGGGTTTCTCTGGCCTCCAGAGTTGGACTGTTCATTATTCCCTGCGGAGAACAACCATGAACATATGTGCATGGAAGGGCCGGGAGAGCGTGCACCGCCAGTGGGAACAGTTCCTCTGGATATGGGGAATGCAGGCGGCAGAGGAGCGTGCCGGAGACTGATCAAGCCTAATAACTGGGTGTGGGTAAGAGGGTCGGCACGCTGCGCACAGTACTGTGATGCGGAGGTTCTGTGGGATGGAGGAGAGCGGAAGGCTTCAGAGGTGTGGCTGGCGACATGGGCTGCGTTGAGTTTCGCGTGTACGCTGGCGGCTGTGGGGGCTCAGTTGGCGTGCGGGGAGCGCGGGGGGGCCGGGGAGCGGGCGCTGGTGCTGGTGGCGCTGTGCCGGTGCGCGGCGGCGGCGGGCTGGGGCGTGCGCGCCGCCGCCGGCCGGGCCGCAGCTGGTTGCGCCAAGGACTCCACTTCACCAACTCGCATGCTACTAGCCCACGACGGTCTTGCGAACCCCAATTGCGCTGTTGTCTTCCTACTCCTCTATTACTTCGGCCTGGCTGCATCAGTTTGGTAAGTCCCTATACATTTCCACCTAAACAAGGCCTATAAATGACTACTAAAAGCTGCATTGCAGCATCCACCTACTCTTAACATAATTCCCTATTTGCCTATAACGGTACCCACGGCTGATCTTTTTCATTTTAGTTAAACCGATAAGTTTTATATCCTCAATCCTCATGCTAAAAACAAATCTATATTGGCAGACCCTAATTGGGACCCAAATATAAAATTGGCAAAAACCTTTAGTACATGATACCTGTGCAAAGCAAACAAAACAAACAAAAAATTGGCAACAATTGACGCCCCTAAGCGGGATGGACAATATGTTTCTTGTATTCCGATTTAGGTACCTGTCCTTATTGTCTGGCCCCTTCCCCAACGCTAACTTTGTCGACCATCAATTATGTTTTGTCACTTGTCGTGTTATAATGTCCTTTAATCTGTCGCTTGGGCTTTGACAAGCAACTGAATAGTGAATACAACAACGAGATTTCTTCAGGTAGAAATAAACATAGATCGACTTTCGTCTTTTGTCAAACCAGTAATGCAACGACCTCAAACTCTTCCACAGTTCGCTTTGTAATACAAAATCAGAAATTATTATCATTGTTTGTAGTCGGAGCCGGGAAGCTTACACAAAGCTATTTAAACTTGAATAGAGTTAACAGAGTTCAAACTCCTTTACTAGACGGAATACTTATTGTTTTCTTAGTAATAAGTCATGCTTTGAAACGGTTAGACACAAATGGAACTAGCTCTTTGTCGAGTTCGTAAGTTATAGACGCTACCGCATGCCGAACTTACGAAATCACTCTAAAATCTTGAACAAGACAAACACCTGGCATTATTTCACAGGAATGTTAATTGTGGCTCCAGTATTGTCCGGACTTACCTACGTCAATATCTAGCTTCTGAATTCCTCGTCGAATGCGGATATTTAATTATTTACTCACATTCTGGTAAACTAATTTCATGGCACGTTAAGCCGTTGCGTTGGTCCCTCCCGGCTGTCATTTGTAGATCTTTGACAGTCCTTAGCCCGAAAGCCTACCAGTCTTACCAAGGGGTATCGTATGATTCAGTACTAACTGGGTTGTGAAGGGCATTCAGCTGCATCAGGCTAGGATGATTCTAGTAAACTAAATGCCGATTTCACCATCTTCCTAGATAGGTTTAAAGTTCGTTGTCCATTAAGCTAACATCATCATAAGTAAGTCCATTGCTAGACATTGGCTTATCCAATCGCGGGGCTTTCTTAACATTCTTAATCCATTCTAACTCCGAAACTTTCTAAACCCTATTTTTCAATTTCAAATAACACTGGTAAGATAAATCACCACAATTTCTTTGTAAGACCATTTCCTTAGAGAACGATAGACGAACATGGAGGTTGTAAACTAAAACGAATTGGGAAATAAAATAAACGAGGTCCAATAAATCACGGGGAGGCGAGGACTGCGCCCGCGTCTCCGCGTCGGTTGCTGCGACGAAACACGGCTCGTGTACGTGCGCCCTAACTCCGTAAGTTTAACGCACCTTATATTGTACACAGTTCAAAGAAGGACGGACATCAAACTTGGAAACGGTGCTACATTGCGTAAGCTGAAATTGAACCGGAATTTAAATTAGGATACCGGAGCAAAAGTTATACCTTTACGTCCCAAGTCCCATAATGAGACAATTAAGTTCTAAGAATATCTTGCCCATTCATTTTGTCGTATAAAGTGACATTTTTACTGCATAGGAAATGAGTTATGGTCTACTTCCACAAAAAAATATAAGACGCAGCTGTAAACTTCACGTGGTTGTAACAAAATACATTTAGTTGACGAGGACACAGAAAAACTAGCCCTGTACAGTCTGCAAACCAAACATTATGTTGATTTTCAAATATAAATCTTATTCTGTAACAGTAAGATACAATAGGGCGGCAATGAAAAGTTTGCAAATCTGAACCGACATGGTGGTGCAGTAAAAACTCGCCGTCTTGCATTTCTACATAAATATTGCTTTAACTACCCATACAGCAGTTGCGATCCAATGATTGGTATCTGAGAAATATTGGCGATCGACTTCTTGCGCCGAATATTATCTAAACATGTGCTGCTAGTTTTTTGTAAAGCTATCATCCGTAGACCATGAGGTATTTGTATCAATTGCTGTAAAAAATGGTAGAATCTTAGACAGTACATAAATTGCAAAACGAACCAACAATAAACTTTTTAAGTAACTGATAGGTTTGTAAACGAAAAACCTCCTGTCTCAGATTTACCCATTTAAAAAAAATGCCAGCCGAGGCACATATTCCCGCCATTCCAGAAATGCGCTTTGTTCTTGCTTGCGAAACCAATGCGCTAATGAAGACATTTTTCGAAATCATAACACGTTTATGAAAGTAAAACCTGATTCTTTGAATAGTTTACTAATTGCGTTATAAACACAATTTGTTTTATCCTTTTCGTGATGAAATGATGGTAATTCTACGATTTGTAGCGATAAAAAGTCATCTTTATCGATTGTAGTCGTACTTTTGATCATAATAGCTCCACATCATTTTACCTGACATTATAGACAAATCGAAATTAAAATTAATGGATAATCTTTTTGTCCTACTGCATGTTTATTGTTCACCATAACGCGTGCGTCCTTGAATTTGTAGATGTATCAACGGTTTTACTAATAATTAAGAGAGCCTGACATTTTAAAGAGTTGACATTCAAGTACCATTGGCCATGTGTACTTTGATTCCGGTAAGGGTTCCAAGTACGTAATATAATTGAATTTTCTACTGTGGGGTACTTTGGTATAATAATTATAAATGTTTGTTAAACTTGAGTAAGTTACGTGGATCGGCTATTAACAGTTAATTACTGGTTCAAAAGCTATTGAGTTTAAACAATTGCAAACGATAAATATGTAGTTACTTCCTGTGTTTGATGCATGGTTCCTCAAGCACATTATTCTCCCCTGCTAAGGCAGATTAGCTTTTGAAAGCTTCCCTTTGTAAGTTCCTTGACGTAGTTTTCTAAAACATTTGAATTACATACCTACTAACCCTACTAAGTACATTCTTACTAAAAGAAACCGTTACTGATTTTCAAAGACACGACATTTAGAACTAAAGAGACTATTCATCAGCACAATGAGAAGTTGCAATTATTAATCTGCTATTTAAAGTGACTTTAATCTCTTTAATGTGCAAATTCGTGTCTTGTTTAAGGTTATTAAACTTATAATCACTCACCTTGCGAACATTTACCGTTGATGCCGTGTTATTTTGTCAAGACGGATCTTTTGTAAAGTTAAAAATGTTGCCGTTTTCTGAAATTTTATCATTACCTTCTGTAAGTTTCTGTGTATTTTTCCAATCCTCTAGCCTCTTCCAGCGAAGTATGTACTCAGAGGCTTCAGACCAGTTTGATCTAGCTAGATAGCTTCATTCCGTACTTTAATGCAGATGCCTAATCTATCTCCATCAGTACCATTCAACTAGATTTACCAATCGTCACCTACGCAAAGCTCAACGTAATGCATCTCCATTTCATGGATTAAACTATCATTGTGCCTATATCTGTATACCTCTCATCACCTAGCCAAATCTAAAGGCACATTAGTGTTTCATCGATTCCGATTCCGTCACGCCGCCGCCCGCCGCTCAACCACACACGCAACTCATATTTAAGGAGGACACACACCCATAACTGTTGTAAATCTCGGTTTATAGCGGACATTATTAATTTCTTAGAAAGCCACAATTTTCGTTACAAAACTGACTCGTTATGATAATTTCCCGGTGATTTATACGACGTCGGTGTTCTTTGAATGTGTTTAATGTTAATCCTGGACACATTTTTTGTAAGAAAATATTGATACATAATAAAATAAACAGAAATAGCTTTAGGTCTAGTGGTCGCGAGCGGTACTGCTGAGCATGAAGTCATAGTTCGTTTAGTTCCCGGTTAGGCACGCAGTGTTTTTGGTTTTTTTCCATCAGCGATTACGTAGTAGCAGGGTCGAGTCTGTTTGTAGGCGCTCAATCTACGGCAATAGGCTCACCCCCTATTACATAACTTGCGAAATTTTGGTGTACTATAACCTCTGTCTTACTCTTCGGAGATTACCCGCGTGCTGGTGTCATATTTTTATACATAGTTTGCTGCTACCATGTGCGTAGATTATTATATCGCAGATAAGATCTGCAGATACTGGATGTTGTAAATAAGCGTCGTTCATTATCGCGGATTTCATGCAATCAATCAATCGCCTTGGTAATGTAATCCGCGTATCCATTCACACTGATGTTTTTGGTTAACTTAGTTCAGAGGCATGAATATTGATCTTCGTCTAATTATTGAATGAAATATACCATTTGAAACTTTGGTTTATCATAAGTTTTTTTTTTTTTACTTTTTTGACAGCCTCGTTGGTCGAGTGCTGAGCATGAGATCCTGGGTTCGATTCCCGGTTTGGGCAAAGTGCTATTGGGTTTTTCCACAACGAATTTCTCAGAAATAGCCACGGGGTCTGGATTCGTGCCCGGTTGATGGCAATAGGCTCGTCCCCTATTACATGAGACATAGGTTTAGTTTAGTTAAACGTCACAAACACAACATAAACATATAAGTGGCGAAAATGTGGGTGTACTATTAGGTACACCTCTGCCTAACCCGTCGGGGACTACAAGCGTGATGTTATGTTATGTTTAATACTTTAATTTTGATTGCTGTTTATATCGTTGAAGCTTTCATAACTTTCAGGATCAGGGTAATTCTTTTTCTAGATTTGAAATATCTTTTTATGAGAACGTGAATCTTAATGCATGGTTTTACTTTTGATTGCCTCCTAATAAATAAAATAATTAAATAAAATAAATAATTTAATTAATTAATTTTACTTTAATTTAAGTTTTCGTTACTTTTGGATCACAATGTTTCTTTCCCTAATCACTAATACATAGTATAAAACAAAGTCGCTTCCCGCTGTCTGTCTGTCCCTATGTATGCTTAGATCTTTAAAACTACGCAAAGGATTTTGATGCGGTTTTTTTTAATAGATAGAGAGTGATTCAAGAGGAAGGTTTATATGTATAACATTGCACCCGTGCGAAGCCGGGGCGGGTCGCTAGTTGAGAGATATTTTCTAAGAGCTGGGCTGGTTAAAACAAAACCACACCATGTGTTCTAATAGCACCGAGCTCAAGACCCTACGGTCTCAATGACCTAGTATCACAAAGCGCCCTAGGCCGCCAATAACAATCGAACCGAGTCGATGACTGTTGCCCGTCCGGTAACAATGTGCATAACCAGTCGCCAGTCGCAGTTATAGCATCAATTACAAGTAGTTAGCGCGTTTTATTGACACATGAAAGAGGCCGGTTGAATTTTTGCAGCGTACGTGAAGCGTAGGATCTGTGCTGGATATGGGGTTGCTAGATGAAGTTTCTAGAACCCCAAAATCAATTTGCTTTTTTTTTTTTTCAAATGACACGTTTTTCAACTTTTTTTCTCATTCTTTTTTTAAACAGGGAGTTACAAATAGGGAGATTTAAAACTTTGTTTATTCATAAAATGGAGCGGGTCTCACGCACATTCGCAGTGCACAAGCCCGCGCAAGCGCAACTCACCTTTAACTATCTGCGCTGGGTATGGAATTTTGTATAAATGTGTACAATTTAATAAATAAATATGTCTTGATTTCTAAAGTGTTACAGTATGTAATCCTTGGGGAAATTTCCCAAGTTTTGTCCAAGTATTTTCATTCCTTCAAGAATTTTCCCCAACTAAAGGGAAAAAATCCCCAATCTACCAACGTTGGCTGGGTATTACTAGACCTCTCTTACTGCCTCTAAACTAGCCCTATTAACATAATAACAGATCGCTCAGCTTAGAACTAGTTAGTCGAGCGACTCCAGCGCATGTTGTGGTCGCTGTGTAATGAGAAACGTCAAATTGGTTTTGTATTCATGCGCTCGCGCAGTGAGCTTATGCTTCGGACGCGATCCGTTAGCGTTTCTTTTGTCCACTCAGTTTCAACCTGTTCCTGGCTTAATAGTCTTTGCATTTTTCCTCTCCAGATCGATTTCAGCCTCTCCAGACCTTTGTACTCTTAAAACCAATTTGCAGTTTTTATTTCTCAAGAAAAATCAAATTTACCAAAGGTGTCGTAACTATTCTCTCTTGTGCACATAACTTAAATAAATGCTAATTAAACAAAACTAACTTAAAATTAACTTAATTCTAGAAATATTCATGTAAGCGCTTGCTTTGTGGACATGCCTTTAAACATTAAAGCTTTTGTATAAAGAATTCAAACTGCAGGTTTTCTAGCTTGAAATAACAGTAATTTTATTTTCATTTAAACGAAAGACCACGGATATGGCATCACAGTATGAATTCCAACTGTTGTTGTTTCATTTCCTACCGTAGTTGGTTGATATTATGTTTTCTCCGGCAGTGCACTTTCGGAGCATTGTGTAGTTGTTATTTACAATCTCTAATTATGTACTGCGATCCCATAATGGATAATGTTGTACGGAATAGAAAGTCACGGTACCTACATGTCATTAAGTTTACCAGCGATCGATAGTTTTCAACAAGTGGCGGGAATTTCCGCAATTTATGAAAAGCATAAAACTTACAACCTGCTTCAGGTTGGTGCTTATATATAATTGTTGTTGCAGTAGTTTCCTCTAGTTACCGTCCGATGCTGGTCAATACGAAAGTGTATAATCTGGGGTCGGTTCATAATTCCTTGTTTATTTAAAATTTCCGTGCTGCGTCGATGTAATCTCGACACGAGCGCCCCGCCTCGCGCCTCGGCCGCCATTCTCGTTAATAGGGCTGGCACTCGTTATAACATTTTATTATCGATCAATAACCCGGCTGTGATTGTTGTTAGAGATAACATTGACAACCGACAGCTCGGCTAAGCTACAACGTATTGTAAATATTATTACAGGCCATATTTTTGTGTTGTCATTGCTGCACCATGTTTGAGTTCAATACCGGCATCAAACTTCAATACCGTCTTTCATACTTCATGAACGTATAACAACATTTCGGATGATTAACTAAACTAACATACAAAATATCGATAAAAGCTCCTGCTGAAAATGATACGGTGCAACACTATGAAGGAAGATTCGATCCCACTGCGCGCCAGCACCGTAATTGGGATGCTAATCAGATGCTGAGCTGTCGCCATCCTGTTCCCTCTCACGGCAGGAGGCGGTGCCGTCTCGCTCTCGTGCCAGAAAGGAGTGCGTCGTAGGCGGCGGGGTCTTCAATCATCTGGCAATAAGCGAGAGAGACGCGCTTCCCTCGGGCTGCGGCCCGCCTGATATGTAATCACCGTAGTTTGCGCTGGCAGAATAATTTTCATTTTTAACAACCTACCAACCCGGCAGAACCGCGTTAAGGAATGACGAGACGGATCCGATAGTTGTTTTTATTTTTAAAGTAACAATTTACGGTAATTTTAATCATGTAGTTAAAAAAAACTATATGCAATATTGTAACGAGCTAACAAGAAGAGCCGATTTTGGCAGCCAATAAAATCATTTCGAGAATCACTGTTGTATAAAACGCATTTTTGAGAAGTCACTCGTCTTTTTATAGGCCGGCTATAAATTCTATTATGGGCTCTTTGATCATTCCGATGCAAAATCGTTTAATATGTAGTAGGGGAGGGGACTCGTTATGATTCTATTTTTTTGGTGATTTGATTTTGTGCTAGAAAAACAATACACGTGCGTGCGGTGAGTCGTTGGAGCCTCAAAGCGGTGTTTACCCTGGCCGGATTACAAAGGAGCCGAGGAGCGAGGATTCTGCATATCTGGCTCTCTGATCGGCGCGGGCGCAGCGCAGCCGAGATCGTATCGAGCGATCCTCATTATTGGAACACGCTTTGTTGGGTACAAATAGTATACACAGAATTGTGAGAGGAGCTATGAAGGTAGTAAAAAAAGGTAACAAGAAATTTTGTTGCGTTGGCCCGTAGTGTAGTCCTATTTCTTTTGAAACGTAATTTCTGTTACTCCAATTACCAAGTTTATTGCCTCATGCATCGATAATCTCATGTTTATTGTATGAGGGAGATGATAGCATTAATAAACTAGACGGTTGAAACATTATCACATTGTTGATACACCGCCTCCTCGGAAGAGCTTCGCATAGTTGCATCGCAAGCTAAGTTTTTTCAAGAGATAAGATTCTTTAAAGCCACATACAAATATATGCGATAATCCAGCTTCATAATTTTCTGCCTATCTCTCATAGCCTCTGACAAGATCAGGAAAATTATTGTAGAAATATTTTATCTCCAAGTTAAGCCATAAGAAATGCTGCTTGCGTCTCCTAAAGCAAAGTTATTTTACAAGAAACATTGTGTTATCTCGGTTGGTGCACCAAGCGGGCTTGTTAGCCGCGATCCACGGCTTAGATACAAGAACTGGTCCCTGGCTCGCCTGCCTGCCACGATCATATCGCCGCCCATTGTTCGCCATCACTACGTTACGATCATGAATGACTGTCACTTTCTATTTTTACTTCAGATTTTGTGGGTGTCTGCAAGTATTTTTACAGCATCTATTTCAGAGTATCATGAAAGCTTTAAGACGTCGTTTTTTGTAGACAATCTGGCACAGTTTAGAGTAGTGTTCATTCATTCAACGGTGGCGTTCCATTATAGTGATATGTTTGATGTTTTAGACATTTTACAGGATTATCGTATGGAAAGTATGTCATGCATTTATCTTTCCAGTCTTGATTACTAGCGTTTTATCTGAGAATTTTGAAAGACGGATCATGTTTCTGTCTATTTGGAGTCCAACCCCGACCCATCCTATGTTCCCCTGTCAGTAAGAAGGTTGTTCCTCAAAGGTCAGGTTGTGCAGTGGGTGGCCGATCATTTCTACCTCGTTTGTTGGTTTTCGATGATGGATAGCCGTGTAATTACAGCCGATTATCTGTCTACCCGTCCCGCCTCGGGGAAACTGGGTAGTGGGTAGTCTGGTGGAATTTAAAAATTGTTGTTAATGCGTATAGTCAGATATGGTAATAAGCTTATTTTATTATCGATAGCTGTTCTGCTGGTATCCGTACGGGTTTATGGAGTTATAATGAATATTTTAAAGTGAAGTTGCGATTGAATTTACCGCACTGGTTATGATTGCTCAGCAGGCTGAGGACTTCCTTCTCTCTTGATTTAATCGAATTCATTGTTCATCAGCCTTTTACTAGAAAAAAAAACTAGTTCTACACCTAGCACCTTTCATGCCATCATCTTCATCGTGAAAAATCCCATCGTGAATTGATTCTGTCTTGTTTTGCAGCCAGATTTCGCACAAATCTTTACATGCGAGTGAACTTGTGAGATGTCATGTATGGTTGTCATCAGTGAATTCTCTCGGGAACGCTTCCCGGTGGGCGCTGACTCACAGCGGTCAGCGGAAACTGATGATCGCGTAATGTGACCACCGTTCGAAACAATGTTATCGGGCTACTCGCTGCAGATACTTATTTACTTGTGCATGGATATGACATCATCTTGTTTATAAAAAAAATAAGATAAGTATTATTATTATCTTTTTTTTTTTACTCTGCTACATCTACCTTACTTTATACAATTCTAAATGGATTATTTTTATCCATCGCCTAAACTGGTTTTCTAGAATTTTCTCTAAAACACAGGTCCTACAGTTTTCTGCTTCAAAGCTCGTGGTTACCTCCGCGGATGCGTGTGCGTCGTTTAGCGCCTCCTCTTCTAAACGAGCTTGCGCCCGCGTTGTCTTGTATACGTTCTGTACATCTTAAAAGCTTTCACGGTTCATTTTGACACTACAACCAAAACTGACTCCCAACACTACCCTGTTAATTAGTTATACTTTTAGATATGCTCACACAATTTCGAAATCATCAATGATTCCGTTGCTCCTAGTTTTCTATTAGCTCAAAGATTAGACAAAGACCATCATAAAACTAAATGTGCCTGTCCTTTTATTTTTACTGTCTCCGATGTCTCGTTACTGATTTATATTCTAACTTACAAGGTTAAGTTTTGTTCCGCGAAAATGCAAAGATTTCTTTGGGTGCAAGTTTGTTCGTTTTTTTTCGAATACGAAAACGTGAAATGTTACGACGACGCTCGCCCAAATAAATGGTCGAGGGAACCATTGTGTGGGTTTCGGTGAGCAGGTAGACTTTTTTGCCGACCGTACGGTCGTACTGGCGGCGAAAAAAACGCGTTATTTATTGGAGCCGGCTGTTTTTGAACAGTAGTTGTGTGTGTCGGGGACAGTTATTGTTAAAAGTCGTCTGAAAACAGCCTTTCTTTTCGAATTTGGTAAGACAGGTTTAGCTGGAGGTGGTGGTTTGCAAACAAACAATAGCCTCGGAACACCTGAAGTCTCGAGTAACAAGTCTCATAGTAGGAAACTTCCAGTGCCAACTTCACACAAGAATTCAATATCACGAAGAACGTTTCCTAAACGTATCCCATAGAATTCTGAGCTACAAATGCTCTCGCGCGCCCACGAGCTTCAAGTTAAACTGCCCTTGCAAAGCAATGTTTCACTAAACATACCCAACGCAGTTAGGAAACCATTAAACAAATTGTCGTTACACCTAAATCATAATTTCTAAAATAGCAAAGCAGCTTGCAGGAAGTTGATCGACGAAGCTTCCGTTTAATAACAAATGTTTCGTCCGAGGATCGCGTCCTAAACAAACACAGATTTCCATTAATGTCCGCCAGACGGACAGGCTTAGCCGTATATATTTATTGATTTATTGATCGTAAGGAGAAATCCCGTCGGCCGTAATTTAAACGAGCATCCAAAAAGCCGGCCATGTTTCGGAGTCGGACAGGGCAATGTTTGGACATGTTTATGGTAAAATAAAAATACCCGCTGTATTTACGTGTGCGTGCGTGCCATATCTATGTTTGTGTTATATTTTGATTCGATCTATCAGTTTCTGGTGTGAAATATTTGTATAGCGGAGTATTGTTTGGGTATGGAATGGAGTTTGTATAAATATATCAATCAATCGTCAAAATCTGGCGCCGTACTACAAATGCTCCATTTTTAATCTGTCTATTTAGCATACTTTTTTAACAAAGATTTATTAGGTCTTAAAACATAGTAAATATTTAAGAAATTTATTTCTACGCGAAAGAGAGCTGTGCTATTGAAATAGCTTAACTAGTAAAACGACGTATCAGATTTGTATTATAGAAAAGAGAGACACGCTCATCAAATTAGCATCACTTATGAAACCATTAAAAAGGACTGTACGACACTTTCATAATTTAAAGGTGTCCGGCGGGGGTTTTCCACCACACAATGTGTCTGGCAGTGGAGGAGGCGAGAAGTACAAAAATAAAACAGTAGAACTGTTACTCACGCTACTCCATCCCATACCTGTTCTCTAAATGGCCCCTAAGCAGATGCACATCTGCTCAGCGATACTTGCGTCCACCCGCTTTCTATCCTTTTACCGCCATGGCCGTTCCTTTCACACAATAAACTTGTCCAATATGAGAGAAAGAGATAAGAATAAAAGCTCTACAAATTACGTTATTACTGTAAGAATTTCGATTATGTAAGTATTAGATTGTTGAGATGACCTTTATTAAGAATTCTTACATAAGCAAGTAAAATGTAAGGTCTAGGTTTTCTAGGTCTATTTGTAGGTAATAACGTGCAAAAAGTGTGGTGTGTAGTGTAGTGTTTAGGATAGCAATTAAAGTTGAAATTTCTGTATAACTGACAAATTTAAAGATACTAAAGGCTCTCCGTGTTCGCACCTTTCCGTTTAATAATGCCAAAGAAGAAACATTTAATTGTTAATAATTTTATTTGGTTAGCCTATACAACGTGTAACAGAAAGGGTATAATCATATGGAATACTGTGGTACGGACCATCAAACTGAACAACTTTCTCTATGGAACCACCATCGAAATCGTAAAAAAAAAATCAGCTGTCCCATACATTTGGGTCGAGTAGGTATAGAAATTTTGTATAGGACAGCAGATTATTTTTTTTTTGATTTTGATGGTGGTCCCATAGAGAAATTTGTCCAGTTTGATGGTCCGTACCACTGTATACAACTGCACATTGGAAAAATCCCATAAAAAATTGAAATTGTTTACTGTCGACTGTCTGAAAGATGATATGGCTAGAAAGGAAGTCATGAGACGCCGACTAACAGAGAAGTATGGAAGAAGACGATAGGCTGCGCTAACCTCAAATAAATTGGGATAAGCCTGCCTCTATCCCAATTTATTTGCGGTCGGCGCACCATGTCTAAAATGGAGAAGAATGATGAATAAAATTGTATTGCAAGAGTAACTTAGTTAGCTAGTAACAATTTAAATTTCAAATCTCACGAACTCGTAAGCATGTAAGTTAGTTAGTTACCCACGTATCCTCGATGGACGCAGCATCACGCATCTCTAACAAAGGACAAGATAACCTGTTTATTTACATCGCAAGTATAAGAAAAGTCTCGATTGTATGTAAAACATGCGATGTAAACGAGCCATAAACTTTATTATAACGAGCCCAACCGAATACCCCGCGCACCAATTTATACAGTTGCCCAAATCGAATGATTTTTATCTCGATTCTTAATTTTACACTTAAATATCGACACGTTTTACTTACACGAGAAGATTAGCCTTTTGGGATATGCCATTTAATATTTTGAATTATAAATCGGATTACGGCTTTTAGTTTTTTTTTTTTTAAATTGTATATTTAATTTGAAAATCGTGCGTATTAAGCAACAGTAGGCAACACTGCTTTGGTAGATGAACAATAGCATTCGCACGAAACAAGTAGCATGTTGCGTGCAAAATCTAATTAGTTATTCTACCATGTTTAATCAATTGGATTGGTATTAATTTATTACGCAATGATTCACACTTCCTGAGACAGACTACTATGAGAAAATCCCACAGACTGCTTAAAGCTACTAATCCACTCTCTTTAAGTCATAAGTCATTTATTTCTTAACAAAATACATTGTGTAGAAAATAACTTAAAATTAGATTAGGATTAGATAGTAATAAAAAAAAAACAACATCAATAAGTACAAAGTAGTAGTGCTCCTTTTTTACCATTACATTAACGCCGCGCCGCCTCAATTTCAGTACAATTTCCACAGACAATAAACATAAATGCTTTCTAAGAGATCCCTCTTGTCAATGTCATTTAAGCGCCAAAAGAACCATGTAGCATTTTGTTATCATAATCAGTTCTAAATCCAATTTTCCGTGAATTTTCCCTATCCATCAGTAGGAAAAGCGTGACTTATCGGTTATTATTAGTAACTTGAGGCTGCATCACGTCAGCAGAGAGCAAGGGCTACCACCATCAACATGTGGAACAGAGATAGAGCTTTACGTCCACTGAAGTAAGACTAAAATAATAATGCTTTAAAAAGTGGTGGTAAGCCCCCCAGCCCATAGAGTAATCTGAGAGGTTCTATTACAATGGAGTTAATAGCTGAAATAGTGTAGCGAGCGTAAAGGGCGATGGGCATGACGAATGATGATATGAGCTGGGAGTTTACGAGGCAGATTTATTAATTTTAAACGCTTCGGTGTGCTTCCGTCAAGCTTTATAATTAGAAATTAGAAGGTGCTAGCTTTTGCAGTTGGCTTTGAGTAGGAAAAACAGAATGGGTAAAAAAGGTAACAAGCTATTTATTACTAGAAAAAAACACTGGATAACCAAGTCCTTTTTGTTTAAAACTGTTATGGACTTTGATAGGTATACAGATATTTCCTTCGCTGATCCCTGTGTTACCTATTGGATTCTTTATTCCGTTAGTTAGACAAAGCTCAATTACAAACTGTAGAAAGAAGTGTCTTGCTTATGCGATCGCTATCTGCTGAATATTTATATACTTTTAAATTAACTTTAATGAATCTTTAACGACCATACAGCGAAATAACCAAGATGTCTTGATTGTAATCTAGAAATCAATCCAATCTCTTCTGGAAATCGCATTGCAACAGTGCAGGTGAAGATTTCCATTCAGTATCCAAATTCTTAAATTCGAACATTTCGAACTTCATCGAGAGGAGATAAATCACTTGTTTCACGATGATTATCCTGAATAGAGTTTTTCGGAATTACCCCTAAAGAAGGTACCATCTCCCCAGAAAAGATTGCCACGAATTAAGCTTCTCCCATTTAAGAAGTCGACTAACAATACATGTCATTGTATAATTAACTAGATGTAGCCCGCGGCTTCGCTCGCGTTTTTTTCCGGAAATTATCCCACGGGCACGTTGTAAATATGGCCTATGGCCCTCGTGGATAATGTAGTTTCCTATTAGTGAAAGAATTTTCAGAATCGGTTCAGTAGATCCAGAGATTACCCCCTACATACAAACGAAATACCTCTTTATAATATTAGTATAGATAACATGCAACTTAAATATAAATGGTAAAATGTGGGCGTACTGTATACGTCTGCGTAGTACTTCAGAGTAAATGGTATCATAACATCACCAACACAAGCGTTGTAGATTAAAATACGCTGGAAGCTACCCCAAAAACCTCTCATCAGAAATTTACCAATTTATTATAGGACCACTCCTGAGACTCTCTTGCCAATAAAAAAAAGAATCTTCGAAACCAGCCGAGGTGGTTTATCGTATTTGGTCCTGTTTCCCAGTTATGATGGACTTGACTTTCAGTATAAACGGATCCAGAATCTTTCGTAAACTAACCAGTAGCCTAGTCACACAAACTACCTGAGGCATAAACACAAAACAAACGAAACTCGAAGCAGAGAAACTAGAAGATCTAGAAGCTTACAGTCAAAACGTCCCTCTTTTTATTAAATTACATTAACATCAAATCCCTTATTTTTATTCCATTACATTACGCTCATTACTTCTTTACATTAGTGTAAACGATAATTTTATACACATTTAAGTACTGTAGACTGGGTGTATACATGCCAAGTCTCGATAACGGGTCATGAGTCCTAGACATGTGTAATGCCTGACTAGCTAATACTGCGACCAGTCAGATCGTATCGTGTCCGTCTGTACGTAATAACGTTCGCCATTGCCGTGTTTTAGTACTAATGGGTGTTTGTGTTATGGGCTTTATAGATTTTCTTGAGGTATGTTTGTGAGAGATTGAATGATGTAACTTTATTATACAATTTGAGGTAACAAGAGAAGAGTTCTTGGATGAAGTTTGCCTAAAGGCCACACTATTGGTCAAATAAAAAGAAAACATGCTTGGGTGACATTTATTTTCTGAACTGTGACTAGTTCAAAGTTATTTTATACTCAGTATTATCGACACGCTTCGAAGAAGAAAGTTATTTTATGTTGCTCACAAATTTTCATGAATTTTAATTCAGGACCGTTGTTTGTCCGATTGGATTTCTCGTGTAACGTGGGTGCACGAGTCATAAATGTCACAGACTCCCAACTATTTCATTAGATACTGGCAGTAAACCTAAAATTTCACAATAAACCTATAGGTATACCAACGTTCCCACAAACACTCCTAAGATAACTATCTACATTCTACAGTTGCCACACATACTTAACGCTGCCATTAAAAAACACACCTACTAAAAAAGACTCGATAATCATTATAATAGTTCGCTGTAGTTGGAAAGTGATAAACAACGATAACAATCATCGCAGGCGGCTAGTTTGAAGTTCTGAACTCTATTTTGCATCTCCGAGGCGGCACGTCAAAGGAGTAATCATGCCCTCCGTGCTCCGTCCGATACTGAGGAGGGACCTATCCACGCATGCTGTGGGCGGTAAAATGTTGCTTGTTGACTCTCACAACTGATTTGGTAGTACAATCAGTTAGTTGATTTTCAAGTGGGTGTCGTTTTGAAATTTTGATCAGAAGATTTGGAAGCCGATATACTTTGAGCGGTCTTTGTTGTTGTTGAGTATGTTTTTGTATTTTTGCTGTTTTCTTTGATAGTTAGCTAACGAGTAAGTAAAGCCGACATTTTCAATGTATTTATTGTGAATTAAAGGCTATACCCAGCAGTGGGTGATTCCGGGCTGATATGATGATGATGAAAGGCTAAGACTAAGGCGAAGACTGAATTTATCAGTAGAAGAAATAGCTTTGAGCAGAGGCAATCCGCTTGTAGCCAATGAGGTTATGGCCGGAGAATGACGTGCCTAATTAATCAAAAAGATCACAGAGAAATCAGAATCCCGCATTCTTTTTCTTTAGGAAATATAATATTAGATGATCAATCATAGATATATTTTCACATCAAACTTCAAAGGTTGCTTTGACACTGGTGGAGAAATACAAATAGCCAGAAGCCCACACACATATGTGCCCTTAGTAATTTAATATTTTTGATCATTCATTGATGACTGATAGGATAAATTATTCTATTTACAAAACTAATTACTAAATTTTCGCTTGTTATAAATAAAAGGAAATTCCGTATTGAAAAGAATTCATAACACGAAAAAATAGAAAAATACAAAATATAATTCACAAGTCCACTCAAATTACCGAGCGCCATATTATCGATAAGGCCTTACATTTTTTACGGTACCACGTTCGGTGGTATCTCAACGAGGTGTGTCGTAATAACTTTGGACACGATCGACGGCTCGCCGCGTTAGCGCCGACACAAACACCAACAATGTTTACCGAGCGATAGACTACGTTTTTTTTGTTCATCACCTAATTGGTCGCTGGAAAACGGACATCGTAATGAGGTGTTCGGAAAACCTGTATCGAGAAAAAGTTCGTGATTCTTTTTTGTTTTGAAGATTGGTATTTTACAATATTGGTATGATGTTTTGGTTCTGGCGTGGCGGGCGAAATTGAGGTTCTTCAAGAACATTACTCTGATAATATTTTAAAATAAACTTGTGTTTGTCGAGATAGAACTCACAACTAATTTAAGTTTGCAATGATAAGAGAAGACGGAACATAGAATATCTGCGAGTAGATTATTCTTAATTGAGGTCACTAACAACCGAAAGCTCATAAACAAATTCGCTAATTGTCCTAGTCCATTGCATTTCGCTTATGACTGAAAATCGACTCTTCTGAAAAATTCTTGGAAGCTTACAGATGTTCAAGACCTACTTATCTTATAAATTCAAAAATAAAACGCCTGTCAGTCTCTAATCTAAGAAGACACATCACTACATCTCAAAATATCTCTTGCAACATCAACATAGTAATGTACCTGTTCATTTCAAGTTCCTTTCTTTAAAAGACCTTTACCCTTTCAAGTGCTGTTAAACTTTAATGTTCGCTTTTCAAATTTTGACTGACGTCTCGTTGTGCGCCTGAGTTTTTTTCAAAATGGCTGCCGCGAGTTAATCACTTTGATAAATAAACTGATAAAAGGATTTATTTTGGTAACGGCTTTTTAAAACAAAGTAAGCGGGTTTTAGTTTTAGATTAAACGTTCTTTTAACTGACAGTAGATCTAAAACCACGATTATTTCTGGCATTTTAATGTCCACAGCTCGAAGCAAAAAAAAAATATTTTAGTTTTAATTTTGTAGATTTTGTAAATGTTAATTATATATATTTTTTAAGCACAGTTATGAACTGTAAAAATAAATGTTTATAGTTGGTTCATATTTACAAACAATTTTAATTGCAACAGAAATTGTATCTTTCACAATTTTAATGCGTTGATGTCTTTTGTAAGGGGGGACCTCACGCGTAACCGGAAAAATAACATACATAAGAAAAATAATAAATTTTATACTCTAACAGGCAACAGCAAGTTCCTAGTAATATTTAACATTCTAACGACCAAAATTTAATGAGGTTTCCTACCTAAGTCGTATTTATCTAATAAGAATCTACTAAAAAACATGATTAGTGTTATGCCTATAATAACATGTCCCACGCAGACGGCTAGCTAATAATTATGAAACGATAGCATCTCATAAAAATGCGCTTGTAACATACTTTATAGTTACGATTAGCTCTACGCAACGTAAAACCAATTTAAATAAATTTCAAAAAGGCATTTTGAGAAAACCCCGTAGCGAGCCTCCACACCAATCTAATTTAAACCCTCCTCTTTGACTGAAAGGTTTATATCGGAAAAACGACAAAAAACCTGCGCCTGAGTCATTCTCGTTAGTCAGACGAGTTGCCGCGGTACTTGTCACGTAAGTGGCGATGTTTGTTTATTTAAGATCACGCCTTAACTAAATAAAAATAGGTTGCATAATTCAATGTGTAATTATGGTGGTTACGACATTTTTCAGTGAGTGACTCCGTCTTGTTAGTAAGCTTATTGTTACCGGTGCGACTTCCGTCCTTGTCTGGCGTGGGTGCTTGGGTGCGGGTGGGTGCTGCTCTCTCTTTCTAATCGTTACGGCAAGGTCGGCTCGTTAAAAGCTCTTAACGAGAAGCGAAGGAAAAGCACGAGCCTCACTGTGGCTCTCAAAGTGCTTGACTTTTTTCTTCTTTTTTGTGTAGAGACTAAAAGAGAGTTGTGTAATTGACTTGTCTTGTTTCGCAAACATATTTTATTTTACAAGTAATTTAAAATCACGGAAAGTTGTTTATGAAGCTGAATATGAACTTTAATTGCCTGTATATTGAAATCACAGCTGTCTTTCTTTAACTTAGTTAGTTGTATGAAATTACTTTATCACGGCGCATTGTCGTAGAGTGTAAATTTAATAAATAATAAAATATAATTATATATCCCTGACTTTTTTTTAATTATTTATTTGGTGTATTTTTTTTTAATCATAGTGCAATGTACCAACAATTTCATTGATGATAATAGAAACTAAACCAAGTAACCAACACATAAAACTTTCGAACAAATTCCAAAAGCACTTAACCCATGAACTTTGACGATCTCAGCCGGAGGCTCGCTCGGCATGTTCCGCGCGTGTCCCGTTCACACCTCACTCGTGCGCATCTACCCGTCCCGCTCTAACACGGCACCATCTCGCTCATGTACTAACACCATCCCGTCACGCCACTCAGGATAATCGCCTGAAGAAAACACCTCACGTTTATCTTCGAGTAAGTTCCGAGTTGCAATCAATTTAAATTATTTATACATTTTTAAATGTCTTTCAACTTTGTTTTGAGGCTTTTGAGGACATCAGCTGATTTTGTTAGCTGTTTATACAAGACAGCTTTCGCAAATTCGCACGCGGTTTCGCTCACGTTATGGTCGGACATTTTTGACGGGATGTTTTAAATATAGCCTTTAATTATATAATGTCTAGATGGAGCATCAAATGTGCGAAAACGTGTCAAAAAATATCAGCCGACTTTTGGCTTATAAGTTCGCACACAGAGACATACACCCAGTGTTTACACTGTGCGTTTATGTCTCTGTGCCCCGCGAGCACGCTGCCGCACGCACACATGTTTGAAATTGAAGCCTCGTTTTCTTTGTTTTGATTTTAGGGAGACGCTCCATCTCGGCATTATATAATCAAAGAATATGACAGTCGGGGATAACGTAGCTTGCCGTTAGTGAAAGAGTTTTCGGGATCCGATCAGTAGTTCCGAAGAATTACCCTCTACATCCAAACAAACATGAACATTTACAAACGTACCTACATTTTATAGGTACTAAATGTATTAAAGTTTTTTTGTTATGGTTCTTAATGAGCTTCCTGTACTAGTTTGACAAGATTTAATTGGTAGCCTGTCTTGTTATAACTTTTTTATTGCCATTGCATAATCATTATAATTTATTGAGCGTGTGGCTTCACAAAAAGGATGTAGCATTGTAGGTAGCTGAGAGTTTAGAACGGGAAAATAAATTAAGGTTTAAAAATGGAATAAGACTTGAAAATGTTGCCAATAAACTGTATCTGCTCGTTTACAGTTAAATGCAAACGTAGGTACTTATTTACGCCGTTTCAATAATTTTTCTTTTTGAAATATTGTTATATCCTGTAAAATACTTTAAAAGTGATGGCTACAGTAACGTTCTTGTTTATTATAGTGAAGGCAACGCTCCTGGGCCGTCTCAGAAATAAGAGAAAAAAAGTGGTATTTCTGTAGAAAACGACTCAACCGATTGCCTCGTTGAGACTTCAATCGATACCTTCTCCGACCAAGTTCGTATTCGTATCGATTCTTATAGCAGCTCAACCAATTTTTTACCGCACGTACTTATTTCGAAAATTCGCTTGACACATAAAAATACTTTTGTAGAGGACCGGCTTATTATCGAGTTATATTTTGAATGGGTCGTCTTACGGCTTTTTATTTTATACGTGCGTGATTTGAGAATATATCTCAGTATGTGGTTGTGACAGGTATAAATATGAATTACTAGCTTTTGCCCGCGGCTTCACCCGCGTTTTGATCGGAAAATACCCACGGGAACTTACCACCGGGATCAAAAAGTATCTTATGTCCTAACTCTAGCCTCTGGCCTTGGTCTACCAGTGTGCCAAATTCCATCGATACCTATATAGGTATCGATGGAATTTGGCATTGGCATTTTTCTGTTAATTTGTTGGGCCTTAAAAAGTATACATTATGTATACTTTTTAAGGCCCAACAAATTAACAGACATAGGTGTCGAGTATCTTTTTTCGCATTTATAATATTAAATAGTATAGTATACAAGGTGTAAATGTACCCTTCACGAAGGATTCAACCAAGCATTCTGTACAGTCACGAGCACCAATATGTAAACATTTTCCTAAATGTAAAAGAAATTTTCGCGAGAAATAGCGATTGCAACTAAGAGATAGGATCTTTTTCATAAAAATATGAGTTCCAGAATACTGTGTTCGTAACAACATGAAATTTAATCGGAACAGTAAGAGAAAAACTCTTTTAAAAGTTGTTAAGTGTTTACATATTGGCGTTCGTCGTGACTGTACAAACTAAGTAACTAAATATTGTTGGGAAACGGCATTTTTTGAGTTGTCACGGTTTACGGTAAGACTTAACCCTTCGTGTGGCCGGAACGTAGATCCACGCGAGACACAATAGGTTTTTAATTGTGTCTATATACTGAAAGGTTAATATAACGCACTGAATACATTGTGCTGATGGATGCATTGACTAGTAAAGGAGTCATGGAGATATTTAAATAAAAAATATAATAAGACTTTTAGTTAAACAAATCATATTAGAAAGTTGGAACCTTGACCTTCAATATCTCCGTAACTACATAGAAGGTTCCCAGCTGAGGACCAGAACAAAAACAATGATAGAAATGACGGGAAAAACAAATGCCTTTCGGCTTCGTTAAGGGTATTTCTACATGGATGGATAGTGTGACAATACTGCCACAGAATGTAGATGTGATAGGTTTAAATAAGTATAATGTACTTAGGGCCACTCACCTTTACGCAAAAGCACACATTCGGCTTACCTTTTACTGCACCAAAGCTTTTCTATGTGACTATTTACTTGTGAAGAAATTAATATTCAACAGCTTCAACGCCTGCATAAAGCAACACGATTTTACATACCCACCAATCCCACAATCATACGGCTAAATATTCCGAGTTGAGTTGGATTTACAGTGCTGCATGGGTGTTTTGGCGCTTGTAAAAAAATGTGAAACTGGTTGTAGTTCAGCCAGAATGAACTAATCCACAAACTCTTATTAATTCAGTTAGATACATACAACTAAAAAATCATTAAAATTACTTCGGAAAATGGGGGAAATTTTGATGTAAAACTGTCTATGGAAAAAACAAGACGGCGGAGATGGATCCGACTAAGTCCACGTGCCTAAAGAATCACGCAGTACTGTAACACTTACATGTTTGTTATGGTCGAAGCATGGCCCGATGAGTAGACGGACAACAACCATTCTAACAATTTAGAAAATTACATCGTGTCGACGGACCGATCAGTCAAATAGTTAATCACCGTGCCGAAAAACTATTCGGTGGAATTAAGCGGTGCGCACACGGCGGTTGTTTGGGAATTGCGTAGGCGCAACAGCTTGGATCTACAGTAACGGAAATTAATTGTTCATCAAATTGACACACTTGTAATGTAAACCTTGTCGTGTTACACTGGTCATTTCATACGACTAATAAAGAATGACAGTTGTGATTTCAATACATGCTACGGTATGTCTTTTAAGTTAAGGTAACTGTAGTCTAATGTGAGTTTTCTTGTGTTTTTTTACATATGCAGCCTTCGTCTCATAGATATCCAAATCTCTTGTCACTGGAAGGCAAAGTAATCAAATAAGCACCAGCTTTATGCTAGTATTAAATTAATGTATTTTCTTTTGTGTCTTGCGTGTACCTACATCTATACTAATATTATAAAGCTGAAGAGTTTGTTTGTTTGTTTGTTTGTTTGTTTGAACGCGGTAATCTCAGGAACTACTGGTTCGAATTGAAAAATTCTTTTTGTGTTGGTTAGCCTATTTATCGAGGAAGGCTATAGGCTATATATCATCACGCCACAACCAATAGGAGCGGAGCATCAATGACAAATGTTGCAAAAACGGGGAAAAATTGTTCTCTTTGATAGCTTCCGTTGCGTGCGCTGCGTAAACGGTTAAAGTTGCACAAATATAATGTAGCAGGGAATTATTCCTCTTAAAAAGGTCTCAAAAAAAGTCCGCGACGGCACATGCCTATCTTTTAAGGTTGACTCACAATAACCATTTTTATGATTTTAAAATTTGGTCAAAATTAATGTTTTATTTGCGAAGGTGTTTTTACCGACATAGTATTAATCCTTATCAAAATAAATATATTAGTCATCTTTAGCATTCAATTGTGACCAAAATTGCCCTTTACACTATTCAATTTAGATGAATATCTTAGGAGATATCACAGTTTTAAAATAACTCCGCATCAAAATAATGACCCGCGCGCGCTGCGAGGCGGGTGTTCATGTTGTTGGGAAAACCAATGTGATTAGATTCAATGCACAAATATTGTGGGGAACTTAGAGAAGGTTTTAGTTTTTGTTTCATGCTGTAATCAGTGCTCTCTATCAAAAGATTTATAAATTTAAAGTGTTCAAGAAGAACTTACCATCATTGTGTAAGATACATGCAACGACAACTATTGCACCAAAATGGTACTAATTAATAAAAATGTGCTCACAAGATAACTTTTAAATCGGGTCTGAGAGCAAAAAGTACTCTAGATTAGTCTACATGACGCTATAACCCTGTAGAGTGTGTGTTCGATCGCTTTACATGCATTATATTTTAACGGTTAAATTTCGTGCTCGATAGATGGCGCTATTAATTTCACTCCATTTTCTGAGTCGCGGTGTTAAGTTTTCCGTGAAAGAATGACCCTCGCCCGTGTCAAATGTCTGAAGCTTGGTTTATTAACTAACGAAACAAAAAGAGGAGGTTCTCAATTCGACGCGTCTATATTTTTTATTTTATATATGACCTGACCACGCATAACGTTTTACAGAGAAGTCCGATATACATGATCTTTTGTTTTTTAAATTGAGAAATCATGTTTGGGCTCATTTCCTGCACCTTGATGAGAACTTTAGATCTAGCTGGAGTATGACGTCATCGAAGGTCTGACGATGGAGACGGAAGGCACTTGCAAGAGGTCCTCAAGAGTTTGCAGCAACAATAACGTGTTTGGGCTCAATTCATGCACCTTGATGAGAACTTTAGGCCTTGCTGAAGTATGACTGTCATCGACGGTCAAACGATAGAGACAAATGGCAGTTGCAAGCGGTCCTAAACAGTTTGCAGCAGGTATAATGTTATTGGGCTCATTTCATTCACTTTGATGAAAACTTTAAACCATACTGAGTTGTCAGTATGACTTTCATCGAATGTCTGACGATGGAGAAGGAAAGCAGTTGCAAGTGGTCCTCAAGAGTTTACAGCATCTATATCGTGTCTGGGCTCATTTCATGCACCTTGATGAGAACTTTAGACCTAGCTGGAGTATGACTGTCATGTCCGTGAAAGAATGACCCTCGCCAGTGTCAAATGTCTGAAGCTTTGTTTATTAACCAACGAAACAAAAAGAGGAGGTTCTCAATTCGACGCGTCTATATTTTTTTATTTTATGTATGACCTGACCACGCATAACTTTTTACAGAGAAGTCCGATATACATGATCTTTTGTTTTTTAAATTGAGAAATCATGTTTGGGCTCATTTCCTGCACCTTGATGAGAACTTTAGATCTAGCTGGAGTATGACGTCATCGAAGGTCTGACGATGGAGACGGAAGGTAGTTGCAGGAGGTCCTCAAGAGTTTACAGCATCTATATCGTGTTTCGGCTGATTTCATGCACCTTGATGAGAACTTTAGACCTGCCTGGAGTATGTCTATCATCAAAGGTCTGACGATGGAGACGGAAGGCAGTTGCAAGAGGTCCGCAACAGTTTACAGCAGTTTTATCGTGTCTCGGCCCATTTCAAGAACTTTGATGAGAACTTTCGTTCTAGCTGGTGTATGATTGTCATCGAGTGTCTAAAGATGAAGACGTAAGGCTGTCGAGGGTCGCGGGCCTGTGGACAGTGAGTAATGGGCTAGCTCGCCATCCGTCCGTCTTATGACGACAGGCCGTGGTGACGGCGTGTTCGTGTTCCACACGCGCCTCAAAGAGATGTCAGCAAACGGGAAGGGATCCGAGAGGAGCAAGGCCTGCCAGGGTTGCGGGACTGTTCGAAAGAGATACCGCGGCCCTGGAACGCAAAGGGCAACAGAAGAAACGTGGGTGGATTTTAGTCAGTACAAGTCTGACAATCCCTTCCGCTCCGTCCAGAGTGGGAGGGGTCATTTGATGATTATCCATCGGTAATAGTATATATTAGGGATTTACTCCTTTTGAGAGCTTCCGTTGTGCGTGAACGGTTAAAGTTACGCAATTATCATGTATGTCGGAATTGTCCCTCTCAAAAAGCTCTAAAAAAATATCCACAATGGCCATATGCCTAACTTTTAAGGTTGACGCACACTCTCTCTAACCTCTCTTTCTTTTATGTACGCACGCGCGCAGACGAAGTTGCGTGGGTCAGCTAGTAAATAAATAATGCGAACCATTTCTGTGGGTTGTCAATGTGACAGTCAATCTGTTTCTCTAACTGTACATGTATCATGTATGTACCTCTATTACTGACTGGCCTATTTTACAACTTCCAGATTACTTACTACGTGAGACAATTTTGGATTTCATTCGTCATAGATGAATCAGAAACATTTCAAGTGATAATAAATGGACTGTAAAGAGCAACTGTCGAAATAGTCCGCGATGTAAAGTAACTTCACTGTAGTTTATGATGTTAGAACACAGTGATGAATGAGGTCTTCTGTGCGAATGCCCGCATCATATTTCTGTCCTACATTACAGTATAAGCCACTATATTTATCTATTAAGAAACTAGCATTTGCTCGCGGTTTCGCTCCCGTTTTGTACGGAATGTAATCTCGGGAACAAGGTTCCCGTTAGTGAAAGAATTTTCGGAATCAAATCAGTAGTTCCGCAGATTAGTCCCTACAATCCTACATACAAACTTACAAACAAATGCCTCTTTAGAATATTAGTAAAAGATATGCAAAACTAAGTATGTCTGTCTGTTACCTTTTCACGCCTAAAGCACGACGTGTTATTATTTTGAACAGGACCTGCAGAGAGGATATACCTAGACTACTTTTCATCCTGAAAATACACGAAGATCTCAGACGCAGTTGAAGTCGCGTACCATGACGTCTTAGAGCAGGAGTAATTCCAGTGAGGGAAAGAGATGGCGCTAGACGTTCTGTATAGCTCTGTCTTTTCTCTTTCCCACACTGGAATTACTCTTGCTTTAAGACATAGTAATACCTCAGAAGTGTTCCCAAAGGAGCTACAAAAGTTAAAATAAATTGTATTTGAACACCTATTTCCAAGCAGCACGCGCATACGCAGGATCCTAACAGCCCACGTGTAATCGGCTTTAGTATGCCGTAATAGTTTCCAACGAGATGTGTACGCGCAGGGCATTAAAAAGCTCTTTGAAAATCTCCGTCCATGCCACAATAAAACCAGCGCAGTCATCGCACAAGGAATTGTCTGTCATTCAGTTCGGAAAGCTTAAATCTTGTATTCTTGTTAATATAGATGAATTTACGAAAGCACCTGAAGTGCCTCCTGACAGTGCCCTCGTTAAATAACGTTTGATTGGAATTGAAATAGCTTTCCAAACGCTATTTAGAGAATTAAGCAATTTGGTTGTTAGAGAACTCGATTTGAATGCTTTGTGTTCCGTAAATAATGATAATCGAATGAATTAAGAGTGGAAATATAAAAGTTTAATTGTTTTTCTTTCATTAAAGCTTCCATTTTGTGGCCACGAATAATTTAATTCATTAAAAATTTTCTTTAAGACTGGGTTGCGTAAACAAACGATTTATTCGGCGTATCAATCATCTCTCATGTTGTTTCTTTCTAAATTCTAATTTAGTTATTCGGTAATTATGTTCGCTTCCCTGATGGCTGATTAAAAGCGGATATCCTGCTGTCAACGACTTTATTTGTCAACATTTTGGCGACCTGTTTGAAGTCCGCCATAATTAATGACAAATTAAAATAATCTGGAATTTTAAATTAATTGGTGTTTGAAAGCTGTATTCGCTAATGAAAGTTTTAAAAATCGTGTCGCGTGGTTTTACGACGGTCTATTTCGAATAAATGGGCCGTTAGGAAAATTCATGATGGCAGCGGCGTCTTGGTGGCTTTTTTAAAATCTCTAATTGCTTGGTTTTTCTTCCAGCTTACAACTCATTACGTCTTTCTTGACAAGTCCATGTATCATGATAGAAAATTAGTTATTTTATGAGCGAACAGCTAGGATCACATGTCCATCTCATTGCAGGTAGCACTATCAATCTCCAATGTAATTATAAGCTGAAGGCTTGCTAAGAAAATTATTCAGCGCCGACCGCTATAACTTGATGATTGCAAACTTTAATTATTTGCTGTAAAACATGATTGAAAAAGTAATTATTTATAGGAATAGCTGATTGGATTCATAGGATAATAAATAGCTCTTTCGCCAGCGGGTACATCGTTGTCGACCCAATTATAAGAAGATATTAAAGATTAAATGAAGAAATTGACTTTTACAGCTTGATTTGCTATTTATTTAAACATGTTAGGTGAACTATTCTAATAATTTTTTAACCGTTTCTGCGTTACTTCAGAATAACAATACAGCCTTTACCCATAAAGTTGAAAACCAAAGAGTTTCCCTCAAAAGAAAAGATATCGCGGTATAACGAGCTTGCTGGCTGCTTACTATTCTGTGCATAGAGTATAGAGGCTGGTCGCCAATCACCGCGACTTTTAAAAGAAAGAAAATGTAAATACGTATGTTTTGTATGCGCAGAGCCTGTTTCGTTAACCGTGCTCAGTGCCCATTATGTAAATATTAGGCTGTCACGAGAAGACATGGGACATACGAGTTACGGACAGCTTTTGTTAGCACAGACTACAGATTGGATCTTGACGGCAAAGTAAGGTAAAGTGCATCGTTGATGCAGATCCGGTATGGAAATTTAGTTTTATGTTGGTCTTTCAGCACTTTTCTTAGCATCTTTAATAGGTATAGGAAAGGTAGCTAATCAGTAGTTGCTTACCTATTTTTAATTAAACAAGTTAAATTCAAGTGTATGGCCCTCTTTGACTACGCCCAGAGAGTAATAGGACAGATGGAGAAGCTCAAAAGTCAGGTTTAGCATTAGTATCATACTCCTTTAGGCTGTAAATGTAATTGCAATGCTGGCTGGGGCTACCTGAACTTCCCTTTAAACATGGGTAACATTACACCTATATTCCTCGAAGGGTTACGCTGATGTGTACCTTTAGTACCCCCATTTCGCCAGTTGTATTTAGGTCCATTAGAGTAGAGGACAGTAGCGAAGGGTCAATTTTTGTAAGAGGTAAGCCGGAGTATATCTTTAATGTGAGTAAATTATTTGTCCATAGAATACTAACTGTGCAATTTTTCAAAGGGAAGCTGGTAGGAATCGAATTGTATGGAACCTTCGCCACTGGTAGAGGGCCAGCTCATCAACAAACCAATAACACTATTGCTTGGACGCGTATTAAACAAGGAGGCAAGCTTTTGAAAAAAGATTCAAAGCGGTTCTCCAAGACACCGCCTGCTCAGAAATACAGGGTGTGTTGTGCACACTGTACAGGTACATCATCCTACACAAATTATAATTGACACCGCCAACATCCGCTTACATCAACAAGGCAATTTCGACTTGCTAGAACAGGACCAAGACTACTTATTATGCTAACAAGAAATTATGCCCCCGATCTCTTGTAGGGCGTGCTTGCAATTTGCCATCGTAAAACAAACTTAATTAACTGACACAGCCGTAAAAGACTTGTCATGTTGTCGTTGCCTAACAAGACATACCTACGACTGGTTAGCCGCCATCTTGGATCGCGAGCAATCAATCAATATTTATAAGATCACATGAATTGTACAGAAGGAAATGGGTAAAATAAGTAATGACAGCTTGTGTATTTGTTGTATGACTTGTATGGGTGTGGTTGTTAGAATTACAAAGTTTTAATGGTGTTTGAAAATTGGCGGGAATTAATTTGTGGTTCTGTTGTTTCTGTCTACCATCATGGGATAAAGACTTGAGTCTGTAAATACGATCTTATTTATATTCTTACCTCGAATGTTTTTTACGTATTGTATTGTATTGTATTGTTGAGGGCTCCCTTTTCCGCATTTAGACTCAAAGGCGGTCCATTATGCGTGGGGTGGGACGGTTGGCTACAGGAGCCAACCCAGCTCCTTCCAGAAGCACAGAAGTCTCCTGGGACGTTCACAGACTTCTAGGAGCGACCTCGGACTGCCGAGGATTTGTGCCCGTTGGTCAGCAACCCCCTTACATTCCAGGATTACGTGGGCTGCCGTTTCATCCGCGCTAAGGCAGCCCCTGCACAGCGGGCTGTCTGTCGCGTTGAGGGTGAACAGATGTTTGTTGAGTGGGCAGTGGCCTGTGAGCATACCCACCACAATTCGCAGGTCCGTTCGTTGGAGACTGAGTAGTCTGCTGGTCAGTCGCGGTGTTAGTGCAGGTACCGCCTCTTTAGACTGTCTACAGTTGGTTGTAGATGCCCAGCGGGCATTGTGTTCTGTTTGGGTTAACAGACGCATCCAGGTCCTGATCTGACTGAATGGAACCGGCAAGTGGGGCTCGGGGCCGGCCACAACCCCTTCCGAGCCCCTCCTAGCAAGCTCGTCTGCTGCATCGTTACCCAATGATCCACTATGCCCCTTGATCCATTGCAAGGTGACCCTGTTGTGGTCGGAAATGGTTTGCAATGCTAGGTGACATTCGTAAATAAGGCTGGAAGACATAATATTACTGTCTAGTGCCATTAGGACAGCCATGCTATCGGAGAGAATTCTAATACCGCGATTGGAAATCTTTCTTTTAATGACTGCGTTGGCAGCTTGGGAAATCGCTACACATTCACATTGGAATATGGAGCTTTGATCCCCTAGCGATAGTGATATTTTGATATTGAGATCCATGGAGAAAACACCAGCACCAGTACCGGTTTTGGTTTTCGAGCCATCCGTATAAATACGGACTTCGTCGGCTCCTGAGTGGTCTCGCTCGGTCTCAGCTAATTGTATTCGATAGAGTTGATGAGATGTTTTTTACGTGTTTGCAGTAGTTTAGGCTAGGCTCTATGTTCAGAGTAAATGGAAGTCTAAGTCTATGCTTTCATTCATTTATAGAAGTTTTACAAAAGTTACTAAATGATTAAAGGCGTGATACTCTAAGTAACCAACTATACTGACCTATATGTAATACTAACTTATCTGACCTTTTCTATAAAATACGTTGACTTAATTAGTTAACTAATGAATGTAGAAACTCGGGAAAACAAATTAAACTTAAGTAAGTAATCGCCCTAATTACCACGCTTTACACCCTCGCCGTTCACTGACAGGGGAATCAATTCATATTTAATTCCATTTGGCAACGGCTAACTACATGCCAATATACCTGAGCACACGCAAAAAAAAACCTTTACCACTGAAAAATAAAGGTTAAAATTGTATAACATTAAGATTCCCTTATTTGAATTCCCAGCATGTTGTATAAAGTGTTCCATCATTTATTTTCCTTTCGAAAAACATCAATCATATGCGATCTCAACACTTGATCGAATATCCATTCCACATCATGACACGACCAGTGCAATTAGACCTCTGGGAGGTCATTAATCTCCTTCCCTGACACCCAGTTATCCGTTCAAGGAGGATCCAAGTAAACTTGTCAGATGGTTATGGTGGTGCGTTCAACTCGCGTGGCCATATTTAGCCACCTGCTGTGAACTTGTTTGCAATTTTGGGCAGTTGAGTATGGAGTTCAAAGGTTTCTCATATGTTGGAAATTAGAACGGGTGGAGCCTTATGTAGAGTCTATTAACCTGGTCTGAATTTCAGGTTATAAGTACTTTATTTCGCGTTAGGGCTCCATCTAAGGGGTAACGTAACGATGCACATTCTCAGTCTAAGCAAAACTAGGAAGATAATATTGTATTGCAGCACTACAGTCCGTTTCAGAAATAGCTTTCCATTTTGGAGCAGTATCTTGCATAACTTCAGGAACCTAACAGTGTTTACGTCAGCAGCTCGTATTTATCCTTATAAATAGGCTCATAATACATTTGAATCTCATTAATATCATACACATATCTCTGTCAGAGGCGCAACAGAAATAGTGCATCCTGTTTCGTGCGCGAGCGGCGAGAAGCGCTGCGCCCGAGTGTCGAGCCGAGCTCGAATCGGACGGATAATCGATTTTACGAGCTCCCGAAATAAACCGAGTCCCTTCGGCACAACATGCATCATCGACGGTCACATTCTGCAGCTTGTGTTGTTCTTTTACTGAAGGGAAATGTATGACTCGACGGCAGACGTCCATATGTTGTTAAAGAAACAAGCGCACTGATTCTAAATTTGAAGTTTGTTTCGAATTTTCTACTCTTAATCATAAACTTACATTAGCTCAGCTATGACATCACTATTCGACCTGTTCTTGTAATCAAGAATTCGATCAATATGTCGGACATCGTACGCCTTTTATGATCAAGTGATCTAGCTACGGAACAAGTAATAGTCGAATCTAACGTGGGCGAGTCCATTTACAGAACGCAATTTAAAGTCGAAATAGGGAGATAAACAATTTGAATACTACCCGAATGATAGAAAACGGTATCGTAGCAGAATAGAGTCCCGGGTTAGGCAATAAATGGGTCCGTTCACCCAAATAGTGGTGTGGGTGTTGTTTTATTGTTACGAGCGGGTTAACGAGCGCCGGCGCACTGCCATGCGCTCGCGCTGAAAGCTTCGTCAGTATGTCTTTCCTATAGCTATCACAAACACAAACGTGTAAACGATCCATAAGAATTACTTTTTCGGTATTCTGTTCCGGATCATCGTAAATAGCAATTTTGGAAACGACTCGAGCTTTGTTAGCTGATGCTTAAGGCACAAAATGTTGTTTTTAGGAAAGTTTGGACGTATAGTTTGGACAATAGCAATGATTCCTGCGTTTTTTCTGCCTGAAAGCTCTTTACACGAGCTTCGATCTCTTGAAATATTGGAATCAATAGTTAGTGGAAAAGTCTAGAGAAACGTCACATTGCAGCATCAACCATTTTAAAAAGTTAGACAAATCTACTTGGTTCTTATATTCCTGAGAGTCTCAAGTTCGATGCATCGGTCTCACCTACCTGAAATATCCACTTACATTTAATTTTGTAAACACGAAGCCGACTCTCCGCCTTATTTTTTTGTAGCATAAGTTAAACAGTCTACGTCAATCATGTTTATCTGTTTGACGTAGGTGTAAGTACACCGTAGCACCGAGGGTATCGAGGTGTCTCGGTGCAAGCGCACTGACATATGTCATGTTGACATTTACGACTACCCGACATTTTCAAATAAGAATACAAATGGAATGACCACATGTGTGGCCTCGTAAACAAGTCAGTGTGTGTACACCCCAGAAAGTTATTAACGAAAGTATTAAATATCCCATTACTAATGATTATACAATGTGTAACAGAATAAACGCACAACCTCTTAAGGGGTCATTGTACTCATCATTATGAACAACTTTTACTATGGGACCAATCCCGAAATCGCGAAAAAAAAAAAAACAGCTGTTCGGTACATTTTGTCGAATTATGCGCACAGAAATGTATGGGGCATAGGGCAATATGTATAGGGCAGTCGACTTTTTTTTCGCGATTTCAGTGTTGGTCCCATAGTGAAAGTTATTCATAATGATGAGTACAATGACCCTGTAAGAGGTTGTGCGTTTATTCTGTTACACATTGTATACTTAAGAAGAAACGTTTGTTTTGCTTCAGAGTGAATTTTTACGCCCTGTATCCCTGTTGCACTAGCTGCAATTTCACCATAGCTACAATGTAGGTCTAACCTCTAAAACTGAAAATTCCAAAGATTTCCCAACCCAAGTTTTTAAGGAATTACTTGAGCAAACATTTTTATGCAATAGACAACAACTTAAACGAAGTAGGAACCGTCAAAGAAAGCAAAACTAAGAATTCTAACTTTTGACAGTTCTAACTTCAGGCAAATAGTAAAATAAAAAATTAAAATTGTATCATAAGTAATAACTTTTACTCAAGTAATCACTTTGAAACGTAGATACTTACGGGTTTTAATGTCGCTTCATGGTGCAAAAGTCTGCTATTTGTAAGCAGGACAAAAATATTGAGCCACGGAATATAAATTATCTGCGTTCTATTGAGCTTGATATTGCGATGATAAAGTTTATTACTACCCATCTCCGTGTTTTCACAGAAATCAAATAATTTGAAGTGCCAATTATAATGTAATATTGACTTACGGCCACTATAGGAACATGGCGCTTCTCATACCTTCCCCACAATACATATTCATGAAGACCATAACCCTATAAATATTGTATCGCATCTCGTTCTTGTCAAATAAATATATTTCTTTACGGCGTGAAACCAATCGTTGTGGAGATAGCGTTATCGTTTAATGGCCACTTGAGCCACGACACGACGCCACATAAACACAAAAAGAAATAAAAAATGTTTTTAAAAGCGTCCGTCCGTTCGCGCCTCCATGTAATAACATTTGCATTTCCTTGCATTTGCGCCGCGCCGCAGACAAACGATTCGTTCTCGCTCTGACTCCGACGCGACCAGCTCTCGATAGATCCCAATGCTTTATTGAGTCATAAATCCCGCTCCAAGTACTTTGTACTAATATGCTAAAAGGTTTTTGTTTTATTGCGATACTGATTGACTGTCATAACATTTACAAATTCGATTACTTCAAAAGTAGTAAACTTTAGTTTCAACGTATGCCGTGTGATCTTTAAATTAAGCTTTCATGAGCGCGTAAACCTCTAAAAAGCGTGCGTGGCGTGTTCGGTAAGTACTTGAAAGAAATGAGCCTAATTATCACAATGCAAATCGTACAAACATTAGTAAAATGTTAGCCAACATGTGCCGGCGTCGGAGGCCGGATCAAACATACGAGCAAGCGAACAAACACCGGTGTTTGGACTATCGCCACTTTCGGTTCTGTACAAATAGGGACCGTTGTTTGTTCAAGTGCCAGTGACACGCCACTGCGGAGATCTTTGTCCAGTTTAAGAAAGCCCCTTAGAACCCTTTGAGTCCCTCTTTTGTGAGTTATCTGGCAAGGAGCAGGAAGGGACGGAGTGGGTCTTTTTACTGTGGCGGCGGTTCAAAACAAGGCGACACCTTTCTCGACCGTAGTGGGAAGGCTTTACCTGTCAGATGTTTTAACGAGCTAAGTAAGGGTTGACAAAGGCTATAATTTACTCGAGCCGAAGTCCAACACGAGCGTTTACGAGGCTCCGAGAGCACGAGAACCCAGCGCAATGGAACGGGTCTAAAACAAAACTAGGAACTCGGCAATCAGGGTTCGGAAATTAACGATTTATCGATCAGTGGCCGAGATCGTAAAATTTAAATTTATAAGTAGAAAAAGAGAAAAAACAAAGAGTTTTTTATGATAGTATAACGAGTCTCAGCTCTCAGCGGCATCGAATTACACTGTCATCTTGATTACGTCCACTTTTTTGTTTACATCAGCGGCCCAACGAGTCTGGAGTAAAATTACATTGTTGCTGCATATAGAATAGATCAGATTACTTTTTTAATTACAAGAGTAAATAAAAAAAAGATGATAAAACAAGAATACTACGCAAAAAAGCGCGCATGGTAACACTAAATCCACAAAACTGGTGTCAGGTTCTAATTGCCCTTTTTGTGTGAATAATTTGTGTTATTTACAATTTGGACACGCCTAACACTAACACGTTTATGTATTGTTTGGCAAACAGAACTTGTTTACCGAATATTTTCTTAATTGTACCTGTGTCACGTGCAAAAGATAAAGCTTTTGTGAAAAATATTCCCCATTGAAAATTAAACGGCAATTGATAGCATGGCGTTTTAAACATTCCTGTATAAATAAATCTCCCACGATATTAAAATAATTGTTATTAAAAATCGATATTCGCTTTTTGAACAGCTTCAATGTCATTCAGACCCGAGGCCTTATTTTTTAAAGTTTGTCGGCGCTAGGAAGGTTAATATGCATAAATTGCGTAGGTACCTATATGTTAAAACTGATTATCATGCAGCTAAATTAATTTTGCAGTGTGTAAACATGTCTTAGAAAACAATAGAAATAAATAACGCAACACCAGTAGCATTTGACACTACAATATGAAAAATTTGTAGACGCGCAGTCTAGACCAAGCACAATAAGTTAAAAGTTGTTGACATCGTAAAATTAAACTAACATGAAAAAAGTAGGATACTCGATATCACGAAATATCGATAAGGTAATCTAACACGATCTATATTTTACAAGCAGGCTCGTCACCATACCTACTGAATATAATCTTGATAAATACCGCATGGTATCGTAGGATTCGTAGGTCTCCGTAGTTCATATATTGGAAGACACCTGCTTAGCTACTACAGCTGTTTATTAGACCTTGCCCATTGACTGTCTACTTATTTTAATTACTGCGAACCATCATGATCTTGTTTCTTTGGTCTAGTACGTTTTACATTACGTTTTATAAATGGAAGTTTTAATTACTGTTTTTAGTGAAAGCTTTTGGCCTAGTAATAAAGTCTTTTTATATTTATGACTCATTTGTTTAATTCGAGACTCCTATTAGGTTCTCTCCTATTAGGTTCCTAAACTATACATAATAAACGAGATCTACACATAGCGATAAATATGTACTCAATTGTACTCATCCATCAGTAACAAGAAAATAACGAATAACTTCTTTCTCTCTATTCTAAAACATGCTGGCAGGCATAAAACCTTTCCCAGTCAGTATTTACTCATCATGTTTTACATCATGCATGTGCATTACGGGTATTACGACATTTGAACTCCAAAACTCTGCGCGTGACTGTCAGTAGCGCATTCACACGTATACACATCCAGATCTAGATCAACGGTAATGGCAGGCAACTCGACCGGTCGACTACTACAGTCCTTATTCAGTTGTGCCTCTGACTTATACCTTATTACAACAAAAATAAAAGTCACTCCACAAAATCACAGAGGTAAAATAATATAATAATTGAAAAAATAAAAAAGACATAAAAAAAAAAACAAACCAAAACACAAAAAAGTGAAAAATAAGTTTAGCTTCAGAAGCCGGTGACAAAAACACCAAATCAATCAAACAAAGGTTTGCTTCAGAAGTCGGTGACAAAAACACAAAATCAAACAAACAAAGGTCACCGACTTCGAAGCTTCACCCTGTGTTTTTGTCACCGGCTTCTGAAGCTAAAGTTATTTTTCACTTTTTTTGTGTTTTGGTTTGTTATTTTTGTTTTCATATTTTTTTTATTGTGTTTTATTTATTGTAAAAATGTTTTTATTTATTTTTCCATTTTTAGTTGCTTATGTTGCGCTGAGCCGTGTAAAGACACTAGATGGCATTGCTCTTTGCGATTTAGAGCCAAATAAAATAAACTATTGAAGAAACCACATGATAAAAAGCATTTCGTGAAATTAATGCAACGGTTAAGATTATTGTAAAAAATATCTGGGAACACGGTAGATGAAATGTCATGCAACTTTATTACACACTAGCTTTCCACGCCACGGCTACGCCCGCGTTTAAATACGCGTCTAAATGACAACAACAGTTTTTTCTTAAAGTCGGTTAAAATGATTAATACTTCTAGTTTCTAGCACTCACTCTGTTGTCTCTAGAGAAGTCAATCGATATCGACAAGTCGCATTATCTATACATTATTCTAGAACAAGAAATCACCTAACTCCTAACCATTAAAGAGTTGTACCTTCCTTTATCAGCTCAGCGTCATGAGATGATGATGACCATACGCAAATGTTGCTTTAGAACAGTACATTTTGATATAAGTGGGGAAACTTTGTTATTGCATTCGAGCGCGGAATTAACACCCGAGCTGCAGGCGAGGGTGAAAATTATTTTTCAATACACTTTCTCGAAAACTGGTTCTTATCTCACTACGATTAGGTTCAACATGCAATGTATTTCACACGCGTGGATTTTTAATAATTTTCCGCACACGTGCGGAAATAAAACATTCCACAGATAAGTCCAAATGGGTTCAATGACTATAGGTTTAATCGGTGGTGATTGTTTTTTTTTTAATCTCGGCAAAGAGATATGCGTCTATACAGCGTAAATATTTTTTTAGTATTTAAATTGTGTTTATAAATAGAATATCATAGATATACATGATTATTTAAAACAAATATTTACTTTTAAGAACAAATTAACATTTCTTTGTGTTCTAAATGCAAAAATATTTGATTTTTTTTCTTTTCAAATCAGGCTGTATAGTGGCAACATACCTTTGCTTCTTCTTCAGCCTGGCGAAAGCAAAGCGCGGAAAAAAAGCAAATTAAATCATAGTTTCATAATAATTCCCGCCAAAAATACTTTCTGTATTAATATTTTATTTCTTCGAAAGTGTATTGAAAAACGTCGTTTGATACGCGTGGGGATTTGTTATTGCAGTTCTCGGCTCCATAACACCCTCGCCTGCAGCTCGGGTGTTAATTCCGCGCTCGAATGCAATAACAAAGTTTCCTCACTTATATCAAAATGTACGATTTTACTAACATTTATGTCGTGGCTATTGTGTTGAGTATAAAATACTGGTATTCACCTGCATCCGATAAGACTGGAAGCCGACCACAAAATAGTGGGGAAAATGATGTAGATGATGAACAACACATGTCATGGTAATATGGGGTTATACCCAATAAATGGAATCTAGGTGTATCGTACACATCTGCGTACCCTCTCAGAGCATACAGGCGTGATGTTACGTCATGATGTTGTATAAACAATAAAAATCCAAGCGATTGCAGCAATCACGACACATTTGCCGTCTATTTTTGAAGATTTCCACAGTATATCTCCGATGATTAGCATCCGATCTTTACCAAATTTAAATGGGACCACCTCAGAAGTATAATCTTTCAAATAAAAAAAGAATTTTGAGAATCGGTCCACAAATGGGGGAGAAACCAGGTCACATGTACATAAAATAAAAAATACATACACACGAACATATACCACCTACCCTCCTCTCTTTTTGAAGTCGGTTAAAAAGACAGTATGCTGAACTGGCGCCAAAACTATCAATTTATAGCTTAACTAGCGACCCGCCCCGGCTTCGCACGGGTGCAATGTTATACATTTAAATAAACCTTCCTCTTGAATCACTCTATCTATTAAAAAAACCGCATCAAAATCCATTGCGTAGTTTTAAAGATCTAAGCATACATAGGGACAGACAGCGGGAAGCGACTTTGTTATATACTATGTAGTGAAGATATGAAATGTTTTGTCCTGGTTAAAGTGGTCATGGAAAATGTGAAACTTTCTGTTCGCAACTATGCTGCTCCACTCTATGAAGTGAGACTAGTTTGTATAGTCTACCTTTCGACCTCGTGGATGCTCCAGTGTTCTCACAAAATTCGCCATCTATCCATCAGCCATTGGCGACACTTCTTCTACAAGAAAGTTCTTTATCTTTCGGCAGCATCGGCGCATTTTAACTTACACTCTTAGATATACTTTTGAATGCAAGAGCTACACAATATCAAAATACCAGTTTGGTTTTCTGAATCATATAGTGGCTAACGTTATCGTGAGAGGAGTTAAATCGTACAATTCCAAGTTCTTTCTTTCACATGCACCCACCACCACCACAGTTTCGATGCTACCCAACTAACAAATTAATGTTTTATAATAGTTAAGTTAACGTTTTACATTTTCAATTTGTTTTTTAAGATTGGTCGCATAAACGTCAATATAAACGTTTATAAAACGCGAAATGGGCCCAAATTAAAAGACAATATAATCGTTTAGTAGTTATGTAGAAGTCAGCCAATGACCGTCGAATGTTATATACAAGTTAAGTAAAAGTACAAAAACCGACTTTTCGGTCCAATACTGGTTGTTATGAGACCCTTAAGTGACTGCTTATGTCACATAGCTGTTTTAATGAGGTTTTCAAATGACTGAAACGTTGTACTAGTGTCCAACAATACGACTCAACGACAACCGTTTTGATTCATCGTGTTATATTGTGCTCGCCGGTGTGTGTATAAAAAATATTAGAAAAAGGTAAGCGAAGTTAATTTCTATGATTACAAAATATCTTTAATGTTCATTATTTAAGCGAGTTTGATATAATAATAGGGGTTTATCTTTCAGGGAACTTTAGTTTTATGACAATGTATATATGTGTTTTTGTGAAGTTTTTAACGCCCTCCCCTATTTCTTTGTATTTCAATAGTTTTAGTTAATTATCCAAAATATTTTTTCATAGTAAAGCTCCAACCATCTTGTTTACGTTACATAGCGACCTCTATATTACACTAATATAACAAAAACGTCGCGTAGACTTTTCCTTGAGACCATGACACCGGGCCATGTTTAGCCGACTTTAGGGTTCCCTGATCATTACTTGCATAGGATCTAATAAACATTGCTCATCTTGAACAGAAATCTAACGCGGCCCTTTATAATAAATTCATCTTATTTTCGTGTCGATGGCTATCTAATGAAATAGTACCTACTTTTAACCCAGATTAATTTATATAAATGAAAAATTTAATTTATTTTCAGGTCTAACATAGGATATCAATGAAATATGGTAGTGTTCTTGGACATCGATACATTTTTGACTCATATACTACATACAAGTCTTAGTTAGTCTTTCATTCGACCAAAATTGTTTTGTTATATAAAGGTCATGCACAAACGTTTAAGCGTTGTTTTATTATATAAATGTTATATTGTGATTCACACACAACTACGTTTGTTTTGCGAAAACCTTTTATTTAACCGAAACGTTTAAATGACCAATACATTGTCCAATAAACGTCATAACTAGCATCATTATCCAACGTCATATAAGGTAGACCTGAAAACGTTTACTTAACATATGCACTGACACCATTATCCGACGTCGTAGAAGCTATTCCCGAAAACGTTTACTTGATATACGCACTCACACCATTATATGACGTCATATAAGCGAGTCCTGAAAACGTGTAATCAACATATGCACTCACACCATTATATGACGTCATATAAGTTAGTCCTGAAAACGTTTAATCAACATATGCACTCACACCATTATATGACGTAATATAAATCAGTCCTGAAAACGTTTACACAACATATGCACTGACACCTTTGTACGACGTCGTATAAGTTAGTCCTGAAAACATTTACTCAACTTTATATTAAGACATTACAGTCACGCAACTAAACCGTCGTAAGATAAACGTCTATATATCATAATAGTTAGCTACATACCACTATATAACTGTTACATAATATGAGTCTTATAAGACTGGAGTTATACGACGTTTTTGCTAGTTGGGTAAACTCTCTTGACAACAATCTTCCTTCACTACGTGAGAGAAACCAAATCCGACAGTTCCTCGTTCCTCCACAAGTTCAAACATTTACGTTGGCAACCTCTTTTGAGAAATCTTAACCCTCTTTCCTCTTTATTACAGGTGGGTGGTAGTAGCAGGAGCCTGGCGGGCGAGCGTGATGCGTCCCCCCACACCCGCAGCAGGCGCTCGCAACAACCGCCACTCCTCACTCCTGCAGCTGGCAGCGTGGGGTGTACCAGCAGCACTCGCAGCAGCTGTTCTCGTCACCAGGGATGTTGATGCTGATGAACTTACCGGTAAGTTAACACACAGCCTGCTCTTTAGAATAATGTCGAAAGCTTTGGCAGTGTCTACCTTTTGTTGATTAGATTCTAATTTCAGAAATAAACGAATATGCAATTATGCAAAGTATATAGATTCGTTAGATGATGTTCTGATTTTAACTAAGCAGATGTTCTTAATGTCATTAGCATTAGAAATATGTAGGATATAAAATTAAAAAAAAACGTAAAGAGAGACGCATTTAGACGTCCCAACAATGACAGTTCTTTGGAGCATTCCACCGATATTATTTTGTTACCTGATTTTAGAAATCCGGTGAAATAGGAGGAATGTACGAATTAAAAAAAGAACCACTGGCTTAGATCATTATGTAATTGTTTTATTTGTAACTTTTCAAAAGCATTTAAACTTATTTCTCCCCTAGCATTATTTAACCGAATTCATTATCCACAAAGTAGCGGGCCACTAACTTGTCGTAATGTCAACTTCTATTCCTGTTCAGTGTCATCCAAAACAATGTTGATTGTAATTGACAGTTGCCGGACTAATTAATGAGACATAACTCCTGTTTGATAATATCAAATCAATTAGTGACCAATGGAACATAATAGTCGTGACATCTTCTCAAAAAAGGTGACATTTATCTCTTTAAATCTAAGGAACATTTGACAACTCATTAAGATCAAGTTTTCTTATAGAATTTTAATTTACGATTTACAATTCCGATGTACAGTCGACTTTTACACACCATCATTGGACTCCATCATATGTTTTTATAACACCTCGTTTCTCAGTAACTGGGTCCACCAACCAACTATGGTAGTTAGAGACCGGTTCGATAGTTAGCGAGTGTATAACTGACCATAGATGAAGCAGGTTTGTCGCGGCAGAAGGCGGAATAATAATGCTGCATGTGTCAAAAAAAAAACGAATTACAAAAGGACTAACGAATTCGAGAACTATTGCAAGGAATCTTACTCTTCAGAAAAATATAGAGACATATTTCAATGGTCTAGCTAATCGGTCTGACCAATACCTTTTACCAAATCCTGTATTACCTGACCATATCGAAAAGGCAGTCGATCACAGGTCGTTTTTCTCGTTGCTTGGACATCTTTAAATGGTCACGTTAGAAGTTCAACGCTTCCAAAGGAGGCTGCACTATTATAGTGATTCACCATATCGGTATAGTTATTTATTGGACTCCATATCCTCTAGCATTGATTAATCGAACTAGATTTTAAAGCAGTGTAGGTAATTTAAATACGGTCTGTTGCTGACTATAACTAAATTGAATGTCGAGCATGGAAAGAAGGTAAACATAAATTTTCATAATTGAATACAAGAGCCCAGGTTAAAAATATAATGGTAACTTTAACCGGGCTGGAACAACACGCATTTAATATGGGACTCTAAGAATAATATTCTCAGAGCCCATTGTTTGTTTCTGAATCAATCAATAAGTCCTAATACACGTCCGTAGCGAAACAACACAAATGCAAGAAACGTTCCTGTTTTAATAGTCCTTTCTTGTTTGATCGGCGGCATTTTTCAAAGCGATTAAATCTGGTACGAGTGCGCGGGAGCACGTATTCATGCTGTAATGGTATTGAGTGGTTTGTATGGAAGTACCGGCTCATTGTAATGTTGTTCGTGTGCTAAACGAGATCCTGACTCGGGTTGTGCCATTAGAGGATATGTGCAGATTACTGTATGACAATAAATAATGCAGGACTTGTCTACTTACTGCCGGTTCTCATTTAACAGTAAGGCGGCGAGCGTAAGAAAACGACTGCATTTCTGTTTGTAACAACCGAAGAAACAACTTTAGATTAGACTAGCATGGAAGCAATCTCATAAATTTTTGTAAAATGTATTTAATCTTTTAAAAGAAACCATGCCCTATCTGACATAGAGTCGGGGTTTTCCGCAAGATACACAGTATCGGTATCAGTAAATCCCGAGATTTGTCGTCGAATCGTACGATGTTCCGCTGTTTGGGGTTCTACAATCAGACCGTGTTACAGGCGGCTTTATACATCCAAATTGTAATCCTTACATAGCACAGCGAAGTACACGTGTTCCTTTTCTGGAAGCATCTTTACATGAAAGATAAAAGCCAACGTTCGTAGCGGCAACATAAAAGTCTGAAACACCAGATACAGGAACAGTAGCTTTAGATAATAAAATTCTGTTAACATTGTAGCGGTAGAAAACAGAAGTTATCAAAAAATCCTCTTATCATTTAAGCTAGAGACGATTAAATTTAACGGACAAGCGAACGATACAAAAACACCGCGGCGAAATGATAACGTTAATAGTGAAAAGAAGGATTTTTTATCGTTCCTAATCGGGGGTCGGTTATACTAGGATCAGAAGACTCGCGGTGTTTGTGGTTTTGCGTGATACAAAGATGCGATGCCGACAAAGACTGCTGTCCTCTTTAAAAGTGGCGAGATTACATTTCTAAGTAGGTTCGTCTACTAGTTCTTTGGCAAAGGCAACCGTGTTTTCCGAAGCTCTATACAAAGACCAGGGAGTTAGACATAGAGTATTGACATTGTGTAATCTGTAGGTACATATATCCGATATCCGATAATATACATAACATAACATCACGCTTGTAATTCCCGAAGGGTTAGGCTTAGGCAGAGGTAAGGTACCGGAGGCAAATAACGCCTGGAGTATAATAACGCCCATCTGAAAAATAATGGCCTTACAACAGTGTAAACGTTTTGGTTAGTAAAGGGAACGTACAAAATGATAGTTAAAATCTAACACCAATTCACTACATAAATTATATCTCAACATTTTTTTAATAATTAGACTTACTATTAAAATTGCGGCTAATAAGGCCCATGGCCCGATTTTGCTTAAAATACAACTAAACAACGATGAGTACTTACAGTTTAAATATGATTAGTGAATCATTTCTAAAGGTTTTACATTTTTCCGAAAATGTGAAAACGGGTTGGGCGTTATATAAACTACCCGGGCCTTAATAGGCTACCTTGTACGTGATTTTTGTTTAAATTGTAATATAAAATATGACGCTTAAACACATGTATTTCATTTCTACGTCTGTTTAAATTTATAAGAAGCAATACTGACCGACCTTAAAAAATAGCTATTTTAAAGTAATAAATAAATAAAGCGAATCGAAATTAGGTAGGCCCTATTACCCTCAGTTACCTTATACCTATTAGTACACCCACATTTCGCCAGTATATCCGATATTCTCTCTTGGTAAACCTAACCCTGGAATCCTAGACAGACCAAAACGTCTACCTATACTTACACCCGTATCTATAGTTAAGTTAAAATAACTTACTTGAGTTTAAGTAATTATTACATAATTATGCTAACATTTTCATGCAATAGACAAGAATTAATTGAACGAAGTAAGAACCGTCAAAGAAAGCAAAGGTAAGAAACCTAACTTTTGACAGTTCTTACTTCAAGCAATTACTAAACTACAGAATAAAAATCGTATTTATAGTAATTACTTTTACTCAAGTAATATTTTGACTTGTTTATGTTTATACGGGTGTTGTTAGCTTATAACAAAAATTAGTACCCTCTTTTTTCCTGAAGCCATGTTTAATGGCTTTCGAAAATGTTTTGTTGACTCTAACTTTGAACAAACGTATCTTCTTCCTAAGACTAGTCGGAAATATTAACTCTTTCCCTATCTGAATTCCCATTTAATTTCATTCTCCTTCTTTTCCAAGAACCGGTTTACCGATTGAAAGAGAACAATGAGCCAATCATCACTTATCAAGCTGAATTATGGGGACATATACTTAAAAATATTTTACTGGTTGTTTAAATAAAGTTTTGGACATAAATCACTTGGGCCCCGTCCGACTTGTCGGCTGTAATAAATTCGTGATCGGTAAAAAGTGGAAGGTTTATTGTACGAGTATGTTGATAATGACGGCATCGTTACGGTCGCACTTGGAAACCGCATGTTGGATATTTATTTAAATAAGTTTCGATAACCATCTTTTGGGATATTTGCATTTCTGAATATGGTACTGCATAGTTTAGTCTTTTTTTGACAACTTCAGCTCGCTTAACTAACCAGAATTAATGAGCTGCGTACAAGCTTCGTGCAAGCTCATTTATCAACAAGTTTCTCATTTGCGAAAACAATTTATTAGTCATTCACTATTTAGCTGCAAGATCGTCTGTCTGATGAATGGTTTCCTATGTTTGTCCGCTATCTATTTATCTCGGCCTGTGGATATATTTTAAAATCCTCTTACATTTATTTTTATCGCCATTATGCGAAGTGCGAGCGAAGTGCCACGCGGCCCGATTCTCAGGCATATTGCAGTTTCAATCATGCCACGAGTATTGTGCTTTTATTTTTATTATTTCCATTCCACTTCCATTATGGCGGCCGAAAGAAATGCTCGACCATTATTCGAGCCGTTAAATACGACACCTTTCCTCCTCGCACGCTCGTATTTCAATTTTAAATCGGCCCTTTTAAACGCCTTATTAATGCAAGCCTTTTTTCTCGCCGTATGTTTGTGTAGGTGTTCGCTTTGAGAGCAGCCTTAGTGGAAATTGGAATGTTATTCACATCTATAAAGAGCACTCGAGAAAAATAATTCAGTATCCGCTAACCTCTACATCACTGATGTCGGTTACTAAAGGTTTTCTTTTTGTGTTTGTTACAGGGACATGCTTCGTGGGTAACCAATCCAGTAAGTCCTTACTGGCGCTGGTTATAATTCCCGAAGCGATCTGTCTGCTGCTCGGCTCCGTGTTCCTCTCGTCGGGCTTCCGTGCTGTCCTTCGTCGTCCAGCACCCGTGCCAGCCCCGTCTGTGCTGTTGAACTCACCGCCACAACCACATCAGGATCAAAGTGTACTAAGACTAGGAGCTTTTGCGGCACTTTACGCCGTGCCCTCAGCTTGCATACTTGCAACATGGGTGTACGAGTACGCGTGGAGAGACGAGTGGCTCGCTGCTCCTGTGCCTTCATTAGAACCTTCAACGCATCCAAAACCTGCATTCTGGGTGTTTCTGTTCCGAATATTTGCGACACAGATTCTCGGTGTCATGGTTGCGGTGTGGATCGCGACGCCAAGTCTAAAAGCTTTGTGGAGAAGGATCGCTGGGCCAAGGAAGCCGCCGATGGCGAAGTGTCCGCCAGGTCCACCGCCCACTCCGCTGACTCTGCACTGCTACGCGTCACACCCGCACACCCTGACGAGACATCCGCACAAGTATGCCACGTACAGGCCTCCACAGACGCATTCGTCGTATAGAAAGCCTAGACACTACCATTACTCAGCCGGTGAAACTATTCTCTGACGAGTATACTGGTCATATTTTGCAATTTCACTAGTAACGTTCAAAGACGGTTCAAAGACAATTTAAGAGGAGGAACCTCCATTGCTGCATTTAAACTTGTAAATGAATGAACTAATATTCAAGTGCCATTAGTTTTGTAATGAACTGAGGTCAGGATGATATGGCCTTTAATTATAGCTAAGTATTTATAATTGTAATTACTATGTTTATAGTGTTATGTACGAATGATGCATAATTATTGAAGAATGACTGTTTGGTTGTTAGCTGCGTCGAAAATATCAAACCTCGCATTTGGTTGTGTTGCACCTAGCTACATAACAATTATAAATGTAGGTATACTTACATGGTAGTAAAGCAAATAGCTATACTACCATGAATGAAAGCATATAAAATGGTGGATTATAAGGACAAAATCAACTGGATTTTTATCAATATATGATGCGAATTGTAGGTTAGGTTTAAGGCTCAGTCCGAGAAAAATTGCCTACTTATCAGTAATAAGAAAACCTTGTTTTTTTTTGTAAATAGTTTATAACCCTACTAAACAAACTGTAAATAAGTTAAATGAGTGGGTATAATATCTACTCGGAATTGTATATAAATATCAATAGAAAATATTTAAGACTTAAGTATTATTAAAATACGTCCTCATTTTATTCTTACGTTTTATATAAAATTAAAACTATCGGCTACATTTTTTTCTTTCTGGATTTCATGTTGGTACAGTACTAAATAACTTTTTTTATTATTACAATTTGAAGTAACACCTGATGATTCTGTTAATTTAATATTCCCGATTCTACCGGCGCGTCGTCAAATAACTTTACGACTTTTTCTTCCGAAGGGATAGGCAAAGGTGTATAGTAAGTACTTTCGCCTCCTCTTGGCAGTTGTGTTACCGGATTGTCTACCTACTATTAAAAACAAAACGCTAAAACCAGAAATCTACAGCGAGAAAACCCACCTCTTTATTGCCAAAATATTATATAAGTATATAATGTAAATAATGACTGAAAATATATGATTGTGAATACTAAATAAGTTCTATATAAGTAAGTAATTATTGTAAGTATTAGAACTTAGTGGCTAATGTGTAGGTTTACAATAAAAATTATTAAAATGTTTTTGTTTCATTTTAATTGAGCAGGTACACCAACCTTCCTTTCAATCGCAACCGTTCTATAACCTGGGGGCCTAAAATGGCTGCTTTACCAGAATCTTAATACGAATAACGTTAAAAATGTAAAACTCTTAAAATGAACTTTGTGGTCATAACCATAAAGACCATTTTAAGAATTTTAAATTTTTAACGTGATTCATAATATGATTCTGATAAAGCTTCCATTTTAGGCCCCCCTGATCCAGAAAATCCAGAGTGGAAGGGACACCGCCGGACAAACGGTTACCACGTATTTAGAACATCATTATGAACGCCACACGACTGCCCCGTTGGTCTAGTGATCGCAGGCGCGACTGCAGAGCGTGGGATCCTGGGTTCGATTCCTGGGTCGGGCAAAAAGTTCTATTGGGTTTTTCCATTAGGAATTTCGGTTGGAGTGTAGCCTTAGGGGCGGCAAATTGGTACCATAGGAGTTTTTTAATTGGCGGTATGATACCCCCGTGCCTCGGAAAGCACGTTAAGCAGTTGGTCCTGCGCCTGATCTCTCTCCGCGAGTGTCGGATTGCCGTCCCATCGGACTTTGAGAGTAATGGAACAGAGAGTGCACATGTGCCTGCGCACACACTTGTGCACTATAATATCTCCCGCGCCGATGGCTAATCTTCGCTTAGATTGGTCGCCGTGACCGAAAACGGTCAGGAGCACTATTAATTATGAACGCCACATCGAAAGTTTTTATCGGTTTTTTTTTTTAATCATTTCCATTCATTTTGACCGTGTAGGTATTGCAGTTTTGTAAGAAATCGAGTTATCTTTTTTATGTAAAATTTACAGTTTTTTGTATAGTCCATCCATTTCGTTTCTTTGGGCTTCCTCTACTCTTATATTCATCCACATTCATACTCAAAACTTTCCTCACGTTTTCCTCGTTCCTCGGCATCATATGTCCACAGAAACACAATCGATTACCACACGAATTTTCAGGCGTGACCGTGCTAGGTCGGATACGCTGTAGCCCGTCCACTGAAAATGGTGTCTACGTCATGAAATAATTTGGTACTCATAATTCTCTTTCTAGTACCAAAAGGTACATATCCGTACAGTCTACTGCCATAACCATGACCTTGTTTGGCATCGTGGCCGGGCCAGAACGGAACACGGGGAATGCGGGAGTCGCTATTTGTTCCCGTGAACTGTGCCGTTTCATCCATCCCGTGTTAATTCTGTGCATAACACCACGATCTATGTCGCTTTGCACGAGTGAACCAAGATCGAAACGCAGAACATGTTTAAGGTTTTAGTTCTGCTGATCATCAAGCCAAAATTCTCTCTCTTGATGCCCCTGTGCTTGATGCTAATGCGATTAGAAAATGCTGTGTTAAAGAATGTGAAAAAGTCCTCGTGTAAAAAACAAAAAGAAACTTTTTTTGTTTTAAACCAGTTGCCATACAATTTTCAAGAAATTCAAAAACTATCAAGAATCGCAGAAGATACATGGGATATTTCTGGATACCCCTGGGCATGAGCATCAATTTTATTAAGTCGTCACTATTTGTAACAGTCTATAAAAGAGCGGCCTTATCCTGATCCTCTTGACTAGAATAATAAAAAGTGAAACGAGATAATATATTTTTTTTGCCGCATTAATATTTTTTGTCACCGGCAACCCTGATTTTAAAAGTCAAAACACTTTTCATTATTAAATTCCATGGATAATTAATTTATCATTAACTCCTTTTAACTCCTTTACACTTGAGAGTTACGCCCTTGGTTACGCCAAGACGCCTATTTATCGCACTCAGACATATTAGAGAAGTAAATACGCCGTATATTTTTATCAGACAGAAACATATATATTCTGTGGACATAAAGTTGACAGTTTGTAACAAAGCTGAATTCTGAAATCGCTAGCTTTGCTTTTGAAAAACTAGTGTTACTCGTTCATATTTCTATGATACATCGACCAAACGAATATTTTTTACAATGTCCTCTTTTACTCAGATTTGTCGATTGAGTAATTACTTCGTGGGGAGTTATAAAAGTGTTCTACATGGGAGGTAAGATTGAGGTTAAGACGCTTGAGTTATGTTTATTTTGGAATAGTCGCTTGCCATCTTTATTTTATTGAGATTTCTGACTAAAAGTATTCACTTTTCGTATTGCAGATTAAATTGAACTATAGCACTATATTTAAAACAAAAATATTTGGGAAAAAAAACCATTGTTAATATAAACCTGACGCCAACCTTTCACTTTTTCTTATAGAACGAACTGGCTGGCCCCTGTTCAAGCATGCAGTTATACGAAAAAATCTGCCGAGGAGAGATTAGGCATAGAAAAGCCAAAACGGCCTCTGACTCCATTCTTCAAATTCATGACACAGATGAGGCCAGCACTCCTGGCGAAGAACCCTGGTATTTCTTCCAAAGAGGCCATTTCCTGGACATCTAAACACTGGCAGCAGTTGGATTTAGAGGTAGGCTAGAATATGACTAAGTTTATTTTTTTCAAAATAACATTTGAATTATATGTTGAAAACACATCTCTAGATCAGTTAATAAGTCTCATATACTTGAAAGGGATCCATTTGCCATTAAAATCCAGACTTGAGGCTATTATTTATATAGAAATTAGAACTATGCAGCTACACTGTCTAATCTGGGAATCAAACCCAAGGAACCCACTTTCTGCAGCTGCACTTGCAACATAATAAAAATCTGATTCTTTTTGCAGACCAAAACACAGATGGGCAAGGAATATGAAAAGGATTTAGAAGACTATAAGAAGATCAAGGCAATGTATGAATCTTCACTCACAGATCAACAAAAGGAAGACATCAAAAGGGTGAAGCATGAACTGGCTGAGGCTAAGGAAAAAAGAAAATTAAAAGCTGTAAGTATAATGAACAGAGATCAGAAAATCCCCCAAATAAAAAAAAAGTACATGGTCAAAATGTATGGGAACAGCTGATATATTTTTCTTTCATTTCTATGTGGGATGTTCTGAATGAAGTACTAAATATGTGTTAACTGTTTCTGTGTTGGTGTCCCTTCCACCATGTATGATCCTAACTTTAGTGTTACTATCTGTAAAAATCACAGTCTGAAAACCAGTCTTACCAAGAATTATTGTTACCCAGTAATTTGATTGTGCAAGTCACTTGCTCCATGTAAATTGCTGATATTCGACCTCAACGTAGTTGGAAAGGCTTGACTTGCTTGGCTTATATTTATGTTTTTAATTTTACAGGAATACAAAGAGCTTGGCCGTCCAAAGAAGCCAATGTCTTCATATTTCCTCTTCATTCAATCTAGAAAGGATGGGTTCAAAGGCAAAGACTTAAAACAATTTCAAGAAATAGCGAAGAAAGAATGGCTGAAATTAACTGATAATGAAAAAGCTAAGATTGAAAAACAGGCTGCAGACCTAATGGCTAAATATAGGTACATTCATAGATTACACTGTTTTGCCTATAACACTTTGCCAGTTATGATTTAAACCCTACTTTATATTGTAAATATTGAGCTGGTGCCTGCAACAGCATGTTCAATGCAGGCCCCCATCTGATTCTGCATATTGTTGGAAAAATATATAATTTGCTCCACTGCTTCTCCTCAGAGAGGTCAGGATACCCTTGGTGTTACTGAAGATCTCATCGACAGCGACTTATTTTTATTTTTTTCGGATGGGAAATCACTGACTAAAACCCATCCATGTTCCTTACAGTACTCTATTTTATTTACTTAATTATTTAGAGACCTTGTTGGCAACATAATATATTAATTCAATGTTACAATCTCTTCCAAAGTTATGTCTCTATTCAATCATGCGTTCCTATTCACCTCATTTTACGGGTACAATGGCCCCACCACCACTCACTGACCACATACCGGGGTATGTGGTGACTTCCGAGCATTATACTTACATTTTACTATACACAGCCTTCTTCTGTGACTCCTATTCAATGAAGGGTTTTGCAATCAGTCCATCATCATCATCATTAACATACAAAAGATGAATTAAAATATATTCTTTTGCTTTCAGGAAAGACTTAGAAGCATGGGAACTTAAAATGATATCAATAGGTCGCACGGACCTTGTCCGCAGTAAACCTTTACGAGAGAAGAAGCCAAAGACAGACGCAAAGAAACAATAGGAAATCGGGTGCTCCGACGAAACAGCTGACTCTTCCCCTCAATGTAGCGATAAGGATATAATTGTACAAAGTATTGATAAGCATACTGCCACTAGTCCAGACATGTCGAATAAAGATAGCATAGTTCCTCAAAGTGTTTTTTCTTCAGAGTCAGATCGTCGGAGCACGAGTGATGAAGCCACTCCGGCTAAAGCGTTGGTACAGAGTGATCAACCGAATCAGAGTAAGAATAAGAATATCTTCAGTAGTATTAAAAACTTTTTTAATCGTTAAGTTAGTCTTGTAGATCTTGGCTTCACATCATGCATTTGTTGTAATGTTTTTGTTTTTCAGTTGTATTAGTTTCTTAATAGAATTATAGTTTATGACTACATACTTGTTTTTTTATTTATATTTGTTGTCATTTTTACCCTGCTTACTGAAGGGCCATCATGTAATGGTCAGAACAGACCTTTAAACAAAATGCTGCAAAGAACATGATTGCAAAGCTTGCTGCTCTTTTTTTAAATTAGATGAATTTATACAGGTAGAGATGCTTACTTTTCTCATATTCACATTACTTACTCGCAAACCATTTTTTTTACTTCTATTTATGTAGGTATTTATAAACCCAACATTATAATTTAGGTCACACATCTCATTAAAATTATGATAAATTAATGATCAAAAATGAACTTTATTTCAGCCTATTTTCGACGCCTATGGAGCAAGAGTGAGCAGTGAAAGAAACACAAAATACCGTTCATAACCATTTTTTAATTCAAAGATGTTACAAAATATAATTCAAATAAACTTTTATTTTATTTATAGTTGTTTGACCTTCATTTACAATATGAATTAAGCGGATACACTAAATTATTCACATTTTTATTTTAAGGTGGATGCGCAAGGGTAGCCCGCGAAATTTAAATTTTCTTACGTTTATTGCAATTTGCAGGTCAGTGACAGGTTGTATGTTGATGAAAATATGAAACGCGCCAGTAACACGTATGGAGTTACAGAATTATAATCATTCAAATCATCAATACAGCTCTCCAAGTTCATATAATCTCAAAAAGTGACTTTTTCATGAAATAGCTATTGTATGTGATTATATGAACTTGGAGAGCTGTATTGATGATTTGAATGATTATAATTCTGTAACTCCATACGTGTTACTGGCGCGATTCATATTTTCATCAACATACAACCTGACAATGACCTACAAATTGCAATAAACGTAAGAAAATTTAAATTTCGCGGGCTACCCTAGCGCATCCACCTTAAACAGATTATTTTCTAGTTCCAGGTACAGATTTAACAAGAATTAACTATTTTATAAAATTGTAGCATGCATAATATTTCCAATGCGTACGAGTGCCGTATTTTATGTGTAACGAAAAAATAAGTGATACATAGGACAACAAAGAAGTACTAATAGGAGGAAGATATTTTGTAACAATTTATGTACAGACGCCAGCACATCAAGCTACTGCAATCTGACAAATTTGGTTAGTAGATTTTCAACTTTATCACTAAAGCATTAGGTTCAAGGTTGATTGGGAAAATTTTATAGTTTCGGGTAGCTTGATGTGCTGGGTCTGTTCATTACATTTTGAAGTGGCAACTGGCAAGTAGGTAATGTTCAAAGACATCATTATAGTCCAAAGCCTAGGTATTTACATCAATAGGCTGTAAATAAGAACTTCTAACAATATAATTTTATAGACAGAAGTTTGGCAGGAGCAAATAAAAATAGCATTCACATCTTTGGTATTACCATACCAGCTTAATTACAATATTGTAGTAAAAAAATAGCTATTCCGTTACCAATAAACCGATTTAAAAAGTAAGTACAAGGTTGAGGATTATAATGCTACATTTTTGGGACATAAGTATTGATTTATATTAGGTACAAATTAGGATATTGGGTAAGTAGTGATATAACTAACCTAACTTTTTATATTTTTTAATAAATTGATATAATTTGACTAATAAGTCTAAAAAGATTAAGGCAGGGTTAGAATTGAAAAGGTTAATAGTATTAACGAAACCAATTAAATAAAAACAAAAATATCTACAAAAGGGTCTACAAGTCACAGACTGCCATACATGCAAGTTGTTAGTATAATATTGATTCAACTGGATATAGTATTAAAATTCAAGAATACAAAATATACAAGTCCTGGCCATTGAAATGGGTCTTAGATGCCATTATAATTCAAAGCACTATGATCCTTTTATCAAAATACTATATTTTACAAGTATAAAGCATGAAAATAGTTTACTAATTTGGCCTACCATTGAACATTCATACCATTATTAGATGTTCTCTAGTATTATAAATAATGTTTTATTAGTGTATATTCATAAGTGTTACTGAAATAAATACAATTTAAATGCAAGAGTAATAAAATAATCTAATTAGGTACATAATTATTATACACAAAATCAATGCATTGAGCAAAAATAAAATATATAATCATGAGTGTAACTAAAAGTTGTTTCTGTTGCTATATGTATATACAAAATTGATTCTAATTTAAAACTAAAAATGGCAATATGTGACTAAAACGCACACATTTCTCATCTTCTCACTTATGAATAAAGGCACAAGCAATCAAATTATTATGGAACATTATCAAGCACTTTCAAAATTCAACATCTTGTCTTAACAGACACAAGTACACAACACATTGAGATTTCTACCAAACCCGAGTTGAATTTTGAACACTACTTCAATTTATTCTAGCCAGCTATTGTTAGAAACTGCTCAGTCAATTTTATGCCCTCAGTATGGGTGCAAATGTAGTCATTACTATGTAATTAACCCATCCCTCAAGGTGATCAGTAGTGATTGTATGCAAATTGTGGTAAATAGAAATATACAAATGTCGCATGATATTACACCCACACATTGTGTCATGTAAATAATTTTCTGTACTCTATTAGAAGACATAATATGCAAGAGTTGCAATGCATTGGCGAGTTTAGAACTACTGTTTTGTGATGGAAACCATATCAATTTTGTTATAGCATAGATGAGTACTGGTAAGAAAAAGTAAGTACCATCAAATGTTACCAATGACAACATGTACAGTAATTGAAATAGAAGTGATAACAAAACTACGTCGTATTTGTTATTTGTGAGTTTCTGCCATAGGGATGATGTCGGTGCTGATTCTGCTGCCGGTGTTACGAGAGGTGCCAATTCACTGGGTACCTCTTCTTCGCCTGATGCGATGTCAAGATTGAGTGATGATAACAACTCAAAAGAATCTGGTTCAGGGACGATCACACCATTGTTAAGCGAAGTCTTGCTACTGGTACTGTCCGAAGAAAGCGAAATCTCCGGAATTGGATCAGGAATTATGTTTCTGACCGGAGATTCTGAAAAAGAAACAATGTGCTAAGCAAAGCCTAGCTTGCGTATTCTGTGATATGTCAGCAGTATATAATATTATTTGTAATACCTCTGGGGCCGTCGTCGCCACATTTCCCGGATATAAGTTGAAGTCTGTTGTGAGAATTCTCTAATATTCTCCTTCTGCGAGCTTCGCGACGAGCTGCTGCAGCATCAGCCATGTTGACATTAATCAAATGACAGTGCCAGTGCAATGACATTTGATTTATTATTGCCATCATGATTTTAAAATTTAATTTGGAAATCGAAGTCGGTTTTATATTGGGTCGGGTCGGGCGAGACAAATTTCGAAATCTCGGAAAAACCGGTAATGTGACTAACATTACCGGTTTTTCTGAGATTTCAAATTGAAATAATTTAATGCAAAGTAGCAATATAGTTTCAAAATATTGGGTAATTTAGGATATGCCTGAAAGAAAAATCTAATCATTACGCAGAATGCAGAAGAATCATATTTTCTATTTCCAGAGCTGAACCGCACCATTAATTGGCAACCGGAAGTTTGTGTATTGTCTGTTACCAGTAACGCCAAGGACTTTTGTTTGGCGCCTTTACGGGGCCGGTCGGTTTTTACTGATTAATTCGTCAATTTACATCAAACAAACACAAGTTTCTGTTAAATATAATGGCCGACAAAGGTGACGGAGGTAATTGTATTCAAAATCAATGTTTCACGCGATGGTGGTGCTGTTCTTTGCTGACGCTTGTGCTTGACAGCCAGTGATTTTTTGGTTATCAAAAAAGACTTCGTAGAGATTCTGTAATTTCTGTCGTTTGTAGAAACCTTTGATGATGCTGTTGAAGAGAGGGTAATCAATGAGGAGTACAAAATATGGAAGAAGAACACTCCGTTTTTGTATGATTTAGTGATGACACACGCTCTGGAGTGGCCCTCGCTGACTGCTCAGTGGCTTCCAGACGTGACCCGGCCTGAAGGAAAGGACTACTCAGTTCACAGGTACAGTAACCTCGATCATATTTTGAATTCATAGATTATGCTCGATACTTCTTGATAATGTTCCTTGACACATCATCTTGAGGAAAGTCGTGTCAATATTACACAGTTTGTAATAATTAATTGCCTACATCTAACAATCTCCGTTTGCATTTGCTCAACTCTTAAGAAATATTTAGAACAAAGGTCTTTGAACTTCTTTTGTTCTCTTTGTAAATTATGTTTGTACTTCCTGGGTGCATCATGGGTTGGTCCTGTGATAGTATGAGATACTCATCTGAGCAAAGGAGTTCCTAACTCAAACAACAATCATATCATGTTTCCTATGATGACCAACAAAGGCTCTTCTAATAATTTAACTATGATAAGTCCTGCTTTGTCTACCTGTCTGGGTAGCTATAGAAAGGTTTTTTGAAAAGATTGCTTTTAGCCGAAGTATTATAATATCTGTGCTTTAACAATAAGAATCCCCATTGGTCACCATAAGTGAGAGGTCTTCTTTTGTAAATGTTATTTGTATGGTGTATCACCAAGCGCTTGGTCGACTCTTCAATCAGCATTGCCATCCAATGTAGCAATACTGCCAGCCTCCTAGACACTTTTACTATTGACAGCGTTAGAGACATATTATTTGATGCCCTATAATTCTTTTCTCATTTTGATACTTGTACATATTTTTATTATTATTTTAGATCTATTTGTAGTTTGTAAATAAGGTACTTAAGAATGATAAAATAAACTTTTTTGTTTATGCAGGTTAATATTAGGCACACACACATCAGATGAACAGAACCACCTGCTGATTGCCAGTGTCCAGCTGCCCAATGAAGATGCACAGTTTGATGCTAGCCACTACGACAATGATAAGGGAGGTATGTATTAAGAGCATTGACCTTATAGAAGATTAGCTGCGCCTAGCGGTTTCATCCGCCATTTCTCTTTTTGCTTGGATCCTGCTAGTTGTAGCATGAGGTTAACAATAATAATAAAGTCATTTATTTAACAGTATGTAATACAATTTCATTAATATCTAAGTAATATAAAATCTAGGTTGTCTTCTGCTGATTGCCAATTGGTAAAGGCAACCTTTGGTTAAATAGCTTCTAATGCAAAAAGAACTTGTTTAATTATCAAATACACCTGGTAGTTCCGAAGATTTACACATCCAAATAAACAATGAACAAACTATTCAGCTTTATATTTGTATAGGTAGGTAGAATACATAATACTTTAATTTACATCAAAATTGTTACAGTATTTTTGTTTCTCCAATATTTAAAATAAGTATGGTATGGATAGAAGTACCAACTTTTATCTCTTGACGATAGAACTTTCTCAGGACTATTTAGTTAAAAGAAAGTTCTAATATGCATTGCTTTTGTATTTATCATTTTCATAATCTTTAAGAAATAAAAATGTATAATAAATCCACCAGACCTAGTTAATACATAATATGACCTGTTAATATAGTGTTCTGTTACAATCAGATAAAATGTTTGCATGTGGTCTTGTAGTATGTGTTTTTTCATTAGTGTTATTGTTTAACAAACAAGTCAAATCCTTCCTTTACCAATATATCAATAAAATTATTACAAAATACAAAGAAAAACCACAAAAAGATGGTAATTACACTTCACGTAAGTGTCTGCAATTTAAACTTTCACCAAAGACAGAAGAGTCAAATGGCAAAATAATGTTTTTTACAGAATTTGGTGGCTTTGGCTCAGTGTCAGGTAAAATTGACATTGAAATCAAGATTAACCATGAAGGTGAGGTGAACAGAGCGCGCTACATGCCCCAGAACCCCTGCGTCATCGCCACTAAGACCCCTTCCTCAGATGTGCTGGTCTTTGACTACACTAAGCATCCATCAAAACCTGAACCTTCTGGTGAATGCCATCCTGACCTCAGGTATGTTAAGATCCATTAAATGGTTAGAAACGGTAATGGCCAAAGCACACCAATTCACATCATTTTTCCATTTTCTGAAGAAAATAAACCATCTTTAACTAATTAGCTGTAGTTAGTTGCAGATGTGAATGGTTACTGTAAACTATGCTTAGCATAGCATAAGCATAGCATAATCAGCCTTTAATGTTCCCACTGCTAGGACACTGGAACTATGCTTACTGTATTTAAATACTAAATTTGAAGTAGAGGATTAGTTTGACTTGATTAACTAATTATTGTGGTTTGGTCTGACTTGGCAAAAGTGGGACCAATTAATGTGCATTGTTTGCATTTTTGCAGTGTGAAATCTGCTATTTGTTGTTGATAAACATTCAAATGTCTACTTCTCTACCCACAGGTTACGTGGTCACCAAAAAGAAGGCTATGGTTTATCCTGGAACCCCAATCTTAATGGCTATCTACTGTCAGCAAGGTTAGTGATATGTTATTATGTTTCTTGAGGCATTGAAGCAGTTTTCTAAGGTCGACTCTGTTCAAGTGAACAAGTATGCCAGCATCAGGATAATGTCATGAGAATGGTGCTCCTCTTCTTTCTGATGTCGTAACATCACGCCTGTAATCCCAAAAGGGTTAGGTAGTTGTGCACCTAATAGTATACTCACATTTAGCCATTTTCTTTGATATCATAGTTTTTAAATCCTATTGTACCAATAACATCAACTGTCTGTCTTGATAAACGGACAAGTTTCTAGTTTTATCTGTGAGGTACTATTTTGTCACTAATGTGTTTATTTCAACACATAAAATTCTATAATTGATAACTTTATATATGTAATAACTAGCGACCCGCCCCGGCTTCGCACGGGTCAATGTCATACATATAAACCTTCCTCTTGAATCACTCTATCTATTAAAAAAAACCGCATCAAAATCCGTTGCGTAGTTTCAAAGATTTAAGCATACAAAGGGACATAGGGACAGAGAAAGCGACTTTGTTTTATACTATGTAGTGATACATATAGGGGAGAAAACACATGCTGCATAAACCCCAAATAAATTGGCATAAGGACAAGAGAATAACTTGCAACACATATTTGTAGTTTTGTGACCCGAATTTCGATTAATTATTAAGGACACTAATGGTTTAAAAATAGTAATATTTATTTATTTATTTAACAATTTATGTACACACTAAATACAGAAAAGAAGAAAGGAACAGAAAATAGTACAAAGGTGATGCTTATTTCTAAAGAAATCACAATAAATAAAAATATGGAATATTATGTGGTTTTAACTTGGATTTAGAATACATTTTCTGGATACTTTGTTGTAAGGAAAGAATCAAAACTTATTTCCAAATAACTTAATAAGGGTAGGCATAAATCATTCAGCCTATAAAATTCCGACTGCAGAGACTCCATACTCTTCTCTGTGAGAGGGACCGATAGAACACCCACATTTCACTAGTTGTGCCGACGACGTGCCCCCTATGGGCACATCAGTTGATGTCATTATTAGCTGGGAATGAATCCAGACTCCAGGCCCCTACTGACATATCCCTGATGTAAAACCACAACAACTATGCTTAACTTGGGAATAAAACCCTTATAATAAGATTAAATACTAACCATAACATTGATTCCCCAGTGATGACCACACAATCTGCCTGTGGGACATAAACGCGACGCCCAAGGAGGGCCGCGTCATCGAAGCCAAGTCGGTGTTCACGGGACACACGGCCGTCGTGGAAGACGTCGCATGGCATCTGCTGCATGAGTCACTCTTCGGTTCCGTTGCCGATGACCAGAAGCTCATGATTTGGGATACCAGGTTAGAAAGCTGTTAATTATTTTTCCCTTCTCATGCTCTAAAAGTTCGTCTTTATGTCGTGCGTAGGCGACATAAATAAGTCGCTTTTTATGCTCTAGATCATATAGTAAAATCTTCGTCGAAGACCAAGGCAATCGGTCCAACAGTCACACAAACAACTTCAGCTTCATAGAATAACTTCTTTATTTTAATTCGTTTCTTTAGTATTCTAAGAACAAGGCAAGGATACCAACAGCCAAAGTACACAATAAAATTTCATGAAATAAACTTAATTTTTTTATTTCGCCCATTTATTATTTTACATGTTGCTGTCGTTTGTTCCCAACGAGTCACACTGTAACATGTCACAGTGTGACTCGTTGGAAAACTTTTTGTGTTTATCCCAACGGATCACACTCTTCACTTGGCGTGTGATCCGTTGGGAATAAACACAATAAGTTGTCCTATGGAGTAACAGTGGGGCTGGTTGGGATTTTTATTCACATTTTTTCCCAACTATTCACACTGTAACGTACAGTGTGACTCGTTGGGAACAAACGGTTGCTGTTTCATTTCCTCGCAATCGAAGTGAAAAGTAGAGTGTACAACTCGTCCATAAAACCCATTTTACGCGAGACGTTTATCCATTCGAGCGAGCCTGCGAGCGAGGATGAATATAGTGTGAGTGCGTTTTATGCACTTGATGCACTATCTACTATTTCATCATGTTTTTGGTGCCACTGTTTTGCAAAGATTACTAATAGCCTTTCACTCTTCTCTCTCTTTCTCATGTTGGGCTTCTCTGGCCAATCTCCTTCATGCCTGTTGGTAATATCGTATTCATGCAATGGTTCAGTTATGCTCGATGTTTTTTGCGTGTTGACACTGATTAGGTTTTTTATAAGGGGAAGTTAATTCTCTCCTTAACAAAAACCACCTTACAGAACATAATAATCATATTTTTTATCTACTGGGTGTCTGTGATTATGAAGTAGCAAATACCTGTTAGCTCCAAAAACACAACTGTTAAAAGCCTGTAATGTCCCACTGCATGGTAAAAGCCTCTTTGTATTGTACTGTAAAATGGGCTGGTGTCCGCAAATCCACACGTCAAAAGCGCGTATTTTGCGTATGGGTGGGAAATTAAATCATTCGATCCACCCCAGTTCCCTGAGAAAGGCCAGCAACGCCTTGGTGTTACTCACGCTCTCGTGGAGAGTACCTGGGTCGCATTACATAACGAGCTGGTGTCCGCAACTCCACGTCAAAAGCGCGTATTTTGCGTACGGGCACAATCTTGTCCTGGGTTACCAAAGTACTTTGCCCTCTATGAGGCAATTTCTGGGCAGTTTAGAAGCACGTGGGCTGCTCTTTCGCCTTCCTCCATGCAGGCTCGGCACAGTAGGCTGTCTACCTGTGATTACTATGACAAAGAGGTGTTAATTAAAAGAGCCGTGTCCAGTGATGGCGGCTGTAACTGTGCGCAGCTGTTGTTTGGTCAGCCGGAGCGCCTGTTTAGTGAAGCGGCCGTTGATAATAGGAAGCGCTCCCTTCTCCTGCCTGCACTCACGATGGTCTAGCTACAGTTCCCTTGTATATTTCCTTACCAGAGTGCGTAGTTACCCGAATGCCACACTGCTAACTTTCTAGATCCTCTTCTAGCGAGTTCGTCTACTGCATCGTTGCCCCGAGAATTCCTGTGTCGTTTGATCCATTGGAGGTTTATGTTGTTGAAATTACCAACCTGTCCCGATTGTCGTATTCCTAACACGGATCAGTTAGTTTGGTACCCAAAGTACTCTATTCCATATCCCTATGGCACACCTTGAGTGTGGACCACTGACCTCTGTTGTCAAAGTTCGTTCGTTCAACACAATACAATGTCATACTATAAATCTCAATCTCATTCCAGATGTAACAACACGTCAAAGCCGTCACACACAGTGGACGCACACACCGCTGAAGTGAACTGCCTCAGCTTCAACCCTTACTCTGAGTTCATACTAGCTACAGGCAGTGCTGATAAAACGGTAATTATATGTGCTTCGTGCTGCTTAGATGGTTTGGTCATGTTAAGAGGATGAATTAAAGGCTATGCCCCACCTCCTATCCTGCCCTCTTAGCCCAAAAATATGCAGCCGAAGTGACCTCTGCTCTCACCGACGACGCAGTGGAAGTAGCGAAGTTCTGGGCTTACAAAATATAAAAATTGTCGTGTCGTGACACGAAGAAGGAGATTGAAAGGCTACTAACAAAAAGTGACTTGGCAAGGCGAATGAACATGTGTCGAGAAGGGGATGTTGAACGTGGTTTAGAGAAAGACTTTCCTTATGTAAGTCGCTCCACAAGACGCGGTTCTCTGCCCCACAATGTTTCCCGCAGCCGCCTTATAACCGAAGCGCACGTGACAGGCTCAGCGCATCGCATTAAAAAAAAAAACAGCGTGGCCCACCTATAGTGTAATATTTCATAGATTTGTACGAAGGTTGATGTACGAAGATTTTTATAATGTGTTGCGTTGTGGCCCGCTGTAATCTGCTTTTCTAACCTTGATGGTTATCGGTCCATCTAGCTGGAAGAATTTCACGCTACACTTCTTAATACGAAGTCTTCACCCCAGGGAAAAATATGTGTATACATTAATATTTATCTGCGTACTAGGTGGCGCTATGGGACCTCCGCAACCTGAAGCTAAAGCTCCACTCGTTTGAGTCGCACAAGGATGAGATCTTCCAGGTGCAGTGGTCGCCGCACAACGAGACCATCCTCGCCAGCAGCGGCACTGACAGGAGGTAATGCACAGAACAACTTGACAGATCTATCATGCAACACAAAACGTCACGAGAAAATTTTTCATCGCGTTAGGATCTAAAAGGTGTAAACTGCCCTTCACGAAGCCGTCAACCAAGCACTCTGTATATCAAAATAAGTAACACGGCCCAAAAGTTTGCGGAAATTTCAAATTATTGCGGGGTATCGGCTTTTTTGGTCTTACGGTATGACTCAATGTAAGTGTAGTAACGCATTCAAAACATGATGCTGATAGATGCATTGAATAGAACAGGGACCATAGGTGTTTCAGCAAACATGGCCTGCCGACCTTCTTTTCTAAGCCGCAGGGCACTTGAGACAGTTACTTTTAAACCAGGAACTCGAAACCCCACTGTGACAAACTGCAAGTTAGTTGAGATGCACCCAACGCACATGGACCTCCCAAACTGAAATTTGATAAGTAACGAATATTGTTGCAGGCTTCACGTGTGGGATCTGTCGAAAATAGGCGAGGAGCAGACGGCTGAAGACGCCGAGGACGGACCTCCAGAACTGCTGTTCATCCACGGAGGGCACACCGCCAAGATATCGGACTTCTCATGGAACCCCAACGAGCCGTGGGTCATCTGCTCTGTCTCAGAAGACAATATTATGCAGGTTTGTAGATTGATTTGGATTTTGTTTATAAAATGACTATCTTTTACCCGTGACATTGTTCTTGTGGATGTTGATAATTATCCCACTAGACTAGCTACTGGGAATAAAGCTATCTATACAACCTGTTTTTTTTGATATCCCATAACTCTAGGGTTATATTCTGTAGGTAAAAATAATACTAAAACTCCTAGAATAGGTGGTCCAAAAATGCATCATTTCGGAGATATCATCAATCATAATTAAATTAGGTCAAAAATTGTCACCAGTATGACGAATCTTTACTTTTGCGAGGTTGCCAAACTTCGCAGTAGTGTAGTAAAATAAATAGTAAAATAAAATATGTAGGTAAGTAATTCATTTTTATTCAAACCAATCATTCATATTTAAAGCTAAGAAAATGCGACGTCATATTTCACGTAAGGGTGTTTTACATTAATAATCGTGACTTTGCCAAATTATTTTGTATGAAAAATGAAAAAAAAAAAATTACGAAGGATTGGAACATAACTCATATGCCAGTTGATTCTTTGATATGGCCTCAATCATACCCTAGAGTTATGGGATATCAAAAAAAAAAACACGTTGTATACTGATTCAGGTCATGGTCCATCCGTGTGCCAACTTGCTTCCAAATCGTTTAGTTGTGTGAATACAGACACCCAGACTTACTTTCGCAATCATAATATTAGTATAGATTTTTTGGGGAAATTTTAGTCATTTTAGCTCCTCAAGTACTCGGAACTCTTGGCGGAGTTTTCTCATGGCCCTAATTGAATGAAAAATTTTAGTTCATTGCTTTCTGGCAAAACAAAATCGGAACATTTAATTTCAAGCGTACATACTTAGAGCTAGGCAAATCCCACATAAAACCCGCCATTAGAATAATTAGTCTAGCCATCTGCTATTTATTACATGACGTCATTACACTTTCTATTCCCAGAGGGAGGAGTAGGCACGCCCACATTGCATAACAACTTAAACGGAATTATGTTTAAGTCCCGTATCATTATAATGGCAGGGAAAACACATATCAGGCCATAATGTTCCCACTGCTGGGGACACACCTCTGTGACAGGGATTGAGCCGTAGACTGACAGTGATCTACCTCGCGGGCTCAGTGCTAGTTGGTAGATTAAATAACAAGAAATTAGTTATGCTACAGATGACGTTGCGCGACTACTAAACATAAGATACTGGGTTCGATTCCCAGGTCGCGTAAGTTGTTTTCCATAAGGAATTCCTTTAGCAGCCACAAAGTCTGGATTTGTGCTGGATGGCAATAGAGTCCTCAACTGGTCAATTGTGGGTGTAATATTAGGTACACCAATCCTTTCGGGTAGACGTGATGTTATGTTCTGTCTTTATGGTTGTAATTTGTGCGCAGGTATGGCAGATGGCCGAGAACATCTACAACGACGAAGAACCAGAGACGCCGGCGTCGGAGCTGGAATCAGGCGTCAACGTGAACCACGGCTAGCGCCCCCCTCCCCTCCCGCGCCGCTGAGTGTACGTACTGTGCCACAGACTATACACTTACTACGTCACTAGTATCCAGGCTCCAACACTAAGTTTCACAGTTCAATAATGGACGTTTTTGGTTATGAGCTCTTTCATGTGCGTTCTTGTGTTAGTCATTGTACAGACGATCGCACGTTCATTGGACGAACCGTTAATTTGTAGCAGCAATCAAGGTTCTACTGCTGATGCCCGGCTGACCGTACCGTTTTCTATTTTTTTTAGTAGCCACAATGCGAATGCTAATTTAATCAACGTAATGTGGTGCGGCTCAATTAATTTGTCGCCGTATTCATAAAATTGTTTTCAAGGATCCAGACACACTTATCATGCAACACGACATTTTTTATTAAGTGATCCATTTGTTCTAATTGGGTACATGTGTTCCTAATCTATTTTGGCGTTTGGAGATATGGCGCATAAACTAATCCCAGAATTTAATCTAGACGAAATTCTGCAATACATAATCTTGGAACTTAGAAATAAGCGAAAAAAATAAAATTAATATGAATGCAAGTTTGGCTTGGCAACCTGTTGCCCTATTTGTATTACACAAAGAAAATTGAGCTCTGAATACATTGTAATTTGGATCTTATGTCGTATAAAATAGATGTAAAAATTATTGGTACGGTCAACAAGTACATAAACTGTACGATATTAGGAGTTAGAATTAAATAAATGTACTGCAACCATTGTTTTGCGGTGATAGAGTAAGAAATTGAATATTTTTGCATAATCTGAAAATTATTTTTGAACACATTTTGTATTTTAAATTATACAGTTCAGATGCTCATGTGCTTTGTCTAAATCCATCGGTAGGAACTGTAAAAGTAATTAATATTTAATTTCCGTTTGTTTGCCCTCTTTCCGTTTTTTTTTGTAAAATTGATCTCGTTTGAACTGAAAATGTTAAAAAGATCTCTTGCAAGCATATCTTTTAAATTAAGCTCAAGATTCTATGGACGAGTACATTGAGTAATTAGGGTTGTTTTAAAAAATCTTAACATAATGGTATACTGTCAATGTTGTTGAAATGGGACATATTTGGTACATTTAACTAACTGGTAGCTAAAATGCTATGAACAATTAAACACTGAGATCAGATCTCCTTTTTTATATCGCTCTCGTCGCCAATAGACAATCTAGACTACTAAAGGGTTATCATATTAAAAAAAACAACTGTTTATCTAATATAAGCTGTAAATTTAGTTATTATGAAAGGTTTCTGCCTTTGGACTAGTCCAAATGGAAAGGGTCCAATTATATGTGGTTTGTATGCACAGGAATCTCACGAACACTTTCAGTTTAAATGAATTTTTGAAAATATTTTTTATATATTTAAAAGTGAAATATTCTAATTTATTTTCGTCTAAAATAAATGTGCGTGCAGACCACACAAGTGCGATGTACTGGTGCGACATAATGAGGCCGACGCCAGAATCCTGTAACACAAACTATTCACTATATAGAGACACCTCGCTAGCCGTGACAATTTAATTCCATTTTAATTTATTGTTTCTTATCCGATAAGTCACAAGGATGTGTTTCTGTTGTAACTGTCATTATTATGATATTAAGGGCCTCTTTCACAGCCAAATAAGTATTTCTTATTGCATATAATGTATAATTAGATATAATGGATAAAATTTCCAGTTAAAAACGCGTAGTATGTAGCATTTGATAGCTTAGCTATCATAGTTTATACGCAATACGTAAACAATTCAACATTTTGATAGTAATGATATGCTGAGCTATCGAATTGTAGTAACTCGATGTAACCCATGTTCTATGTTTAGTATATCATAACTTTAAAAGCACAAAGTGAAAGATGCTCTTACACTGGTGACGCGACTGACCGACGGTATTTTATAATTTTAATGCAGTAATGGAATAATTTTAAGCTCTGCTAATTACCTATTATGATTAAAAGTATCGTAATAAACTTTCTTGTTTTTTTTACCTGTAAGTCCTATGCTATTAATAAATAAGATTGCCCTAATGCGTCGCACATTTGTCCCGATACGCGACGGCGGGATATCTGGGTAGGTCGCGACCCCTGCGTGCCGAGTACACACCGCGCCCACTGCGTCACGCTTAATGTGATTGTTTAGTGACGGACTCGGGGAGTGACCACAGTCGACTCTAATTTAGTCCCATCAAGTCACTCGCGGCGATAACATGAGACTTATTTTTATACTGTTATTTCTCGCAACGTCTACAGTCTCGGGACGCAGCCATGGCCATTCCACGCACGGAGGCTCGCACCACTATCCCGCATCTACTGGGCACTCAGGATATGGTTCAGGCGGTGCACACTCATACCCTGCCTCTACTGGGTTGTCTGGTAATACGAACAGCGGCAACGCGGGACAAACATACCATCAACAACACAACGTGGCCCATAATAGCTACAGCCCGAGAACAGAAGTCCATCATCACTACCACTACAGTCCGCCGCAGCAGATAAGCTACGGGTCGACCTTCCACCCTGTGTATCAAGGACACCCGCCTGTCTACGTGTACGAGTACCGAGACTCTGGCAGCAGATTCGATACCTTGCTGACTGGACTAGCGCTGTACAACTTGGGTCGCAACAGTCACTCTCATCATTACAACTCCGATAGACAGTACAGTAGCGCCCCGGGTGAGGTGTGCAAGCTACTTATAAGCAAAAGACCCGGTGATTACGAGGAGACGCGCATCGACTGCAACCTGATGTCGAGTTTTATTTGGGATGAGACGCCGAGCACAACACGGAACGAGCAACATGTTGTGAAGAACACAACTCAGGTGACAGTGACGCAGACTGTGAACGGAAATGGAAATTCTTCAGTATCGACGATCACGACGACGAGTAACACTGTGGAGGACGCTTTGAAAGTGAAGGGCCCCTCTATACAAGTGACGCCGGGCATGACTTGCTACATGATCAGAACTTCTAGAGACACCATTACTACGCGAAAATCTGTGGATTGTGGACTTTTACAAGAGTACGCGCGAAGTTCATTACAGCGAAGTGTTGCACAATGTTTGTCGCCTCTTAAGACGATAGTATTTAATTTCCTAATATTATATTTTTTTGTAAGATATTAAAAGGGCAAATTTATAATTCCGTAATAATTATAATTTATAAGTCTAACACATTTTTTGTGTCTGGGATATAGTTGTAAATAAACCGTTTTAAACCAACATCAGTGGTTTAAAACCCGTTTTAAATTTGTTTAAAACGGTTTAAAACTACGACCACGTGGGCCGTACATTGATTACGAATTACTTAAAAAAATAGTTTAAAAGGCTAATTGAAATCATTTACCATTTTTATTAATATATGTGAAGGCATATATCATATTTATACTACTATTTACGATTAGACACTGAAAACAATCATGTTTTGGGTATTTATTCAAATAAAACGGCAATGCCGCATTTTTATTTTTCACTTTGCTACCAAAATCGCAACGGAGAGAGATGGGGCAGGTAGGGATCGATTTCATGTTTGTCTGTCATGTTAGTGAAGGTTGATTTTAAAACATTTTTATTTTATTTTCCTTTTATATATTCTAAATCAGGAAGGAAGTGTGGTCTAGATAACTTCGTGTAAAGCCTCAGTGCATTCCAAAAAAAAAACATTCTAAACCATATTAAACCGCTAAGTGTGGTTTTTAATCGTTTTAAACCAAAAAGACGGTTTAAAACAAAATGGTTTAAAACGTTTAAAATTCGTTTTAGATCTCTAGTCTGGGATACTTAAAGAGTTTATATTTTTTTCAATGAATCATAAAATTAGATTTCCCAGTGTCTGTCTATGACATTACATAAAACGAAAACAACATTTTTTTTCTGCAACCTTGTCACTATCACAAGGTTAAAATAATATTATTTTTCTTCCGTTATCAGATCAATTACAAATAGGTAGTTGAAGGTCGACCAATTTGAATCATGTGGCAGCAAAAACTATTTGTCACGAGTTAAAAATATAGTTTATAAGTTTGAGTGATAAAAGTGATGGCGAAGCTGATGAATTCGCCGCTAGAGGCGGTAGTGTAAAGTCTTTACAAATGTCAGATGTTATAGAAATAGTGTCCACAGTTAGAACGTATTTTTTACTAAGGGCACGTTCCCACTATGTCGTGACGGCAGTTTATCGTGTTGTTTAAAGCGTCGTGGCTTGTTTATTTAAATGGAGGTGTTCACATATAGGACGACACGATTAACTGTCGCCCATGACTTTTCCATAATAATATCCAACGATAAATAAATCGTCACAAAATAGTGGGAACGCGCCCTAATTAATATGTTCACGATTGTTGTCAAAATGCTATTTCTGATTAATTATATGACTTGAAGTTACTGAGCATTGTGTTGTAGGAACTACACTTGGATGAAGAATGATTTTTATTTGTTACATGCTTGCTAATTTTAGGGAAAATATTGTAAATCTCTCAGTCTATCTGAAGTTTATATTGTTATACGTAATAAAGTAAACTTTGTATGAAGTTACTGGCACTTTAGTGTATAAAATAAAAGTCAAAAGACAGGACCTTACTCGTCAGTGGCTCCATCTGGTGATCCCGAAAACGATTGCCCTCATCACCACTGGTAACGTTTTGATGTCGTTCGCCAGTTGTTCTTCGCCTGAATGAGAGGTTATACAGGAACATGGAGCCAGGTAGCACGTAGTGGCTTCAAAGGGGTCCACTAGCCTATTATTCTTCTGCCACGAAAGCTAACTCTCAAACGATTCAATTAATGAATTTTAAACACTTGGGGGGGGTAATTAAGAAAATGAAAAACAAGTTTTACAAACCTGTAATCAAATTATGTCGTGTTACTTAACAAATGAAGGGCTCATTGTGAGCTTAATATACATTTTTTTAATAGTTTTAAGGACGCGTTCTCAAATCCGACAAATATAAGCTATTTTTCGGTAGAGTTTGCGATGAAATGGAACTAAATCAAACAAAACTAACAATTGCCACAAATAGATTACTTCTTGATCTCCAAATAATGGACAATTTTTGGTTTGAAATTTTGGTATTTGATATCGTAAAAACGATTTTCCATTACCTCTTCACACAAAATTGCCGATTTGGGGCTTCATTCAGGATCGTTTTTCTGTTATTAGATACATAATTTTGTTTCTTAAAAAATACCCTAGGTAGATATAATGTTTTCAAAATCACGGACAAATTATTCCTGAAAATGTTATAAATAATGTCAGAAAAAAATAAAAACGAACCGTCTAATTTTGCACGTAATTTGCTCTTACGCATGAACCTTAACCTAACGTGTGGTTTTAAGGGTTACTTTATTTTGTCACTGTCTGGAGTATTGCATAAAAAGTTCTAAAGAAAAAGCGTTAATCCGCGCTCGGCCGCCGTCGTGAGTGAACTTGCTAAAGTATCAAAATCAGTTTAGTTACTCATTATTCCCGCAGTTTACCTTGCGTATGTGTATGTGTTTGAGCCGTGTCAGTGTAGAGATGCGATTCCATACCTATCTGTTTTGAGAACGCGTCCTTAAGATAAATTGTTTTGAAGTTATTTAAGAAAATATATGAAAATTGACCAGTTTCGGAGTTATGGAGACTCCGAAACTGGTCAATTTTCATATATTTTCTTAAATAACTTCAAAACTATTTTAACCTTTTTGGCCTTAACTCTGAAACTGCAATGCCGAAAATTTTTAAGAAAATACAAAAACATTTTTTTGCCTATAGATTACAGGAAAACCTAATCTATGGTAACAAATTTGCGTCAGATTTAAAACAACTTACGGAATTTAAATAATTAACGTACGGAACCTTCTCCACGCGAGTCGAAATCGCACTTGTCCGGTTTTTTATTGAATTAGGCGGGCTGTGTTCTCTGCGTCGTCGGTATCACAGCACCCCGACCATGCTGCCGGAGACCGTATTCTGGGAACCTCGATCTCCAATAGGTAGTTCTGTTCATTACCCGGAGCGGTAGTGGCTTTAGGGGGACGGCTGCAGAAGGTGTCCGGGCTCACTCGCGCAAAGTACCGAAACAATGCATTATGAATGAATGCACTAACGTCTACCGCCCCGGTCAAAAAAAATCAAGTCAACAGAAATCCCGTGATAGTCGTGACCGGTAAGGCATCAACATGAACGTTTTTGGAGCGGAATGTACCTATTTAATTTAATCGGGAACCTATCACCTATACCTAATTTACATTTTCGTGAGAAGAATGCCCATATATGTATAATTTAATTGGATACTATAGGTTTGACGCAAATGTGTAACAATAGCCACATCATTTACTCTTTGTTTACGCAGCAGGAAAAAACAGGATGTTAGGTTGTCCGGAATATTTTAGGATACCTATGTACCTAACATAGGTATCCTAAAATATTCCGGACAACCTTCATTTTTAGTATCAGAGACTCGTTGTCTCAAGAGAAATTCCTTCGTAATTTTTATTTCTCAAACTCCCGCGTCTGCAATATGAGGTTTAGTCTTATAGCACTATTTCTCTTGTCGTTGATCGCTGCCGTCGCATCAGGCTTCAAGTTTCGCAGCGGCGTCCGTGCTCCGTCATTTGGTCGCAGCAATATTTTTTCTAAATTCGGATCAAGAAATGTGCAACCAGCATCCTATCAATATAGATATAGTTCAGGCGGTTCACATTCATACCGTCTCGTTTGGATTATCAGAACTTAAATCCGAAGAGTGCCTCAAAAGTCGATCGATTCGCTCGTTTACCGAATTATCGTTATTCAATGCACAGCACATGTGTGAGTACTATGTACTGTAAAGCAACCATTTACATTTATTTATCTTTCATTGACTTGAATGTAGTCTGGTGGCTGAGAGAATGTCATGCTCACTCAAATTTCTCGCTGATGGTAGCGCGTGTGTCGGGTCATTTGGTTCCCTTCAATATGGTTGAGTTCAATGGCGCTGAGCCATGCGTCATGTTCGTGAACGGGCGCTGTCAGTTGGGACTGGTAATCTCTTAGCTGCCACGGTTTATTTTAATTACTTTAATTTGAAAGTGTTGATTATTTTAATCTTTTATTCTGGACGCTCTTAATGTGCACGTCTTTCTACATCGTTCTCACATATATGTATAATCTCAACGTGAATGATGTAACCAAGATTTTGTAACAATATTTTGATTAAAAAGAGTGTCCATGGAGTTTCTTGCCCATTCTTCTCCATAGAGATCTATATACGCTTTGGAATGTGCAACTACAGTACTTTCTCAAGTTATTTTGCCTTGTGACTGTAGCTTAGCTTTTTTTTTTGTTTGACTTTCAAAAGTGCCTGTAATGGTCTAATTGAAATAAATGCTTTGAGTTTGAGTTCAAGCACGGCAAAACCGCATTATAATGCAAAGAGTGGATCAGGCGATGTACATTCATACGCTGCCTTCTCTGGATCATCTGAATAAAAAAAAAACTTAAGTGCTTTTTTCTGTATAAGAAAGTTAGAGTTCGTGTATTTTACAAAATCCCCCTAAACTTTAGAGTTCTTAGAATCCACGGCTTTAATCCGAACAAAAGAAACCTTTTGGATACCATAGCCAGCTTAGTTTTATAGCTTGGTGTAACACTTACAGCGGAAACGTGCAGAACTTAAATCCGAAGAGTGGCTTAGGAGTTAATTTAGTCGGTCGTTTACCACCTTGTTATCGTTATTCAAGTACCGCAAAACCGCATTATAGAGTGGTTCAAGCGATGTACATTCACACCCTGCATCGACTGGAAATTCTGGAAACACAAACAACGGCAACGCGCGGCAGAAATATCATCAAGAACACAACGTGGTCCATACTAGCTACAGGCCGAGAACAGAAGTCCATCACTACTACTGCTACAATCCGCCGCATCAGATAAGCTACGGGTCGACCTTCCACCCTGTGTATCAAGGTCACCCGCCCATCTACTTGTACAAGTACCGAAACTCTGGCATCAGATTCGATACCTTGCTGACTGGACTGGCGCTGCACAACCTGGGTCGCAACAGTCACTCTCATCATTACAGCTCCCATAGACAGTACAGTAGCCCGCCGGGAGAGATATGCAAGCTGCGTATTCACAAAAGACTCGACGATTACGAGGAGACGCGCATCGACTGCAACCTGATGTCGAGCTTTATTTGAGATGACATGACGAGTACATCACGGAACGAGCAACAGACGAGTAGCACCGCTGAGGACGCTCTGTGAAGGGCCTCTCTATACAAGTGACGCCGGGTATGACTTGTTCCTTGATCAGAACTTTCAGAGACACCACTACTATGCGAAGATCTGTGGATTGTGAACTTTTACAAAAGTACGCGCGCACAATGTTTAACGAAGGGCTTCCAATCACGTAGTCAACCTCCAATTCAGAAGTTGATCCATTCCGCCGTTTAACTTTTACTAGAGGTTTTGTTAACGCAAGCAGCGCAAAAGTGCACCATAATGTGGACCAACATCACCTTGTTTTAAAGAACGGTTCCACACATCATAATGTGGACCTACATAACCATGTTTTGAAGAATGGTTCCAAACATCATTTTGCGAACCTAAGTAACTTATTTTTACAAGAGTATGCACGAAGCTCATTTAAAATAAGTGGGGCTTCAAATCCCGCAGTCAACCTTTATTTATCCTACTAGAAGATTTGTTAACTCAAGCAGCTCAAAAGTACATCATTATGTGGACCAACGTCACCTTGTTTTGAAGAATAATTCCAAATATTATAAAGTGCACCTACATCACATTGTTTTGAAGAATAATTAATAAAATCTTTAAAAAAAATATATAGATAAAAGTTACGTTTTTATGGAAAATGGTTCCGAAGACGATTTTAAGGACCAACTGTACAATGATATGAAGAATGTTACAGTTGGTGATCCATTCCATCGCTTATATGAATCGTCTCGTTATTCAAGCAGTGCAAAGCGGCATCATAACATGGACCAACATCACAGTGATATGAAGAACGAAAATACGAAGAGTTATATGTCAATAGATGCTGTAGATAATGCATTACGTCGCATACAACATGACGCGAAGAGTGGTTCGAACAGTAGCAACGTGCTGCAAAGCGAAAATGCGAACATTGGTACAGCAGATGATGCTATCCGTCGTTCAGCCGGACTGACTCAAAATTTGGACCAACATAGTACCAGGAGTCGTTCGAACAGCGGCAATGTGATGGACGAAAATGCGAAAGGTGGTACAGTAGGCGATGCTATCCGTCGCCTATCTGAACGGTATAGTTTCTTTATATATATTATAGTTTCTTAGTTTCAACTTCAAGCAGTTCGATGCTAAAACTAAATCATAATGTGGACCAACAGCACCTTGTTTTTAAATAACACTGATAAATTACCTAATATTAATTAAATATAATAAACATTTTCCTCTCATTATTTTAAGTAGGAAGGAAGTTATAACAGATATTATTTATTATTCATGATTGCAACTTCTTTTAGTATGTATGTACATTTTGAAAATATTTTTTATTTAATCTATGATACCTTTGTTTTGTAATTTTTTTTTTGTTTGTTCTCTTCAGTTGCTGTTTAAGACGTTTTGTCAATTTTATTCGTAAGTTTCTATAAATGTCAAAACTTGTAATTCGCCATCTTCTACATATTACTACTGTCTACTCGAATACATTGTGTTGTAAGTTTTCTTAAAATTAATAAAATAAAATAAATAATAGTAAGAGGTACGACAAAATAAGTTATAATTTTCCAACCTTTATTTACTATCTCATTTTATTTGAGGCATGCGTGTCTTACTCTATACTTCGCTAAATAATTCAGTGCATTCCAACAAGACCAGGGGGCCTAAAATGCCTTTTTAGCAGGATCATAATATAATAATTATATGAATCACGTTACCTATTTTTGGAAACCGAAGGTTATATCTGTGCAATAATGGACGAAGTTATGATCTCGAATAACTACCGGAAATACATTGAGAAGGATGGCACGGTTGACATATTATTATATCGGGCATGCCACCGTCCGGGAGAATTGATCCCACATTTTATTTTTGGTGTTCTCGTCTGGCTAACGGAGAGTACTTGCATAGACACAACCTCGTTGCCAGGATTATCCACCAGCAACTTGCTTTGAAGTACAAACTTGTGGAATTAGAAGTGCCATACTATATGTATGCGCCCGACCCAGTTCTCGATAATGGTAATATCACGTTGTATTGGGATCCAGCTATCATCACTGACAGGACTATTGTTGCCAATAAGCCTGACCTGACATTGTGGTTGATGTGATGGATCGACTGGAGCGTCGCGCAATGATTGTTGATATAACCTCGTGAAAGCAGAGAAAGATAAACAATTCAAATATCTAGATCTGGCTCTCGAGGTTGTCGAAATGTGGGACGTGAGTACAGCAGTCATTGTGCCGATAGTCGTGTCGGCCAATGGCTTAATAGCCAATAGCCTCGACGAACATCTGAGGAAGCTCTCGCTAGGTAGCTGGATCAAGGGCTTGATTCAGAAAGCAGTACTTCTGGACACGGCGCGTATTGTTAGGAGGTTTCTCTCTCAAGAGCCCTGAGCATCGGTAGCTCGGACCCTGTTCCCAATGCCGGTGGGCTCCTATTTTTATATTTCTAAATGTTTTTATATTGTTTTATATTAGAATATAGAAAAAATAACTAAAATGTGATAACATGAATAAAGGAAATAATTATACGAATCACGTTAAAATCCTTTAACTTGGTCAGAGACGCAGTTAATTAACTTTTTCAAGGACCCCTAATTAAATGAAACCTTCCTTTCGATTTTGCCGTAGTCGGGTAAAAATAAAGTTTAAGTAGTGTAGGTAGATGTACTACAGGTTTGCCGCAAACGCCTATCAAAAGCTACATAATATTTGTTCACATAGCAGGAAAAAAACAGGATGTGTATGTGGATGGGTAGGTATCCTAGAATATAAATGATGTATGGGTGAACGGACAGATCAGCTTTTTCGAGTAGCTCTGTCTCATTCTGTCACGTAAAGCGTCAGTAGATGGAGCGAGAAGTCCGGTCGCAATTAAGCATTCGAATTCATTCGCATTGAAAGTATGTACTTTAATGTGCGATTGGATCTTTCACTTGAGAGAGTTGCAGTTCTAAGGGATAGAATGAGATAAAGATCCTAGATAGAATGAAAACGCTGATTCGTGAGTGTTGATATGATTTCACTCAAAAAAATGTTTTTTTTGCAATACCTATCAGTTTAAGGAGATGGGCCTGCTTATTAATTCTTAGTCTAGAACTATAGATCTTTGTTTCCATATCTTGCAAAGTTGCAATGGTACTACAACAACCGGAGTTTGTACTGAATGCACTTGCACACAACGCCTAACGGGCCTTAACGAGTTGGTTTCGGGCCCTCGTACGCTTTCCACAGGACTTTTTACTTTTGTGCCGTCTCTGGAACTGTATACTAATATACTTTGACCGTCGCGGTTCCATAATATAATGTAGATTGCACTGTATTATTGACTGATAGAGTGCAAGTAGACCATTCATAAGATCGTCAAAAAAAAACATGTTAATTCGTTCACTCTGTATGCTAAAGTACATGTGGGCATTAAATTTATTTTTTTGTTTATTTCGTGTAGTGAAAAACAATGAGTGTGTCGTTAGGATAGGCGATTACTACGACGATGTACAATCCGAACAACAGCGGAGCAAGGGTACTGACCTGTGGGAAACCAAAAGTGAAACCTGCTGTGATGACTGCCTATTTTACAATATTGATATCTGCGATAGCTGCGGAACCAATTTAGAGAGGTTTCTGATACCTTTTGCCTCAAATTTCTTTAAAAGAAGTCTAGGTGACCCGGCTTCGAATACTTCTAAACTTAATCATAAATTTTCTCGGCAATTTATGAGTAACTAGCTGTTGCCCGCAGCTTCGCTCGGAAATTATCCCACGGCTACGTTGTAAATAGCCTATGGCACTCAGGGATAATGTAGCTTCCTATTAGTGAAAGAATTTTCGAAATCGGTTCAGTAGATCCTGAGATTACCCCCTACAATCTCACAACCACCACGCTCTCACTATCAACAATCGCTGCTTTTTTCCCGCCTGGCTATACAAAAATTGTGATTGTTCGGCTAATATGTATGATATCATTATAATTTATAGCCTATAGCACTCACGAATACTAAAACGATCGAAACGAATACTAGTTTTTTTTTAATACTCGTTCACTTTTGGTTTTATTCAGCAAACCAGCGACCAGTAGTCCTCATTAGCCCTGTATCGAAACGACTGGAAGTCATGCCTTTGCCCAGCAATGGGACGACGCAGGCTAACAGTATCAGTACTCGTTCACTTTAATCCTATTATCACAACAGCTGCATGAAATTCGCACACAGGCGCGTTGGACCTATCAGCTGTTAGCAAGTCACGTGTTTAAGTATCGGTCACTAATTACAAGTCACCTGATACATTCGGCCAGCAATATTTTTTTGTGATTTATGTACACCGATTTCTTTGTGATTACGGGTCTTATTTAAGTGATTTTTTTCATTCGGTAGAGGAAACTTGCGCGGTGGTCCTATATTAATTGTATTTATTAGCTTTGCTAGCTACTATATGAGTTACCCTTTAAAATATGCTTCTTTAAGAATGATATGCTAATTATTTCTAGTTATAATGTAATTGATACTTGTAACATACATACAAAAAAAAGATTCCGACGAATTGAGAACCTCTCCTCCTTTTTCGAAGTCGGTTAAAAAGGATTTGTGTGAGATGCCTTATCTAATAAAAACTTTATTACTAAAGTGGAAAATAACTTCGGAAGTCGGTGACTTTTGTTTATTTCATTGACTTTTTTGCTACCGACTTTCGAAAGTAACGTTATTTTCCACTTTTTAGTGTAGTTTTTTTGTTGGAAGCCGGTTATTTTTTTGCAAAAAAGTTATTGTGTGATATAAGTTTTATAATAAGTAAATTAAGACGTCTTCGTTGATCGGGGCAGATAGAAATATTATGTTTAGAATTCGGAGCTATCCCCTACGAAACCTGACGTTGTGCGAAAATGCCTTTTGACAATTTATTTGTCCCATAAAGGTAAATATTTTACAGCTGTCCAAAGTATTCTTGGGTTTTTCTGGTTCCTATTTACTTTCCTGTCTGTTATGTAAACTAAATTGGTGTAATTTTGTTGTGGGTGATCGTCAGGGTTGGCTTTGCATTCAAGATGATGTTTGTCACATAATCACATTGCCTCGTGCATTTTATAAAACCAGGATTGTGGATTTTAGCCTTACTACGGCAACTTAAAAAATGTTTTTTTTTCTTTCATAGCTTGCTGGTTCCTGGTGGCAAAAGCAGTGTTTCCTATTTGTTTGCTAATATTGATAATTCTATTTTCATTATGATCCAGCTTTAGCTATAGCCGCATTCTTTGGCACGTGGCTTTGCTGCCCGAAATAACAGATAAATAGAAAAAATATATTTTTCGCATCAAGACTCGTAGTGTTAGTTGCGTTTATTTCGTGACGGATATTGGTCGTTGCCTAAACACTCTCGCGCTGGCAATATGAGGTTAAGTTTGATAGCAGTATTTCTCTTACCGTTGACCATCGCCATCGCAGATCCGGACATTCGTTATGCGCGTTCACACCACAGATTCGGACATCACCACCCGAAGTTGCATCCGCCGACAGTGCACATAAATAAACCGAAGGTTTATCATCCTGGTGTTCATACTGGCCATTCATACCCTGCCTCGCCTGGAAAGTCTGGCAATGTACCTCATTATACCAACGTGCCACATTATACGAACGTGCCTCATTATACGAACGTGCCTCATAATACGAACGTGCCTCATTATACGAACGTGCCTCATTATCCGGATGTGCCTCAATATCCCAAGGATGGGGGTTACCATCCATACCATACTTCGACTGCAAAGCCTGGTCTCATTCACAGTGGAAACGTGCGGGAGTCATACCATCAACAACATGTGGTCCATCAGAACAGCTACAGCCCGAGAACCGAAGTCCATCACTACTACAACTACAATCCGCCTCAGCGAATAAGATACGATTTCACCAACCACCCTGTGTATCAAGGACACCCGCCCGTCTACGTGTACGAGTATCGAAACTCTGGCAGCAGATTCGATACCTTGCTAACTGGACTAGCGCTGTACAACTTGGGTCGCAATAGTAACTTTCATAAATACGGCCCCGATATACGGTACAGTAGCGCCCCGGGTGAGGTGTGCAAGCTGCGCATAAGCAAAGAACCGGTCTATTACGAGGAGACGCGCATCGACTGCAACCTGATGTCGAGTTTTATTTGGGATGAGACGCCGAGCACAACACGGAACCAGCAAAATGTGAAGAACACAACTCAGGTGACAGTGACGCAGACTGTGAACGGAACTGGAAATTATTCAGTATCGACGGTGACGACGACAAATAGCACTGTGCAGGACGCTCTGAACGTGAAGGGCCCCTCTATACAAGTGACGCCGGGCATGACTTGTTCCATGATCAGAACTTTTAGAGACACCATTATTATGCGAAGGTCTGTGGATTGTGGACTTTTACAAGAGTACGCGCGAAGCTCATTACAGCGAAGTGTTGCACAACGTTTGACGCCTCTTAAGACGATAATATTTAATTTCCTGCTAATTTATTTATCTAGTAACACATTATGGGCCAATTAATAACAGTCTAACACATTTTGTGTGTTGTTTATAGGTACCTAAGTTTATATTTTTTCAATGAATCGTAAAATGGGTTTCTAGTGTCACTTGACACTAGAAACCCATTTTACGTCTACGACTTTACATAAGACAAAAACTACATGTCAATTTTGTAGTATTGTAAAAGTAGTATGAAAAAAGGAGCGCCGCGCCGCCTTCCATTTAGCAGTCGCTGCGACGCCGACGACGCGACGTTGATTTACAAGATAATATTTTTCTTCTGGCGTCAGATATTAACCGAAATAGGTCGAGTTAAGGTCAACCAATTTGCACATACACGTGGCAGCAAAAACTATTTGTCCGAATGGCTTTTTACATCGAGTGTATTCAGTCCAATGTAATGAATTTTGTGTTGTCTGAATTATTTGAAATTGCTTTGTTTTTGTATAGATATATTGTACGCCATATTATGGCAGGATATACTGGAACCAATGTAACATCTATTGTACCATATTCTAACAAATAAACATTTTTGATTTGATTTGATCTTGTCTTAATCTTTACTTTAGCAGGATGCTTTTGACGTCGAGTGTATTCAGTCCTGTAACGAGTACCTAATATGTCTTATTAGAGCTGTTTAACCTTTTGACCGCCAGAGCATAAACGCAGAGAGCTAGAGAGCTTATGTTTGTGTACAGAAGTGCACCAAAAATATATGTTGTGCGTCTTCAGGTTTCCGAGATGTTGCGTTTCCTGCTAGGGCAATGTTTTGCAGAATCGTGTTCCTCTAAAACCATTGTATGTGCGACTATAGAGTACACGAGTAGCTTTATATTAGTGCGTAACACACACAGAATAAGATTTAAGAAAATATGTATGTAGTAGTAATCGCGGTTTCTTGAAAACTCGAAAAAATATCGTAGCGCCTAAATGAGAAAACGTAGCTCGCTGAAAACTGTATTCGGTCATTCTTGACACTTATAGTAAACAAAAAGTTTCAAAAGTACACATGCATGCGTTATTAAATAATATTGCTAAAAGTCAAAACGATGGTGTCATAACTTAGACGGCAAATTACAAGAAACCAGCTCAACCCAAGATGTAAATCAAAAATAGAACCGACTTCAAAAAAAACAAAAGTAACAAACCAAAACATAAAAAAGTGAAAAATAACGTTAGCTTCAGAAGCCGGTGACAAAAACACCAAATGAATCAAACAAAGGTCAAGCTTCGAAGTCGGTGACCTTTGATTGATTTTGTGTTTTTCCATTTTTGTGTTCTCATGTCGCCATGAATTTATTTTACATTATTATAAGACGCACCACATATATTTTTGGTGCACTTCTTTACACAAACATAAGCTCTCTAGCCATTAGAGGTCCGCGCCGCGCCGGCCGCCGAGTTACCTAGGCGCGCCGCCGCACTATGGGAAAATCGCGTATGTTTCGTCTCAAAACTCCGTATCTCAGTTATTTCAAAACTAAATGATCTGTAATTTTGCACACATATACGTGAAAGTATAAGGTTTAATAGAAAAAATAATGATTTTGAAAATTATGTTTATTAATTTATTTAAAAAATAAAACTTAAAAAAATACATGCATTTATAAGAAAAATTACTTTTTTTTTTACTTACATAAAATAGAATTAAATATCATTGTATAAACAGTGTCTAACGAGAAAAAAATAATGTACAAAATTCAACAAGCCCCTACAGATTTTCGTTGACAGCAAGAAGGGACTTTGCTTCATCGAAAAGTTCTTTCGATATTGTTTCTGAGGTACCTATTTATCAAACTTGATATATATGGATCAGAAGTGTACAATAAGGTATGGAACACGTCTGCATTGGTAGCCGCTCTTGAACACTTTCTAGAGTGATGAAGTCTAAACTTTTTGTAATCCTTGTTGCGGGATTCTTGAGCGTCTTCGGTCAATTGTCCGATAGGTAAAATAGCATAGTACTCAATGATTTTTTCTCCGTGAATAAGTATTTTATGTACGGAGGAAGGCATATAATACCAATTATAAATATTTACGTACAGTTGAGCGGTACTATATGCGTATTCACCGAACTTTTTTGAATCAATAGCCATTCCAGATGACATAGTTTGTAGTATAATGTACATTCGTTTTATAAGTTCTATGTCTACACCTGTAATGTCTGCAGAGCAAGAGTAATTCTGAAAAAATCTCCGAGCTGTGTTTCCGTCATTACTATTTCCAGTGCCTTGTCGAGGTTTATCGATATGCAGTCCCATTTCCTCCCTAAATCGCTTTTGTAACAGTTTTTTCTTTTCGTCTTTGTTTTTTTTTTATTTTCTGGTGTAGTGGCTGACCACTTTTGGAAAGACAAGTTATAGGAAATGTGTAAAATCATCTCCAATTTTCTAATCCAAGCGTGTAGTGTTGACAGTCCATATTGAAATGAACTTTCATTCACATCTCGTGTCCTAACTGCCTCTAAGTTATTCATTTGCCGAGGAGTAGCACCACAAATTGTACAAGAAGCGCTCGAAGGAGTTTCAGTTAAAACTTGTGCTACTTTACCATCAATCATGGTTAACAATAGGTTATGAGTACTTTCAATTACTTCACCATTCTTATTTATCACGGAAGGAGATAGGTTTTTAATTTGATTTTTGATATCAGCCACAACAGAAAAACCGCGTTTTTTCAGGAGTTTCTTTGGCAAATTCTATCAATATAGGTCTGCAATATCTTACGGACGAGCAAGTTTCATTTTTCAAATAACAATATTAGTTGTCTGTCTCACCTATGAGTTTAATGGAAGCAATAAATAGGTTCGCATCTGATATGAAATCGCTTTCTTCGGGCAAAACTTGCTTGTATTCACTTTGCCCTGATGACCCGCCACAACCCCATTTGCAGAATAGTTTCAACTGTCTTAAACCGTTTTTGTAAACTGAACCAATTAGTAATATACGTGCCACAGTATGATTCAATAAGTCCTGCAGATTGACTTTTGCACTTATGTTAGTAATGGTTATGCTCGAATCTGGTGGGTAACACATTTTCTTCGCCTCGGCTAAAGTTGGTTAAGAAGGAAACACTGAGCAGTTTTTGTCCGCCAAACAAATTCATAGTTTCCCATACTGTTCTTTGTTAAGGTCTAAGTCAATAAATGTCCGTAGTGCTTCTTCCTTTGTAAAAGGTGTAACGTCTTCAGGGTTCTCAGTTATGAATTTAAGAAACTTTTTCTTATCATTTTTTGACGCAGTTCATATAATATTAACAATTGTGGCCTCCTCCGTCTCACCCATAGACCGCAACTCCTGAGCATATGCATTGAGCACACAGTCCAATCTGTGCTCTTGTATTAATTCCATGTTTTTTCGTTTCTTTGTTTTTTCTGAAGATGCTTCGTATGGTTTTGATGGTCTGCCACCTGCACTGCTTCCAGACGTATTAGGGTCATTAACTGTGACTCGACACTCCAGTGGAACACGAAATTCACCATTTAACCAGTCGACGTTATTACTTTCAAAGCGTTCTCTTTTCCGGGATGCATTTCTCCAGCGTTCGTTACATTTAGATACCAAGTTTCTTTGAATGTAGGAGACCACAGTAGCCATATCCTCTGGTGACAAATTGAAATTTTCTTGCAAGTAGTCTTCTATATTATTCCCATTTATCAACAAATTGTACAACTCTCGTTTACTACAAACAAATTCACCCATTATTTTCAAATCAGATAACTTCTGTGAATATTTGAAAATAGGTATTAACTGCTTTTATGAGGCAACTGAATTTCTGACGAACGACTGTGGATGTTTCAGGGTTTGCCTTTCTTTTATAGGCCAATGAAATAGTGCTATGTGCAAAAAGATAAGAAACTAATATTTGCACTCTTCCCATAACCAACCTGTTTTTAATTTGACCCTAATAGATAAAGTGACCATAATTAATCAAATATGGTAGTCAAAACTATATCAAAACCACAAATAACTATTAATAATACTCATCACTGTAATGGCCATTTTATCAATTTGACCTTAATAGATAACAGATGATTATGTGAGAAGTAAAAAGATATGGGAAAAAAATATTTTTTTTATCTCGCGATATGTTTTGGCACCGTGTCAGAAAAGGGGCAAGTATGCGCAATTTTTTTTTCTCCTTGTGTAAACTAATGTACCTATAAAGATTTTAATACAACAAATATCTCGACATCGGCAAACAGCGGCAAACGGGAACTTAAATCTCGTTAAAAAAAAGTAACCCGAAAATTATACCATCTTAAACTATATTGGTTAATTTTAATTTATTTTGTTATTTCCTTTATTCAATTATATACATATAAATTACATTTTTAAATATTTCTAACCAAATTAATATTAAAAAAAAACATTTAAAAATATAAAAAATAGTGGTCCGCCGGTATCGGGAGCAGGGTCCAAGCTACCGGTGGTTAGGGCTCCAGAGACAGGAACCTCCTCACAATGCGAGCCGTATCGAGGAGTACTGCCTTCTGAATCAGGCCCTTGATCCAACCGCCTAAGGAGAGCCTCGAGAGATGTTCGTCGAGGCTTTTGGCTATAAGGCCATTGGCCGTCACAACAATCGGCACAATGATAGCCGAGTTCACATTCCACATGTCGACAACCTCGTGTGCCAAGTCGAGATATTTCATTTGTTTCTCTTTCTCAGCTTTCACGAGGTTCTCGTCATGTGGGATGGTAACATCGATTATCATTACGCGGCGCGCTGATCGGTCTATCACCACTATGTCAGGCTTATTGGCGACAATAGTCCTGTCAGTGATGATAGACCGATCCCAGTATAGCGTAACATGGTCTTTCTCGAGAACTGGGTCGGGCACATACTTGTAGTACGGTACCTCAGATTCCACAAGTTTATATTTCAAGGCAAGTTGCTGGTGAATAATCCTGGCTACTTGGTTATGCCTGTGCAAGTACTCGCCGTTAGCCAGACGAGAACAACCAGAAATAATATGTCTGATGGACTCACCCGGACGGTGGCATGCCCGACACACGTCAACCGTCCCGTCCTTCATAATATATTTCCGGTAGTTGTTCGTCAACATAACTTCGTCCATAATCGCACAGACAAAACCTTCAGTTTCCCCAAAGAGGTCACCGAAACGTAGCCAGGACACGGATGCTAGAAAATCTACATCGGGCCCATGAAGAGCCCGGTAGAAGCGTCCGTGAAGCTCCTTGCCTTGCCATACTTCGGTCTATCGGTAGTAAGTACTACAGGTTTGCGCCAGTTCTCTTTAGCCATGGACAGCGGGGTGAGGCCCTTGTCCACTGCGACCACATCTCGGTGCATACCCACCTCGGCTTTTAAAAAATATTCTCTGAGACTGCATACCTCGCGGTTGTGGAGCGTCTTCGCGTTTAAAAAGCCTCGACCCCCGCACTTCCGCGGGATATACAGTCTCATCACCGATGATCGTGGGTGATGCATCCGGTTTGCAGTCAGCAATGTACGGACTCTCCTATCCAGGGTATCGAGTTCGGTCTGAGTCCATTTGAGTATGCCGAAAGAGTACATTAAAACCGGCATGACCCAACCGTTAATTTATTTATTTATTATACATAATATTATTTAAGAAACGTCATGAGGAGATTATAAGCATTTAAAAAATGTATAATACTTATACATTTATATCAAAAACTTTCGAGTAATGTGGCGTTGAATTGTAGTAATGTATTGTGCCAAAATCACATCATTGAACATGATTTGATTCCTTTTTATATACATTATGGTTAGCAAAAAATAATTAGAAAAATATAGAAAAGAAAGCTTATTTATAAGACTAAATTAATTAATTAGTTTTACTCCATAACAACGACTTTCACGTGAAACGGTTTTGAGACGGCCTTGTATGGGGCTTTCCCATAGTGCGCCGCCGCCGCCGGGTCATTCAAAAATTCGCGCCGACTTCAAGATTTTATTACAAATACGCGCGAGTGACGCCTCACGGCACCTAGCAACCATCCACACATTGCCTAGCTACGCGCTGTTGCCATACGGTGCGCTAGTGAGTTCGAAATCCTGCCGAAATAATTTTCATTCATGACAATATTACAAATATGTCCAATAATATGTTTTAATGTTTGATTTTCTTCATCATCAACATCATTTCAGCCCGTTGTTGTCCACTCCTGAACATAGGCGTCCCCAATCGATTTCCAACTTTTTCGGTCCAGTGCCACCTGCATCCAGCGACACCCTGCACTACTCCCTCCCTCCCTGCAGGTTTAACAAGGTCAGTCCATCTGGCAGGTGGCCGTCGCACGCTGCGCTTTCCAATGCGTGGTCTCCACTCCAGTGTCCATTTGCCCCATCGGCCGTCCGATCTTCGCGCTATGTGGCCTGCCCATTGCCACTTCAGCATGCTTATCTGCTGCGCTATGTCGACGACCTTGGTTCATCTACGGATTTCCTCATTTCTGATTCTATCACGTAGAGAAGCGCTGAGCATAACCCTCTCCATAGCCCGCTGAGCGACTTTGAGCTTCTGTATAAGACCTATTGTGAGAGACCACGTTTCAGATCCGTAGACCGTAAGTCATCACTGGTATCACACATTGGTTATGAACCCTACTTTTGAGGCATAGGTATTTTGGAGGAGAAGACATCGTCTAGTTTCCCGAACGCGGCTCAGCCGAGTTGGATTCGACAATTGACCTCTCTCTCGAAGTTGTACCCTGTTGATTTTCTTTATAACAAGATTTGATTTGGGTTCTACACACTTATCAAGAATATAAAAATTCAATATTTATCCTTTTAACGGATTTTTATTCCAACATTTCCAACCACATAATCATTTGCAAAAAAAATAAACCACGCCGGCGGCGGCGACGCCGCGCCGCGCTGGGTACTTTTACCAGCGCGCCGCCGCCGGCCTTCTTGACCGCGGCGCGGACCTCTACTAAGTCTACTAGCCATGCACAATATTTCTCTCTTCGATCATTCGTTTAGAATTTTCCTGCTGGAAGAGCGTTACCCTAGCATGTATTAGCCACGACATAAATTTTAGTAAAAAATAATTTCTAAAGCTACATTTGCGTATGGTCATCATCATCTCATGACGCTGAGCTGATGAAGGAAGGTACAACTCTTTAACGGTTATGATTTAGATGATTTCTTGTTCTAGAATAATGTACAGCGTGTAACAGAAAGTGTATAATCATATGGAATACTGTGGTACGGACCATCAAACTGAACAACTTTCTCTATGGGACCACCATCGAAATCGTAAAAAAATAATCAGCTGTCCTATACAAAATTTCAATACCTACTCGACCCAAATGTATGGGACAGCTGATAATTTTTTTACGATTTCGATGTAGGTCCTATATATATAGAGAAAGTTGTTCAGTTTGATGGTCCGTACCACAGTATTCCATATGATTATACCCTTTCTGTTACACGCTGTATAGATAATGCGACTTGTCGATATCGATAGGTAGTTGATTTCTCTAGACATTGAGTGCTAGAAACTAGAAGTATTCATCATTTTAACCGACTTTAAGAAAAGAGTTGTTGTTGTCATTTAGACGCGTATTTAAACGCGGGCGTAGCCGTGGCGTGGAAAGCTAGTGTGTAATAAAGTTGCATATGACATTTCATCTACCGGTTCCCCAGATATTTTTTTACAATAATCTTAACCGTTGCATAAACACGCAATGCTTTTTCATCATTTGGTTTCTTCAATAGTATATTTGGCTCTAAATCGCAAAGAGCAATGCCATCTAGTGTCTTTACACGGCTCAGCGCAACATAAACAACTAAAAACCGACTTCTGAAACTTGACCTTTGTTTGATTGATTTGGTGTTTTTGTCACCGGCTTCTGAAGCTAAAATTATTTTTCACTTTTTTGTGTTTTGGTTTGTTATTTTTGTTTTTTTTTTAAAGTCGGTTTTATTTTTCTGTGGCTTGTTTTTCAAGTAATCATAATATGGTATATCTAGTGTCAACTGTCTACAAATTTACAAATTTCTAGTTTTATTACTAGCTATGAAATAACCTCCTCCTTTTTTGAAGTCGGTTAAAAAGGAGCGACTTTGTCCGTTTGGAATTCGCTGCAACGTTGAGCTGACGTCAGATAAAAATCAAAATAGGGCGAGTTGAAGGTCAACCAATTTAAATCATGTGGCAGCAAAAACTATTTTCTGAATGATCTTGTCTCAACCTTCAGTTATACAAGATGCTTTTGATATCGAGTGTATTTAGTCCAGTGCATTAAGTGCAATGGACAGGCTAGCGCACGATTGGACGCCGTGCCGCGCCGGCCGCGGCGCGTCTTATCGGCGCCGCGCGGTTGTCCTTGCACGACAAATATATATTATTTATAATTATGCTTTTACTTCACACACTAGGTACGTCGTACATTCAGTATTAACAGACGTTTTGCATCTCATCGGACATACATTTGACGACCCGAATGGCGCAGCGGTTGCGAGGCTGCCTTACGTTCTTAGGGTCCCGGGTTCGAATCCCGGTAGGAGCAAATGTTTGTGTGATGAGCATGGACATTTGTTTCCGAGTCATGGACGTTTATATGTATAATAAGTATGTATTTACAAACAAAAAAGTATCTATGAAGTAGTATCAACTATCTGGTGTCCACGACACTGCGACACAGGCCTCGTTGCTTAGTGTGGCACCTAGATGGCGCTGTGTGTAATGTCCAGCGATATTTATTTATTTATACGGTTTATTAGTCTTTAATTATTCTTATTGTCTCTGCTTAAGGTGGAAACGCCAGGGTAGCCCGCGAAATTCAAATTTTCTTACGTTTTTTGCAACAATTGCAGGTCAGTCGCGCAAGTAAAATGAATGATGAATTTGAATGGCCTGTTATTGAGGTGCTGCAAATGTCTTATAATCCTTACTTAGTGCAAATAACAGTTGCGGCTGGCAACAAAGCGCCACACAACAAAAAAAAAACAACACAAAAGCACATTAGTAGTAGCGTTGGCCTAGGCCGCAACCGCAATGTAGTAATGTCAGTCAGATTATTAGAATTTGAACTGTATCCAGTCTATTCAAAGGATACGGTCGCGCGGGCGGGCTACGCCGCATCAAATTGCATTGCGAAAATCCTCCAATCGCTCAGCAATACTTTCACAATGCGCTGCGGCCCGGTGCAGCCTGCCTGTATGTCAGGTGCGGCTTGTGATCATAGGTAAGTACGAAAGTGATGAAGGAGGACTAGACCTGTGACTAGACTATTGATTGCAATGCGTTGCGCTGCTGTGCGGCTTACCTTAATCTACGCTAGCCCTTGCCGGGACCATTTGAACATTTCCGTTGTAGGTAATTTTTTTGGGCTGGAGTGTTAACAAAATAGGCTCTGTGTTTGCACGTAAATCACGAATAACACGCATCGGGCACGGCATCGCAAAGTATTTTTGGGCAACGAATAAAAATATAAGTTAATGGTAAAAAATGATGCTTAAATGGATCAAACCACTTAATTATGAGGAAACGGAAGAGCTCTTGAAACCTACGATATAACTTATTCTCGAACACGCAGGCACACAAACACAAACATACACACAAACCGACACACACACACACAAACTTTATGCAAATTCTGTTTAAATGTTATTAATAGTTTTCTTTCTTTTGTTATGGAAGAGCGGAGTCTTTTAATACAGGCATTGTTTGTTTAAAAGAAGGCTCCAATCACAAAGTAAAGTAAGAGTAAGTAGTAAATGTTGTAATCTTGTTGAAGAAAATAAACGATTTCGATGTAGGTCCTATATATATAGAGAAAGTTGTTCAGTTTGATGGTCCGTACCACAGTATTCCATATGATTATACCCTTTCTGTTACACGCTGTATAGATAATGCGACTTGTCGATATCGATAGGTAGTTGATTTCTCTAGACATTGAGTGCTAGAAACTAGAAGTATTCATCATTTTAACCGACTTTAAGAAAAGAGTTGTTGTTGTCATTTAGACGCGTATTTAAACGCGGGCGTAGCCGTGGCGTGGAAAGCTAGTGTGTAATAAAGTTGCATATGACATTTCATCTACCGGTTCCCCAGATATTTTTTTACAATAATCTTAACCGTTGCATAAACACGCAATGCTTTTTCATCATTTGGTTTCTTCAATAGTATATTTGGCTCTAAATCGCAAAGAGCAATGCCATCTAGTGTCTTTACACGGCTCAGCGCAACATAAACAACTAAAAACCGACTTCTGAAACTTGACCTTTGTTTGATTGATTTGGTGTTTTTGTCACCGGCTTCTGAAGCTAAAATTATTTTTCACTTTTTTGTGTTTTGGTTTGTTATTTTTGTTTTTTTTTTAAAGTCGGTTTTATTTTTCTGTGGCTTGTTTTTCAAGTAATCATAATATGGTATATCTAGTGTCAACTGTCTACAAATTTACAAATTTCTAGTTTTATTACTAGCTATGAAATAACCTCCTCCTTTTTTGAAGTCGGTTAAAAAGGAGCGACTTCGTCCGTTTGGAATTCGCTGCAACGTTGAGCTGACGTCAGATAAAAATCAAAATAGGGCGAGTTGAAGGTCAACCAATTTAAATCATGTGGCAGCAAAAACTATTTTCTGAATGATCTTGTCTCAACCTTCAGTTATACAAGATGCTTTTGATATCGAGTGTATTTAGTCCAGTGCATTAAGTGCAATGGACAGGCTAGCGCACGATTGGACGCCGTGCCGCGCCGGCCGCGGCGCGTCTTATCGGCGCCGCGCGGTTGTCCTTGCACGACAAATATATATTATTTATAATTATGCTTTTACTTCACACACTAGGTACGTCGTACATTCAGTATTAACAGACGTTTTGCATCTCATCGGACATACATTTGACGACCCGAATGGCGCAGCGGTTGCGAGGCTGCCTTACGTTCTTAGGGTCCCGGGTTCGAATCCCGGTAGGAGCAAATGTTTGTGTGATGAGCATGGACATTTGTTTCCGAGTCATGGACGTTTATATGTATAATAAGTATGTATTTACAAACAAAAAAGTATCTATGAAGTAGTATCAACTATCTGGTGTCCACGACACTGCGACACAGGCCTCGTTGCTTAGTGTGGCACCTAGATGGCGCTGTGTGTAATGTCCAGCGATATTTATTTATTTATACGGTTTATTAGTCTTTAATTATTCTTATTGTCTCTGCTTAAGGTGGAAACGCCAGGGTAGCCCGCGAAATTCAAATTTTCTTACGTTTTTTGCAACAATTGCAGGTCAGTCGCGCAAGTAAAATGAATGATGAATTTGAATGGCCTGTTATTGAGGTGCTGCAAATGTCTTATAATCCTTACTTAGTGCAAATAACAGTTGCGGCTGGCAACAAAGCGCCACACAACAAAAAAAAAACAACACAAAAGCACATTAGTAGTAGCGTTGGCCTAGGCCGCAACCGCAATGTAGTAATGTCAGTCAGATTATTAGAATTTGAACTGTATCCAGTCTATTCAAAGGATACGGTCGCGCGGGCGGGCTACGCCGCATCAAATTGCATTGCGAAAATCCTCCAATCGCTCAGCAATACTTTCACAATGCGCTGCGGCCCGGTGCAGCCTGCCTGTATGTCAGGTGCGGCTTGTGATCATAGGTAAGTACGAAAGTGATGAAGGAGGACTAGACCTGTGACTAGACTATTGATTGCAATGCGTTGCGCTGCTGTGCGGCTTACCTTAATCTACGCTAGCCCTTGCCGGGACCATTTGAACATTTCCGTTGTAGGTAATTTTTTTGGGCTGGAGTGTTAACAAAATAGGCTCTGTGTTTGCACGTAAATCACGAATAACACGCATCGGGCACGGCATCGCAAAGTATTTTTGGGCAACGAATAAAAATATAAGTTAATGGTAAAAAATGATGCTTAAATGGATCAAACCACTTAATTATGAGGAAACGGAAGAGCTCTTGAAACCTACGATATAACTTATTCTCGAACACGCAGGCACACAAACACAAACATACACACAAACCGACACACACACACACAAACTTTATGCAAATTCTGTTTAAATGTTATTAATAGTTTTCTTTCTTTTGTTATGGAAGAGCGGAGTCTTTTAATACAGGCATTGTTTGTTTAAAAGAAGGCTCCAATCACAAAGTAAAGTAAGAGTAAGTAGTAAATGTTGTAATCTTGTTGAAGAAAATAAACGATTTTGTTTTTTTTTTAATGGTATGGAGATAAAGTTGAAATTTCAATGTTATAAAAACAATACCGCATGCGTGGCATGCATTGAAATTTCAACTTTATTTCCATACTTTTAAGTTATATTTTTATTCGTCGCCTAAAAATGCTGTGCCAGCAGTGAGCGCCGGCCTTAATGAAGCAAAAGGGAAGCAATGTTTGGTATGGTACTAGCTAGTTAGTATCAGTGGGGAGAAGATACCTACAATCAGCATTGGATGGCTAAAGGTTGCAGAAGAAGGATAAGTAAGTAGGCGTTGTATCTTTTAACTAGAAAAATACTCATTAATGTTGTAACCTGTTTGACGGCACGGTTGGCGCAGTGGCTGAGCGATTGGCTGCTGCGCTGCGTGTCGCGGGTTCGATCCCCGCACGGAACAAATATTTGTATGACCTACAGATAGTTGTTCCGGGTCTGGCTGCTTGTGTATGTGAGTTTAAATGTTTGTAAACGCACCCACGATACAGGAGGAATTCCTAGTGTGGGGCAGTTTTTTTTTTTAAAAAAAAAGCTTACCTTATCTTGCATCTTGAACTTGAAATAAATGTATCATAATTCGCAAAATACCTTTTTGTACCAGTCTCGAATGATGGTAAATTATTAATCACCTTCCCGAATTATAATTGCATGATTCAAATTGACGCCAATTCATGACTTATATAAGCTGGGTATTTAGGAAAATGAACAGGATAATACAAACGTTAATTTTGATGTAGTCTCAGTGATAGGCTTGCGTCGTTACAGTCAAAGTGTATTTCGTTCTATTTAAAACAGCTCGCGCCGGCGCAGAATATGGCGCCGATAAAAATGTGGCTCAAATTTATAGTACTGTTTCTCGTGATAACAACAGTTGCGAAAGGCGCCGCTAGATTTGGTAGATTCGGTGGCTTCAGTTATAGTCCTCCCCGCCCAGTCTTGCCCCACTATCCCGCGTTTACCCGTCATTCAGGATATGGTTCAGGCGGTGCACACTCATACCCTGCCTCTACTGGGTTGTCTGGTAACAGAAATTTGCGGCCGACGTACCATCAACAATCCAACGTGGTCCATAGCCCAAGAACAGAAGTCCATCACCACTACCACTACAGTCCGCCGCAGCAGATAAGCTACGGGTCGACCTTCCATCCTGTGTATCAAGGACACCCGCCTGTCTATGTGTACGAGTACCGAGACTCTGGCAGCAGATTCGATAACTTACTGACTGGACTAGCGCTGTACAACTTGGGTCGCAACAGTCACTCTCATCATTACAACTCCGATAGACAGTACACTAGCGCCCCGGGAGAAATATGCAAGCTGCGTATAAGTAAACGACCCAACGATTACGAGGAGACTCGCATCGACTGCAACCTGATGTCGAGCTTTATTTGGGAGGAGACGCAAAGCACAACACGGAACGAGCAACATGTTGTGAAGAACACAACTCAGGTGACAGTGACGCAGACTGTGAACGGAACTGGAAATTCTTCAGTATCGACGGTGACGACGACGAGTAACACTGTGGAGGACGCTCTGAACGTGAAGGGCCCCTCTATACAAGTGACGCCGGGTATGACTTGTCACTTGATCAAAACTTCAAGAGATAGCACTGTTGTACGGAAACCAGTGGATTGTGGACTACTGCAAGAGTACGCACGAAGCTCAATGTATCGAAGTGGAAGTGTTGGACAAAGTTTGACGCCATTTACGACGATTATATTTAATTTCCTTGCCATTATTTATTGGCTTAGGGATAAATAGTGAATAACAAGTTTATTTTAAACCGACGCACCAGGGTTCAGAAGGCAGTTCTTCTCGATACGGCTCGCATTGTGAGGAGGTCCTGTCTTTGGAGCCCTAACCACCGGTAGCTCGGACCCTGCTCCCGACTCCAGCAGAAACCTTTTTTTTTGTAGTTTTTTTAAATGTTTTTTTATATGTAAAAATGTAAAGAATGTATGAAATTTAATAAACGACATAATAACAGGACTGTCGTAAATTTTTACCAATTTTACAAATGACCGCATAATGTGTGTTGTTTGTGACGAAAATAGGTTTTTAATTCGTTTAGTTAGTATTCTAAGAACAAGGCAAGGATATTTCTCATTGCCCTAATGTAACTTTCAATTTTAAGTAAATGTACAATATTTACATGTTGCTGTTCCATTTCCTCGCAATCGAAGTGAAAAGTAGAGTGTTAAACTCGTCCATAAAACCCATTTTACACTCTACTTTATATCCATCGTCAAACGTCTCGCGTAAAATGGTGCGTTTTATGCACTTGATGTACAATCTACTATTATAGGCCTGTTTATTTAGTTATACTAAAATAATGTTATTATCTCACTTAATTAATTATATTATTTATTGCATTTTTTTATACTTTAATAATTTGTATGCGTAGGTATTGGTGCCAAAAAAACTTTTTTTCAAATTACAATGTCTTTTCCTTATATGTTGGTGGTGCCTCAACGGTTCTTATCATACCATAGACCATACCATACCATACACATAATAGAAATTAAGTATTCACAATAATGGGTACAATTTCTTGTTTTCAGTTGTGTCAAAAGAATTACAGAGTTGAGCGAAGAGATGGGAATTATAACTTAACACCACGCCTGCACTGCACTGCACCCAGCATGTGTAAGTCCCATGTCAAAAAATCCGTGAAAAAAATTCGTGGAAGCTACTGAAAAAAAATCTTATAGATAAATCTAACAACCTTTGTCTGACCTCGGAATCAAACCTAAGACTTCATACTTAGCAGTTACGTTTGCGACCACTAGACCAACGAGGCAATTGTTGGCTCAAGTCAAGCCGGTCTTTTCGCCGATCTGTGGCTCTACAGCCAGAGATCGGCGAAACGACCAAAAAAATAAATAAAATATATGTAGTGTTATATAATACCATTGCTCAGTTACATAAACAATGTCGAATCACTACATTAAATCTACCTAGTATGAAATGTGAAAAAGTAGGTATAAACCTACGTATTTGTGAAAATAAAACTCTTAATCAAAATGTTTTAATTTATTTTATTGTAAAAATCGAAAAAAAAACTTTGACAATAGCAAGCAGATACAGGAAAACCACAAAATGAAAAGTTATGCGCTTCTGTAATCTTCGTGTTTCCGAATGGGGGCTATCGCGTATGAATTTGCCGCTAGGGGCGCTAGTGTAGCGCGAGGTCACCGAAATGTCAGATGTCATAGAGTGTTCGCACGTTGCGTGATTTTTATCACGTATTTTTACTAATATTCACGATTGTGGTCTAGAGTGAGTCATTCCTGATTAAATGTGACTTGAAGATTTTAAGCAGCAACTTATGATCTTATTTTATTAGTACTTGGAGGTAAAATGATTTTAATTGTTTAATCTGAAGTTTACACTATGTTGTTAAAAGTAATTATATAAACTTTTTTTGAAGTAAGTAATGAAGTACTTTTTTTTACGGATGGTAGGTATATCATCAAATGACCCCTCCCACTCTGGGCGGAGCGGAAGGGAGTGTCAGACTTGTACTGACTAAAACCCATCCATGTTCCTTCTTTTGCCCTTTGTGTTCCAGGGCCGCGGTATCTCTTTCGAACAGTCCCACACCCCTGGAAGAGTAATGAAGTACTAAAAAGTATAAAATAGAATTATTGACAGGTCCTTACTCGACAGTGACGCCATCTGTAAAAAAATAAAAACAGCTGTTCCCTACAATATGTTCGCATTAACTCGTCAAAATGTACTGAACAGCTTTTTTTTTTCCCGATTTCGGGGTTGGTCCCATAGTAAAAGTTGTTCATAATGATGAGTACAATGACCCGTTAAGAGATTACGTGTATGAATAGATAGACCTTATATATATACAAAACAGGTAAGTGCTTCCATAGTTGAAACACCTCTAGAGACCTTATCATCGCGCTTTCGGGTTTCCGAAGATAGACGATGATTGCCGAAGCGCATACATTTTCTGGGCGATCATTACATAACTTATAGGTAGAGTTTACTTGTAAAATTAAAATGTAACATTGATAAAATGATCCTGTTTTAGTCTTTCACAAAACATAGTGCTTAAAATTAAACGTTGATATTTTCTGAGAAAAGCTTCGGTAAGTTTTGCCAGCACTCGTAGTATTTCGCATCCAGTTTCTGACAAGTCTCTGCGCCCCACTTGGTTATAGCTAAACTTAGCGATGACTCGAACATAAATGACTGGAAAAAACACATCGAATAAATTAAGTATGTCCTTAAAATACAACCGCCCGGAGTCATTTGAAGAATTTTGAATATTTCCCCAACTCAACCTCTCTCTCTCTCTCTCTCTCTTTTTCTTGGGTTTATTTGCCCAACTCTCCGCCATTTTATACTTAGTATTTGCAAAAAAGTAGCCACACAACACAACCGACTAGCTAGGTGGACAGACGATCTGATTAAAGTGGCCGGAAGAAACTGGATAGCCATGACACAATACCGCCAAACGTGGAGAGATTTGGAAGAGACCTACACTCAGCATTGGGTGGCCAAACGTTGAAGAAGTACAAAAAGAAGAAGCCACACATAAAACCTGTATTAGTCAACAGCTGAAATCAATACAAACAAGTAGGTATTGTACGATTATGAAAATGGCGGAAGTTAGGCAGGGTACGCTTTATAAAGGGTGTAACAAGACCCTTAACGAAGCCGAAAGGCACTTGTTCTCCCCGTCATTGCGATCATTTTTTTTGTTCTAGACCATACCTGGGAACCTTCTAGTTACTGAGATATTGGGGGTCAAAGTTCTAACTTTTTCACAAGTTTATTTTTTAATGTAAGATTTTTAATTTAACCTTTCGTCTGCCGGAACGTAGATCTACGCGGGACACAATAGGTTTTTATTTGTGTTACTTACCGGCAAAGACCGAAACGATAAAATGGAATTACCGCAAGGAATCAAATAAAATCTTAACTATTGTTAATTGTTGTTGTTAGGTATTAGGTAGGTACCTACTGTGACCGGATCGTATGCCACATAAAAACGTCGGAATTTGCATCATAAATGCTCAAAATATGCAACAAAAGTACCACTGGGGTACCTACCTGAGTATTCACAGCAATTTTCTGCGGAACCAGTTCTCCTTTAGAAGCAGCATTGAAGCACTTGTCATCGGGCCCATGGGGGGTCATCATGGAGTGGAGGGACGCGCCTCCGGGCAGGAAACCTCCTTCTTTCGCCTCGTAAGCTCCCAGAATAAGGCCCATGAACTCACTCATGCAGTTTCCTGGAATTTACCAATTTAACGTTACTTTAACATTGGCTAGTTTTACCCGCCCCTGCTTCGCATGGTGCCACCCATTGGATCCACGAATATCTTCCAAGCTGGAACCAACCATAGACACACAAAATTTCATTGAAATCGTTTCGGTAATTTCGGAGATTAGCGTAATATGTACATTTATTAAATCTTCGCATGTGTACCATCGACATAAATAGATATACTAAGACATTGTAGTACTGTTAGGATGCCTGGGACCTATGAAATAATAGTCTTCCTGACCGTTTTCGGTCACGGCGGCCAATCTCAACTCAGATTAGCCATCGGCGCGGGAGATATTATAGTGCTCAAGTGTGTGCGCAGACACAGGTGCACTCTCTGTTCCTTTACTCTCAAAGTCCGATGGGACGGCAATCCGACACTCGCGGAGAGAGATCAGGCGCAGGACCAACGGCTTAACGTGCTTTCCGAGGCACGGGGGTATCGTACCGCCAACTTCCAAACTCCGGGCTACTACTGAGAAATTTCTAACGGAAAAACCCATTTTTTTTTGCTCGACCCGGGAATTGAACCCAGGACCCTACGCTCAGCAGTTGCACTTGCGACCACGAGACCAACGGGGCAGTGGTATGTATATGTACTGTACGTCTCTTGAGCGAAAAAAGGTCGATGGCTGCTCGCTTCCTCACTGTCGCGCAGGCCATCTGGCGGGCGGGCGAGTGGGCAAACGACGCATCGTTTTACCTCTTTCCATACTTTGGTTTGGTTCACACCGCGAACTATCGAAAGAGCCGAACGAAATATGACGTTCGCGTCGCTCGCCCGCCCGCCGGCTGGCGGTGTATGTATTACGAAAATTCTTCGGGTTGTGATAAAAGTGTGTTAGGTACACACGGCTACAAATCAAGCTATACATTTCCAGTTTATGCTGATCTCGCTTTGTATAGGATTTCCGTACAATGCGAGGTCAGCTTATACTGGAAATGTATAGCTTGATGTGTAGCCGTGTGTACACAATTGGGGTCCCCTCAACTAGATTCTTTTAGTTCGTGTTGAATTTATTCTATTAGTTATCATCGAAAATACTGAGGTGAGACAAACACGCCGTGTGTCTTAATAATTGTGTACATTTTATATTACCCATATTTTATTTTGCTCCTGGAGGCAGTGGTAGGGAAGAACCCCAGAGGGTTTTACAGCAAGCATGATATATTCAGCATAAGAGTAGATAGGGCGTGATGAGAGAACGCCAGAATTTAAAAACATTATTTACAACGGGATGCTCACTGACGTTGATATTCTCATCGTATGGGGCCTGTACCAAGACTACACGAACAGGCAAATCTGACGACGATATTGTACGTTTTACTAAATCTGATTATAGGTACGGCGCGGTTTGATACGAGAACATATTATTATAAGGTATGTAGTTGGTAAATTAATTTGGCTTTTGTTTAAACGCCTACCAGAAATGCAACAGCTATTTTACAACCAATAAATAGTATTGTCAATATTATCCTGAATCAAGTAATGTGAGGTACCAATACAAGGCGCCGTACAAGGATAATGTCAAGATCAAAATATTAAACCGAAATAACAATTTTTAATAGACTCCGCTCAGGAAAACCTCAGAAACCGGTCATGCTTAAGTAGAATAGCATCATCACCTGCCTATAAGATACCACTTAGTAAGACTGGTTGTCAGACTTTCGGGCCAGTGACTACCTGTAAAGACTGTCAAAGATCTACAAATGACAGCTGGGACCAACGGTTTAACATGATTTCCGAGTTTAAGTAGAAATTAGCATAGTTATAATAATTGATTCCTAAACATTGTCTAATAAACAATGCTCAAAAATACCAAAGACTTAAAAACTGTATTGAAATAATGATCAAAAATGAGATGTTCATGCTCAAAAATACCAAAGACTTAAAAACTGTATTGAAATAATGATCAAAAATGAGATGTTCTCTCGCTGAGGACAGGATTCGAACCTGCGCGGGTATAACCCATTGGATTTCAAGTCCAACTCCTTAACCACTCGGACACCTCAGCTACATACGTTAACAGTGAATTAATTGAGTAATATTGTAGGTATTTCAAAACTTTTCTACTTAAGGTTATAAATGAACAATGTGGTAATGAGTACCAGATGTCCATTCTGTTTTGGTTTTACAATTTACTTAGTTTCCATGTTTCCATCTATGTGTTCAATTACGAGTAAGAGTTTAGGAAAAAATACTTGAATTTCTAACCGTAAGATTCGGTTTGTGAGGTAACTTCATATCAAAATTAACTTAATTTATACACAATAATGATGGAATTTGTATAAAAAAGTGAAAATAACATCGACGGGAAACATCTGAGCTAGAACCACTTTTAATGGACAAATAATAACTATGAATGAATTAAAATAAAATTATCAACATGGAAAATTTATTTTGGTAGCTACCTGTAAGAATAATAAAGCATATTTATGTCTTTGGCCTTTAGAACACAGCAAAACAATATTCCTTTCTACATCTATAATTTCAATCTTACAGGTTTGTAAAAGCCGGTTACCTCGGGAACTATTTGAACTATTCGTATTTCCTAGTGATGGACTTGGAAAATATGAATTAGCAGTATCAAGTAAATTTCTATTTCATAGGTTTGGGATACAACTTGAAAATAAACGTACCTATTTTCTTTTATTTCTATAAGGTGAGACGCAAGGGTAGCCCGCGAAATTCAAGCCAGATTGTATGTTGCTGAGAATATGATTCGCGACCGTAACTAATCTTGAACTGATAGCTGCTGACTTGAATTGATGATTTTAATGAATATAATTCAGTAAAGCTAGCAAAGTAAAGTGTGTAACAAGACCCCTAACGAAACCGAAAGGCACTTGTTCCCCCCCGTCATTGCGATATTTTTTTGTACTAGACCATACCTGGGCACCTTCTATATGGAGTTATTGGGGGTCAAAGTTCCAACTTTCTCACAAGTTTTGTTTTTTTAACTTGAAACACCTTTACGATCCGTGACCTCTACAACCCGTGACCAAACGTGATTTTTCCCCTAAAAAAAAAGTCGTTTCCCAGCAATATTATTTGCGAAAAGTTACATAGTTTGATATACAGAATACTTGCTTGACGGCTTCGTGAAGGGTCTGGTTTACACCCTGAATAACTTTACCGAGTTGTAATCATTAAATCATCGATTCAAGTTTTTCAACTTTTTCATGAAATAGTTTCAAAATTTGGTCTCTTTTCAACATTTCTACTTGCATTAACCTGTTTTCTTATTGTGGGTTTCAAGTTAGGAGAAATTGTAGTCTGAACCGGCTTTTCCTGTCTCTTTTCAACATTTCTACTTGCATTAACCTGTTTTCTTATTGTGGGTTTCAAGTTAGGAGAAATTGTAGTCTGAACCGGCTTTCCCTGTCTTTTTTCAGCATTTCTACTTTTTGCATTACCCGGTTTTCTTGTAGTGGGTTTCAAGTTAGGAGAAATTGTAGTCTGAACCGGATTTACTTGCCTCTTGTCGTCATATGCACTTCTTGCAATACCCTGATTTCTTGAAATGGGTATCAAATAAGGAGGAATGTATTATAAACCGCGCGTGGCCCTTGCGTTCGGGCATTTCGTTGATACGGAATGGGTTGAACTTTTCTTCTGGCCTGATTGCGTTGTTTTCCCGCTACGGCGGTCAATAAGAACAACAGTACTATGACACTAAGTTTCATGTTGACGGCAAAAGTGACTGATGAGGACTGAATTGACCACTAAAGTTTTAAGTTTAAATACTCGGCGATCTTGCACGATTTGACCACAAACCCTTATCATAATCTATGTACACACGGCTACACATCAAGCTATACATTTCTAGTTTATGCTGATCTCGCATTGTATAGGATTTCCGTACAATGCGAGGTCAGCTTATACTGGAATTGTATAGCTTGATGTGTAGCCGTGTGTACTTTACATTATTTAAGTACAACTAGTGTCAATGACGCACATAGTTATCACGCCCGTCCATTGTTAACAAACCAATATTAATTTAACAAAACCGTCTTCTTTTTAACCGACTGCTAAAAAGGAGGAGGTTCTCAATTCGACTGTTTTTTATTTTTATTTTCATTACTCTGTGATTAGGTATTGATAAACCCGTTTATTATTGTAATTTTTTATTTATAAATTATTATAAAAGAAAAACACCAAAACTTTGGTCTCGTGTAAAAGTGTATTTATAATCTTTTCACAAAATACCAAGGAGGTATTACTATTGGTAGCCTACTTGCTTCATAGTAAGTAAGTAGGTACGTAGTATTATTTTTCAAAATCAAGCAAGCAAACATAAAAGTACTCTCGCTGAGGACAGGATTCGAACCTGCGCGGGTACAACCCATTGGATTTCAAGTCCAACTTCTTAACCACTCGGACACCTCAGCTACATACGTTAACAATGAATTAATTGAGTGTTATTGTAGGTATTTCAAAACTTTTCTACATACGGTTATAAATGAACAATGTGATAATGAGTACCAGATGTCCATTCTGTTCTGGTTTTACAATTTAGTTTCCATGTTTCCATCTATGTGTTAAATTAAGAGAGCTAGGAACGTGTTAGTGAATTTATTGTGGTATGTATAGGGTGTAACAAGACCCTTAACGAAGCCGAAAGCCACTGGTTCTCCCTGTTATTGCGATATTTTTTTTGTGCTGGACCATACCTGGGAACCTTCTAGTTACGGAGATATTGGGGGTCAAAGTTCCGACTTTTTCACAAGTTTTTTATCAATACATGTTTTTAATGTAAGATTGTTACTTTAAACACCTCTACGATTCCTGGCGTCCTGGCCACAGCTACTGTGGCGGCGCGGTCCGCGGTGCGGCGGGCGGCGCGGCGGGCGGCGCGACTTGCGGTGGTTAAGCCACAGCTCGGCTAGCTGCGACCGCGGCGGCGTCAGCGGTGGACGTATTTAGAGAACGAACTATTAAAATGGCCCTATCAAAAGTGGCACGGTATTTAAATTGTTGTTTTATTTCGTCCCACAATTTTTTATAACATGTTTTGATATCCATATTACTGGGGGCCTAAAATGGCCACTTTATCAGAATCATAATACGCATCACGTTAAAAATTTAAAACTCTTAAAATGGACTTTGTGGTCATAACCATAAAGACCATTTTAAGAATTTCAAATTTTTACCGTGATTCATATTATGATTCTGATAAAGCTTCCATTTTAGGCCCCCGGATCTACTCAGTATTTCACTAATAAATTGTTCAGTATCCATTATTTATACAAGCTCAACGCCCGATAAAAACAAAATTATTTGTTTCGGTCGTGCTATGTTGAATACGTCCACCGATGCCGCCGCGCGCGCCGCTCTGAGCTGTGGCTTCCTCGATACTCGCTAGTACATTTGTTTCAATCGCACACCGCGCAGCCCGTCGTCGCCGCGTGCCGCGCGGCGCTCACCGCGCCGCAGGTCGCGCCGCAATTCGCGCCGCCGGTAGCTGTGGCTTACTTCATACATTGTCTACTATTTGTTTTCGCCGCTCACCGCTTGCCGCGCCGCACGCCGCGCCGCAATCCGCGCCGCGCTTGGCTGTGGCCAGAAGGTTATTATTCAATGCATACATCAGTACAATTTTTCACCCCAAAAAAAAAAACTCGTTGGCAGCAATAATTTTTGCGTAAAGGTACTGAGTTTGATGTACAGTACCCGGCGATAAATATTGCACATCGACCTTTGGAAAGAAACAATCGGCTAATTTCGGCTTCGTAGAGCGTTATCTCTAAATAAATGAAAAAGTCAAATTGCCCGCTCTGATCCCGTTCAACCTTTTGTGAGATTTTCATGCAATTTTTTTTTTATTATTTTTTTCGTAATCGCAATTATTGTTTCTGTTAGATTTGAATAAATAACATTTTAAAACTTTTGAATGATTACAAACGTTGCATTTGTAGGTAGTTTCTTTGACAGTTAGTTTTGTTTGAACCACCCAGTAACTATTAATTACATATTCTATTCCTTCACTTGTAATACTGGGTTAAATTAAATTAGCTAGCGATACTTCGCAGCTGTGATGGATATCTATATCTTAACACAATAAACCAAACAAAAAACGGATTTGATGACATTTTGTTAGGTTAACCACAAGTAGTGCAGTTATTTTAAATATAACATCGGTTTAAATCATAGATGTGCCCTTGCCGTACTTCGCGCAACCGTGTTCACATTGAGATGAGCTCGCTCGTTTAAACTTCACGGTTTATAAACACGATACACAAATGTAAATGTTGCAAAAAAAAAAAACTATTTATAAACAAAACACAAAAAAGTTAAAATTACGTTCGGATGTTGTGTGCTTTGCTTTTGCTTGTTTCATCGACATTTTCCATCTTTAAACCTCAAGTTTAAAGAAACCTAACACGATGAGGATGGCGGGATCGTAGTCTAGGCAAATTAATTGAAAAATGCTAAGCATTATTTATTCCAAATGTCAAGTCTGTAGCGATAATAGTTTCTGAAATATGTAGCTGTGAGTGCCTGTGAGAGATAAACGGGCAGGCAGACTAAATCTCAATACTCAATACTTGTGGTAAACTTATAATTAGATTATAGGTATTAGATTCTCTAAGGAAATACCTGCATTATCATTATACCAAAGTAGTTTGCTGAGAAATGTTATATGTATAATTTACAAATGCTTCCTCTCTCCTAACTCACTTATTTTGCTGTGCCCGACAGGGCCCATATTATGGACCTTGACCTGGATTATACTTTGGTATAATGATAATGCAGGTATTTCCTTAGAGAATCTTATACCTATAATTTAAACAGGTATCTATTGAGAGATGTAATGTAATATCAATTATTAGAAGTCTCGAGTACTTAAGTTATGACTTTATAAGTCTATCACATAGATATTCGTTTACAGAGTAGTAGCTTTTATTTACCAGAAATAGTCTAAGTTTTTTTTTTAATATGTTAGCTTTTTCTTCTTTTTTTATTGATGCATGTAGTTTATTATATAATTTAATACACATTACGTAGGGACTTTTAGAGTGCATCTCACAGTAATAAGTATTAGTTTTTGTCTATTTTGATACCGAACACTAAAATGCCTCGATTTTGAACTCATTTTAGTGTCCTAAAATGGAAAAATAATTATTTTTAGAAAATATTTAAAATCGTGCGTATGGTTTTTCATCCCTGAAATAGGACCCACCACGTGGGTTCTCGGCATCTAGGAAGAGGTCGAAAATTGATTGAAAATAAAAATGCTTGTAATTTGAAACCACGGCGTATTCTTATTAATCTTGTTAAAATATACAGCTGTTTTTATTTTTACGTTATTAGTAGTTAGTATTCGCTAAGAAAAACCTACATTAAAAATGAGCCCACCAGGTGGGTTCTCGGCATCCCAAGTGCGACTTGAGTGAACCCACCAGGAGGGTTCCCGGCACTGAATGTGTAGCTAAATTATCTGAAGCTATTAATTACAATGGGTCTGAAAAGACGTTGAGAAAAATACTTCACGAGATGGGATTTCGGCTCACAAAATGGAAGATAATCGAAAAGTTCTAATGGAAAAGAACTGGAATACCTCGATAAAATACGCAAATTTCGCGAATCAGGAAAAAATATCGTCTACATGGATGATTCTTACATACGTACATCCCACACTAAAGGGAAATCTTGGAGTGATGATAAGAAAAAAGGAGTAAAAAAGCCAATTTCAAAAGGTCAACGTTTGATAATAGTTCATGCGGGAAATGAGAAAGGCTTTGTACCCGGTGCCTTTTTAAGGTATCAATCCACGGACACTACAGGTGACTATCACAATGAAATGAATAACGATAACTACGAAAAGTGGCTGGTTAATCAATTAATCCCAAATAACGGCTGACAGTGACAGTGATATTGACCTCTTTGAGAGCACAGACAGTGAAATGGAAGTAATTGAGAATTAGAATTATTATTATTTTTATTACAATGTCTCATTCTAACAATAGGTATAATGGTGTTTATTATGTACACTACAGCTGTAATTTTCCAAAATAATTAAATACATAAACATAATGAGAACATGTTTTTTTATTTTACCCCAACCTAAAGTCATCACTTATAGAAAAATTGGTGTATTTTATATACAAAGAATAAAAAGAATTATCAAAAGAAGCAAATCATAATTGTTTTAATAGCTCCTAATAGATACCGGACTGTTTGTATTTCGTGCGACAGAGATAACGCTCTACGAAACCGAAATTAGCCGATTGTCTCTTTCCAGAGGTCGATGTAAAATATTTATCGCCGGGTACTGTACAGAATGCTTGGTTGACGGCTTCGTGAAGGGTCTTGTTACAGCCTGTATAGCGTAGAACTATGTGTAGTAATTTATAGAAACAAACGTTTGAGTAATTATTGTTTTAAGCTTTCACGGTTTCACTTGTACTGTCACGGGATATCTTTCGTCAATCAATCACGGAAAAACAATCACGGAAGATATTCCGTAAGTACAGTATAAATTGAGTAGTTATTGTTTACTAAGAACAATTTTACATTTGACTGCCTCGTTGATCGAGTGGTCGCGAGCGCGACTACTGAGCATGACGTCCTGGGTTCGACTCCCAGGACGGGCAAAGTGATATAGGGTTTTTCCATCAGGAATTTCTCAGTAGCAGCCACGGACTCTGGATTTGTGCCCGGCTGATGGCAATAGGCTCGTTTCCTATTACATGGGATTTAAACATAACACCAAATGTGGGTGCACTATTAGGTACACCTCTGCCTAGCCCTTCGGGGATTACAGGCGAGCGAGATGGTGTTACGTAGAACCGACTTCGGCGGCAGCATTTGATCTGTGAATTGTCCGTCAAACGTCATTGGAAGGTTTCAATTCAAGCCGATTATTCTTCGCTACGAAAAAAGCTGATTTTCTGCCTGGTGCGATCCGCCTGAGTTTATTTAAGGAGGAAGCGCAAAGGTAGCCCGCGAAATTTAAATTATCTTAAGTTTATTGCAATTTGCAGGTCAGTGTCAGGTTGGATGTTGATGAAAATTTGAATCGCGCCAGTAACACGTATAAAAAGCACAGCACCACTTCAAATAAAATATAATTAATGATTAAATAACAAGAAAATAAAAATATTAAAATTAGTGAGTGTTAAAAATTGTCCTAAGCCAGTGATTAAAAAATATAGAAGAAGAAGGTAAACACGTGGCCAAACGTCGCCACGGTCGATCCTGGTCTGGCCTGAAGCTATGTTGTAGTAATCCAACGGGATTCAGTTCACACACACACACACACACATACACACACACACACACACACACACACACACACACATACACACACACACACACACATACACATCTTATCCCCACCTCCACTCTACACATAGTGTACTTGATATATTTTGCACAATTTTCATTTTATTTGTCAATCGTTATTTTAACTTCTTTTAGGTTAATCTGGAACAATGTCTATGATTGTACGTATTTTGAATTGGGCGTTGATAGCTGCGCCACAGTACTTTACTTTTGTAGCTATCTTCGTTTTTCCTGTGTATTCTGTAAACTTAAGTTGTTCCAAATAAACTTTTATTTTATTTATTTAGTTAACGAAGAAGGGAGAGAGTCAACCCATAAAAAGAGCCCAAATAACTGGTTTGTTCAACCTAAAAAGATGAGAAATAATACGGTTTTGTTTTACTAACACAGTTTTCAAAGGATCGAGGACCCAGATGAGAAAAAGATTAATTATCAGAGATTTAAGATCAGACAAAAAATATACGACCAGGAAAAAATATGTAAATCACATATGAGTCGCTATACCAGCGATAAAGCAGCGATGGAGAGCGTTTGCTTTTTACTTTTATTAAAACATTAAAAATTTAGGTATTTCATTCGAATACAATCATATCTGGCACAAGAATGAAGGCTTCAGAAAATAAGTGTCATCAAATTTGCTTTTTTTCTAAATTTAAAAATATTCGAGCAAAAAGGAAAAATATGGAATTGAGGTTTCATGCGGTAAAGTTCAAAGAGGCTTTAATGCAGAGGGAAAGCTGCAGTATGGAGTTAAAGAATTATAATCATTCAAATCATCAATACAGCCCTCCAAGTTCATATAACCCCATTCAATAGCTCATTCATGAAAAAGTCACTCAATGGGTTTAAAGGAACTTGGAGGGTTGTATTCATGATTTGAATGATTATAATTCTGTCAGTCATCAGTCATCCACCATAACCAACCTCAGTGAAATTAATTGAACTTATTGCAAATTGACTCCCTTTGTCAATTTAGTATTTACCTAACTTAGCTTTGCTTCGGGATTGGGTCGTGGTCCACCTGCTTAGTTCACCTGGGTAGACCACGGGCACATTTTCTTGCCGGTGGTCCAACTCAGTCCACCTAGGTGGACCACGGGCACTTCTTCTTGCCGGTGGTCCACCTATACAACCTGTTTTTTTTGATATCCCATAACTCTAGGGTTATATTCTGTAGGTAAAAATAATACTAAAACTCCTAGAATAGGTGGTCCAAAAATGCATCGTTTCGGAGATATCATCAATCATAATTAAATTAGGTCAAAAGTTGTCACCAGTATGACGAATCCTTATTTTTGCGAGGTTGCCAAACTTCGCAGTAGTGTAGTAAAATAAATAGTAAAATAAAATATGTAGGTATGTTGGTATCGGGGCTTCCCGGCGGCAGCTAGTGAAGGGAAAGCTACCTTGTCGACATCGGTCATATTTCACGTAAGGGTGTTTTACATCCGCCGCGGGAGACGCACCGGGCGTCGGGGGCCACGTGGTGGCCCCCGGCCACCGTAGGAGCGGGCCTGTGGACGGTGAGCTATGGGCTAGCTCGCCGTCCATCCGTCTTATGACGACAGGCCGTGTCGACGGCGCGTTCGTGTTCCACGCGCGCCTCAAAGAGAGTCAGCAAACAGGAAGGGGTCCGTAAGGGCCGACGCCTGCCAGGGTTGCGGGACTGTTCGAAAGAGATACCGCGGCCCTGGAACACAAAGGGCAAAGGAAGGAACATGGATGGGTTTTAGTCAGTAGAAGTCTGACACTCCCTCCTGCTCAGCCCAGAGCGGGAGGGGTTATTTGATGAATTGCCATAGGTAAAAAAAAAAAAAAAAAAAAAAGGGTGTTTTACATTAATAATCGTGCCGAATTATTTTGTATGAAAAATGAAAAAAAAAAATAACGAAGGATTGGAACATAACTCATATGCCAGTTGATTCTTTGATATGGCCTCAATCATACCCTAGAGTTATGGGATATCAAAAAAAAACACGTTGTATAATATTAAAAATAATATACATATATGTCCCGCGTAAGTATGGAGGTCGAGGCTTTTTAAATGCTCTCCACAATCGCGAGATATGCAGTCTCAGGGAATATTTCCTAGAAGCCGCCGTGGGGATGCATCGAGATGTGGTCGCGGTGGAAAAGGGCCCCATCCCGCTCTCCTTGGCTAAAGAGAACTGGCGCAAACCTGTAGTGCTTGACACTAACGACCGCAGGGAGGTATGGCAGAGCAAGGAGCTTCACGGACGCCCGATGTAGACATAGCAGCGTCCGTAGCCTGGCTACGATCCGGAGACCTCATCGGAGAAACCGAAGGTTTTGTCTGTGCAATTATGGATGAAGTTATGATGACGAATAACTACCGGAGAATTATTGTGAAGCCGTCCGTGTATGTGGTTGTATGCTCAAAGAAGAGAACACCCGGAAATAATGTGACATTATTTCCGGGTGTTCTCTTTTGGCTAACGGAGAATACTTGCATAGACACAACCTGGTAGCCAGGATTATCCATCAACAACTTGCTGTAAAATACAGCCTTGTGGAATCAGAAGTTCCGTACTACAGGTATGTGCCAGATCCAGTTCTTGAGAAAGACCATGTCACGCTGTACTGGAATCAATCCATCATCAGTGACAGGACTATTGTAGCTAATAAGCCTGGATCGATCAGAGCGGTGCGCAATGATTGTTGACTTGACGGTCCCGCATGACGAGATCCTCGTGAAAGTCGAGAAAGATAAGCAAATCAAGTATCTTGATTTGGCTCGAGATTGTCAACATGTGCCCATGGCTTAATTGTTGTTAATTAATTTTAATATTTTTTATATTGTTTTCGTTATATTAAAAATAACGGAATATAATGATATATTATCATGATCGTCAGGATTGTATTTCCGTAGAATTAATATTAGGTGGACCATGGCCTATAGACATTTTTGATTTGCATATTCCTTACATTTAGATGATCCACCAACAGGTAAAAGTGCCCGTGGTCCAGCCAGGTGGACTAAGCAGGTGGACCACGACCAAATCCCGCTTCTTTGACGGATTACTTTAACTTGACTATATAGATACAAGTGTTAGATATTTCATACAAAGTCAAAGAATGAGAGTCAGGATTTAATATACGGTACAAAGTAAGTTTATAGTTTATTTACTTCACACTTTGATTATACAGGCTGTCGCTTTGCACCCTGGTCAAATTCAAGGAGGTATCTATACTAATGATTCTCGACCCGAAGCTATAATAAAAAGGGAAGGTTTTTGTTTTACGGAAATCGGTAAGTGTAAACCACCCCCTAGTGCCCATAATGTCCATATTTATACTTTGGAATAAACTTTGCGTTTGTGTGTGTGACGGTGCGAAACGCAGTTTTTTTTTTTTTTTTGTGCTGCCTTTTAATACGGGTGGTTTACACTTACCAATTTTCGTACAAAATTTTAAAAAAATCTACCCGTTTTATTATACACAGATTCGGGTCATTCACAGGGTCGAGAATCACTAGCATAGATACCTCCTTGATTTTAACCAGGATACAAAGCAACAGCCCGTATAACGACTTTACATTAATTTCCCAGATTTTTTTTACCTATTGTGTTTAATGTGTACACACGGCGACCAATCAAGCTATACAAAACCAGTTTATTCGGATCTCTAATTGTACGGGAAATCTATTCATAGCGACGCCACGTTATACTGGAAATGTATAGCTTGATGTGTACCTACACACATACAGCCATATGACTGCAAGTGAAGAAGTTAGTTTAATAAAAACTGGGTCAGAAATTTATCTTAATGAAAATTCATTGGTAGTAGTTTCATTGGTTAAACAACACGCGTTCCCCCTCTTTAAATCAAATGTCCTTATTTAACTAGTTGTGTAAATAGCAATTAAGAATGACACAGTATGATCTGGCCCAGCATAGTACGAAATTTCTATTGAACATGAGACCAGCTTATACTAGTTTTGTTACTATTGACGCATTTATAATCTTTATACCTACTGTCCCATTGACGTGCGGCCTATTGTTTCAACTTCCTATACATATCATGTATGTTGACAAAATCCTATGATAACATTATCAAATTGAAGACCAACGATCATAGCTGAGGTGTCCGAGTGGTTAAGGAGTTGGACTTGAAATCCAATTGTTTATACCCGCGCAGGTTCGAATCCTGTCCTCAGCGAACAATTTTTAAGTCTGCCTAGAAAACTATGAGGATGTTAAGTTAGATAAATAATAAGCTTTTATTTCAAAATAACAGATTAGTTACAGTTTAATGCAATGTGTGCAATGTTTTTATTGGTTCCATTGCTTTTTTTCAGAGGAAACATAAATAAAATAAATATAAATATCGCTGGACATTACACACAGCGCAATCTAGGTGCCACACTAAGCAACGAGGCTTGTGTCGTGGACACCAGATAGTTGATAATACTACATAGATACTTTTTGTTTGTAAATACATACTTATTATACAAATAAACATCCATGACTCGGAAACAAATGTCCATGCTCATCACACAAACATTTTGCTCCTACCGGGATTCGAACCCGGGACCCTATGAATGTAAGGCAGCCTCACTACCGCTGCGCCATTCGGGTCGCTACATAGAAATTGTGGTTTTATTTTGTTACGCACGCGATTTGATAGGTTTCCGACTAGGTATAGGTATGTTTAGTAAAAAAGAAAACGTTTAATATTTTTAATAATTCTGATTGTCCAATCAATCTGAATTATTCTCATCTGGCTTACCTTTCTAACCGCCTCTGATTAGTTGTAGACCCTACAATATGAATAACTTACTGTGATAGTATGGTGGTCGGAAGGTGTGCTCCTGTACGGACCATCTCGGCGGGAAGATCACGAAGTCGGCAATAGCGATGCCGGGCTTCGCCGAAGGGCACGTCAGAACCGTGAATATTGATGGGTCCTGTAAAAGGTCACTAGGTACATTGGCAGAAGAATTGGAACTCGCCTCACTTATCATCTCTTAAGATGAGTTGCTATGTGTATGCCATTTATAATTATTAGGTATGTCTTGAAATTATACAACGTGTAACAGAATAAACGCAAAACCTCATATGAACGTTAAACCACATCATTATAATAATAATAATATAATAAACCATTTATTTCAGGTAACAAAGACCCATAGATAAATACCTTAATCTAAATATACATACTAACAACATTTTGTGTTAGTATTAGCAACTTATAAATTATGTTAGTAACACTTCACTTGCACGATGATTATGAACGATGTTTATTATGAATGAACAACCTTAACTATACATAATATGGTCCCATTAAAATAGGTGGACAAATTTTAACACAGCGTTCAGTACGTCTAACCAAAGATATCCAAGCAAAAAGAACACTCATTAAAGTGATTTTATTTTGACCTAATGTATGTGTTTATTCAGGGGTGGAGGAGGTTGACACAGAGTCGAGAGGCCTGGCGCGGCCTGGAGGAGGCCTTTGTCAAAGAGACAACCTGACAAAGACAAACATTATTTAAGTTAAAAAACAATATTGTAAAAGGAAGTCAGTGAAATAAAGGCTATTTTTATTTTTATTTTATTTATTTTTATTTATGTGTTTATTCTAGAGTGCCGCATGCCGCCGTCAATTTATTATTTTAGGTCTAAATAAAATCAGTTTGATCAGTGTTTTTTTGCTTGGATATCATTGGCTAGACGTACTGAACGCTGTGTTAAAATTTGTCCATCTATTTTAATGGGACCTTGTATAATAGGACAAACAGTGAATCGCGAAAAAAAATCGACTGCTCGATACATTTATATAGATAGATAGATAAATCATTTATTTATTGAACACAAAAGACACAACACGCGGATCTCGAAGTACAATTAAATTATACAATACAATTCAATTCAATTTTGCATTTCTGTGCGCATAACTCGACAAAATGTACGTACTGAACAGCTGTTTTTTTGCGCGATTTCGGGGTTGCTCCCATAGTGAAAGTTGTTCATCATAATGATGAGTACAATGACCCCCTAAGAGGTTTTGCGTTTATTCTGTTACAGGTTGCATACAGGTTCGAATTTTCCAACCTCACCTGGAAGGAAAGTACTGTAAATACTGGAGATAGCCAATTTTACGCAAAAGAAACATTCCTTTAAATTTAAAAGAGTATTGAAATATTGCATTCAAAGGTTTGGATATAAGTTAGAGCACTTTTACTCAAAGGCCCATCCAATTGCTCATGAGCGTTAACTTATTACGGCATTTCATACAAACAACCATACAAACTTTGAACTCATTTGTTTTCGAAATGACTGAACCGACTTTAATGAAACTTCGTACGCATAATGCAACTTAGTATAACTAACTATAACTTTAAATATCTGGGTCATAAATAAAAGGATTCTATGGTTTATTATTATTATCTGTCAACTTTATAGACATAGTAAGTGACGAACGACGACAATCACAAAAAGTACTGGACGACAATTGGACATAGGCCTGTTGTCAAGACTAGGTCGCAGGCGGTTTCACAAGATTTATGTGGGCCGATCCCGGCGGCACTGCAATGCCGGGCCGACCCGCGACGGGAGTGGAGCGAGCCCCGAACATCCCGTCAGCTTACAAAAATCAGATTAATATACTGGTCCCTCAGTGAGGGAACTTTCAGATATTAAGCTGAAAAGAACAGATACTACACTTTGATCTTAGCCAAAAGGCCGAGAAGCGATAACGTGCTACAGTAATACCGGGGTAGTCATTCGCTCGCGGAGAATCTTAACACCGCGATTCAGAAACGTGACGTCAGCGCACAGCGCCATCTATCGGTTTAGCAGCTACTGAATATTCAGTAACACGGTGACACTGTTTCGCTGTTTCTGTTGTTCTGTTTGGAAGATATCCCTTATGTGACAGCTTATGTGTCAAGGAGGTGACGTCATGGTATCAGAAATTTAAACAATTAAAACAGAACAAATTGCATTATGTTAGATTGGATTGTATTTCAATTTCTGAATATAATGAGAAATACTGAAACTTGCTATAAATCTTGCGCCAGCTAGATTGCCAATATTTACAAGCATTTTGTTTTATGATGTGTTTTATAGTATGATGCAAACCATGTTAACACCGTAATACGCTAATTAATAATACGTTCAAAAGTAAACTAAAGACTAAGATACAGTGTCATTCAAATGAGAATTTTAATAACCCGAACGTTACCTACCCAATAACCCAATTCCAAAAATCCCTAAGTCCCACTTATGGATTATAATAACCTTAATTTTTCTGCTTTTCAATCGGCATATTTGTTTTTAATACACCTTTTTTGAAGTCGATAAAATAAATTATTAGTCCTAAAAAATTGCCACGAAGACTCTAACTCCCACGTTTTGAGATTAAGTCCAAAACTTTATATAAGTACCTACCTGATATTCAATTATTCATTGATCTTCATAATCTTCGTGCCCTTGTAACATGTTACTTGAGGTCGGCGCAACACGTTTTATTCTTCCATTCTCTTCTGTGACCCGTCACGCTATCATTTACTCCTTTATCTTTCATGACATTCATTGAAATTGTAATCGTACTATATGTTACTACTAATAAAAATTCGGAAGTTTGTAAGGATGGATGGATATTTGCCACTCTTTCTCGCAAAACTACTGAACGAATTTTGATGAAAGTTAAAAGTAGTACTAACAGAGTAATTAGTAATACAGGCCCTGCAGTCTCGACATAATATAGCGATCGCAAATCCTGCGATTTCGGTCGCAAAGCCATAACGATGCGGATTTATGATGGACGCGAGCCGGACGCGACCAGCCGCGCAGCCGCCACCGCGCCGCGCGCCCGTGTCGGCTTCCAACTTAAGACGGCCCTTCCCGGCCAGTCTATCGTAAACGCGAGCATGGTCAAAAATCGTGTTGTTTCATCCAGAGCCACAGCGACGTCAACTCCCCCGTCTTACCCCGCCTCGACCCCGCACAACTCGTCTCCCGCGCACCTCATACCGCCTAACGCAAAGACATTGAACGAAAAATAGTGTTCGAAAATTTCTTAAACTTGTTCCAGGAAATACGTGTTTTTGAATAACTCTTACAAGTGTTTGAAAAAAGAATTTATCATTAAGAATCTCCATTACATGTGCAAGGTTTCTATTGAGATGTTTTCTTTATTTTTACAGTTTATGAGTACATTATGAACGGCCAAAGTTCAGTTAAAATTTGTGCAAAACAGCAATTTTTGCAGGCTTATATGGACTTTGTTTCTACATTTTTTTTTTATTTTTTGCTTGATAGAAACCTAGTTATAGTGCACGAAATACCTATTAGTTCAAAAAAATCAAAGATAGTTGTGTTACAACGGCATAATCACGTACGAGCGTATGTATGAAAAGTATGACGGGTTGGCCGCTCTTAAATCCGCATCGTTACGACTTTGCGACCGAATTCGGTTGCTTTGCGATCGCAAACTATGTCGAGACTGCACACAGACGGTAACCACGTATTCAGTACATCATTCTGAACCCCGCATAGAAACATAGTACCTAATTTTGCATCGGTATTTTTTTTTTTTGAATTGCACTTTTACAGGAAACAGCTGTTTTTTTTAAATAACCGATGAAAAATGTCTGTGTCGGAGGGTGCAGAACAATGTAAGTACTTAACGCGTGGTACGAGTAACCGGTCGTGCGGATATGTTTCTTCTACCTTAGATAGGGTCTATCTATTCATACACGAAATCTCTTAAGGGGTTATTGTACTCATCATTATGAACACTTTTACTATGGGACCAACCAAAAAAAATCAGCTGTTCCCTACAATATGATCACATTAACTCGTCAAAATATACTGAACAGCTAATATTTTTTCGCGATTTCGTGGTTGGTCCCACAGTAAAAATTGTTCATAATGATGAGTACAATGACCCCTTAAGAGATTTCGTGTATGAACAGATAGACCTTTTATAGCTTAAACATAAATAATAAAGAATAATAAAGGCTATAATTTAGAAAAATATTATGTAAAAAGAATAGTAGAAGTTATTAGCGCAATAAACTTACACAATGATCGTATAGCACGGCGTTGATGACCATGAACTTGCTGAGGTCGTACTTGTACGGCACATAGTTGCCATGCCACGCCACCACATCGAAGGGCGAGTGGTTCTGCTCCGCCACGAACAGGGACCCTTGGTACTTGCTCACTATTTTGAAGCCTGGGGAAAGATTTGAAATGGGTAAAGGTTGCTAAGCTTTAATGCATGAGGTGACTCTCTTGTTATTCACATCATAACCTGACAATCAGATGAAATTCTAGAAGCAAATTCCAAATCAGTTTTTTTTTTAAATACAATATTAAATGCCTACTTTTGACCTCAATCTTGTCTTGAGGACGGAGATGAGGCGATAGAACGAACTAGCCCAAAATAATCCTATTAACTATAGATTTGGCTTATATGAACTCAGGAACACCGACGCAGACAGAGAATTCCACTCCTTGGCTGTGCGCATAATCTGCTGTAGTAATCCTTATGATCTTGTGGTTACTGTGGTTGTTTGGTGAAAATAACAACAACCCTCATTACTGGATGGAGGAAGGAGCTAACGAGACATAAGTAGTTAAAAAGTAGAGAATGATGGAAACTCGTTCTCACAAATATTAAAAAAAAAAAATTAAATGTAGACCTCGCCAGGTAGCCGGGTTTTCCAACGGCCAATTCGATCCCAGCCTTAGTACCCGACTTGAGTTAATACGAGGTAGTGTTTCATCGGCGAAACGAAAGATTCTAGTAACCTATGATTGAACGGTGATGTAGCTGCCTGGACCGGTACTGATGTAAACATAAAAACAGTTACGATAGACCCACTTTTTTGTTTAGCTTGGTATATTTTGGGTGGAACATTAACAATAATGAACTTGCCAGGTATTTCTTCGTCGAAGTACCGCGCAACTGGTGTGAGGAAATCTCTTGGGTTGGCAAGTCCATTCGCTCCGATAGGTCCGAGATCTGGTAGCTTGAAGTGTCCATCAAATACTTCGAGAATATATCCTCTGAAATAAAATTTTAATTTTGCTTAAATATTTACCTACAGCAGCAGTTTGTCGTATGAAACTTAAAGGGTATAATCATATGGAATACTGTCGTACGGACCATCAAACTGAACAACATTCTCTATGGGACCACCATCGAAATAGAGAAAGTTGTTCAGTTTGATGGTCCGTACTACAGTATTCCATATAATGGGTTGCGGGACTGTTCGAAAGAGATACCGCGGCCCTGGAACACAAAGGGCAAAGGAAGGAACATGGATGGGTTTTAGTCAGTAAAAGTCTGACACTCCCTCCTGCTCAGCCCAGAGCGGGAGGGGTTATTTGATGACTTCCCATTCGAAAAAAAAAAAAGCATTCCATATGATTATACCCTTTTTGTTACACGCTGTATAAATCAATTGTGCCAATCCCTTCCGTGAAAATGTCATGCTGTTATATCGAATACTTACCAACTAGTTAATAAAAAGAATAGCCAACACTAATAAGCATCATCAAAATCTATATACATATAATAAAACAGTAAAAAAACTGTGTCTGTACATTGAATATATTAAAAAAATAATTATTGAGGGGGGTTTGGAAACAGTAATAGAGCACGAATCCAAAAAAAAAAATCCGTCTGTTTGTCTGTATGTCTGTTTGTTTGTACACGCTAATCTTCGGAACTACTCGACGGATTTAAATGATTTTTTTTTGTTGTAAAGGTATTAAATCTGGGCAACATATAGGCTATAATTTATTTTGGAAACTTGAACATCTGATGCAGCACCGGAACAGACCAGCTAAACTATAAGAGATACAAAAATGGTACCATATTCCACGTGATGAGCATTTTCTGCTAAGAGAATAAATTTGAAGATCTGGAACATCTGAAGTGGAACTCCAAGAGCCCAGCTACACTATAACATATATAGGAATGACGTCTTAGAAAGAATTGTTCAGCCTGATGAGCACTCTCTGTTGTCGTATAAAATTTGAAGACCTGGAACAGCTGATGTGGAACTCCAAGAGCCCAGCTACACTATAACATATATAGGAATGACGTCTTAGCAAGAATTGTTCAGCCTGATGAGCAATCTCTGTTGTCGTATAAAATGTGAAGACCTGGAACAGCTGATGTGGAACTCCAAGAGCCCAGCTACACTATAACATATATAGGAATGACGTCTTAGCAAGAGTTGTTCAGCCTGATGAGCACTCTCTGTTGACGTATAAAAATTGAAGATCTGGCACACGCGTAATGGAGTACCTCCACGCGGTGAAGGCGATAATAGTTTAGGACTGATTTTCGATGAAAATTCGATGAATCATTGAAAATTTGACTCTACTGGCCAAAGCTCCCATTTATTATTTTATTTTATCAAATAAATAAGCCTTCGGGCTTATGTTATTTGAGTGTTTAATTTCCTTTTTCATTTATTTTCGTGATACGGTAGCCTACCCGGTAACGCAGGGGAGCAGTCACTTAGATTTTAATTGATCAGGTATCTTCAGAATTAAACTATAACTATGTCTAGAAAGAGGTCAAATCATTCCCAAAGTTCCAAAGGAGCTAAAAGATTGAGGATCATAAGATCCCAAGAATCTACCGAAGAGCGTCAGGAGAGACTTGATGCTGTTCGAGAACATCAGGCTGCAACTCGCTCCGTAGAAACCTCTCGGATCGCGAAGAACACTGGAGCACCATATCAGGTGATATGGAAATCAAAGCTATCACTGCATCAGATGTTCAAGTTTCCAAGATAAATTATAGCCTATATGTTGCCCAGCTTTAATACCTTTACAACAAAAAGACCCTTCACGAAGCGGTCAACCGCAAGCATTCTGTACATCAAACTAAGTCTTTACGCAGAGAGTGCTCATCAGGCTGAACAACTCTTGCTAAGACGTCATTCCTATATATGTTATAGTGTAGCTGGGCTCTTGGAGTTCCACTTTAGGTGTTCCAGATCTTCAAATTTATTCTCTTAGCAGAAAATGCTCATCACGTGGAACAATTTTTGCTATGGTACTATTTTTGTATCTCTTATAGTTTAGCTGGTCTGTTGCGGTGCTGCATCAGATGTTCAGTGAGGAAGTGAGGAAACTCGGTATGTAATGGGAGGTAACCCATCCACGGGCCAACCTAGGCAAACGCTTAACATAGTGGACAGTCGCGCATCATGTTCCGCACTTATCTCTAGAGACCTAGAAGCAGATGCGTAGATACGCTGAGAACTAATGCGCAATTATCTATCCGTGAACGTCTGCGACTCACGAGACAATGCATGATTTCTTCACTGGTCTCTAGAGACCTGGATGTAAATGCGTAAATACGCTGAGAACGCAGGTGTGCTTCGCGATCCGAAGAGGTTTCTACGGAGCGAGTTGCAGCCTGATGTTCTCGAATAGCATCAAGTCTCTCCTGACGCTCTTCGGTAGATTCTTGGGATCTTATGATCCTCAATCTTTTAGCTCCTTTGGAACGTTGGGAAAGATTTGACCTCTTACTAGGCATAGTTATAGTTTAAATTTGAAGATTTAAATTTGAAGATACCTGATCAATTAAAATCTAAGTGACTGCTCCCCTGCGTTACCGGGTAGGCTACCGTGTCACGAAGATAAATGGAAAAGGAAATTAAACACTCAAATAACATAAGCCCGAAGTCATATTTATTTGACAGAATAACGGGAAGAAAAGGTATTTGTTGTGTAGGTATTAAGTCTGGGCAACATATAGGCTATAATTTATTTTGGAAATTGGAACACCTGATGCAGAACCGCAACAGAACAGCTAAAGTATAAGAGATAAAAATGGTGTAATAGCAAAAATTATTCCACGTGAAGAGCATTTTCTGCTGTGAGAATAAATTTGGAGATCTGGAACCCTGTTGTGGATCTCCAAAGCCCACTAACACTAACATATTAAGGAATGACGTCTTAGCAAAAGTTGTTTAGTCTGATGGGCATTTCCTGTGGACTTACGAAAATGAAAGATCTGGAACGTCTTCAATCGTCTCGCTCATCCAGTTGTTTTCCCGTCCCCGGGCCTCAGAATTCTACATCAGACGTTTCAGATCTTCGATTTTCTTGACGACCCCTTGTCGCTGGCAAAAGCAACAGGATCCGCGTACGAAGTCGCGGGCAGAAGCTAGTAAATAATAAGCCGAGCATAAACGCCAAGGAAAACATTACGAAAGGCAGTTGTCCAAAATGGGAAGAAGTGGCGCAACGCAACCATAATATAATAAAATAAGGAGATATGCCCGTTATACTAAAATGTATCGCAACCTACTGTCTCCGTTTTCTCCCACCACCCGGCAACTACTACACAGTCATGCAATTCAGTAAAAGCAATAGATACGCAGTCGCGCACACACCCGCAATTCTTAAAACAGAACGTACTACGCAATCAATTATAAACCTTATCCTATCAAACACAGCTTGTATTTTTACCATGCACCGTACAACTTACCCACACAAAAACATCGGTCGGTATCGTTGTGCTGTGCAAAAGCAATTTAATTGAATACCCCCACTAATGATTGACTAAATCGAAAAGTTATCGAATATTCATGTGTTCAAGTAATAATCGATTCTTACTGAAAGTGTGTTACGCAATTACTTGGCAGGTAATAGATTTTTGTTATAAAAAAAAACCCTAGTTAGGAAAAAAAATGTAAATAAATGAAAACAAACAAACATAACAAATAAATAGCATGAATAATTACGTTGACTTATTATAAGCAAAAGTCTATACAGTGGTGGTATACGAGTATTATCTGAACCATGCCGGTTACTATAACGTATTCTAAGCTAAAATACAAAAAAAAACGTTAAAAAGTAAGGAAATAGTACGAGCTTTGGGCATTCAGTTAGGTGACAGTTTAGGTGTAACTTTGCGTAGGTGAAAACAGGCTCAAGGCGTCGAGTTAGGTGTCACTTAGTGTTGGTGAAAACAGGCACTAGGCGTTCGTTTAGGTGCCACTTTGTGTTGGTGAAAACAGGAATTGGGGGTTCAGTGAAGCGTCACTTACTGTTGGCGAAAACGCGCATTAGGCGTCGAGTTAGGTGACACTTAGTGTTGGAGAGTACCGGCTTAAGGCATCGAGTTAGGTGCCACTTTGTGTTGGTGAAAACAGGGGTTGGGCATTCAGTTAGGTTAGGTGTAACTTTGCGTTGGTGAAAACGGGCTTATGGCGTTGAGTTAGGTGTCGCTTAGTGTTGGTGAAAACAGGAATTGGGCATTCAGTTTAGCGTCACTTATTGTTGGTGAAAACGCGCTTTAGGCATTGAGTTAGGTGACACTTAGTGTTGGTGAGAACGGGCTTAAGGCATCGAGTTAGGTGTTACTTTGTGTTGGTGAAAACGGGCATTAGGCATTGACTTAGGTCTCAATTAGTGTTGGTGAAAACAGGAACTAGGCGTTCATTTAGGTGCCACTTTGTGTTGGTGAAAACAGGAATTGGGCATTCAGTTATGCGTCACTTACTGTTAGTGAAAACGCGCTTTAGGCATTGACTTAGGTCTCGCTTAGTGTTGATGAAAACAGGAACTAGGCGTTCGTTTAGGTGCCACTTTGTGTTGGTGAAAACGCGCTTATGGCGTTGAGTTAGGTGTCGCTTAGTGTTGGTGAAAACAGGAATTGGGCATTCAGTTAAGGGTCACTTACTGTTGGTGAAAACGCCCTTTAGGCATTGAGTTAGGTGACACTTGGTGTTGGTGAAAACAGGAACTAGGCGTTCATTTAGGTGCCACTTTGTGTTGGTGAAAACGGGCTTAAGGCATCGAGTTTGGTGTAACTTTGCGTTGGTGAAAACGGGCATTAGGCATTGACTTAGGTCTCGCTTAGTTTTGGTGAAAACAGGAATTGGGCATTCAGTTACGCGTCACTTTCTGTTGGTGAAAACGCACTTTAGGCATCGAGTTAGGTGTCGCTTAGTGTTGGTGAAAACAGAAATTGGGCATTCAGTTAAGCGTCACTTATTGTTGGTGAAAACGCGCTTTAGGCATTGAGTTAGGTGACAATTAGTGTTGGTGAGAACGGGCTTAAGGCATCGAGTTAGGTGTCGCTTAGTGTTGATGAAAACAGAAATTGGGCATTCAGTTAAGTGTCACTTATTGTTGGTGAAAACGCGCTTTAGGCATAGAGTTAGGTGACACTTAATGTTGGTGAAAACAGGAACTAGGCATTCATTTAGGTGCCAATTTGTGTTGGTGAAAACGGGCTTAAGGCATCGAGTTAGGTGTAACTTTGCGTTGGTGAAAACGGGCATTAGGCATTGACTTAAGTCTCGCTTAGTTTTGAAAACAGGAAAACAGGAATTGGGCATTCAGTTAAGGGTCACTTACTGTTGGTGAAAACGTGCTTAAGGCATTGAGTTAGGTGACACTTAGTGTTGGCGAGAACGGGTTTAAGGCATCGAGTTAGGTGTCGCTTAGTGTTGATGAAAACAGGAACTAGGCGTTCAGTTAAGCGTCACTTACTGTTGGTGAAAACGCACTTTAGGCATTGATTTAGGTGTCGCTTAGTGTTGGTGAAAACAGAAATTGGGCATTCAGTTAAGCGTCACTTATTGTTGGTGAAAACGCGTTTTAGGCATTGACTTAGGTGACACTTAGTGTTGGTGAGAACGGGCATTAGGCATTGACTTAGGTCTCGCTTAGTTTTGGTGAAAACTGGAATTGGGCATTCAGTTAAGCGTCACTTACTGCTGGTGAAACCGCAGTTAAGGCATTGAGTTAGGTGTCGCTTAGTGTTGGTGAAAACAGGAATTGGGCATTCAGTTAAGCGTCACTTATTATTGGTGAAAACGCGCTTTAGGCATTGAGTTAGGTGACACTTGGTGTTGGTGAGAACGGGCTTAAGGCATCGAGTTAGGTGTAAGTTTGCGTTGGTGAAAACGGGCATTAGGCATTGACTTAGGAAAACAGGAATTGGGCATTCAGTTAAGCGTCACTTACTGTTGGTGAAAGCGCAGTTAAGGCATTGAGTTAGGTGTCGCTTAGTGTTGGTGAAAACAGAAATTGGGCATTCAGTTAAGCGTCACTTATTGTTGGTGAAAACAGGAATTGGGCATTCAGTTAAGGGTCACTTACTGTTGGTGAAAACGCCCTTTAGGCATTGAGTTAGGTGACACTTAGTATTGGTGAAAACAAGAACTAGGCGTTCATTTAGGTGCCACTTTGTGTTGGTGAAAACAGGAATTGGGCATTCAGTTAAGCTTCACTCAGTGTTGGTGAGAACGGGCGTAAAGCATCGAGTTAGGTGTCACTTACTGTTGGTGAAAACGCGCTTTAGGCATTAAGTTAGGTGACACATAGTGTTGGTGAAAACAGGAATTGGGATTCGGAGGATTTGGGATTGGGGATTGAGGAATTGTCATATACATATTATGCCATCATGATATATGATCAGTCAAAGCGAAAAACACTTCACCGATTATTAAACTGAAATTTAATTAACTTACTTTACGAAAATTAGTTACGCATTTCTCTACTACGCTGTAAAATAACCAAAATACGTCAAAAGCATTATTCGACATCGATCTTCCAACCGGGTTAAAATGGTTGATAAAATTGAAAAACAAACTACATATAATAGCAATATTTTTTTTTTCGTCAATCGACATTGCCTACATTAGTTTGAATCTGCACAAACACATTACTCGTCTCAAGAAGCAGCGGCCGTACTACGCGATGCTTATGCTTAAAAAAGTATCGTTTTGTGATTTTTACATTGCTTGTCCAGTCACTTAGCGACAAACTTTGGTAGTGGTTAAGGAGCAATGTATTTATTGCAAAACTTGTACAGGCGCTGTGATATTTTAAAACAGATATAACATAGTAAGAGCAAGAAATATTTTACGATTTGTGATGTTATAGACAAATACTTGTACATACTTAAAGTAAGTGATTCTATTATTTATAAAGTTTTGCTCTATACTTCGATATTTACAAGAAACCACTGAACAACACGGCATTCTTATAAGTTGTCACGATCGCGGTCGAAAGCACACTAGTTCGCGGAGACGGCCATTTGCCCTATGACATGCTTAGAGTGCGCTCGTCGCGGCATCACCGACACGCCCCCTTGCCACTTCTCCTGTTTTTTATATTTCTATGGGCGCAACAAACTCCTCTTCAATCTAAAAGAACGTACCTAGATAGAACTTGCCATGTAGGCAAATTTGAATAAAATGCAGCATGTTTCTTTTGACGATCGATTAACATCGTTGGCAAACAATTTTTATTAAAACAAAATAGCGATTATGGCTGCGTGCCAAATTAAACCTTGCTGATAGTTTAAAGTTTCGTTTACCTTGTAGGTCCATCGACAGCCACTGCGAACCTCATGCCGAGCTGGACGACCGCTATCTCGTTGGGCGTCACCATCATGATGCCGAACTCCGTCGTGATCTTCAGCGTACCTTGCTGTGGTACTGAAACAATGAAGATCGTTGTCATCCTTACAGATGAAGTTAAAACTCAAGTCCTAGCTGAACCCATAGCTACAACGTATGAGCATCAATGGCTTTAGGTTATCCCAGTTTCTCAGTTATAGCCAGTTTTGTGCCCAGTTGATGTAAATTAAATAAGAGTAACTTGTGCAATTGATTTTCATTCAACATAGTGTAGTCCAGCAGGGCTATTGCGTATCTCTGTTGACAGTTCATAGTGATCATCACTTGGCGAGTTTTGATATACAATGACCGTTCGTGTTGGTTTCAACTTTCAACTGACGCTACCCATGCAGAACTGTCATTGTATATCAAAACTTGTAACTATGAACTGTCAACAGAGATACGCAATAGCTCTTAAGTGCGACAAAAAAGTGCACTGTTGGGTTTACAACTTACGAAGGTATTGCAGTGCGTGAAATAATTGTCAAAATCCCGGTTTTTATAAGGTCTAAGGACTTTTTTTACACTATATAATCTTGCATTTGGCAACTCGCCTGAACGATCATGCGGCCTAGGTTGGAGCTCGTTTGCCTAGAAGAAACCTATTCACACGAACTTTGAAGAAATCTAGATTAAGTATAATGATAGAATGGGAATGGGGGAATTTGATGGGAGACTTAAACTGAACTGGCGTATAGTTTGGAAGTAATTACTAATAACCTTAGCGAAATACAGTAATAGTGATGTCATGTTTTAAGCAATTTTGTACTTACCAATAAGCAGATCTCCATCACTGCTATAGAAAGCGCTTTTATCCATGGACCTGTTGCACAAGTAGACATGGATGGCGAGTCCATTCCGAGACCGAGGGTCACCTGCCCCACAGATGGTGTGAAGACCAGCCACGAAGTCTACAGATTCAGTTGAAGGTGGAATATCGAAGGGAAGCCAGCGGGACTGTATAAGTAATACAGGTATTCAGGATTATATTATAACGGTGCGATGTTTGGCCAGTACCTACCTACCTACTCTGTTTCAACACCACGCAATTTTATGATTGAAAAGCTGGTCTTAGTTTGTATTAAAAGAGCACGCAATTATATGCCGCTTTATCACTTCATCAATGGCAGCGTGTAAAAAAAATACGTTTCGAATTGAGAACCTCCTCCTTTGTTTTTGTCGGTTAATAAAATAGCCTGCTACTTCGCAGTGCACTGGAATTTTATTTTATTTCTGCGCTTAACTGTAGCAAGAGCGTCATAATATAGCGTGCTACTTTTTTTTTCGGTTGGGTAATCATCAAATAACTCCTCCCGCTCTGGGCTGAGCAGGAGGGAGTGTCAGACTTTTACTGACTAAAACCCATCCATGTTCCTTCTTTTGCCCTTTGTGTTCCAGGGCCGCGGTATCTCTTTCGAACAGTCCCGCAACCCTGGCAGGCGCGTGCTACTTTGCGCTGTACCGATGGAAATTCATGCATACCTGGTTTGGATCAGGTTCTTGTTCATCCCACTTGTGAGTAAGATGCTTGGCGACATATAACTTATGGAAAGGCTTGTGAATCACGGAAGGGCGAATTCTGAAATACAATGAAAATATATGAATTTCAGCACTATCATGTAATAATTTATCAATAGGTTATAGTATAGAGTGATGCCTCTTCGATGTAATTGCTGAACATGAGATCTTTGGTCCGGAGTGTCCGAGTTCGATTCCCGGGTCGGGCAGAGTGTTATTGAGTCTGAATTTGTACCCGGTTGACGACAATTCGCAAAGAAATGTGGGTGTCCTAGACTTCTGCTTAATTTTTTGGAGATAACAGGCATGATGGTAATGTTTAAGTAGTACCTATTTAAGGACGCTTTTACATTTTTCTACAAATAACAGTGTTTTTCAGGTACCATTTTAATGTCCAAGCATGTGCCTGTGAAGGTATCATGGTCTTAATTTAAAGATAATATATTAATCTCCAGATTGGCATTAGAAAAATTGTATGACGTCATACAAAATTTTCGCATACGGTTTTCTTATCACAATAATCGCAGAAAATTTCAAAGTCACCAGTTTCAGTAACTATGGAACTGCAATATTTTAAGTACCTATATCACTATAGTCACAAAAGGTACTTTTTCTAGAATGTATTATATTATTACCTGTACAGCCAAGACCGTTTGTTCTCATGTCTGGGAGCAGTAAACGCAGTTCCGGAAAGCTGCTCAGCATACAGTCCGTAGGGGCAACGCTGAGGACTGTTCTGACCTTCGGGGAGGGCCCCAGGCCTTCGAGGGTCCTCCGACGAGAAGTCAGAGCCGAAGCCCGAGAGGTACTGTGAAAGGAGACGCAGGAACATTGGTCAAGTTCACGTCAAAGTTACGAAGGCGCTATGATGCTATGCCTTCTAATAACCTTTTGGTATGTGGGACGCGGATCCACGACAAAACGCGTTTTGTTTTTTTAGATAACTTCAGTTTAATTCGCGGATCCCTTGAAAGCCTATTCAGATTCTGATGCGAGATTTATCTACTTCAGGGTACCTACTTCATTTATGTGCTGCTGTTATCTGTATCCCACATTTAATAGTTACAAGCAAGCCACAACGGGTTGCGTTGTGCAGAAAACCAAGTAGGTAGGACTCCTCTGGGTTTTTCTATTCAATAAACTATTGCGGCTGGCGCAATATCGGAACGCACCATACCGTTTTGGTTTTTCGTTTCCGATTGCGGTAGTAAGTGGTACCTACGTTCAACATCCACACTTCCTTCTACTAATTTACAAATTGAGTTCAGGCTTTGCATCGGATACATCGGATTGAGTTCAGGCTTTACAAGAAAAAAATTAAAAAAAATTCAAAGAATGAAACTCATAATATTCATTCTTTGAATTTTTTTGTTTGCGAAAGCTGTTTACAATCACAATAACTTGTAGAATTAATCCCTTGATCCCTTGGCAATATTTTCGGTGACAAATTCGCTACACTGAGTAACAAAATAACATCGTTGATTAATAGCGAATACGCTAAAATATGTCACACTGTGACACTGTATAAATTAACTAGAAGTTACTAGATCTAGAAAACAAGGTAGGTAGGTACCTACCTTACCTTAGTTAGAGATTCGATGAGGCTTTCAAATGAACTTGGTACAATTAAACATAATTTATGATTATAGGTACTGTGCACGTTTCGCCCGGGTCCTCCATCAAAGCTTTTTGAAAATGTTTTTCGTACCTATACCAACCGTAACCTATACCTATACCTGTTATCTTACGAGTATTATGTAGGTAAGTCAATAGGATATCTACTTAGGTATTTCCAATAATCTATTTTTACTCAAAGCTGACTAAAAACAAGACTAACTGGTAACTGGTTTAAAACAAAATTCAAAGTGGTTTCAATTTCATTAAAAGTTCTCTATAACTTTCGTACAGATTTCTCTGTATCTATCTACCATCCACTAATTTAATACACTAAAGAAAAAAACGATAATTATTGTTTCCTTACCTTAAATTCCTCCATTTTATTAAAACAGACGAGATGATCGAATCAACTCTGAGTACAGACTAGGCCAGCCAGTCAAGTCAAGTATGTCGGAGTCTTGTTGTTTACCACCCAGTACGGACTGCTATGCAAATGTAGCCGGTTTGTTTATGATAAAGAATGGCATTTATGTGTATTGAGATACAGATAAGTTGGAGAATAATATTATTATGTGAGAGGTTGTAACCTTTCTTGGTCATTTTTGTTGTCCATGTTAAAAAAATGCTAAAAGCGTTTAGCGTGTGTAAGTCAGCAGGGCTATTGCGTATCTCTGTTGACGGTACATAGTGATCGATCATCACTTGGCGAGTTTTGATATACAATGACCGTTCTTGTTGGTTTCATCTGACGCTACCCGCGCAGAACAGTCATTGTATATAAAAACTAGCCAAGTGATGATCACTATGAACTGTCAACAGAGATACGCAATAGCCCTGCAGGTTGAGGAGCATTGGGTAGTAACCATTTTGAGCCCAATTGCTTGCGCAGTCTAACACCGGTATTCTTAGTCGTGGATTGAACTTAAGTCGGATTTGACACGCCTACATTTCAGCTACAGTTTGTTTATAATTTGACATAAACGCCCGTATAAAGCCGACATAAACGGCGTTTATGTCCAATTATAAACAAACTGTAGCTGTCAATATGTCTAATGGGGACCACCCCATTAGACATATTGACAGCTACAGTTACATACCAATGTAGGATGTAGGCGTGTCAAGTCCGACTTAAGTTCAATCGACGACTATGAATACCGGTGTAAGTCCCCGCTGTCGATTGTTTCAGGTTTCATGATTTCATCCTTCTGGGCAATATCCAAAACTAAAATCAGCCGCAGGTAGTGTTGCCACAAGACCGGATTTTTTTTCCAATTACGCAAAAATGAAAAGAAATGAAAAAAAAAATCGAACATTAATAGTTAGCGACTGTGGAGTCTCATCCCAAACCATGGCCCACCTCCTGCTCTTTGTGCAACTCGACCTGCACTTTAATTACGGGATCTGTCCGAAGCCACTACCAACGCCGTCAAGGTGGTGAATCGGCAATCGTGCTCCACCCTAGGCCGCATCATAGCTTCACATCAGGCGAGTTGCGGACAAGCATTTTAGACAGTATAAGAAGGAATATACCGCAAAAGAACGCAACTTCGGTACCTTTAATTTCCTCAATTCAAACCAAGAAAAAAGAAAAGTCCGGAAGAATTTTCAAATTACTTGAATTTCCTTCAGATTTTTTATAGGTACATCTAGAAACCCTCGCCATAGGTTACCTTTCATGTATATTTGGGTAGATGGGTAGGTACTCAAAAAACACAACCCAGTGAAAAGATGCTCGTCATATATCAGTAATCAGTTTGAACCAACGATTCGGACTTATTTGTAACTATCGTTTGCTCGCGGCTTCCCTCTCGCTAAAAGTACGGAAAATAACACGATAACGTTTAAAATGAAGCCTGATGATGACACTCGGGGTTAATGTAGCTTCCCGTTAGTGAAAGAATTTTCGGAATCAGGTCAGTACTTTCTACATGCAAACTTACAAACAATAACCTCTTTATAATATTAGTATTATGATGATGATGATAGATACATTTGCTCTAAGTTTAAAGTCTCATTCGTAAGATGTTCCTTGGCTTCCTGAATACTCTCTTAGGAATTTAATCCTTCCTCAAATATTCGCATTGGGAAGTATGTTTATCCAGGGCCGAATTAACCATTAGGCTGAGTAGGCAACTGCCTAGGGGTCCCACATCAGCTAGGGGCCCCGCGCGCGCACAAAAGAAATTGTTAATGTTGGGGCTGAGGAGTTAAGTATTATTCAGGTGATGCTGCTGATGATGCAGCAATTGCAGCATCAGGTTGAGATAACAATGTTGTTGCCATATCATGTCACTGCATACATTGAAGTAACAGCACAGGATATCAAATTGAGAGTCGGTCACACCTCTGGAAGTTACTCACATGCCTTCATCAACGTGAAAAGAGCTAATGATCTACAAAAAGGGAATTGCATTGCCTAGGGGCCCCGACATGGTTAATCCGGCCCTGTGTTTATCCGCATTGGCTAACATATTATGCGACACCTAAAATGAATGCGTTTATTTAGACAATCAATAAGTCGCTTACATAGGTACATACATGGTGTAAGCGGACTCTTCAGGTAGCCGTCAACTAAGCATTATATACAGCCGCCAGCACATCAAGCGACCCGAAACTTACAAATTTTCCCTATAAACCTTGAACCTAATGCTTTAGCGGTAAAGTTGAAAATCTAGAGTTTTGACAGATTTTATATAGCTTGATGTGCTGGCGTCTGGTAAACCTACGCAAAAAATATTGCTGGGAAACGACTATTTTTGAAGTGAAAAATCATGTTTTATTACGGTTTACCTCAAACTCAACACTCAAAACATTGTACTGATAGATGTTTTAAATAGTAAACGGGGCCTGGAGGTAATTACAGTTGATAAGTGTTTTAACCTTAAAAAGTTTTTTTTTTTAAGTTTTGAAGAAATTGTAACTTTGACCTCCAGTCTCCGTAACTAGAAGGTTCGCAGGTACGGTCCAGAACAAAAAAAAATATCGCAATGACGGAGAGAAAATGTGCCTATCAGCTTCGTTACGGGTCTTGTTACACCCTACTTATGTACATAAACTCACACCTTTTCCCATGTGGATAGGCAGAAATCATAGACCGCCACGTGCTACGATCCTTACATACTCCTTTCGCTTCGTCGATGTAGGTATGAGTGAAAATGGGTAGGTATTCAGTAAACTAATATATAACGAGTACGTCATTGAAATTAATAATTTCTACACACTTATTGATTGTTTATACATGTAGGTACCTATTGCACCAGAAACATACGAGTATTATTACGATACTGATTACTGACGCTTTAACTGAGTCAAATTAGTAAAATACCCTTCCTTATTGTACTACCATAACGGATTTTATTTGTAAACCGCAATACCAATTTGTAGAATTAATAAATAATAGCATGGACGATGGCACGTAGCCCCCAATGAGGCGAGTTTCCAGGGTTTTTGATAAGTTTTAAGGAGCCTATTTCTAAGCAAAATGCTGTCACAACGACAGCCTATTACTGCATAGGTACCTTCTGTAATCACACTCACATTAAATATATTAAATATAGTAGTATAATAAAACTCACATTAATTATTTGAAGGGTAGATATATTTTCTCCTTGTACACAGATAACACGTCCGCATTCGATGCTAGCCCCGAGCAAAATAGCCCGAGTCCCTCGCCCCAACGTCAAACGTCATGTCTCAATTTCATTCGTTCTTACTGGTGTGGCCAGTGTTAGAAATAAAGTGTCCCACTAAATGACTAAAACGATTCAAATATTTATTTAAATTATAAAACCTAACACTCGACCATCCTGACGTCGTGCATGTCCCCATGCACGCAAGCCAGTTAACTACTACAACCTAACACTCGACCAACAAAGGTCAGCATCGAATCCGAACTTACAATAACACGCTATTTCTAAAACATTTATACAATTTGCAAACCATTCTTTTCGCAAAACACAAACACAAATGAGAGAGACAAGAAAAAAAAAAAATTAATAACAATAATTAAACGCTAATGGCATTTAAGATTTTCATTTCATTCTCAAAAACAATATAAGTACATGAAACAAATGTAATATGCAATATCCACAAATCGTGATGGTTGTGAACCTTCCTTCTCACAAACCAATAATACATAGATATAATAAAATATATTATTCCAAACGTCACGGTAGTAGTGAACCCTCATTCTCACATACCAAGGTGACTTTGCTTGTGAACCCTCCTTCTCACAAGCAATAAATACATGAATGTAATACAATATATCAAAAGTCACAGTAGTAGTGAACCCTCCTTCTCACATACTAAGGTGACATTGCTTGTGAACCCTCCTTCTCACAAGCAATAAATACATGAATATAATACAATATATCAAAAGTCACGGTAGTAGTGAACCCTCCTTCTCACATACTAAGGTGACATTGCTTGTGAACCCTCCTTCTCACAGGCAATAAATACACAAATAACGTCTGTCAGAATCTATTTACAATTTTTATTATTCATCATCGTTCGGAACATATTATTACATTATTAATTACATCATATCCCAACACAATCAATCTATACGTTATAAATGCTAATTACTTATATTTTTCTAAACATAATTCTACACATACTCAATATGACGACGTTGGAACCAAAGTGATCCAAGTGGCGTTTTTACCAATACTAAGTTTATTACACAATGGCGTAGGAAAATCATAGTAAAATTCTGCTCTTCAGGCTTTCTTCCTAGAAGAATCACAACATGTCACTAAAGAATTTTTGTGGTCTGCAAAGTGAAGGCATGCCACACTGATCTTAATAATGATGTGCATTTACATACTGCTGTGCTCTAGATCACTCTGGTTCCAACGTCGCCATATATTATCAAGATCAGTTTGTACTATTTATTTTTGTTTATTTGAAGTATTAAGACTGGATATACTAATTCAAAAATAGAAACAATTATTCTAAACATATTCGTTAAAACTCGGTTGTTATAACTTAACAAATCCAGTGAGTAACATTAATCAAACAACCGATGACAATCACTAATACATTCTATATAATTTCAAATTAGGTTCAATTTTTATGTTAATCTATTGTCAGTTAGCATATTAGTAATGGTGATGATAATTGTGCAACGTTTACAAATCTCTAAAATGAACGAAGTTATACATCAGTGTCTTCATCGTTACAGCTATTCGTCTCATCATCATCATCACTATCATTGCCCTCGCCTACATCTAAGGCCGCCACGTGAACCCATGGGAACATGCGATCGGCAGCTACAGTGGTTTTGCGCTTATTTTTAGTACTAGACAACCCTGGTATAGCCGCCAGTCTATAACGGTCGTTACCCAACACAGCGATCACACGATAAGGTCCAACATAAGGTGATATTAGTTTTTTGCTTTTACCGTCATTTGCAAACGAGGTTCTTGTGATCTTTACAAGATCGCCCTCACCATATACGCGTGCAGGAAGCCGGTTTTTGTCATGAGCGGACTTTTGTTTTTCCTGTTCTACGTCAATTTTATCTTTGACAGACTCTCGTAGAATTTCTGGATCTAATTCCTCCCTACTTTCCCGTACTAACTCATTAAGCCTAGGATTGATCTCCGCGTTCATATTTAATCCGAACATGACTTCGGCCGGCGTCCTACCCGTGGTCTTTTGTCGAGTATTATTCATACCCCATTGGACTCTACCTACTTTATCATCCCAATTCCTCTCATCAAAATTAAGATTCTGGGCAGTCAAAGAGTTCAGAATGGTACGGTTGTACCGCTCAACCTGACCGTTCGCTCTCGGACTAGCGACTGCGTTTAAAATATGTCGTATGCCTTTATCTAAGCAAAAACGTTTAAACGCGTGGGATGTAAAGCAAGTGCCACGGTCACTTATGACACGGTCGGGGATCCTAAACGTATAGAAAATATCTTCGAGAACTCTTACGGCCGTCTGCGTCTTAGTATTTCGCACTGGTCTAATAAAAGCGAATTTCGTGAAAGCATCCACTATCACCAAAAGGTAAGAATTGCCTAACTTCGAACGAACAAAGGGCCCAAGGTGGTCAACGTGAATGGTGTGAAAAGGCACTTCTATTTTAGTGATTGGGTGTAAAAGGCCCTCATTAACAGCGCTTTTCTTTGAGTACGCGCATTCAAGACATGCCTGAACGTATTTTTTTATGAATCTAGACATTTTGGGGAACCAATACGTTTTCTTAATGCGCTCTAACGTCTTTTCCACACCAAAATGTCCGATATCATCATGGTTCATGCGGCAAAGTTGCCACCTTGCGCCCTTTGGTACTACCCAGCGTAAATTATTTTTATCGCCGTTTAAACATTTATAAAGTTTATTATCCTTAAGCAGATAGTTTTCTTTTATGTGTTTTAAACTATCAGCATCCATATCAGTAGTAAGTATATCACGAGTTCGACGGAGTTCAGAATCTCCCATCTGCAAGGTATGTAACCAGTCCTCATTGCTAATCAACATAATACTTGGATATTGGTCAGTCTCAACTGTGTCATCTACTAATTCGACAGGGTTTCGCGACAGAGCATCCACGTGTGCCATTCTAGTACCGGCGCGATACTCTACAATGCATTGGAACTCCTGTAGCAGAAGCCACCAACGCGCTATACGCGGAATCATATCTCGTTTCGAAAATGTTGAACGCAAAGCGCTACAGTCCGTGACAATTTTAAAACTTTGCCCTAACAGGTAAACTCGAAATTTCTTGAGTGAACATACTACAGCCAGGGTCTCGAGTTCAAAGGCATGGAAATTTTTCTCCTCTGGAGAAGTTTGCCGGCTATAGTATGCCACAGGTTGAAAGGAATCGCTAGCATGTTTACGTTGAAGCAAAATCCCTCCTATTCCCACTTTGCTTGCATCAGTATGCAATTCTGTCTCAGCAGTCGGTTCGTAAATCGCTAATATCGGTCTATCTACCAACCTATCCTTTAGCGCCCTAAAAGCCACCTCTTGATCCTCGGCCCAAACCCAATCCGCATCCTTTTTGAGCAGTCGATTCAGTGGATGTGCCAGAATCGCAAAGTTCTTAATGAACTTCCTGAAATAGCCCACTAACCCAAGAAACTGTCTTACTGAATGCGAATTGTTCGGACAAGGAAAATCTAATACAGACTGAACCTTCTTATTACCGGGACGAACACCTGCAGCGCTGATTTCGTACCCGAGGTAAATTATCTGATTCTGAAGGAAATCACATTTCGATAGGTTGAGGGTCAAATTCGCCTTCTCTAACAATTGCATCACTCTTTCAAACCTGTCCAAGCATTCGTCTACAGTCTTTCCATAAATAAGGACATCATCAATGTAAACCATAGCCTCTGTAAACCTAGCAGATCCCAACACTCTGTTCATCATCCGCTGGAAGACAGCGGGCGCATTCGCCAACCCAAACGGCATACGATTAAATTCGTACTGACCATCAGGGGTTACGAATGCGGTTAGCGGTTTTGAGCCTTCGGTTATTGGCACTTGGTAATAACCAGAGGCCATGTCCAGGGAAATGAAATATGCCTGGCCTGAGAGTCGGGAAATTTCGTCCTCAATTATCGGCATCGGGTACCGCTCCTTCACCGTTACAGAATTTAAGAGCCTATAATCAACGCATAATCTCTGCTTGCCATCCTTTTTGCGCACTAATATGATAGGACTAGCATATTCTGAAATAGATTCTCTTACGATTCCAGACTCTAACATTTCTCCTATCATCTCCCTCACTTGCTCACGTTCCTTATGTGCTAATCTATACGGTCGGTACACAACGGGACGGTTGCTAGTTAGTTCAATGTTCATCTCAGTGACACTCGTACACCCTAGTTCCTTTAAGGACGTTGCGAAACAATGTTTATACCTAATAAGTATGTCCATCAACTGTCGTCGCTGAGACTCATCAATTGTGGCACCTATTTTTAATAGACTAACATCAATTATACCGGGCTCGGCCACGGAGGAATCTTCTGATTTGTATAAGCGTCTAACTACATGAACCTTGGTACCCCTCCCTATAACGACCCCCTCTCTTAATTGACAGAATTTCGACAAAGGCGTTATGTAAATATAAAGTAAGCTGTTTTTGACCTGATACACACCCCCAATAACGGTAAACTGCTGATTTGGCTTCCCTATCACTTTCCCACTTAATAAAATATCTCCATCTTTAATTGTAGGAGTATTTAAGCGGGCTTTAACTACAGCTGGACCATAAATGACAACATCAGAAGCGACCTCCACAGTGACCGAAGTACTATCTCCTACATCTAATAGCGGAAATCCATTCGGCATTCATCCGGCATTGTTACTGTCAAAGAATTTTAATTCTTCCGCATTCTTATAAACTACGACATGAGACTGTTCTGTAAAGGACTGTCCTACAAGCAAAGGTAAATCAAGAAGTCTGTCCTCTACTACTTGACACAAAACACGACCTCTAATACCATCAATGCTCAAATCCACATTCACCCCACCTTTGGATTGTATTATTTCACTTCCGAAACCTTTTAAAGGTATGGAAGGACTTTCGTAGGTAAGGCCCAACGCTGAAGCTACGGACTGTGTAATAAGCGTGACCTCACTACCAAAATCTATGAAGGTTTTTATTGGAACGTTATTAATAATACATTCTTTGATGAATTTTGAATTTGATTCCGACGTTAATATACGCATTGTCTTTTGTGCATTCTCAGGCTTTTTGTCGTTTCCAAATTTAACAGTGCAATGTTCGATTTTATGACCAAACTTACGACACTTATCACATTGAACTAAAGGTTTGGGGCATTTAAGGTAAGGGTGCCCTTTCTCTTTGCAATTAAAACAGAATAGTTCGCGAATACTGTTACTATTGGTCTTTGTAGTTCGATTCGTAGCATTATTATTTAATGACTCTGATGTAGAAGACGAGGATTTACCTTTAAAATTGACACGATCAGAATATTGTGAAATCTCCTTATTAGTCATTAAAAATTGTAATAACTGATCGGGTTGGGTACACCGTATCGCGTTGGCACTAGACCTCACAGTTCTGTCGCTTAAACCATGTATTATACATTCCACAGCGCGTTTGCCCTCGATGTCACATTGGTTCAAGAGGGCCAATTTTTCATAATAGTAGACCTCTATAGGTTCATCAATTTTACTTTTTCTCCTCAGCATGTCCTCCAAGGATTTGCCATAATTTTGTTCAAATGGAAACGCACTGATCAATTTATGTTGCCACTCGCTCCAACTGAATAGTATAGAGTTTAGACTCTCATACCATGTTTTGGCTAATCCTTGGAGTTTCTGCATAGCAAAATGTATGATGGTTCTTTCGTCCCAACCATAGACAGCGGCACATTCATTTACCTTTTTAAGCCAAATATCAATGCGCTGACCCTTTGAAGAAGGGTCAAAATTGGATAAAATGTTCTTGTGGTTAATATTATTATTTGAATTCTGCACCGGAGTTGCCACAGTTAACGGCTGAGATTGAGACTTAATGTTACCAATAGAATTTATAATATTCATAATATCTTTGGAGGTAAAAGTTGGACTGTCTGACCTTACATTCCGTGGTGTCGGCGACGCGGTGTCAACAGCATCACGTACTTCACGGGATCTTCGCACTGTAGGGCTGCGTTCCCGAGGGATACTTCTGTCTCGAACCCGCAACCGGTCCAGTTCGCTGTCCTTCGACACGCGGCGGTTGTTACGCTCGGCGCCATCGAGGGGTGTGGCCCGTCGTCTCAGACTGCGCTCCCGGCTCAACTCGCTCTCCAGAGCGCGTAGTCGCTCGCGATGATGTTCCAGCTCATGTTCCAATTTTCTGGCACTGTCACGTTCTTGCCTTTGACCTGGTGTACGCACGCGACTGCGACTGCGATTGCTGTCGCCTTCTCGGCGCGTGCGACTCCGACTCCGTCTGCTTGAGTCTGCATTTCGACCAGCTTCTCTATAGGTCGGCGTCCTCAACCGCCGCCGTGGAGAAGATTCGTTCGAACGTGGCATTGTTATTCTGAAACTTGTAAACGTAAGCGCTGTACTACTCAAATATACACGTTAAAATAAAATTTATTATTATAATTAGGTCAACGACGGTATTTTTAAAATATCTCGAAAACGGGGCTTCGTAGCTCAAAAATAACGAAATTTTGTGCCCCCTTGCACCCCATGGATATCAGAGAAGTAATCCTGTAGACCTACTAGTATGACCTAGAAACAACTCTCGCTTTTTTTCTTTGAAAAATGACCGTTATAAAATAAAATGAAATTCTCTAAATATTACACACACATCATGGGATTCTTAGAACTGTTATTAAGCTAATACAATATAAGTAAGCAGTATAGCACTGTGCAAGCACATAAGCAGGTTAATCCCACTTCTGAAATGTAATCACACTCACATTAAATATATTAAATATAGTAGTATAATAAAACTCACATTAATTATTTGAAGGGTAGATATATTTTCTCCTTGTACACAGATAACACGTCCGCATTCGATGCTAGCCCCGAGCAAAATAGCCCGAGTCCCTCGCCCCAACGTCAAACGTCATGTCTCAATTTCATTCGTTCTTACTGGTGTGGCCAGTGTTAGAAATAAAGTGTCCCACTAAATGACTAAAACGATTCAAATATTTATTTAAATTATAAAACCTAACACTTCCTACATTGTTTATTAGTGTAGCATAACATAAAATCACGCCTGTAAGCCTCGACGGGTTAGACAGAGGTGTGCCAAATAGTACGCATACATTTCGCCAGTTAGATATGTTTAAGTCCCATGTAACATCGGGCGAGCCTGCTGCCATCAACCGGGCACAAATCCAGACTTCATGACTGCTACAGAGAAATTCCTGATGGAAAAACCCTATAACACTGCCCGACCCGGAAATCGAACTAGGACTTCATACTCAGCAGTCGCACTTGCGATCATTCGATCAACGAGTCTCACATTACTATAATTGTAGGTATTACTTTAACCTCCTGGATGCCAGCGTCATTCCTGACTATAATCACGCGACAAAGATTGGTGTTGGTGCAAGCACCAACACCAATCTTTGTCGCGTCACGTAACGTCATTTTAATACCATTTCTGCAGCCCAAGGGCTGCAGAAATGGTATTAAAATGACGTTTAAATAATAGTAGCAAAAATAGCTAGCAAAAGCAGCTAGCAGCTTGTAGCTGTCATATGTGTAATTGTTCTTAGTAACCAATTACTCAAACACCTGTTTCTGTAAATTACTACACATTGTTCTACGCTTTATATAATAGAAAAGTTTTAAATACAACATTGATATATTAAAAAACCAACAATAAATTCACTATTAACGTACGTAGCTGAGGTGTCCGAGTGGTTAAGGAGTTGGACTTGAAATCCAATGGGTTATACCCGCGCAGGTTCGAATCCTGTCCTCAGCGAGAGTACTTTTTATGTTTGCTTGCTTGATTTTAATTCTATTAATATTATAAAGCTGCAGAGTTTGTTTGGTTAAACGCGCTAATCTCAGGAACTACCTAATAGTTCGAATTAAAAAATATTTTAGTGTTCAAGGCGCCGTCGACACGGCCTGTCGTCATAAGACGGACGGACGGCGAGCTAGCCCATAGCTCACCGTCCACAGGCCCGCAGTATAGATGTACTAAGGCGAGCTCGAGCTTAACCCAGACTTGGGTTCTCTTACAGCAAACCTCATAGAAATTATTTATTCTAAAGTCAGTAGATATCCATAAACCCACAGAAACATATTATAATGTATAACACCGTTTGCACAACCGCTTGACTGTCTCTAGCGACAACTAGATAAATGGAATTATAGCCTAAATATTCTCATTTCAATCTTCTAATCTAGCATGGCATTAATCTAGATCAATAGTCGACTTCTAGAAGTCGACTATTGTAAGTAAAAACGAGCTGGAGTATTGAAAAAAATGTGTCCGAAGACCAGTAAATTGATAGTCAATCAATATGCTTGCTGAACAATCCCCCCCTGCGATAATTCATCTTACGACTACTTATCTGACCTCCACAACTCTTAGTGGTACTTATTTCGACGCTTTTCTTTCTGGTTATTCGTCTCTATAGATATTAGCTTACATACAGGAGTTGCAATGGCGGCAGGCGGGTTGGTACTGAATGTAGATACGCCGATCAAACGACCAAAATATAAAGGGCGTGAGTTTCAGGCCCAAGAAACGCTAGCGTTATGAATTGGACTCGGTTCATTACTGATTGGTCAGAGATGGCAAAACACATACAGGTGGAAAGGAATGGGGCAGGCTTTTGCCCAGCAGTGGGACAGAATATTATAGGCTTGTCAAGACAAAAAAAAACAAAATTATTCAAACGATTCCGTCTCGATCTTTGACCACTCTTACTTTAAAAACAAAATATAAAGCAGAGCATTTGCACCTATTGACATTCATCTAGTAAACAACATAATATTAGCATAGAAATAAACATGTTTTTCTGTTTCTTAATACTGCGTCACAATATTAATAATCTTAGCGACTGGTTCAATAATATCGGCCAACGGAGGTGTGTTTACCGGTACCTACATCGAACATTAGTATGCGAACTGGTTTCATACCGTTCTCTAGAACTGCTTGTCAATCCCGTTTTATGGAAGCGAGAAAACATTTATACCTAGCTACGGCTACTTAATCCAATATTGCTAAATATGGTGTAATACATTTATTATGTTTAAAGAAATATGCAATTTTTGACAGAATTGCTAAGGAATAATGTCACCCCCCTACATACATACCCCTAACTACCACAACTAACTTATTTGATGTCTTTTCAGCGTTACCAGACTGATAAAATCACGAGATATGTCAAAGGTGTCGTAAGAATATGTCGGGGGTGTCGTAAGAGATTCGAACCTGCGACTTGTAACAAAGGAATATAAATTTTAACACCTGATGGCGATGAATTCAGGTTTTTTTATCGTTGAAACGCTACCGTTTTCCTATATAGGTGTCCTCTAGAAACTATCCAAATACATACATATATTCACGCTTTATTCTCATGGGAGAAGGCAGAAACCACAGAACGCTACCTGCTACGATCCTTATACAGCGTGTAACAGAAAGGGTATAATCATATGGAATACTGTGGTTCCGACCATCAAACTGAACAACTTTCTCTATGGGACCACCATCGAAATCGTAAAAAAATAATCAGCTGTCCCATACATTTGGGTCGAGTAGGTATTGAAATTTAGTATAGAACAGCTGATTATTTTTTTACGATTTCGATGGTGGTCCCATAGAGAAAGTTGTTCAGTTTGATGGTCCGTACCACAGTATTCCATATGATTATACCCTTTCTGTTACACGTTGTATACTTCTTTTGCCTCGTCCACGTTCATACATCTGGTACTCCGCACCTGATCTTTCTGAAATGTAACGCCTAAATATCATGGAACATTTAATTTAGTGTAAATTTTTGACATTACATCTAGATGGGTGGTAATGATAAAATGAAAGACAGGTAATTTTTACTTCCGCAAGTATTTATTATAATATTGTTTATATGAACAATAATGTCAAGCGATATTAAATTCGAATTGCCTATTTTATTTAACCGAGTTTAGGACATTACAATGCTGATATTCTACAATGGTAATGTTGCGATGTCTCTTCAATGATTACTAGAAATATCTACAAAATATAGATTTTTGACTTCTTTGGGAATGATTTTGATGTAGGGAAATAATTTGGTGAAGCCTCGTATACCTTTTTATATATCGCCAGCGATAATTATCATGATTCGTGATGGGCCGTGATAAGAAAATCTCACAGTAAAATACATTTTACCCGACTGCAAAGAAGGGTAATGTTTTTTGGAAGAAAACATCAATTTAGATTTTAAAATACAAGACAGCTTAACGACTTGTTCCACAATTTTCAAAAGCACTATCTACCGGATAAATTATGAAACGGAAAACCTCTTTGTGAAATTATCCCCTAGTTAGTTTATCCGGGAAGTAGACACATATCAGAAGGTGACGATCTATGAATGACAAGTAACTAAATTAGAAATGAAAATAAGGTACAGTAACTGACAAAGTTGTCCGTCACGGGACGCCCGACAAATGTGAAACATCAATTATTAGGATTATTTATTCTTTTATCGATGTCTATCGATCAACTCTGCACGACTTTACTACATCACTAATTGAGTTTCTAGCGTGGAACTTCCAAAACCGATAACCGATAGATATTGTTCCAAAAGGCTTCGATTTTAATGGGAAAATGTTGATTTTACCTGAGATACAGCGGCGTCACGCCATGGCAGCGTCATGCCATTTCCCGTCACGGCATACGAGTCGGTTTTATTGCATAGACGCGCATATACAGCGTGTAACAGAAAGCGTAAAGAAGCATAAGGAATACTGTGGTCTGGACCATCAAACTGAACAACTTTCTCTAGGGGACCACCATCGAAATAGTAAAAAAAAATAATCAGCAGTCCCATACATTTGGGTTGAGTAGGTATTGAAATTTTGTATAGGACAGCTGATTATTTTTTTACGATTTCGATGGTGGTCCCATAGAGAAAGTTGTTCAGTTTGATGGTCCGTACCTCAGCATTCCATATGATTAAACCCTTTGTGTTACACGCTGTATAGATGTTTCACATCAAAAAGATACCTACATAATTCTGGCAAGACCGGCAAACGAAGAAATTCTTTGAAGAGACACTCGCCTATGACAAGAAAGGGCGGGTAACGATACAAATTACATTACAATCGTAAGATAGCTTCTACATTATACAGCGTTAACTTTATTATTGTTCTTAATAATACTTAGCGTATCTAACGGAAGGGGAGAGGGTTTAGATAATTATGGTATTTCTGCTGTTTGTACACATGGCTACACATCAAGCTATACGTCATAGCCAATATAACCTGATCTCGCTTTGTATACAGGGTGTAACAAGACCCTTCACGAAGCCGTCAACCAAGCATTGTGTACATCAAACTAAGTAATTTTACGCAAAAATTATTGCTGGGAAACTACTTTTTTTTTTTGGGATAAACAATCACGTTATACGGTAGGGCTCAATGTAAAGCACTCAAAACATTGTGCTGATGGGTGCAGTACGCGGTTGTGGAGGTGTTTACAATAAAAATCTTACATTAAAAACATGTATTTAAGAAAAATCTTGTGAAAAAGTTGGAACTTTGACTCCCAATATCTCCGTAACTAGAAGGTTCCCAGGTATGGTCTAGAACAAAAATATGATCGCAATGACGGGGAGAACAAGTGGCTTTCGGCTTCGTTAAGGGTCTCGTTACACCCTTTAGATGTCCCCTATAATGAGAGACCCGCATAAACTGGTTTTGTATAGCTTTGTTGGTCGTCCTGCGTACACACGAGCGATACATCAAGCTATACATTTCCAATAGGTATAACATGGCTTCGCTTTGTATAGATTTCCCATACAATGACAGATCAGCTTAATTTGGGTTTGCATAACTTGATTGTACGTCGCATACGCATCTGAACTTTGTGATTGGCATTCTTGCGTGTTTATGTGACGTATATTTTCCCCTCTATTTTCCTCTTATGTTATGTGTATATTTTTGCGAAAATAAATGTATTTTGCTTTCTTTCTCCTTATTTTGAATACAATTAAACCCAATTACTTACAATCTGTTTGTTTCGGTATCTTTTTGAAATAAAAATGTAGTATCGTAATCAATTAACATTTTAGATAAACCCAAATAAATATGTGAGTTCTTATTTACTTTTAACAAGTGCTGATTTTAAAATTACCAGTGTCACAATGCAGATAATTTGTGCGCATTTGTTTTTCTTTCACGTTGGTAAAAATATTATTGGAATTATTTTCACCGAACTATGAGAGTGTGAGAAGTGCTTTTGACAAGAGATGCCACTCAAGAAAGTCTATATTAATAGACTTCCTTGAGTGGCATCTCTCACTTGACTGCCAACAATCACAAAGATCAGATGTGTTTACTCCAAGCAAAAATAACATCATCTATATTTTACACATTTTACAACAGAACGGAAGATAATAATGAGTTTTATAAAAATAATTTAACAAAATAAATAACCAATAGTAAGAATCATAGCCAATTTATATAAAACAAAGACAAGAGATTTTTGATTTGGTGATATTAATTGTTTGTATACAAAGATGTTAGTTTCTTTTAATCGTATAAAACAAAATGTACAATATTCATGCTTATTACACTTTTACCAACAGCGCAACAGTAGATTAGTAAATAAATCATTAAGAGAAAGATATCCGTTTTCATCAAGACTAAGCGACATCTTAATGGATACCTAAATAATAACGCTCAAGAGAGTCAAAAACTTTAGGCATTCATATAGGCGTCGCTTATTTTTTGTGAAAACGAGCATTTATTGAACGAGCGTTTATGTGTATTTATTTATTATCTATTCTATTATAATAGTCTTCGAATAAGTTCTATTAATTAATCCTTGTATAATAATATTCAAATAATTATCTAATACTAAAAGCTAAAAACATTGATCTAATATTATGCGTAAACAACAAACTTAATGGTAAACAACACAAATCACAGTTACGTAGCAAATAGAGTGCAGGCTATTTTTACATTGAAACGAGAATAATAGCAAAGAGAAAAACTAACTCGGAAAAATAACTCGGAAAAACTAACTCGGAAAAATAACTCGGAAAAACTAACTCGGAAAAAAAAACTCCACCTGTCAAAAATATACAAGATCAAATTAGTGTTGTGAAACTATACGGGGTGTAAGGAACACCGACGGGAAAGCGGTTACGACGACGTATTCAGTACATTACTCTGACCTCGGGATATAGAATTTTTTCATCGGTTATTTAAAAAAAAAAACTGCTGTTCGATACGTTTTGACCGTGTAGGTATCAAATTGCACTTTTGTGGGAAGCAGCTCATTTTTTTTATGTGAGGTGGGCTCACGGGGATTACCATAAGGTCTTAAAGCAGGAGCAATTCCAGTGTGGGAAAGAGAGAGCTATACAGGTCGTCTAGCGCCATCTCTTTCTCACACTGGAATGACTCCTGCTTTAAGACGTCATGGTAGGCCACCAGAATGATGTACTGAATACGTGGTAAACGTTGTCGCGGCGGTGTCCCTTCACCCCGTAGAGTGATGTCTATCGAAATCTAAAAAACGATTTAAAAAAATCTAAGTAACTACACACTAGTCACTGCCGCCGACACCTGCGGCTGACAACCACGTCTGCCCCCCTAGCATGGCAATACTATCTCTAGTCTACCAAGACTCGACAAAGCTCTTTCTATACAACTTGACATGTCTTGTCATTCATTTCATTACATTTCTAACATCGCCATGCTTACGACGATAGAAATCATTCTATAATCTGTCACAAAAGACTGTTCATTTCGACTCTTCGTCGACAAAACCCGTTTCTACGGTGGTCATGCTACGCGGGCAGGTGTAATTACTTGGAATTATATGATGATTTTGAAAATCTTTATAATACATTTTGTTTCAACATGGTTAGAAATAGAAATATGCCTTTGAATTTCGCTTAGTTAATTCATTTCACACACTTATAACAAAACATCATCATTTTTAGTTACTGTAATTGGTTTTAAAAAAACATTGTAATTAATTAAATAAATATATCACGCCTACAATCCCTGAACGGTTAGGCAGAGGTGTACGTACCCATTAGTACACCCACATTTCGCTAGTTATGTTTAAGTCCCATGTAAGGGGAAAGGGCGAGCCTATTGCCATCAACCTGGCACAAATCCATACTCCGTGGCTGCTACTAAGAAATTTATGATGGAGAAACCCAATAACAATTGCCCGTCCCGGGAATCGAACCCAGGGCCGCATGATCAGCAGTCGCGATAGCGACCACCAGACCATCAAGGCAGTTAATTAATTTCATCTTGTATAATAACAGTTTATGGTAAGTTCGAAATTCAAACCGAACTGTGGTGCCAGCACCATAGCTAAGAGAAACATTCTCTTTGGTTTTAAACCGGCGGGCGGCGCGTATAGCATTAATGTTGCCATCGTCCTAATTTGAAGTAAAAATAGCCTTTAGTATAAGCGCAATCACATACACAACAAAGATACAGGAAAAAGTTTACATATCGAGAAATATTATAAATAAAGCTATATAAGACAATACAAGAAATAAATAGGAACAAAAATACATTAAAAATAAATAAAAAGTGCCAAATATAACAATATTTATTCATAATAATATCTATTATTCATGTATTCGGATACCTATATAAAAGTATATTAATATGGAATTCAAATTTGCTGTTACATTATTATGTTTCAAAATGTCACGTAATTTTACCTCTATGACACATATTTTATTACCTAAACAATTGCGTACATATCAAAACCACAATTTTATTTATTGTTTCCTCATTAATAATTACATTCTGATTATGTACCTAATGCTTTTCTGTTCATTTTCTGAGATTTTTTTTGTTTATAATTACTAGGAAACAGTTTTTAAAGGAAACCGCAAAATACCAGAAAATTAAATTTCTCTAAACGTCATACAGATAAAAATACGAGGCGTCATAGTTCTCAATGCGCTAATACCTACCCTAAATATACATTAATATCACACGGCCTTATAGCGGCCTAATACACATACGAAATGATATACGATTGATATATTTGGTAACAGCGGACAACCATCAGGAAATTGATCTAATACGTAGCATAAATAACATTTTTGAGACCTTTTTCAACGAAATATTAAAGCTTATAACGCCACTCCTCAAACCCAGGGCACGTTCCTTTTTTAAAAACCGAAACAAATTTTTAAAACAAAGCCGTTAAAATTAGCTTTAAAACAAATAAAGCTACAAAAGGTTTGTAGTAAAAAAAACGATAATTTTTCCCCGTACAAAATCTACTAAGCCATCACACAAAGCATACTTATTCTGTAAACTTGTATATCGATATCCATTTTTACCGATTACCGAGTAGTCGATTAACGATTAGGATATAGTTTCGCAGACCAAGTTTCAGAATAGCGCGAATTCACAGTACACTTAGCCAAAGCTCTCTCCTCCCCACTACTGTTCCCTTCATAATACTAATAAGAACGCTCTTTGTTCGGAGACTGCACTAAAACCTCATTTTAGTACTTCTTCTAAACAAGTATACAAATAGATATCATACAAAATATAATTACATATACATTTGGGAAATGTGACCAGAACAAATTATAAATACATATATGATTATTTTTAAATACAATTTTCAAAGTATCAGCGCTTTAACGATTAACTCTGGCCGATTTCAAAATACAATGATTATTATTATTTTCATTTAGAGCTAAATATTTATGATACATGCTATGTAGTATTCGATTTGATATAATTAGTTATTTCGTGTTTACATTGATGCTACAAATTCTATTATTGTCGTCTGAGCTAGTACAATGTGTACAATCAAGAGAAAAAGTGTTAAAATGTCATCAGAGAACAACATAAAATACAGGCAAGAGTAACAAACGTCATTTGAAAAGTAGATATCTTTCGCTGTCTCACTTTTGGACTTGACAGTACCTTTGTAAAGTCTTATGACATTTTGTTCGATTATAGCATTCATATAAACACTAAATTCATATCATAGTGGAGTAATGTGACCTAATATTACTACTAAACGTGAGAACATGTTACTACGTAATAGCAGTATACAAACTGGAATCGATATATTAATAATTAATAGTAATATCATTAAAATACATAATAATAAGAACCATATTTAAACAATTACTGTAAATAATACTTATTATTAAATTGTGTTTGAAGCAAACGACGACAGTACAACCTTTTTCAATTGTCTTTGGTAAGCCATTGAAGATAAACATGGAATGTGTTATTAAAGAAAAATATACCTTTTCTACTAGCAAGTCTCTATGGATAAAATTCTATCGTCGTTTCCTTTTAAAATCAACAAAATTAGCTATTTACGAACGAAAATTTTAACATGGAAGCGTATTTGTATTTAACTAAATTGTGCTCGCAGGGCGCTTTTCTGTCTCACAGAGGAAGATTGTTGTCATTAAGCTTAGATTGAGTATTTCAGATTTTCCCTTTCGTAATTTTAACAACACCATACAGTGGGTCATAGGAAAGATTCAAAAACACCTTGAGCAGAGGTAAAGCAATTCGGGAACTAAGTACAGACTTGGACCCCGATTTGCCATACAGTGAGTATGTGTCGTAAGGAATTTTTGGCGGGGCAGATTACTCTAAGTCTAGCTGGTGCATTTTAATTCTGAACGTCGTCAACTGCAATATACTGTACATTGCAGTTGACGACGTTCAAAATTTAAACGCCAGCGCATAAAGGTACTACTAACTGCCAAACTCACTCGATTTTGAATTTAACCATCAACATTTTATGGTTTAAAATCATTTGGAGAAATTTGACACTTAGTGGGAACTCGATGTGCTGGCGATTGTACTTCCAGATTTAGAGGTTTAGAATTAGATCAGTCATAAGATTTGACAACATTTTGAAAAAGCTTTAAGTTGAGGTTCATAAGGTCTTTTATTCAGTGTGTTATGCGTTGAACAGTAGAATTAACATCAATAGTATGTTTCAAAAGCTAGGACCAACTATACGGTGTTGTTAAAACTGATAGATAATATTATTTATTATGTCATTCATAATAAGTTCACTAAATCCTCTATGTTGAGTAGAACGAGGCAAAAAAGCGCTTACAATTAACAACTAAAAATTCAAATTTCTTATTATTGAAGTAAACTAAAACTGCCCTAACTACAAACTAGTGGTAAGATTCAATCCTAAGGACTATTTGTATCTCCATAAACTTCAATTTTATACTTATTAGCCTCATTTTAATACTTGTTCCTAAATATTACTAATATTTTTCACTGGATTTATCTCAAAAATATTGCTTCCTCACACACAATTCTCCTTCTCTTTTGGATTCGGTCAAAATAAGTACAATCTTTTTCCAAGTGCATACATTTTTACTGATACCATTCACACATCCCTAGCTCATTCCTAGTTCTGTAATCTTACCACTAGTGATGTAGCTTTACGACGAATGGTCGCATTACTGTTGCGGTAGCATATGCGACCAGGCGGCCTCGTATTTTGTGTGCGCTGAACTACACGCGGATTTCGTGGCCTCTACCACGGATAATGGGAATGGCTCGCACTGTAAAATAAAATTTAAATTCATGTGGATAAATGCGATTTACCAGCGCGAGTTTGACTCTTATCTCGTGGTAATTAGGTGTAATGGCAATATTTATCATTTATTTCAGGTGTCTTCTGTAGTTGAGAAATGTCTTCTTGATATTGTTAGGCAAATATTTTTAAAATATAATAAATATATATAATATATATGCTGTGGATTGACAAGCTTGATCCGAGTACATACTAATTATTTTACAATGAGACTTGATATTGTCAGATATCAGCTATAATCTACAAATAGTATAGTATAAATCCAAGACGCAATAGGGAATAAGCATGTAATCTAAACCCAAGAATATAAGTGAAAGTCAAGTTCAACTACAGCTTTTCGCTCAAAAAAAAAATTAACTCCTAAAATTTTCTAACAATTCAAACGACCGTGAATGTCGCGTCGCGGCCGTTCATGTCATGTTATGTGTCGTCACTTACTTATCTACCTTGTACACATAATTTTTTTGCCCTTTATTGGTTTACTTTTAATAATTGTACTTATGTGCTTTTTTCAAGAAATTATTGCAATAAAAATATTATAATAAAATATTAGGGAACATTTAAGTACTTTTCAAATAAAAGTGTTTTTTGGGTTCTCTGCCTTTTCGCCGAAAATTGTTTGCCAGATTTTCACTTGCCAACCAACGTTTCGCAGAATGTTAATTCGCCGAATAATCATTTGCCAACTTATCATATAATATTGTTTTATTTCCCAACCTCACAGTTACCAACTGAACGTTTGGTCTTCTTTTCATAATGACACTTTTTAAAATGCCAACTTCTAAAGCAGAATGTTTTAGTTTGCGTAATATTCATTTAGTGGTTTATTGTTTACCAAATCTAGTTGACAGACAAATTATATACAGGTAGTTAATTGTTTTTTTTTTTTTTTCTTTATCTTTAATGTGACCTAACCTAACTTAAGTGTTTCCTTTTACAAAAGCGATTCACTTCTGGCACATCGCCGGCCGCTGCCGCGGCACGCTCGCTTCGCTTGCTCGGCTCGTGCGTTGTTTGTCATATTCTAACCTAACCTAACTTAACTGTTTCCTTTTACAAAAGCGATTCGCTTCTGGCACATCGCCGGCCGCTGCCGCGGCACAAAAAACTACTTGGACAAAGAAGAAAGAATCAACAGAATTCTTGAACACAAAGCTACATACTCGGAGGAAAAATTATTGCTGTGCATTGCTGCCAATTTAAAGATTTAATGTTATTTTTGAGATTGTTAAATTAAAAATGTATGTAAAAATTAGTTTATTTTTTATCATTATATCAATGTATTAAAAGGGAACTGTTACACTGACAAAACGTCATTCGTCTAATAGTTGTGTGGCCTAGTGAAATGGTTGACAAATGATAAATGTCCCAAGCGTTTTGTGTCATTATAATAATCAGCTTAACAATAATTCTACCAAATTAAACGTTGTCATACAAAAATTTGCTAATCGTTAGTTGTCAAAGTGAAACGTCGGCGAAACATTGGTTGGCAAGTGATAATCTGGCAAACATTTTTCTACGAAAAGGCAGGACACCGTTTTTTTGACACATAGTATTTGACGTCACTACCGGCGTTATCGAGGACGATGCGTTTTGAGTTTGCGTTCCGTTTCACCAAAAACATGCTACATAAAATATTAAATTGTAAAAGACGTGTTGTATTAAATAATTAAACAAGTGTACCACAATGTTTTTATGGGCTAATACAAGGCATTTTTAAGAAATAAAAAAAAGTTTGGTATTGCTTGCATATTCCCTATTCGTGTCTGGGTACGGTCTTAGTATTTCTAAACTGCACACTGGCCTTTAAAAGCAGATTTCTACTATTATTGAATAGACAAACCCTGTGCCATCAGTTCAATCAACTTAGCCCAGCTACGTAAAGTAAAATGAAATGTTAGTAACTTACAGTGAACGCACAGAAGGCCTGTTCGACGGCCGCTATGAACCGTTCAAGCTCGGCACTGCTGGCCAGCACTAGCGCCAGCCCAGCGCCGCGCTCGCGGGCCTCGCAAACGCTCCACTCCTAAAAAAGGCTTTGAATTATTTGGCCTGCCTAACTTACGCCTAATTATTATATTTTCAAAATAGCGGCCCTGCAATGAGGGCTATCGTTGTTGAGCTCACCAGATGGCGCCACTGTCGCTTATGGTCATGTCACCAATTCTATTTTATACTTTAAAGTACCAATAACTTCATCAAAAGTTCATTTTATTACGTTTAACAACATAATGTAAACTTCAGGTTATTTATTTACAATATTCTCCCTAAAATTAGCAAGCATGAAACATTTAAAAATCATTTTACCTCTAAGTATTAACAAATAAGATCCAAGTTGCTACTTAAAATTCTCAAGTCATAATTATTCAGGAATAGCTCAGTCTAGACCATAATTGTGAGTATTAGTAAAAATACGTGATAAAAAGCAACGCGGGAACTTTATGACATCTGACATTTCGGTGCCCCCGCGCTACACTAGCGCCTCTAGCGGCGAATTCACACGCGATAGCCCCCATTTTACAATGACACAAAACCGCCAAACGTGAAGAGAATTGTAAGAGACCTACACTCAGCATTTGGTGGCCAAAGGTAGAAGAAGAATTCTTCAATAGCTGGCATCAATACAAACAAGTTCTGTATGAGACACAATCTTCTAAAGTGTCACGTTTTTGAGATGTAAGATATCAAAATTGTGCTGATAGCGAAGATTATACTTTGATGACTTGCAGTTTGGAAACGTTACTCTTTACTGCCATGTTTTTTTAGTACGATTTTTTTCACACAGCCACCTTTTTAATGAAAATAGAAGCTGTCATTTTTCGTGTTATGTATGTAATTAGTTTTTTTTTTTACGATCGTAATAAAGTATATTTAAATCCTAATCACGTATGTATTATAATTAAATATAGTATATCTACTATGCACATTATATACAGACTATAAATAGAACTAAAATAATGTTAAAAAGAAGACTAAAAGTAAGTTTTTACATAAATACAACAACGACAATACGACACTTAGGCATCAAAGTACTCCTCCCGTTGCTGTCATCCGGAAACGTGCCCAGAAGACTGGCAGCATTGCCACGATATTAGTTTGTGTTTAGACTTACCAAACAGCACCAATTTTCATCGGTATCCGGTATTTTGAAAGCAGTCAAGTTCTTAATGGATCCGCACGCTAGGATCTCTATGTCTGTCCGCATCTCCTCGATGTATTCTGAAACAGGTTATTTGCATGAAATGATGTTTTAGCTCCATTCAAGATATCTGAAGTTCCGATGGATCTCGATATCGTCGAAACTAAGCGCGCGTTTCCGCACAATTTAGTCGTACTGAGTGAGCGAGATCACCAGAATCATAAAAAAAATGGTATACCCCCACTTGGAACGGAAATACTCGAAAGCGCCGCGATTTAATAGAGTGTCCATGGAGTTTCTTGACCGTTTTTCTCCATATAGATCTACGCTAGGGAATCGGCAACTACAGTACTTTCACAGTTTTTATGCTTCGTGACTGGGACTGTAGCTACATTTCATTGTTATCTTTGTTTCGACAGTTCAAAATTGCTTGTAACTGGCCTACTTGAAATAAATCCTTTGATTTGAAGTATTTCCGTGCGCATTCACAGTATTCAAATTCATACAAATCATCAACATCTTCCAGTTTCCTCAAATTTATGAGAGGACGGTTCAGCATATCTTATCTAACTACTATGCGAAAGTTTGTGAGGATGTGTAGATGTTTGTTACTCATTCAAGCAAAAAATACTGAAGGGATATGGATAAAATTTGGCACATAGATAGTTTATAACCTTGATTAACACATAGGATACTTCTTATCCCGGTAGTACGGTCCCGTGATTACCGATCTCCACGTGGGCGAATCCGCGGACATTAGCTAGTATTAGGCTGAGATTCCATCAAAGATGTGCGAGGAAGTGCATAAAACTAACCAATCACATAGCTAGCTTAGCTCAAAATATGAAAAAGAAGCTTTAATATTGGTTAGTTTCACACACATCTCTCGCTACGCAACCTCGCTCATCTTATGTGATACCTTTATTAACCGGTATCCCTAGTATTCACTTCCTTTAATAGCTATACTTTCCACACAATCCATCTAACTTTTTTAGAGATCAAATTCGTCTCAAATGCAGCATTTATATACCTTTAAGCAGCGCCTCAGAGCCCCTATCCTTCAGATACGCCGCTGCACCTGTCACAAAGGCAAGATCGAGTGTGTCCCGCACACTGATGACCTCAGTCGGCGTCACCAGCACAGTGCACGCGGGCGGAGGCCCGGGTCGCTCGTACGACTTCTTAGCACCGTCCTTTTCTTCGAGAGCCTGGAAGAAAAGAATAGAAATGAGTCGTTTAACGATGATTGATATTAAATTCGTGGGTAAGTAATGACAGCCAAATGAGTCGTTTACAGGTGACGCTACGCTGCCGTGGTCGGTAAGTCGATGGGTGACTATCCATTACACTTTTCCTTGCCTCGGAAAACACGTAAAGCCGTTAGCCCCAGACACCTGGCTGTCAGTCAAAGATCTTTGACAATCGCTTCGGGCAGTTACCCGAAAGCACACGACACACGAGAAGTACAGACATAAATTGCAATTTGGATATTAGTTTATTGAATTAATTTTAAGAATTTCTTCCATGGTCCTCGTTGGTCTCGAGGTCGCATAAAATAGGTGATCATCATCATTTCAGCTGAACGACATCTACTGCTGTACATAGGCCTTCCCCCAAAGGGGTTTTTTTGCTATAATCACCACGCTTGGCAGGCGGGTTTGCGATCGCAGTACGGTTATTACAAAAGCACAAAGAACGCTGCTGCCCATTCTCTGGTAAGACCCATAATCGCCTCTTACGACACCCACGGGACACATATTATGAGATGGTGCTATTCTTTACGTCCGACACCATACAGTCACCAAATCGGTGATAGGGTTGTCCTAGTATGAATTACTCAGTACCAGTTCTAGATTTATGGTCGATCAATAGCAATAGGCTCGCCCCAATTGGACTTAATTAAACATGACTGGCGTAATCTGGGTTTCACTTACATTTTTACCTGTCTCGAGAAATACACGCGTGATAAAAAACACAATTCATCAAGACTACATACCTGTGCAGCATGTAACAATAAGCTTTGCAGCCACGACGACGCAGTAGCATCATCAGGAGCCGCCAGTAAAAGCCTGCTGTTGTCTGCTAAGGCGATCTCAAAGCAATGCGGCCTCCTTGAAGTGTCGAGGTGTCTTCTGACTCCTAGTACCGAGCGGAGGGCGATGTTGTGCGGGAGGGGGGAGGTGCCGTCTGAGGAGTGCGGGCCCCAGTGGAGGACGCCGGCCCTGGGGAGGAAGAAAAGTTGTAGCTATTAGACATTTGGACAAAAGAAAATGTCAACGTATTGGTGCCGATATGCAAAATGTTTTTGATGTTATGGTGGTACAATTCTGTACAATCTCGGTGTAGTAAAGAAGCTAGAGCGAGTGAGAAGTGACAGCTTCCTCAGATGTTAATGTTATTTTTTATTAATTTTATTGTTTGAATTATTCTTTTTTTGACTATATTTTTGTATGGACTGTAATTATGTATTTTAATTGATGGAATTTTGACTTAATTTCCAATTAAGAATTATAAACTATTTTGTACGGCGAATATGGCAAAACATGTTGAACCAGCAATCTAAACTCATTTCCATACATATGTGCATATCTATGATTTATTTCTTAAACTCGATGTGTTATATTTAACTCCCGGTAACTGTTACACAACACAAGCTTTTCAAAAGTTCTTAGAATATTACCTAGCAGAAATATTTATATATGACATCAAACAAAAGCCTATTTACCTGAGCAAGAAGTAACAAGGCTCGAACCGCCGGCTTCTGTCCGTCCTGCACATGAGGTACCCCTCTAGCGGCGGGGCGAAGGCCCCGGGCGCTTCGATGAGACGGTCACCCGCATCACCGGAGCATACGCGCCCGTAGAATAGGATTTGCGGTATCTGGAACAAGATTTTTATAATACAGTTTTCATATTAATTCATGATTCCAAAGGAAATCTTTTTTCCTTAATTATCAATTTTGTTTGGTTTTGAGACCCACATTATGCTATTTCAATCATGATGGTGTTAGCGTGTATAAAAAATAATATCGTATCGGTATTGCGGACGACCGTAGGGGAGGGCGCGTGTTCTCATGGTACCGAATCCGGGCTGCGCGCCCTCCCACCACTCAGCTCACGGACGCGGGCCACTCCGGGAATTTCCTTGTATTGTCTTCATATTTGTGAATTGTGGCATTACACCTATTTGAATACACGTCTACTTCTTGCATTAGAAAGTCCCAATCAAGAATATTCAGTACTATAGCTTATACCCACGGCTTCGCCCGCGCCGAGTTCGGTAATTTTCCCACGGGATCGTATTACCCGGATAAAAAGTATCCAATACAGGGTGTAACAAGACCCTTAACGAAGCCGAAAGGCACTCGTTCTCCCCAACATTGCGATAATTTTTTAGTTCTAGACCATACCTGGGAACCTTCTAGTTACGGAGATATTGGGGGTCAAAGTTCCAACTTTTTCACAAGTTTTTTTTACTTTTAAATACATGTTTTAATGAAATATTTTTACTTGAAACACCTCCACGACCCCCGTACTATTCAATGCATTCATCAGCACAATGTTTTGAGTGTGTTACATTGAGTCCTACCGTAAAACGTGATTTTTCACCCCAAAAAAGAAGTCGTTTCCCAGCAATATTTTTTGCGTATTTACTTAGTTTGATGTACATAATGCTTGGCTGACGGCTTCATGACGGGTCCGTTTACACCCTGTATGTAACTCCAGGATATAAAGTATCTGTGTGCCAAATTTTACCCAAAGTCGTTCAACCGTTTTATCGTAAAAGATGAACAAACATCCATACATCCTCACAAACTTACGCATTTATAATAGTACTGAGATAAATCTGCTTTAAAACATAATTAGATTAGACGTATATTATTATTTTTATTTTATTTTTTCGACATATATTTTGGCAACCTACTATTTCTCTAAAATCAAATCAAAACATGACCTAATGTGAAAGCATGAAAAGAGAAAGATCACAACTTACGATTATTACTTTACGCTCTCATTCAGTGCGCGAAACCACTACATCGTTATATCAGTTCTTTCACCAAAAAGTATTTACTAGGAACTTTATTGGAATCCCTTGATATTAGGCTAGTAACAGAAATAATATATGCAGTCAATAACCGATAATACTTAAAAACACATTTTTCGGACACATAAGTATGATGATAACAGCTCAATATCATAATATTGTTTTAGTTTCATAGAGCAGGGTCAAATAAAACGAAGTTCATTTTATCACTATCAGGTTGACAAGCTCGAAAACTATTTAACACTCAAATGTTGACGAAAAAGAAAAGAACAATTAAATAATATTTATTTGACGAAATGAAAACAAACCGAATCAATAATAGTTGCAGTCATACTATTTGGTTACTACTCATTGTTTTAAGCTGTAAATAATAAATATTCGAAATGTGTACAATATAGTTCTGTCTAGTTTGTACCAATATTTATATTTTTGCAGCTACTATGCGCCTACACATGATCATCTGGCTATCCGTTTCAAAACTATGTTGGGGTCGGCTTCCAGTCTAACCGGATGCAGCTGAATACCAATATTTTACATGGAGCGACTGCCTATCTGACCTCCACAACCCAGTTAGTACTGGGTAATACGATACCCCTTGGTAAGACTGGTTGTCAGACTTTTTGGGCCACTGACTACCTGTAACGACTGTCAAAGATCTACAGATGACAGCCGGGACCAACGGCTTAACGTGCTTTCAGAGGCACGGAGGAAACTCGGTATATAATGGGTGGTCACCCATCCACAGACCAACCTTGGCAAGCACGGCTTAACGTAAAGATCGACCCGAGCGGCTGTTCTTATTTTGCCACGAGCCCGTTGCTCCTATGTGCCTACACATATTAGTAAAATAGTGAATAATGCTTTCCGACTGTACGTTGTTATAAGATCAGCCATTGAATTTGTACGCCCTTATACATTTTTATACCTTTACAAATCGTGGTCTCAGTTAGAGTATGCTGTTGCGGTTTGGAGTCAAAGGAAATACTCAGATGCGATCGAACAAGTCCAAAGCAAGTTTCTGAAATCCATGCATTTCCGTTGTTTTCGTACTTAAGAGGGCCCTTCCCGGTGCGTCTATCGTCAACGCGAGCATGGTCGAAACGCTTGTTGTTTCATCCAGAGCCACAACGGCAATTTTCTTTCAATTCCCCCGTCTTACCCCGCCCCGACCCCGCACGTCTCGTCTCCCGCGCACCTCATACCGCCTAACGCGATGACATTGAATGAAAAATAATGTTCGAAAATTTTCTAAACTTGTTCCAGGAAATACGTGTTTTTGAATAAGTCTTACAATTGTGTGAAATAAATATTTGTCATTAAGCATCTCCATTACATGTGCAAGGTTTCTATCGAGATGTTTTCTTTACTTTTACAGTTTATGAGTACATTATGAACGGCCAAAGTTCAGTTAAAATTTGTGCAAAACAGCAATTTTTGGAGGCGTATACTGAATTTGTTTCTACATTTTTTTATTTTATGCTACCATAGAAACCTAGATATAGTGCACAAAATACATAATAGTTAAAAAAATCACAGATAGATGTGTAACAACCGCATAATGACGTACGAGCGTTTGTATGAAAAGTATGACGGGTTGGCCGCTCTTAAGCTTCATAGAGTGATCTTTTGAATAAGAACATAAAGCCAGACGTATTATTTTGGAGAAAATGTATTTATATGATTTAAGCAATATACTAACGAGTGTGATTGTATGGATATCTCTAATCAGATTAATTATGTAGTAAGTACCTAGAACAACTACAAGCCGTGGGATGCGCGCACGACCTCTATTTGCCGTATCTTCTAGTCGTACGAACTCGGGTTTACAAGCACCCCTCCGTCGTCGCCTAATTGGTCAATATAACAATCTGTTCCCAAATATTGACATCTTTCTTGTACCAATAGAAAAAATTAAAGGCCTTATTTGTAAAACCATTTTGGATTTTATTGAGTGATATTTTTTTTAACTCTTATTTTAAACTAGAGTACTACTATTTCATGTTTTTTTTTTTTTTATATTTGTATGCCTTTTTTGTTTAACATTAACACATTATGTAATTTTATTGTTCGCATTTAATTGTAAGCGCTCGTCGCATTCTTTTTAATATGAATGATCCACAAAATGAAAACAGATACTTAAGATACGAACCCTCGTCTCGTGCCTCTGCCTAGCCACCGCGGCTGCTAACTCCCTGCAACCAAGCGGGATCATGGCCGGCGGACGCTGAATCCTTAACGGCGACGTCCTTGCACTCCATTCGAGAGAAGACGCGAAGCGAGCTCCTAGTGTAGCCTCCCCAGTGATGATCGAGCAGGCTATGTTACCGGCGATGTCTAAGATTTGGATGTACTGCGCTTCTGGGCCTACCTGTTGGTGTTAAGAAAAACAAAAATAGTAAGAAATTGAAGAAAAGTGCAGTGGCGGCCCAGAGGTAGTTATAGGTCGTGGGTACCTCGGCAGGCGCAAACCTTTATGTAAAGTATTTCATCACCACTGCTCTCAAAACGATGAAGGAGAACATCGTGACGAAACCGACATGTCCTAGAACCAAAAATTCGAAGACATGCGACATCTACAAACCCACACTGAGCTCGCGTGGTGGATTACATCCCTCTCATAAAGAGGAGGCCTAAGTGAGTCCCGGAAGTGGTAACAATATAGACTAATTATGCTAGGCTAGAAGTGCCGCCGCGCCGTGGCGTGGGTGTCACACTCCGAGTAAGTGCCGGAATAAAGCGGGTATTATAGCAAAATCAAAAGCCAAGGTTGAAAATCAGCAGTTTTTGAATGACCAAAAACATAAGATAACACAACATAACGTGAAATGTGGGTGTACTTAATAGTACAGCCATATCTCGCCAGTTACGTTAAAGTCCCATGTAATGGGGCCAGCCTACTGCTACCAACCGGGCACAAATCCAGACTCCGTGGCTGCTACTGAGAAATTCCTGAAGGAAAAACCCAATAACACATTGCGCGACCTGGGAATCGAACCCAGGACTTCATGCTCAGCGACCAACGAGGCAGTCTCAGTACCTATCATAGTCTCTTAAAACGCCCGCTCTTTACCATTCCCGAAGACCCTAATGTTTGAGTTTATCGTCTAGCGATGGACTGCGTGAGTACTTATATGAGTAGATTGACTTCGTTTAGAAAACTAGCTTTTGCCCGCGAGTTTGACAACCTAGCGGTGTGATATATACTTTACGACCTATTCTCATACCTACCACCTATTCAAAAAAACAAAATAACAAACATGAAAAATTAACATATAAACATGAAAAAATTCATAAAAATCGGTCGAGCCGTTTCGGAGGAGTGCGACCACAAACACCGTGACACGAGAGTTTTATACATGTGTATAAGAAGATAGACAAACTCGTGCAGGTGGGTCCGGGGGCGCAACTTTTGTACTTATTATTCTAGTATTTGCTCGACGAGTCCCACGGTCAAAGGTCGGCCAAAGGTCAAAGGTTCCTCGATAAATGTCACCCGTAAAATCGCGCAATTTCGCTGGATCGAGTACAGCGATATTTTTCACGAGTCATATCAAGGGACTATACGGCAGAAAAGTTGTCACTTAGGGCCCAGTGAGTACCTAATGATCACCATCTGCATCGCCTTTGCCATTTGGGTTTGGCAGCTTGCCAATCTGACATCGACAAATCTATACTTGGTAAGACTGCTTGTCAGACTTTCGGGCTACAAAATACTTATAACGACTGTCAGTACTGTCGCATATCTACAAATAACAGATAGTAGGTACCATTAGCTTAACGTGTTTTCGAGTGTCACGGAGATTTCACGACTAAGACTCATGTTAACCTAACCAACGTAAAGAACCATCTGCATAGCTGTGTTTTTATTCACTAGCCCAAAGATAATTGTTTCGGTTAAAAAACAAACATATAAATCATAACAATAAACATCGCAAATTAATATGCAGTTGTCTGTAGTATGAGGGTCATTGATTTGAATATTAATATCAACAGCTTTGCGTATCATAAGGTCGATAATATTATGATCCACTATGAGCTAATAGGTGGAATACTATCGTAGCGTTATTTAAATGAATCATTCAAATTGTTAAGATATTATTGACCCAGCTTTAGTTACGTCTGTAATTGCATAAACAACTACATTTTCTCAAGGTTTAGATACATAATTACATAAAGTGTTATGGATCTGTTATGCACATTAGCGTGTTTCCGCAAATTACGAAATGTCTTCAGATCCCCTTTGATTATATAATGTCTAGATCGAGCGTCGCCCTACAATCAAAACAAAGAAAACGAGGCAACAATTTCAAACATGTGTGCGGGCGGCAGCGTGGCCGCTGGGCACGGAGACAATAGATACACAGTGTAAACACTGTGCGTCTATGTCTCTGTGTGCGAACTTATAAGCCAACAGTTGGCTGATATTTTCTGACTCGTTTTCGCACATTTGATGCTCCATCTAGACATTATAATTATAATCAAAGCAGATCCCTTAAATTATTACTACATTTCGTCGAATTGGACGCGCCGACAAACACCACTCTGTTCTTTCGTACTCGTTCTTTCAATGATATGTGAATTCCTGTAAGTACTTACAACAATAGCATCCAGTTCGTTATGAGGTAGTCGGCACAGCATTTCGTACTCGGTACCCCCAGGCTTCACGCTCGCGACATACAGTGCATAGTCAGTGATAAAAACCAACAAAGGTGTCCAAGAACCATCCTCCATGCGGTAAGGTGACTTCACTTTCATCATCTGAAAGAACATCAAAGACTGAATGAAGGTCAAAAGAAAAAGGCTAAGTATACCTCAAGAATACATTTCAACCGTTAAATTGACCTTTCGACCAATGATTAAAATGGTTTTCAAAACTTTTTCGCCAAATTAGTACCTCGTACAAAACATCGCGTAATCAAGGCCGTATTACGGTGAACGAAATTGCCGCGCGATTTAGTAATCAAATATAATTACCCTATTCAAAGTTTCATTCGGATACGAGAATATTTGTAGCCTGAGCTTTTCATTGCATTCAATGGCTACGTTATCTTCGAAACTATCGAAATAGGACGGCTCGTCCGCTGTCAGCAGCCTCACAGACAATCTTTTGTTCTCTATCACCTCTTTGTCTATCAGCCTCGACATCCTGCCAGCCGACACGTGGAATGTATCAGACACCTCTTTCAGTGGAAGTATTATGCTCGGAAAATGTTTCTCCATTCGAAGCTTGAATTGAAAGAACTTATTGTTCTTGATTTTGAGTTCAAGGTCTTTCCTTTGACACACATTCTTCAAATATCGGTTCAAGAGCGCCGACTTGTTTGATTGTAGCTTTTGGTTCCCGGGACTGTCGAAAAAGTCGTCATTAAAGTCTTCGGCCCCCTTCAAGGTTGAGTTGTCGGTGTTTGAACAGTTGTCGCTATTCACTTGTGGCGGCGGTTCGTCGTTCACTTTCTGCACTGTCGACGCAGACTTACGACTGTACCTGTTTACATTCTGCTTCTTAGGTGAAGACAAATGCTTGGAAATGCCATTTTTAGCTTCAGTCTCATCTTGGATATTTTTGTTGAATTGTCTCTTAGGTGTTGATGTCTTGCTTGAAGAGTCAGTATCGGTAGATTTATTGAGGTCGACTTTACTTGTGCTAGTGACTAGCTCTTTCACTGGTGTTGTCTCAGGAATAGGAACAAAAGTCTCTTTGGGAGCATCAAAAGCAGTTTGGAATGTATCATGGACATAGCTGTAGGAGACTCCTTTGTGTTCATAGACAGTACTCTCACAGTTCACAACATACTTGCTTAGTGGTGGGAGATCAGCTTTGTTGGGTTTCTTATCAAGTTGAGTTTTCATGTTCAGTGTAAGTTTATGCCTTGGAGATCCTTCATTGGGAGTTCTATCACCTGTCACTGCTGTCTTTGATGGTGTTGTAATTTCTTTAGGTTTTGCAGTTTCTAATGGTTGGCCATTCAGATTGATTTCAACAAAGTCATCTTCATCCTCAGCCTGGAAACCAGAATCCAAGCTTTTGGACAGCTTTCTATTATGATTAACATCACAAGGCAAGGCTTCAACAACATTGTTCAATTCCAAACTGTTTTCAGGCAAACCTTTTTCTGGAGCAAAATTGAAGTTGAAGTTTTTGTAAAAATTCTTCAAAGAATCTATGATATTGTTAGCATCCAGTAGATTTAATACTTTATTGTGTGATTTTCTTTCCTCAACAATACTAGTAGTAATGTAGCGTTTCTTCTTCAGTACAGATTTCACTGTGTTTGGACTGTGTGATACTTCAAGGGGCATTTTCATTCGATCAGTGGACTGGTCAATATCAGCTTCAGAAAAATATGTTTTCCTCATAAATGCAACATGGCCATTGTTTTCAAATGCATCACAGGAGTAGGATTTCTGAGCTTTGTCACTTTTTCTATGCAGCATTGAAGTTTCTGTTTTATTTGAATGGGAGGATGATGAGTCACTGGATGAGGTTTCAGAGTCACAGCTGAAATTAGAATCGGAGCTGTTTGAGTCACATCCATAAAGCTTCCCAGTAGGCCTGGGATCATTATTGTTGTCTTTATCATTATTGTCCCGGTTTGCTTGTCCATAGTTCTGACAGTATTCAAAAATACCACTCTGATCATTTTTAGAGTCACCATACGTGAGGATATCTGACATAGTCTGTTGAGCTACATCAGCTGCATACTTTGGTGTTCTGTCCCCTGAGGCACACCATGAGAACCTGTCAGTCACAATATTGTTCTTCTGCCTAAACCTGTCACAGTATGAACTATCAGGTCCATATGATACAAAACCTCTTTCAATGTGAATGTTATCAGTTTTAGTGTTATTTAAAATATCTTCATGGAATGAAACTCTTTTCTTCTGAGAACTAGGTCCACTTTGAGATTTTTTCCGACATCTTCGTCTGTAAACAATATCCTCAGAGAGAGACTTCTTTGGTTCATTTCTCAAAGCAGGCTTTCGAGATTCCTCAGCACCTTTTTCACTTTCTAAAGCTTTCAATACTAAATCTGGCAAGTTTTCATATGGTTTTTTATGTGACTCTACTATTAGTTCTGGGACCATGTCATCAGGTACACCAATGTTCTGATTGTCGATATCACTGCGTGTCATGATGCTACTGGTGGTACTCTTGATCATGTCCTGAGAGCATGACGGCGGTGCGTCGTAAACACTGTCACACGCTAATTCCTCCGCCCCTATGAGACTGTGCGACATGAGCGCTTGGCTTGTGGCCTCCGAGGCCTCACTATCTAAACACAAAACACCAGAATCACCAGGCGTATCGGCCAAACTACTCGTTGTACTAGAAATCAAGTGAGTGTTGCCTTGAAGACATAGCTCTGTGGGCTTGCCCGCGCTTTCGACCGCGCACTCCATCTTAGCGAATTGCACTGTATCTTCAACGCCGTTTGTTGCCGCTGTCGCAATAACAGTGTCGTCAGTTTTATGACGACGTTTGCTTTTATCGATCTCGTTGACTTTTATTATTTCAGTAGCCTTGTCTGAAGACATGATGATTTCTGACACTTAAGCGCTATTTCGATAGTTTTTTATGACTAAGGAGCGTTAATATTGTCTCACTTTAATTACTAATCGTACTCATTTTGCCATTTATTTATAAAACTCATGTAAAATACGACACAAAACATGACGAATACACAGCAGCCATATTTAACATTTTGACATTTATTTGTTTTTTTTTTAAGTGCACCAGTTTTGGCACAGAATAAAAAAGACATTTTAGTCGAATAAACAATATAATCGCTAGCTCTCATTGAGGAAGAATAAGCTATGGAGACAGCAAGGAACGATTAGCAATTAATAATCTGCCACTTTTTGGCGGAAAGCGAGGTAGACACATACAGCACACTACGGGAATTAGACAATCACCCTCAGAGACATGCATTCTATTGCACGCACACGAAGCAAAAACAATCACACAATAAAGAAATAATCTAGCTATACAAAACCATTATAAGATGACCTTTTATTGTAAGTTTTTACCAAGCGAGGTTATGTTGTACTAGAAATGTGTAGCTTGATGTGTCAAAGTGTGCACCTTTATTATACAGGGTTATTGGTAACTCGATCTCGACGTATTCCTTGCACGACGTCATAGTAGAGTTAAAATGTAACAAATTAAGCCACCAAATGTTCTACCGAAGTTCAGTAGTTTTTGAGCTACGTACATTTTCAGTTTTTTTAATGAAAAATCCCAGATTAAATCATTTGGAGCAAATTTAAAAATGATTTACAGCGCGACTGTACTGAAATTTAAGTTAATATCATAGTTGATGCCGTAGCAGATCTTTGTTCGCAATTAAAAGTTCAAAAATGCCAGAAAACTTGGCTAATATCACTAAACAAACATTTATTTTTTTTGTGATTTTTGGTGTTACTTCATACAAAATGTTGTGTAGTGAAAAAAATACTACGCCTTATGTACAAATTACTAGGAAAATATCCTTGTCTTATCAGCTATCCAAAAAGGTATGAAAGTTAATACAAAGTTATGGACTACATTATCACAAAAAGGTGATTATTCGGAAAATCAAATAAAACAATTTCGTGAATATTAGCATTATTTTTAATCAATATCAGTTTAAAAACTTTAATTACACTTTCACACGTTTTGTTCGATGTGCTGCCCTCGGTTTTGAATACAGGTTCTTATTCGCTTCCTCATTTCGGTTTTTGTGATTCTTGATGCGATTGTTGCCCTCATCCGTCCGCCGCATCTGTTATTCTCTCCCTTAGTTCTTCAATTGAATTTACTGGGGTCACATAAACTAGGTCTTTCATATGACCCCAGACGTAAAAGTCTAGCGGCGTAAGATCAGGGCTTCGTGCAGGCCACGGAATCGGTCCACCCCGCCCTATCCATCGGTTTGGATAGGTTTCATCCAGCAATTGTCGAATTGTGATTTGGAAGTGGGCTGGACATCCGTCATGTTGATATATCATGTTTGCTCTTCTGTCTTCCGGTAGATCCGTGAGCAGTGGTGTTAAATCTTCTTTCTTTATCTTTGGTTAGTACCTAACCTGGTGTCAAAGTTTTCAGGCCGCCCATGGGCCTCTGACTTGGCTTTATATGCTGTCAAGAAATATCTCTCAGGCATGCTGGTTTCCTCACGATATTTCCTTTCACCGGAGCAAGTGATAATTATACAATACGCACATGAATCCAAATAGTCAGAGGTGTTAAATGATTTCTTAGGAAATCTTCATAAAGTTTCCCATTTAGACTTCGGGGTAAAAAATGTGGGCCAATTAATTTGTCGTCGATAATCCCCATCCAAACATTAAGCGAGAACCTACGCTGGGATGCGGTTGGTTTCAGTTTCTTAGGATTTGCTTCTGCTTTCGGTGCCCAATAATGTAAGTTGCGGTAATTTGTGATACCATCACGGTCAAAACATGACTCATCGGTCCACAGACTGTTTTTTAAAAAGATTTCGCCTTCGGAGTCGGCACTTAACATAAAACGACAAAATTCAAGCCGTCTCGGTGGATCTCTCTCTTCTAATAACTGGACAGGTTGATAGTGGTATAGATGTCGGCCTGGTAAATGAACTACAGACCAGACTTTCCACTGTGACATACCAAGCTGTCGATATGTTGGGGTCGTCAATAAAACGTTGAAGAATCAGCTCCTCTTTGGACGCTGCCAGTTTCATATAATCGCCGATAAGTCGATCCAAAAACACTAACATTTGGGAGTCGGCGGTTGGGAAAGCGAAGTTGATATTCTCTGACGCCTGAGCAGCGTTACCGTCACTAAGTCCGTAACAGTACATTATGTCAGCGTATTCAGGGTTAGAATATGCAGCCATAGTCAGCACTTACGAAGGCACAGCACAGCACAAGAGCAAGATACGCGGCAACAGATAGAAAGTCAGAAAAAACTAGATAACAAAACACGAGCTTGCGCGACGTAGAGTTGAAACTAACTAACGCTGACGAGTCGTCAGCGTTAGTTAGTTTCAACTGACGACCAGATTTTGTAAAGTCGCACCCCGCGTCTGGCCAGAGAACAATAGTGACCGATTACAAAGCTTGCCGAGTGTTTGGAGTTCAAGCGCAGGTAAAAATTACGAATAATAGGAATACGAAACAATAGGTTGACCGTCTCACAATTGACCTGCTTGCCATAAAACTCTTCCCTTCCCTGTCACACATGCAAAAGTATTGATAATCATACCTTTCTAAATAGCTGATAAGACAAGGATATTTTCCTAGTAATTTGTACATAAGGCGTAGTATTGTTTTTTTGCACTAGACTACTGTTTTATGGAACAATAGCAAAAATTACTATAAATTAAATTATTTTTTTTCACTAGACAACATTTTGTATGAAGTAACAGCAAAAATCACCAAAAAATATATGTTTGATTAGTGATATTTGCCAAGGTTTTAGGCATTTTTGAATTTTTTTTTTATTAAAAAAGATTTGCTACGGCATCAACTATGATATTAACTTAAATTTCAGTACAGTCGCGCTGTAAATCATTTTTAAATTGGCTCTAAATGATTTAATCTGGGATTTTTCATAAAAAAACTGAAAATGTAACTAGCTCAAAAACTACTGTACTTCGGTAGAACATTTGGTGGCTTAATTTGTTGCATTTTAATCCTACTATGACGTCCTGCAAGGAATACGTCGAGTTACCAGTAACCCTGTATTTACAGTTTGGGAATGGGGGCTATCGCGTATGAATTCGCCGCTAGAGGCGCTGGTGTAGCTCGGGGGCACCGAACTGTCAGATGTCATAGAAAGTTAACGCGTTTGCGTGATTTTTAACACGTATTTTTATAAATATTCACGATTGTGGTCTAGATTGGGCCATTCCTGATTATTTAAGACTTGAAGATTTTAAGTAGCAACTTAGAATCTTAATTTTCAGTACTTGGAGATAAAATGATTTTTAAATGTTTCATGCTTGCTAATTTAATAGAGAATATTGTGAATATATGAACCTGAAGTTTACACTATGTTTTTATACGGAATAAAATAAACTTTTCATGAAGTTATTGGTACTATAAAGTATAAAATATAATTTTTGACAGGACCTTAATCGACAGTGGTGCCATCTGGTGAGCTCAATAACTATAGCCCTCATAGTAAGCGCACCTCTTCTAGCCCAGCCGTCAGTCAGCGCGAGCGCCCATCGAATTTCCTTTTTTTTTCTAGATTGCCTCTCGCAGTTCAACGCTAGAGAGCGTGAGCACGCTGTACTTAAATAGTTTTATGGTCTATAGACAATAGTCGATTATTAGTGGTTTTACTCTAAAAGCCCAAATGGCTTGGTTTATTTCATTAAAAAAAAAAAACACGGACTCTCTAGTCTCTACCAGTGTTACCAGATACACGGTAATTACCGTAGATGCACGGTATTTTTGACCCAATACACGGTCTACGGTAGTGATTCACTACCGTGTAATTTTCTACGATAATTTTAAATATTACTACCGTGTAATTTAATAAACTAATGAATGCCGATAAAAACTTTAGGTCGAAAATCATACGTAAAACGAAACGCATTCTTAGTTTTTCTCGCTTGGTAATATACTTACTTTTTTGTTTTTTCGTTATTTACTTTTTTTTCTACTTACTTTTTTGTTTTTTCGTAGGTAGTAAATATTATATTTACGTTGTTGTTTATTGTCGACAGATAGCTCAGCTAAAGGAGCAAAATGGACAGAAAAAGTTTCGTTTCCTGCCCAGTTTTATGTTAAATATTTTATCCTTACCCCACTCAAATGCTGCCTGTGAAAGGATATTTAGCCAAGTCAACGACATTAAAACGAAGAAAAGAAATAAATTGGTACCAAAAACCCTAAAGGGAAATATACTTGCGCAACAGTCTATTCACCGACATGGAAACAGCTGTGTTGATTTTGTACCTACTAAGAATATGTTGTCAAAAATGACTGCAGCTATATATGATCAAGTTCTTGTTTTAGATGATTAAGAAAGTGGCTAAGAGGTGGTTTAGATGATTATGAGGTGGTTAATTATATAAGAATACAAATATTGAATATTCATGGTATTTTTTTACACGATAATTTACACGGTATTTTTCAAATGTGTCTACGGTATTTTGAGTCTTAAACACGGTATTTTTAACCCAATAACACGGTAGTAAATTTTTTTCATCTGGTAACACTGGTCTCTACTGTCAAACAAAAGTTTGAATGAAATGCGCGATTTGCCGATCTAGGAATAGGTTAGATTTTCAAAATAGACTAATAATTTGACTGTTTGCTAATGTATGTATTCAAATAATATCATGGAGGCTAGGAAGACTGCTGTTTTCGTATCGCTATTGTGTTTACTTGGGTGTACATGTGATGGAGCTAAAATAAACACGCCAAGGGTGTTGTTGCCTTGGTTTGAAGATTTGTATATCAACTTTACCTTTGAAATCATTGAGGGAGGTTGTTACACATGGTAAGTCTACGCAGAAAACTTATTAAGTTTTACTTTCTTCCGTTTGACGTCCAGAAAGCTTACTTAAAGTGTATTTTTTGTAGGAGTTTGTCTCGCGATGACATCATAGATTTGGAGCCGCTGTACGACGATGCTATAGGCCACTGCTCACGAGCGGCCCGCGTCTCGGTCTCCAAGTCATGTGTACCACCTGGCTCGGTCATCATTCTAGCCGAGGAAGTCAACACAGGAGAGGTAAAGTATAGTCACGCGAAATGGCGGGAAACTGCATCCTATTTTCATTGAAAACTAGAGCTTGTTTATTCTTGGTTATTAAATTATCACCTGATCGGAAATGTTTGCGGTTAATATTTCGATTTGTTTGTGTTGTAAGTGGCTGATAATTGTGTAATGATGTTCGTGTTGTACAATATTGTGTTCAATATTTTGAAGTACCAGGAATTGTAACTTTATATATGTATGCACATTTCACTTCAACACTATACTAATCTTGGTGCAGAAGATTAGAGATAAATAATTAAAAAAAAAACTTGTACAACAAGCAGCCATATACATGACTATTGAGGCTATTAATGCTCACAAGTGCTATGATTAAATATAATTCTAGGTCTGATTCCCAGGTTGGGCCAAGTTTTGTTGGGTTTTGTCTATCAGGAATTTCTCAGTAGCAGCCCAGAGTATGGATTGGTGTCCAGTTGATGGCAATAAGCTCACCCATGACATGGTATAGCTGAGTTAACTGATGGTTTGCCACTTTTCACCATTTTGCTCTGAGTAGTATAATATGTTTGAAAAGTGGTTGACCGTGAGTGAAAGCGGTAGTACATAAACATAACTGGTAAAATGTGGGTGTATTAGGTATAGCTACACCTTTTTCTAACCTTTTGAGGATTACAAGCATGATGTATTGTTGATATATTTTTTATCTGTACAGGTTCTCCGTGGAGATGTAGACATAGACAAGGTCAAGTCTATAAAAGTGATGAGTACGACTTGGAACCTGTTTCTGGAGGAAGCACCGGAAGCCTTTGACATTGTTGCCTATGATGATCAAGGTATGTTAAAATGTGTAAAGAGTTCCTGCCCTAGCCCTGTACACTCCACAACAGTAGCCCTAACCTTTTGTAATACACATATTTTTTTTGTCAATATCTGCTATCAGCCCCAGAGCTTAAAACAGATTTGTTGATGTATGTTCTCTTTTCGATTTGCACATCCAGTGATGTGTCATCTCCGATTTTCAAAAAATCATCAGATTGAGGCTAATCTTGTCCTTTTCAATCGGAACATGCAGTTGTTGGTGTTCAACAGTGTTGTGGCCAGATGATTTCTGTGTTGTCTAAGTCTTTGTTTGTATGCCTCACAGGACTTTTACACATATTTCACAGTGACTTTGTTCTGTTTTTGTTCAATCATTTGAGTCAAGTTCAAGTTGACAGGGACTGAAGAGTGTTTAATTACAATAGCTTGATTTGTGATACAATGGGTCATAGAGTTTGTTCCCATATTTTAAAGATGTGTTTTTTTCAACAGTTAATAGTTTATTAACTATCATTTTCACAAACGTAACATATTATGATTAAAACTGTTAACCTCTTGAGTGTAGCATGATACACCATAGGCGCTTAAGAGAAAACGCTCCAAATGTCTGTGACGTAAGGTCTGCAATGTTAGTGCATTTGTGCACATGGAGGCGGGGAGCTCAATGGGTGAATAGATGATTTAAAATTGTATTTGAGTTTGGATACAATGCAGGGTCTTACTTCGAATAACAACAAAATACAATAACCAACTCATTTGGCAAGTTTAGTGGTGATAGATTCCTTTGACTTAGTGTTGGCCTTGGTAGGTCTATCTAAGTTTAACAGTACATTGATTTAAACTATGGGTCCCAGACTGATCATCAGCTTCCTAGCCACTTCCCATATATGTTGGGGTCGGCTTCCAGTCTAAATGGATGCAGCTGAATACCAGTATTTTACATGGAGTAATTGGCTATTGATCCCAGACTATTGAGATACAATATTGTTCTTGTTTAACTCAACCCATCGCAAGTTAAACATGACAATGTTAATAACCTAATATTTTATAGTTGTTTTTTTCTTCAAATTGTTTTTACCCAAAAACATTTGCATTTTTCTTCTAGGAAACACATTTTCGACTCTTGAAGGCATAAGCTTCACATGGACTGTAGAAAATCTTGGCAGCAATGTTGGAGAAGATCCACTGGTTACGTAAGTAGAAATCTACAATATTTTATATATTTTTTGGCAAATAACCATGATTATTATTCGTATTAGTTGTTCATCTATTCATCATTATAACTATGTTAGCTAGTTTACTGTGCTGTGTATAGGTTCTTTGTCTCTTAAAGTTTGCGAAATCCAGAAATGCCTATGCTTTGGGACCATGTCCCAAGCTGAAGTATAGACCCTAGAATTTAGCATCAATCATTTACTGTGAAACTTTTCAACACTTTAAGTAATATACAAGGAATGACCCTTCACACAGCAGTCAGCCAAGTATTCTGTACATCAAACTTAGAAAATCTTCACAAAAATTATTGCTGGGAAGCAACTTTTTTTTTGGGGTTAAAAATCACGTGTTGCTGTAGGACTCAATGTAAGGCACTCGAAACACTGTGCTGATGGGTGCACTGAATAGAACTAGGGTCGTGGAGGTATTTAAAGTAAAGTTTTTACATTAAAAAAAAAAAAAGTTGGATCTTTGACCCCCAATATCTCCGTAACTAGAAGGTTCGAAGGTATGGTCTAGAACAAAAAAATAATATCGCAATCACGGGGAGAACAAACGCCTTTCGACTTCGTTAAGGGTATTTTTACACTCATTATAATAGACTTCCTGTTTATTGCAATAATAACAAAATAACACTGACCAACTAGCCACAAACCACACCCTAGTTTTTTTTTTTTCTCATCCCCAGATTAGTCAGATGGCGGGACACAGACTACGAAGCTCCCCGCGGAATAACTGAACTAGAAGCCCGAGGTCTTCGCTCGCACTCCGTTCTCCTATACGGTCAGGCAATGGGCGAGTCGCGTGTCACCGCTTGTCTTGATGACGTCATATGCACGGATTTCAACCTGCAAGTCATAGCTAGTGTCGTGCTGATGCCCGCTACTGCAAGCATCGCGCCTGGTGATACGCTGAGATATAGGTATGTTGATGTATCCTTAATGCTGCCAGCTTTCTGGGCACTTTTCCTGTTGACAGCGATGTGGACGAATTTTTTGACGCCCTGTAACCGTTTTGATACTTGTACATATTTTAATTAAGTGCTATTACAGATTTGTAGTTTGTAAATAACGCTTGACTGATAAAATAATTTAAATGATGTATTTGAGAAAAGTGATATGAATATACTTTTGAGACATTCGAGAAAAATAAATTACAAAACAAAAATAAATTGTATGTTTTCGAATGTTTTTCTTTGGTTTCTCCATAAAGACGCAAGAGTTTAACTCCCGGGAGTCAATGGATAGTCAATAATTAAGTTATTGGATTGTTCCGCAATTTCATCCTCTGCCTAGCCTTTTTCCAACTATTTTGGGATTGGCTTCCAATCTAACCGGACGCAGCTGAATACCAATATTTAGTAACTCAATCTAGTATAGTTATAGTAGTAGTGTGTGGTAGTTATTTTATCTGTATTTAAGTGTATCTATATATGTAAGTATATCAATTTTATGTTAACAAAATAGTATTTTTCTGTACTCTATCTTAATGCTGTCCTATTTGACCCAAAAGTTGACTGGTAGAGAATGCCTTGTGGCATTAAGTCCGCCTATGTACCACCCTTGTACATGAAGTTTAAATAAATATAGTAGTAAAATTATGACATTCTTAAAAGTATCACATCCTTTAGGTAAAATATCATATAAACAATATATTTCTAGGGTCGTACGCGCACGCGCAGGCCGTCTTACCGTCCAGGACATCGCCGACACTATGTACTACTTAAAAGTGCCAGACAACAGCATAGCCATACTCGAAGACACAAGCAGTCTAGTCCGAGGCACAGACAAAGGCACTACGAACGTACAGCTCATGTCGGGAGCAACTGAGGTTGCTACAGCAACCTTAACAGTTGCAGAGGCACACAGCATCCGGGTCACACTACGCCCTTCAAGCTTACTTATAAGAGGAGAACCTTTTGTAGTACACTGTGTTGTGCTAGATGATAAAGGACATGCGCTGACAGCTGGTGATCAGATTTTGATAAGGTTGGCAGTGGAAGGTGAAGCTAATGTTGATCTGTTGCGGTCGACGGAAAATGGCACCTTGACTGATGCGGTCGCTCAGAATGCTGGTGCTTTGACTATTACGGCGAGGTTGTACTCTATTGCTGGGAGGACGATTTCGCAAAAGGTATGACGATAAAAAGTTATTTTACTATCTCTGCTCTTATAACCTAGAGATAAAGTCTCTAAATTTAATAATATAAAACGGTGGTTGACGGATATGAATATTATTAACTTAGAAACACTATTCCCTACGTTTACTGCTTGTAGATAAATAATAACACCCACAATAGTTGATCTTCAAGGTTAAAACTGCTTGCCGAGGTTCGCCCGTGGATTGCTGTCCATCCATTACAAGCTGAGATCTCTCCGTGCCCCAGAAAGCACGTACATCCTTGGTCCCAGCTTTCATTTGTAGAACTAACCACTGTCTGGTTAGACTGAAAGTCAACCACAACTTTGTCTGCCTAGCCTTTCCCCAAATTTATTGGGGTCAGCTTCCAGACTTACCGGATGCAGCTACCAGTATTTTACAAGGTGCGACTGCCTATCTGGCCTCCACAACCCAGATAGTACTGGGTAATACCTTACAACCATATCAACCACAATATTGATGAGAAAAGGCTAGGCTGATAATGACGATTCACAACTATAAATGTTTTGCTACAAAATTAACTATCTACATATTCCTGTTTTGGTGTCTAGTTGTTGGTATACTAATAACTGTATAATTTTTTTTTTCTTGTAGGTGGAAGGACAAGTCACAGCTGTTGCAGTGGATCCTTTAGAAGTAGTACCACCACATACTTATGTAGCATGGACAGACACAGTGCAGTAAGTTATTATTTTATTTTTATTTATTTGTTATCCTTCTGAGTGTGTCCCACTGCTGGTCAAATGCCTCCCTTTTCTCCTTCCAAACCTCTTTATCCTGTGCAATCTCTGGCCATGATCGCCCCGCAAACAAGATCAGATCGTCACCCGCACACCACCTTCGCCGCGGTCTACCTAGGCGGCGATTTTCTCCGACTATTTTCTTATTTCAACAATTTTTTTTATCATAATTATTTATTTGGCTTACTAGTTGCAAGCCCACTGTGCATAAGTTTCTGGATTCAACATACCAAGTTTGGGTATTGCTATTGGGTTTTGGCTCCAAGAAGGCCGACACTTATATCTGGGCCTAGTTTTTGTTATTAGGCTTACACCCTTTTAAAACTAGACCTTAAAAATAATAGACAAAATGTGAGTGTGCCATAGTCCATACACCTCTAGCCTACAGTTTAGAGTATACAAGCAAACACAGGGTGTCCTCTTTGTACGAAAGAGTGGGATGTATCCACCATGCGGGCCCAGTGGCTACAGTTCAGTTCAAACTTTATGGCGGCTCAGAAGTTAGCTGCGAGTAACGGTCTGCGCAGGTATAACGGTTCACATGTATGGCGGATCGGAATATCTAACGTAAAGCTGCGCAGAACACAATTTTAAGTACTGCGCAGAGGACGCGTTGTCTTGACTGTATAATGCGCGGGGCGCAGAGGACGCATTGTCTTGACTGTATAACTTTCAGCTAACTTCCGAGCCGCTATAAAGTTTGAACCGAACTATATCAGTAGCGTGTCTAGGGGCCAACGATAGCGCAAGCCCATAAGGCAAGCAAACTGGTCAAAAACCCATAAATCATGAACAGTGTTATAAGCGTTATAAGTGAGTGTTATAAGCTCAAGACAAGCTTGTAGGCTTGTATGAAAGATACCGCCACTTATAGTGGCTATTGGTAGTTTTTACGTCATATCTTCGAATTTATGGTTGACTTTAAAATACAAACGTGTTTTTATGTTATTAGAAAATAATGTTAATGTTTCTCCAGGGAAATCAAACTCAAACATATCGGTGGTGGCGGCGAACCCGTCGTATGGTCAGAGATAGAGAGCGAGATAGCACCAGGACCTCTCTCTCTAACGACCGACGGACTTGTGACGATCCGAGGGACCGGTGAGATCGGCGTTAGAGTGCAGTTGAAGAAGTACCCGCATGTTAAAGCTATTGGAAAGTAAGTTGATCATGTAGATTTTGCAGATATTTAATTTCAGTTATCATGTCTTGTTTCAAACGTAATACCAAAGAAGCGATGGATGGACTGTGTGAAGGATGATATGGTTAGAAAGGAAGTGACTGGTGAGATGACGAGTAATAGAGAAGTATGGAAGAATGCATGCTGCGCCGACTCCAAATGAATTGGTACAAGAGCAAGAGAATGTTTCATCATATGCCTAGCCTTTTCCCAACTATGTAGGGGTCGGCTTCCAGTCTAACCAGATGCAGCTGAATACCAGTATTTTACATGGAGCGACTGCCTATCTGACCTCCACAACCCAGTTAGTACTGGGTAATACGATACCCCTTGGTAAGACTAGTTGTCAGACTTTTTGGGCCACTGACTACCTGTACTAACTGTCAAAGATCTACAATTGACAGCCGGGACCAACGGCTTAACGTTCGTTCCGAGGCACGAAGGAAACTCGGTATGTAATGGGCGGTCACCCATCTACAGACCAACCTAGGCAAGCGCGGCTTAACCTAAGGATCGACCCGAGCGGCTGTTAATATTTTGCCACGAGCTCCTCGGGCTCCAAGGGCAGGAGTAGTATGATGTTTTGTTTCAAACTCGAACGGGGCTTTTAGTCATTAGTTTATAATATATAATCGTATAACAATGTTCGTCTGAGCGACGAAAGTTGAAAAATATATAATATAGCTAGATGTCTCTAATGGCATGTCCACTGCGGAAATGGTTTGCTACGATAAGCATAGATGAAAATAATAAACCTGCCGTGATATTGCTTATACTTGTTGACCATGAAAAAGCACAATTCTTGGCTGTTTCTCATTTATCTTCTTATAATACTGGCACTGGGCAGTAACTGTACCCAAGGCTGAAGCTATAAATACCCTTGTAATTTTTGTTTGTATGCAAATTCAATTTGATGTGTATTCATTAAAATCTTTTGCAGAGTATTGGCAACACCATTTGAGCTGCTTCAAGTATCAAGTTCTGGTTTCGCTCGCGTCGGCAAACCTCATCACCTGCATATAGCGCTGACAGCAACCAACCCTGAAACCGGTGAACTGTTCAACTTTCATACGTAAGTAACAATATTAAAGAATAACATAATAATACTAATGTATTAAAATTACAAGAACAAGTCATTTGATGTTTATGCCCATTTACATTAGGTTTAAATTCCAATGCAACTACTGTACTTGCTAATTTTGCGCTGAATGTGAAACTATGGTTTAGGACACCTAAAATATAGAAAAATTATCAATTTCAATTGTTTTTTTTCGCAGATGCAACTGTGGATCGTTCGCCGTAACGTTACTAGAAGGTCCAGAACCTCAGAATGTTACTGTAGCAAACTGGATGCAACCTATGGGTTAGTATAACATTTCAATATTTAATACGTCTATCAGACGTATACATATTATTCAAGAAAGCTATTTCTTTACATTATTTGTACAGAGCGTTAGAACAGTGAAGACCAATTTTTTTGTTCTATATTCTTTTAATGTTTTCGTTCATTATTCTAGATGGTGCCTGCTGCGTATTAGAATGCGCCTGGAGTACCCGCGGTGTGTCTACAGTGCGTGTGTCTCGTGGACGCCTCGGTGACACCACTCGCGTGGCAGTTCGGGCGGCTCCTACTCTGTTGTGGCCTCAAAACGCCGCTGCGTTGCCTGGCGCTACACTCCCGGTAAGTCTCGCGGACGTATCTACGTCTAGCAGACGTGTCTCTAGCAGACGCATCTACATTAAGTAGACACGTCTAAGTCTCGCGTCTAATCATTCTGCAGCATGGCTTTGCTTTAAAACTATAATTACGGTAACAAAAAAAAGCACATGCGAGGCCAAAAAGACTCCGATTTCAGCATGATGCAACATCTCTTCATCCATGAAACAGACTTAGTCCTTCAACCGTTATTATATCAATGTTATATTCAATAGGTTCTAGCAGAGGGCGAAGCGCTAGTGCCAGTGTCCCACGACGCCCGAGTGGCTGAGATAAGCAAGCGAGATGGACCGGCCCCTCATAAATACCCTGATGTTCAACTGTTCACCTTCAAGTGTCGTAGGGTATGTGTTTATTATTATTTGTATAGTATAGACAGCACACATGAATTTTAAAAGTACCCTTTTTTTTCAAATATTTTTTGTACTTCAATAGATCAAAATGTTTGTAGTTCTATTCAGGCCGGCAGCTACCTAACAGAGTGGTTGCTATTGCATTTTTGATATGGTCAATACTTTGTGGCAGAATGGATATACATGTATGTATATGTTTCGTTCATTTTGAAGTCATTCACTATAATATGTGACTGTCATTCTTTACAGAAAGGCGAGACCCGTCTAGAGCTTGCATCGGAAACGGACGAGGAGCGCGAGGCAGTGTCGCTGGACGCTCGCTGCGCGTCGCACGTGTCGCGCGTGCGCCTGGAGCCGCCGGACTCGCCCGGGAACTGCTCCACACCTCCCAAGTACGTGTTATGTATACAACCATACCACAAATTCAAGCGCAACGCAAGACTGCGGTTGATCAAATGATAAAATATGATTCACGATATGAAATGTGATCAATACTCGAATAAAAAATAATGCAGAAGCGCATATTGTGTGTCCCTTTGACGAATGTGACTTTTCATCAAAAACAGCAGCAATCGGACTGCCTCGTTGGTCTAATGGTCGCAATCGCGACTGATGAGCATGAGGTCCTGGGCCCGATTCCCTGGTCGGGCAAATTGCTATTGGGGTTTTACATCAGGAGTTTCTTAGTAGCAGCCACGGAGTCTAGATTTGTGTCAGTTTGATGGCAATAGGCTCGTCCTCTATTACATGGAACTTAATTATAAGGCGAAAAGTGTACTATTAGGTACACCTCTACCTAACCCTTCAAGGTTGACAGGCTTGATGATATATTAAGCAATCGGTGGTTGTGTCGCTATTTTTCGAATTTAGCAACTTCCCGACCTAATAGCAACAATAATAATACCCATATTACTTTACAGAATCTGGCTTCGTCCTGGTCAAGAGTTGTCAGTGAAAGTGACTCTATTAGACGCGATAGGCCGCGAACTTCTTGACGAGAATGGCCCTAAGATGTCATGGGAAATTGAACCTCATCACCCCGGATTACAGTACAAGGCTACTAACAGGCTGTTTGTTGAACTGCATCCTGAGTACATGCCTGTGCCTGTACCGTTGAAATATTATCAAGTAAGTGTAAAATGATAGAATGAAGTAGAAAGTATTGTTAAGAGCTGGGTATGGGATAAATTAAATACTACTGATTAAACACGAAATAACTTTAATAATCACAAAATACTAAAAACATAATCACAAATACACTACTGATCACTTAGATATCTCACTTCTAGTTCACTTCGATTCGCTTCGTTGTGTAGCCAAAATCAGACTGACTGCTCCCGCAAACTCGACGGCTACTTATATGACGACCGATCCTTCGAGAAAGATCTACAACATTCTCGAACGTTCTTCACAGTCCATAGTGAAACATCATCCTTCTAGAAAGTTCCACAGCTTTCTCGAATCTTCTAGAAAGCTCCATAGTAGAACATTGTCCTTCGAGAAACTTCACAAGTTTCTCGAATCTTCTAGACAGATCTATAGTGGAACATTTTTTACTCTAATCGTCTAACAAGTCCTTACAGGAATATTCGAGACTCATACGTAATCTAGAATGTTCTCGTAAGGCTACCGACGTAACAGTATACCTCTTGATCAAGTTGGTCATGACACTGAATTAGGCATCATGATAAGTTATTGTTTCTGTCCATCGCTATCATAACACTCGGATGAGTAACATCCAACAAAAAATAAAGAATTAACAATTACTGTGAGAAAAATAGAATATTTTGGTCTCGCGCGGTGTCAATGTAATATGACAGAGCGCCGCTGTTGAAACACTCATTTGTAAAATGTTTTGATCAAAAAATTCTATGTAAATCTACACTAATATTATAAAGAGGAATGATTTGTATTTTTGTGTGTATGTTTGTAATGAATAAACTCAAAAACTACTGCGCCGATTTCAAAAATTCTTTCACCATTAGAAAGTTACATTCACCCTGAGTAACATAGGCTAAAAATATAAATAAAATCTTATGTCCACCCGTGCGAAGCCGGGACGGGTCGCAAGTCTTTAAATGATTGTGAAATGTATTGAAAACAAAATGGCGTCGTTAGTTCTGATGTCGGCCCAGCGCCAAACCATCCATATGCAGCTATACATAGTTTGCGTGTGTGTGCAAAATATCTGCAATGGTGGGGCGTGCAATTGTAAGTACTACATGTTGTCTGCCTTACAAAGTTTTTTTTTTTTGTTTTCAGGTAGTGTTAGCCGATGACCTAGCTATTGGATGGACTGGTGTGTTGAAAGCGAGCATTCCTGATGCGACTGCGTCTATTCAGGCGAGAGTTGTCGCTCCGTTGAAATGCGATCCTATCAAGGTAAAGAAATTAATCCTAAAATCATTATGGCCTGTATCGTCATTTCTGTCTATGTTTATGGCGTATCCAGCTTACAATTTCAGACACTTTTTTTTTACTTACCCGGGTACTACGAAACGGGAGGTCAAAACTACTCTTTTATTGCTCAAGTGTAGATAGGATACCTATGATGAATATTTGCGGGCAGAATTTACCTATAGAGCTGTATTTAAAAAAAATAAAAAATTGTTTGTTTTTCATAAAAATATTGATGGACTATTAAAATTGCACTTGTTCCTAGTCTATCCTCACCATCAGATCTCGCGCTATTATTTTGTGTCGCATCTTTTCTTTAAGTTTTCTAAGAAACTATAGCTTCCTTGAAATCACAAATACCTATACTGTTGTTCTAGGTGAACATAGCCTGGGAAAGTGAAACAGTGAGCAACATAGCCAGCGTCACAGGCGGCAGCGGGCGCTACGCCGTGGAGGCACCCAAGGGTGTCGCGGCCGAGCTGCAGGCCGGCGCACTCACGGCCACCGTGCCCGGCCCGGGGACCTACGACCTGCTGGTCACGGACATGTGTGTGCACGGAGAGAAACAGTTGGTTGAGGTGAGTTCAAGAAAAATATCAGAGAGCAGGCTGTGTGACGTTGAAAAATCAACTTGATAACCTTGCTCTAAAGTCGAAATGTTTGTTTTATTGATTCCCAAACAATATTAATATAATAGAAATCACAATTTATCGGCAAGCAAAAAGTTTCGTCAAATTGTATGCTGCACCTATGTCAATACGGTAAACCTGTTAAATATTTTGTGTAAATATTTGCCAACAATTCTCGTGTAAACGAAATGCAGTGGCTGAGTTTGATTTTTAGACTTATTGCGTGTCTGTCCAACACCTTTATCGTCAGGTCCTTTACTTAGTAGAATTATTGTGATTGATTAACTGAAAACACTAAAACAAAATCCAGGTTTTAGATCCATCCAATCAATGCGGTATGCCGTATGTCAAGTTGTTTTCGGTATTTTTTCATATTGGTAGTAATTTATTAATTCTAAGTGATAAAAATTGCATAATTTTAGATACCCAACATCTCGAAATGGTTTCGGTATGAGCACAGATTAATTGTTATTTTACATACCGAAATTATCAATTCCAGGCCCTATACGAATATCCTTTTGAGTAATACAGGCGTACATATCTATGTCAATCTATATCCCAACAGGTCCACATCGAAGAGGTTCTAAGCGTGGAAGTGTCAACATCCCGCGCAGTGGGCGTGGGCGCGTGCGTGCCGATCTCTGCGCTCGTGAAGGGCGTGTCGCACCGCTACCTGTCCGCCGGCCGCGCGCCCGACTGGCGGGCCGGGGGATATGTCACCGTGAGGGACGGCAGCATGTGCGGGGTTAAGGAGGGAACCGGGAGGGTTAGGGCGCTGTTTGGAGGGATTTGGAGCCCTGAAGTTGAGGTGAGAGTCTTAATAACTGAAGTTTTTAAACTAGGTTGAGGTCGATCAGCGTTAAGCATGGCCTCAAAACATAATTGATGGTTGATTGTTGTCATCGACCAACTGCAATCATTTTTCCGAATTAATTTTAAGGACTGTGTTTTAGTACGGACTCAGTCTTGAATTTAGACCTAAAACTAAAAGATTTAATACATACATCTATTCAAATATAGCTCTTAAACTTAATGTTAACATTGTTGTACAGGTGCTAGTGTTCCCGCCACTAGAAGTGGTCCCAGCCCGGTCCCGCGTCCCGCCGGGCGCGCGCCTGCAGCTGCGGCACCAGGGCGGGCCCCCGCCGCACCTGGCCGCCCTTCAGTACAAGGCTACTACGGGACTCAGTCATGTTGAGGTATGTTAACGGCTTTCATAAGGGAAATTATTAACCGGACGAATAAACGCTTCCATCATCATCTGCCCACAGCAGTTCACTGCTGGACATACACCTTACGTTTACCGATTCGCGGTCTCCACTCAAGAATACGTCTACCCCACAAAAATTAAATGGGCTACTAATTTGCTGAATGGGCAACTATTATACCAAGTGATTAACATATTTATCTGGCCACTGCGGAAAGAGGAACATAGGAAGCGAGAGAGAGTGAAGCGTGCTTGGGACTTGTGGCATTCCGATTTGAACAGGTTAGGTACGAAGGGGATGGCGGGGTCTAGTGAGCGGGCGAACGCGTGAATTATGACCCCGGCTTCCCCTTCGTGTTAGGTTACTTTAAATAGGAGCCCCGCGCAGAGGGGCAACGTCGACTGCGCCTTATCTACAATCTAGTAGTTAATAAACTTGTTTTCGTTTTTTTTCTGAGTATTTGAAGTATTACACTGATCGTATTAAACATAACAGTAACTCGAATTGGTATTTTCAAGTCACCGTTTTAAACATTTAATTTTGTATTTTGTATTCGTATTTGTTTGTCGCCCACTTAATATTTGAGTACCCTATATTCAATATTTTTGACATCTTTAATTTGAATTTATTTTTGCTCGTTTACATACTACCCCTTTCATAATAATAATTATTTACTCCAAAACAACGTGTTCAATTTGCTAGTAAGTATGAAAAAAGTCTCTTTCTGTATACGTCATCGTCGTGATGCAAGAAAAAAAGGACGTCAATTAGAGAATCACGGATTGTATGGCTGGCAATATGTTCAATGTTTTCCGAAGCGTTCAGTATGTATTAAACATGTCGCTACATTCAGCATGGTATTTATGTTTGGCCAGTGTCTGAGCTACTGATTCCTAAGAACCGATTTTACCAACTTCCCTGAATTAAAGACATGATGTCTTAATAAGAAGAAGTTTGCAAAACAAGTTATTTATTTTAATCCTAGTTATTTTTCCTCGACAGGTGACATCGTCGGGTACCGTACACGGCTTGTCAATCGGCACTTCCCGCATCAAGCTGGTGGCTACTGACATCGCTAATGTTGAGATGGCGAGCGCTGAATCTGAAGTTGAGGTAACATAGATTGATTACATTTGTATAATAAAAATCAAATCAAAAACAATCATCAACAGGATCAACTTTTGTACAAGTTATGAGTACTCAGTTAAGCCCACAGAAGACGCAAGCAGACTGTTCAGAAACCTTTAAAATTATGTTGGGTAGAATGTTATAGGGGCAAGCCATGCTTTTAGACTTGAATAAAGGTACCGCCACTGAATGAGGGCTATCGTTTTTAAGCTCACCAGATGGCGCGACTGTCGATTAAGGTCCTGTCAATAATTTTATTTTATTCTTTTTAGTACCAATAACTTCATAAAAACTATATTTTATTACGTATAACAACATAGTGGAAACTTCAGGTTCATATATTTACAATATTCTCCCTAAAATTAGCAAGCATGAAACATTTAAAAATCATTTTACCTCCAAGTACTGAAAATTAAGATTCTAAGTTGCTACTTAAAATCTTCAAGTCATAATTAATCAGGAATGGCTCAATATAGTCCACAATCGTGAATATTTGTAAAAATACGTGTTAAAACAGCACGCAACGCGCGAAAAATCTATGACATCTGACATTTCGGTGCCCCCGCGCTACACTAGCGCCTCTAGCGGCGAATTCACACGCGATAGCCTCCATTACACACAAAAAACAGAAACAAGAAGGTACACAGAGAGGATCTGAGGACGCGCGAGTCGCACGCCTGTCTCCCGCCACCACGAGAAGCGCGCGAGCGGGACGGGAGCGGGTGTAGCGTCGTTGCATTGCGTCGTAATTCACGTATTCCTGAGTAGGCAGTCAATAATGAAATAATAATTCTTCATCCGTGTCCGAATCCCCCGACATCTCACTGCGTTTTGATAGCAACCGTTGTCTAGTCGAGTACGCCCGAACCGCGCCCGACCCGCTGCCGACACGCGCCCGCGTTTTGCGTGACGGTAATGATCAGCGCGTCTCATCTGACGGACACGACCCGACCCGCACGATGATTCGAGCTTTACATGATGTAAGCGGCTTTATTTTACGTACAAATATGTTGTTAACAGGTGATACCGATATCAGGCGTCCGCGTAAAGGCGGCGACCCAGACCCTGCTGGTAGGCTGCCCCAGCCCGGTGTGGGTGGAGGCGGGAGGGCTGAGTGCGGGCGCACTGGCCGCGCTGCAGCCGCCGCCGCGCGTCACGTGGACGCTGCGGGACCCGGCCGCGGCCCGCCTCTATACTACACATGCTGATGGTAGCTGCTGAAACCTTATAAAAGTCTCTTGTATCTATTAAAAATGCCTGAAAGGAGAACTGAAAATTTCAGGTTTAAATCATCATTACTTTAACCGAAAGGTGTCGCGGGCCTGTGGACGGTGAGCTATGGGCTAGCTCGCCGTCCGTCCATCTTATGACGACAGGCCGTGTCGACGGCGCGTTCGTGTTCCACGCGCGCCTCAGAGAGATGTCAGCAAACGGGAAGGGGTCCGAAAGGGCCGACGCCTGCCAGGGTTGCGAGACTGTTCGAAAGAGATACCGCGGCCCTGGAACACAAAGGGCAAAGGAAGGAACATGGATGGGTTTTAGTCAGTAAAAGTCTGACACTCCCTCCTGCTCTGCCCAGAGCGGGAGGAGTTATTTGATGATTTCCCATAAAAAAAAAAAGTCGAAAGGTGTCCTCTCCTTGTAATACAGCGGGTCAAATTAACGACCTCCAATTTAGGCATCGTGTAGTTGATATCATGTTTACCATTTTGTAATTATTCACAGACATGCTCGAGCGATCGGTAGCCGAGGGTCTGTCCGTGCGAGTAGTACCGTTAAAGCCAGGAGTCATTACTATTGATGTTCGAGTGAGGAACATGGGACAGGTAAGATCAAATGTTCAAATATAGAGCATTTTAAAGTCTAGTGATCTAGTGCGCGACTGCTGAGCATGAGGTCCTGGGTTTGATTCCCAGGTCAGGCAAAGTGTTATTGGGTGTTCCATCAGGAATTTCGCTGTAGCAGCCACGGAGTCTGGATTTGCGCCCGGTTGATGGCAATAGGCTCGCCCCCGATTACATGGGACCTGTACTATTAGGTACAACTCTGCCTAACCCTTTGGGGATTACAAGTGTGATATTATGTGTTATGTATAACTAGCGACCCGCCCCGGCTTCGCACGGGTGCAACGTTATATAGGGTGACTGGTAATTAGTGAACGATACTTAAACACGTGATTGTGCTCATGATAACCAACAATTTTTATTATGGGAGCAAAGCTGAAATCGCGAAAAAAATATCAGCTGTTCAGTACATTTATGTTTGCCTAATGTACTGAACAGCTGATATTTTTTTCGCGATTTCGGCTTTGCTCCCATAATAAAAATTGTTTGTTATCATGAGCACAATCACGTGTTTAAGTATCGTACACTAATTGCCAGTCACCCTATATATTATAAACCTTCCCCTTGAATCACTTTATCTATTTAAAAAAACTCATCAAAATCCGTTGCGCAGTTTTAAAGATCTAACCATACATAGGGACAGACAGAGGGAAGCGACTTTGTTTTATATTATGTAGTGATTTTTTGTAGGGAAACCGACACTAAAACTAATATTTACATGATCTAGGAAAAACGAAAAATTTTCAGGCTAGGGTATTTTAGGAACGGCCACATTTTTCACTTTTTAAGGAAATATGTCGCCGACTGGTCGACACTTTGCGTGACCAGAGGGCTGGCTCTTTGGTCAAAGAATTAGCTTTGCCATTCAACGTGGCAACGCTGCCAGTCTTCTGGGCACGTTTCCGGATGACAGCGATGGCGAGGTATACTTTGGCGCCTAAGTGTCCTATTGTCGTCGTTGTATATATGTAGGAACTTAGTTTTAGTCTTCTTTTTAGCATTATTTAGTTCTATTTGTAGTCTATATAAATAATGTACTTAATAGATATACACAATATAATAAATTATTAAGTTGTGAATAAAAATTAAAAAAAACACGTCCGCCTCACAATCAGGCAGATGTATTCATAAAACTCAGAGGTCACATTAAAACAGCCTCGAAAATGACGTTCAATGTTTTCATTCCCTAAATCCATTTTTTCCCCTTCAGGCAGCAGAAACCCGTTCCTGGGACAGCACAATCGAGATCCTAGGTCTATCCGACATCCGAACGTCAATCGAAGGTCAATCCAAGGAGTTATCTTCAGGAGACCGGCTTGCCTTAGCAGTCAGCTCTGTGATCAAGATGAAGTCTTTGCCTCGAGGCAGTTGGAAGGCGTATGGTGATGGTGCCCTGTCTATAAGCGCTGGCGGTGAAGTGACGGCTGTGAGGCCAGGGTACGGAGTGATAGTGGCACAGCATAAGGATGATAGGAATAATATTTATAGAGAGACGGTGAGTTGATTTGTTTTCGTTATATATACTAACTAGCTGACCCGCGCAACTTCGTCTGCGTGCGTGGGTACATAAAAGAAAGAGAGGTTAGAGAGAATGTGCGTCAACCTTTAAAGTTAGACATATGGCCATTGCGGATATTTTTTTAGAGCTTTTTAAGAAGGACAATTCCGACATACATGATAATTGCGTAACTTTAACCGTTCACGCACAACGGAAGCTCTCAAAAGGAGTAAATCCCTATTATATACTATAACCGATGGATAATCATCAAATGACCCCTCCCACTCTGGACGGAGCGGAAGGGAGTGTCAGACTTGTACTGACTAAAATCCATCCACGTTTCGTCTATTGCCCTTTGCGTTCCAGGGCTGCGGTGTCGCTTTCGAACAGTCCCGCAACCCTGGCAGGCCTCGCTCCTCTCGAATCCCTTCCCGTTTGCTGACATCTTTTTGAGGCGCGTGTGGAACACGAACACGCCGTCACCACGGCCTTTCGTCATAAGACGGACAGATGGCGATCTAGACCATTACTCACCGTCCACAGGCCCGCGACCCTCGACAGCCTTACGTCTTCATCTTTAAGACACTCGATGACAATCATACACCAGCTAGAACGAAAGTTCTCATCAAAGTTCTTGAAATGAGCCGAGACACGATAAAACTGCTGTAAACTGTTGCGGACCTCTTGCAACTGCCTTCCATCTCCATCGTCAGACCTTTGATGATAGACATACTCCAGGCAGGTCTAAATTTCACATCAAGGTGCATGAAATCAGCCGAAACACGATATAGATGCTGTAAACTCTTGAGGATCTTTTGCAACTATCTTCCGTCCGCATCGTCAGACCTTCGATGACAGTCATACTCCAGCTAGGTCTAAAGTTCTCATCAAGGTACATGAAATGAGCCCAGACACGATATAGATGCTGTAAACTCTTGAGGACCTCTTGCAACTGCTTTCCTTCTCCATCGTCAGACATTCGATGAAAGTAATTCTGAGTTAGGTTTAAAGTTTTCATCAAAGCGAATGAAATGAGCCCAATAACATTATACCTGCTGCAAACTGTTTAGGACCGCTTGCAACTGCCATTTGTCTCTATAGTTTGACCGTCGATGACAGTCATACTTCAGCAAGGCCTAAAGTTCTCATCAAGGTGCATGAAATGAACCCAAACACGTTATTGTTGCTGCAAACTCTTGAGGACCTCTTGCAAGTGCCTTCCGTCTCCATCGTCAGACCTTCGATGACATCATACTCCAGCTAGATCTAAAGTTCTCATCAGGGTGCAGGAAATGAGCCCAAACACGATTTCTCAATTTAAAAAACAAAAGATCATGCTTAACGGACTTCTCTATAAAAAGTTATGCGTGGTCAGGTCATACATAAAATAAGAATATATAGACGCGTCGAATTGAGAACCTCCTCTTTTTGTTTCGTTGGTTAATAAACCAAGCTTCAGACATTTAACACGGGCGAGGGTCATCTTTCACGGAAAACTTAACACCGCGAGTCAGAAAAGGGAGTGAAATTAATAGCGCCATCTATCGAGCACGACATTAAACCGTTAAAATATAATGCATGTAAAACGATCGAACAAACACTCTACAGGGTTATAGCGTCATGTAGACTAATCTAGAGTACTTTTTGCTATAAGAACTTTTTTGTAAAGCTGGTCAACCGATTTAAAAGTTATCTTGTGAGCACATTTTTATTAATTAGTACCATTTTGGTGCAATAGATGTCGTTGCATGTATCTTACACAATGATGGTAAGTTCTTCTTGAACAATTTAAATTCATAAATCTTTTGATAGAGAGCACTGATTACAATTAAACAAAAACCAAAACCTTCTCTAAGTTCCCCACAATATTTGTGCATTGAATCTAATCACATTGGTTTTCCCAACAACATGAAGCCCGCCTCGCAGCGCGCGCGGGTCATTATTTTGATGCGGAGTTATTTTAAAACTGTGATATCTCCTAAGATATTCATCTAAATTGAATGGTGTAGAGAACAATTTTGGTCACAATTGAATGCTAAAGATGACTAACATATTTATTTTGATAAGGATTAATACTATGTCGGTAAAAATACCTTTGCAAATAAAGCACTATTTTTGACCAAATTTTAAAATCATAAAAATGGTTATTGTTAGTCAACCTTAAAAGATAGGCATGTGCTGTCGCGGACTTTTTTTTAGACATTTTTAAGAGGAATAATTCCCTAATACATTATTTTTGTGCAACTTTAACCGGTTAACCAGCGCACGCAACGGAAGCTCTCAAAGAAAATAAATTTTCCCCGTTTTTGCAACATTTTTCATTGATGCTCAGCTCCTATTGATTGTAGCGTGATGTATATAGCCTATAGCCTTCCTCGATATATAAGCTATCCAACACTAAAAGATTTTTTCAATTCGAACCCGTAGTTCCTCAGATTAGCGCGTTCAAACAAACAAACAAACAAACAAACAAACTCTTCAGCTTTATAATATTAGTATAGATAATATAAAGAGGTCAAGTTTGTGAGGTTGTAGGGGGTAATCTCTAGATCTACTGAACCGATTTTGAAAATTCTTTCACTAATAGGAAGCTATACATTATCCCCGAGTGCCATAGTAGCCTATGGCAACGTGCCCGTGTGATAATTTCCGACCAAAACGCGAGCGAAGCCGCGGGCAACAGCTAGTGTGAGATAGAGATGAACTGAAGCGAAAATATGTTCGATTTTGTTGTGTTAAAATGCTTAATCCTTTGCTCGGGCAATCAATGATAATCTGAATCGAATAAAATGGTCTAATTAATACAGTGCTTTGTCCAAAATTGAAGAGGGAATACACTTTATAGGTGATGTTATGTTTGTGATGAGGGCCAGCCCGGTTTTTGAGCTTGAATGTAGGTGCCGCCACTGTATCCTCACCGAATATTTAAGTAAGTATCGAATTTTTACGATTGTTGGCCATTTCAACATAATATCAATATTCTTTGTAATTCGCTGTCTCATTCAATTTTTTGAAGGAAGAATTTGTTTGTTTCCTTAGGCCATTCACGTGGAGGTGGCAGTACCAACGTACTGCACCGCGGAACCCTCAGGCTCCGTGCACGAGAGCAGCGTGCGCCTGGTGATGCGCAGCTCGGTAGGGCGCGCCCTGCTGGCGCCGCACGCCAACGTGTCCGCGCTGGCGCCGCTAGCCGCGCACGAGCGACACAAGCGCTCCGCTGACAGGTAAACATGACACATGTAACCTATGCATCCTACGAAAAAATACCTTCTATCAAAACATAATGAATATTTCCCTAACTCTGTGGGATGGGGATTTCACAAATAAGGTCGGTTCCACACATTAAAAAATGCACACTTCTCTGGGTACAACAAGTGTTCTTGCGACTGTCATTCACTGGTAAGCGCAGTCGAATTACAAATGGCGACGTCAAAAATTTGCCGCGTCAAAGAACGGTTACATGTGATTAACTCCGAATTGATCAACGTTTTCTTGCGGCGACCGCAGGTTCTCGTACGTGAATGTATGCTCTGCCTGTTCACTTGGTCGCTGTATGGAACAAGTCTACTTTTTACCCCTCTTTACATCTATTCAAATAAATAAAATTCAAGTGTCTGTTTATAATTTCAAAATAACAGCTTCTTACTGAATACACGAAAGTATATGAGGTACATAATACAAAAATTTCATTTTTTTTTGGTCTTTCTAATAATAATAATAATAATAGTTTATTTCCAAAAAACTTAGCACTAATTTACAGTGGTAATGTGGCAACAATTTCAATTTAGGCAAAGAGATTAGCGTCTGTAGCCGAACTAGGCATAGCCTGTATTTCGGCTATCAGCACCATTCCCCTCGAGTATTTATAATATAAGATTATGTGCCAAACAATAGAGGCTTACTAAATTTAAACAGTACTGCAGCAAATTGCAAATAGGTAAGTAAGTAAGTAAGTACATAACTTAATCTAATTATTAAATGGATAGAGTGTAAGTGTGTTAGTGTGCATGTGATGTATGAGTATAATATGTAGGTGTGTGTGAGAGAATAATTATGAGGTGAGTATGTTGGTGTGTGTATGCTTGAGTGTATGTATGTGTAGGTGAGTTAAGTAGATAGTGTGTCTTTGTTTACTGTGCTCTTAGCTGAATTCTTAGGTTGGTAAGAATAATAGTTGTTCCGTTTCCTCGTAGCTTAATTTCTGTAAGTACTGGCATACTTTTAATTTACATTGTTTTCTAGGCAACGGGTATATATGTAATGTTTTATTAAGTTTGTTGTAAAGGTAAGGGCCTAGAAAACTTATAAATCTTTTACCAAAGTTTGTTTTAAATGTGGTTAAATAGTCACATACATGATATTTGCGACGTCTCTGTAATAAGATTGGGTTGTAGGGCTGTTTTTTATGTTCTTGCAAGATAATTTTAAGTATAAATAACTGTCTTACTGTCAATACCTCGCACAACTGGAACAGTGTAATAGTAGGAAAACGCATCGGTTTAAACGTGCTAACCTTCAGAATAGCTCTCTGGGCGACCTCAACTGCCTTCAGCGTGGTTTTGCAGATACCTCCCCAGGATGAAATGCAGTAGGTAAGAAGCGACTGACAAAGAGCCTGATATATACGCTTCAGCAGTGCAGGGTCCGCGACATGACGTAGGTTTTTAAAAACATAAATTAATTTTCGTACTCTATTACAAAGAATTTTGACGTGTTCTTTAAAGTTTAAGTTATTGTCTAAAGTGATACCTAGGTACTTTAGAGTATTTACGCGTTCCAGAGGTGAACATGCGCAACTACCAGTAGAAATACACTCATGTGAAACAATCCGTAGTTCGCTACGAATATTCACCGCTTGCCTAATGCTGAAACAAACATACTTAGTTTTATCTACGTTTAAAGTAAGTATGTTGTTATGCAGCCATCCCTTAGTCCTATCAAAGCCATTTTGTGCGATAGTGAAGACCTCCTCCCAACTATCACCTGCAAACACCAACGCAGTGTCATCCGCGAAAGAGATAATTTCACCTTTAGTAAGTTTAAGACACGTAAGCTCATTTATGTACACAAGGAATAGGGTGGGCCCCAGTATACTTCCCTGAGGCACGCCGTGTGTAACTGGAAGGTGTGTACTTTTGTGTTTATCCACTCGGACACACTGAGTTCGCCCCGAGAGGTAGCTTTTGAAAAGTTCAAGCTGGGTTCCCCTGATACCCAGTGCCTCCAATTTGTTAAGTAAGAGGGAGACAGAAATCGTATCAAATGCCTTTGCCAGGTCAAGAAAAATAGAGAGACATTTTTTCCCTTTGTCGAGATTAGAACTAATGAATTCCATAAGTTTATTCACTGCCTGTTCAGTAGATTTTCCGTGCCTAAACCCATATTGGTTTACTGAAAGCAGTTTATTTGTTTCGAGATATTTTACTAGACGAGTGTTTATAATTTTCTCAAGAATTTTGGATATTGCGGGTAGTATGGATATCGGTCTATAGTTGTTTATACGACTTCTGTCTCCGTTCTTATAGATTGGGCACACTTCTGATCGTTTTAGGGAATCAGGAAACACTCCAGTTTTTAAACAATCATTGAAAATTTTTTCCAGAGGATGTAAGAGAGTATTTTTATGTTGTTTTAGGAATCTACTGCTGATATTATCACATCCTGGTGCACTGTCTGTTTTTAGGCCCATGATAAAATGTCCAATCTCGTATTTGTCTGTCTCAGTTAAGACGAAGGAATTGGGGACATTTAGTACTTTATCTTGGGTATTAGTTAGTACTGGTTGATTCCGGAAATTAATATTTTGTTGACAAATTTTATTCGCTAGTGAGCTACCCACATTTATAAAATAGCTGTTTGCCACGTGAAGTGATTGGTCAGGAGTAGATGAGAGAGCTAGTAAATCTTTATGGTGTTGTGTTGTTTTTGTTGTGTGTGTGATGTGTTTGATGACTTTCCATAATTTCTTATTGTCGTTCTGTGCTTCTATGATTTGGTTTTTTTCATATGCTCATTTTAACCTACGTAATAGATTATTACAGAAATTTCTGTATCGTTTGTAGGTAATTCTCAAGACTTCGTTATCCGGATCAATGCTTGCCTTTTTATGTAGTTGGTCTCTATTTCGCATGCAACGAAGTAGTCCTGGAGTTATCCAGGGCTTAATGATTTTTTGGCGTCTAGAAAGTGTTACGATGTTTGTATTCTTTTCTATTACTTTTTGTATGCATTGTGTTAAATAATTTAGGCTAGTGTTTGGGTCTTCTGTATGATAAATGGGATCAAAATTAATATGTAAAATGTCTTGTGCTATTGTTTTATCGTCAATTATGGTCTTTGTTGTAGTTGCATGTAGCCGTGGTTTTTTTAAATTTAAACAAAATAAAACGGGATGGTGATCTGTTAATGTTGCATTAGGGACTATGGTGATGGAGGAGACTTTAGTTTTTATAAGGACGTGGTCTATGCATGTTTGGCGAGCGCTCCGAGTAACTAGAGTGTGCGCTGGCAGTAGACCGTGCGAAGCAGCTAATGTTAGATAGCGTTCCCCGTCAGATTTAATTTTATTTGAGTTAATTGCTAGATTCATGTCGCCTATAACAACGATGTGCTCGAAAGAAGACACTGACTGTAACATATTGTCCAACGAGAAGAGGAACGGCTCCAGTTTTATGTAGGAAGGCGATCTGTATAGGGCCATAATGGCAATTTTATTTCCAATGGTGGCTATTAGGCAATTGCTTTCATGAAATTCAGGTTCAATTATGATTAGGTTAATGTCTTCTTTGTAGTAGATAACTACTCCATCATTTTGTATGGGGTTTGTATTTGTTGCTACATGAGAGTAGCCAGATAGGTGAGGGATTACCGTTGCACTTTTTAGCCAACACTCTGTTAAAATTAGTATATCGCATTTAAGTTTAAGTCTTTGTAGTAAAGCCTCCAGGCCGGGCAGATTTCGGTTTATGCTTCGTATATTTTGTGTCAATATAACTAGGTTGTTTATAGTAGAAGTAATAATATTTTGACAATCCTCAAGGTCCGCGGCTTGTGAGTGAGATACGGATAACTGGTCAATATTTTCAGATAAATTAGTTACGTCGTCGAATGATTAACAAGAGAGTGGGTATAGACAAGAGTTTTGGTCAAGGTAGGTACACCGATTATGGAAAGAGTTTGTATGTAAATTGTAAAACAGTGTTTATGAGCATGTTTTGTGTGTAGAGTGATTGAGATTTTGATTTGATGAGTAGGTGAGCTGTGTAAACTAAGTTTGTTTGAAAAATAAGTTGTGTGTAATATTGTAAAAGTGTTTAGGTGGGGTAAGGTTATGAATAAGGAGTATTTTAATAGTTTATGGATTTCCCTGAATAAATGTGAAAGGTTAGTGTGGCCGTTGAGTTGTAGTATGTAAGTGTAAAAATAATCAATAGAATCAAACTTAAAATTAGCATGCAATCTTATAGTTAATGTAATAATAAGGCAAGATATGAATAGAGCAACAATTAGTCACAGCGGTTTAACATTATTGCGTAACTTTTCCAAATCAGCGTCATTGTTTATCCGAATATGTGAGGAGTCTTCGTTGTTTTTTAGGTAAACAATACCATTTGCTGTCCAGCAGAAGCTGTACCCATGACTTTTCCGGAATTGACGGGCTAAAAAATACAGTCTCTGGGTTTTATGAGTGAGGGCCTCTGATATGTATATTGGTTTTTGACTATAACTTAAGTTAAGATGGGTCGTGTTTAACTTGTTGCCTTTTTGTTTAATTTTGTTGAAAGTTTTTACAGATTTGAGGACCTTTTCTTTCAAGAGCACAGTGGTGAAATCGACTACGATGGGATCTGAAGAATCTTTTGATTTTAATCTGTATATATCTTTTATATTACTGGTGTTAATATCAACATTTAATATTTCACCTAATTTAGAAATCTCGCTTACAAGAGTATCCTTAGTTTCTCCATTTTGTTTTGGTATGTTTCGTATTTCTATCCCCACCCCACGAGTTTTCCTTTCCAAAGTTTCCAGTTTGTCCTCCAATTCTTTAATAATTAATTTGTCTGATTGTCTTTCTTTCTCAAGATAAGCTATTTTAGATAAGAACTCGTCATATTTATTTGACATTAGGTCTATACTTGCTTGTAAGTCTTGAAAACGTTTTTCTTGTTCGTTGGAGAAAGACGAGAACATTTTTTTAATTATTTCTAAAAGATCGGATTTTTCCCCGTCATATTTTCGCTTCTTTCTTTCATTTATGTTTGCCGCTAGGGTATGTAGATCGGGTTCTGACTCGCAGTGTACTATGGATGACTCACTTAGTTCTTTTGTTGACGCAAACATTATTGGACCACGAGTGATTTCCGTTGGCGTTTTAACGGGTGTTGGGTGTAACTGGTGGACAGCGATGTAGCGGTATGGTTCCCTTTGTGAAGTACTAGGACAAGAAGCTGTGGCAGTAGTATAACATTTACTGTCTGTAGTGTCTGCACACTCTACCGTTAATTGCGGATCCGAATACTCTCACGACACTCTTCTATATTATTATTTAAATATAACTAGACAGCGATGATGTTTAGGGTATTTACCGTAATGGTCATTTAGTACTAGGCGCCCAAACAATGCAGATGGTAATGGTTCTTCCCGGGTCAGCACGCAGAGCTCACCCCGCTGTCGCACAATAGGTTGAGGACAGTGCGCACGCGCTGATGCGATGTCCCGAGATAGCGAGTACTAGGAGCGTAGACAGCGAGCGGAGTGATCGGAACGTTGCTGGCGACTCGGTGCGTCACGTGCGTGCGACAGAGATAGTACTATACCTCTGGGTTTCGCTGCAGATGGGTGGAGCTTCTGTGTTCGCGCGGCCGCGCCGGGTACTTGTTCGAAGTAGATGAATCCACTGACTCCTGGGAGATATGCACTCCTATTTTCTTGATAGATATTTAATTTTGAAATAAAATGATAATTAGAATAAAACTGAATAAAACTGCGTAGATCTATGGCACGTCTGCTCGTGTTCGAGGTCCGGGGAGAAGGGGAGGGCTGGCTGTTTGTTTCGCTAATCTCCGAAACGGCTAGACCGATTTTGACAGAACTTTTACTGGCAGATAGCTAATGTTATCAAGAGTAAATAAGACTTCCTTAATAAATTGATAACAAAATCCAATTAAAAAAGGGAAGTAATGTTTTTTATTTATTTATTTGGTTAACCGTACATTTATAAAAAAAAAAAACAATGGTTATGACAGGCTAACACCACATGCACTATTTATTTTATAATCATTTCACGCGTACGAAGGTTGCGGGTAACAGCTAGTTTAATAATAAATTGTTATTTTCTTTCCCAGTGTCCTCGATACCGATCTATTGATACCCAACCTGGATGCAACGGGAACATTCATGACCTTCCAAGGGTCTGTTAGTGGCGTGACAGTTAAAGACGAAGTCTGGGTCACCGGGACTGATCTGCGGGCTGACAGGGTTGTTGGTAAGTACTGAACTATTATAGTTAGCATATAAAAAGTTAGTGTGTACTAATACAAGATGAAAAGGATACCGACGCTAAAACCTTTACATAATTCCAAACGCTCCCACATAGAAAAAGAAATTGCTGACATTTCTCAGTTAACTTCTGTGTTCGTTTTCCCATATTCATACTTTCAACTAAAGATTATTCATACTCAAACTCTTTATTGCATTTATGTGTACATTTAGTTGTTACTTAAAGGGTGTAACAAGACCCTTAACGAAGCCGAAAGGTATTTGTTCTCGCCGTGATTGAGATCATTTTTTTGTTCTAGATCATACCTTATAGTTACGGAGATATTGGGAGTCAAAGTTCCAAGTTTTTTTTGAAATACATGTTTTTAATGCGAGATTTTTAGAATAGAATAGAATATCATTTATTTCTGAGTATATGGTAGGTACATAAAGGTCTTACAATTTATATATAGTTCACATATACTACCGTTGCCGGTGTAGAAATATTATAATTTTAATGTGACTCTAATACACCAATGTTAATTTATATAGCGAAATAATAAAATAATAAATTATACATTTACAGTACTTTACGTAATTTAGACTATTAATGGAATTATAAATGAATTATTAAAACTTATGATCAATGAATTCGCTAACAGAGTAGAAACACATGTCCAGAAGCCAAGGAAATATTGCACGTTTAAATTTATTTATAGGAAGCTGTCTGATATGTGATGGCAGCTTATTGAAAATCTTTATCGCCATGCAGCAGGCATTTCGACTATACAAACGAAGTCTTTTTTTTACTTTAAACACTTCCACGACCCCCGTACTATTCAATCTATCAATCAGCACAATGTTTTGAGTGCGTTACAACGAGTCCTACCGTAAAAAGTGATTTCCCCGCCTCCCCCAAAAGTCGTTGCCCAGCAATAAATTTTACGTAAGGTTACTTAGTTTGATGTACATAATGCTCGGTTGACGGCTTCGTTAAGGGTCTTGTTACACGCTGTATATTTAGGTAAGTTCCAACATGAAACACGGTTAGGGCACGGCAACATAATAGATTGGACAAACAAGCATCCAGTGAGTAGGTATACTGGATTGAGGAGCTCTTGGCTAAATAATCACAACCGCTCGGGTCGATCTTTAGATAAAACTGCGTTTGTCTAGGTTGGTCTGTAGATGGGTGACCACCGATTACATAGCGAGTTTCCTCCTTGCCTCGAAAGCACGTTACGCTTTTGGTTCCGGCTATCATATACAGGGTTAGTTTCCAAAGACCAGCCAAATTCTCAGATATAATGCAGTACATCATTCGGAGTCCCCCCACATAGAATTTTTTCTTCGGTTATTAAAAAAAAATCAGTGGTTTCCTACAAAAGTGCAATACCTAGACGGTTAAAATGTATGGAACAGCTGTTTTTTTTTTAAATAACCGATGAAAAATTTCTATGTGGGGGGGCTTAGAATGTCGTACTGCATCATATCTGAGAATTTGGCTGGTCTTTGGAAACTAACCCTGTATAGATATTTGGCAGTCGTTACAGGTAGTCAGGTAGTCAGTGTGTTGCTGTAAAATACTGGTATTCAGCTGCATCCGGTTAGACTGGAAGCCGACCCCAACATAGTTAAAGATTATTAATTTTTCCCAGTGACGGGCAGCTGGGGCGTGTGCCTAGACGGCGTGGGCTGGAGGTCTCCGGCCGGCGTGTCGGTGTTCACAGGCAGTGACGTGTCCCTCGCGATAGTGACGCAGGACGCGCCCGGCACGCACGTGCTGCGGCTAGACCGGCCGCACAACATGTTCACGCTGCATCAGCTACAGTTAGACAAGGTATGTGAGATGTATCGACCTGGCTTTTTCACTTTTGTCAACTTCGCTAAGGTTGACACTATCTGTCACACAGACTAATAAATCTTGTCGATTTATGTAAGTGACATTCCTTAGGGTGGGTGATTATTAGAATATTTGAATACAACCTGGGCTTGACTATGGAGTACAAAATTGTTAAAAAAAAAAACAATAACGAGATCAACTATACCTTTATACAGGCTGTCGCTTTGCATCCTGGTCAAATTCAAGGAGGTATCTACAACCTGTTTTTTTTGATATCCCATAACTCTAGGGTTATATTCTGTAGGTAAAAATAATACTAAAACTCCTAGAATAGGTGGTCCAAAAATGCATCGTTTCGGTGATATCATCAATCATAATTAAATTAGGTCAAAAGTTGTCACCAGTATGACGAATCTTTACTTTTGCGAGGTTGCCAAACTTCGCAGTAGTGTAGTAAAACAAATAGTAAAATAAAATATGTAGGTAGGTAATTCATTTTTATTCAAACCAATCATTCATATTTAAAGCTAAGAAAATGCGACGTTGTCATATTTCACGTAAGGGTGTTTTACATTAATAATCGTGACTTTGCCGAATTATTTTGTATGAAAAATGAAAAAAAAAAACAACGAAGGATTGGAACATAACTCATATGCCAGTTGATTCTTTGATATGGCCTCAATCATACCCTAGAGTTATGGGATATCAAATAAAACACGTTGTATACTAATGATTCTCGACCAGAAATAATAAAAAGGGTAGTTTTTTTTTAATTTTTACGGAAATCGGTAAGTATAAACCACCCGTATTAAAACGGGTCCCGTCTGCCTGACTGGCTGCGTTTCGCGCCGTCACACACACAAACGCAAACGTTTATTGCACAGTATAAATATGGACAGTATGGACACTAGTAGAGTGGTTTGCACTTACCGATTTAAGTAAAAATTAAAAATAAATAAAAACACCTCCACCTTTTTATTATAGATTCTGGTCGAGAATCATTAGTATAGATACCTCCTTGAATTTGACTAGGATGCAAAGCGACAGCCTAATGTAATGTAATGGCGGCGCTGCTTTTAAAGAGTAACTGTTTAAAACGTCATCCACAAATATCAGTGTCAAAGAACCGCAGATTCCGTCTTTAAAGCGAATAGGAAAAGCGCAAACTGGAATATTTATTCCAACCACTGCTTTTCCTATTGGGACAAAGCTTAATATGTCATATACTGTATTTATGCTTGCGTTAAGCCGAACTTTTTTGCTTGTATGAAGCCACTTCAACGTCATAATGAATGTATTTTATTCTCACTGACATTTTTTTTTAAAACCGTATTACCCTGAAATTCTATGATCTCTTACTAACCCAACTTTAACCCCTAGATGGAGTTCCTCCCCGGTGAATGGCCATCAGCGTTAGTCCCCCTCTCGTTCACCGCGTCGGGCCTGTCGACGGGCCCGCTGCTGTGCACGGAACAACAACGCTACGCGCTGGAGGGCGCGGCCATCGAGTTGCCGTACAGCTGCAGGACTAAGGCGCCGCACACTGCCGTGCCTGTGCTGCATGTTATTAACGGTAAGGAAAATCAAGTTTTTAAGAAGTTACAATGAAAAAACAAACAGTTGAATCTGCAATGTAAGTGAACGGTCTATTTCTCGCTCTAGCAAATGACAATCATGAACGACAGAAAAGAATAGAGCATCGAAAAATGCGATTCCGTGCTAATGTATGTATGTGGTTCAACCCTAACAGTCCATTGAAGCAGTGTTGTGAAAATTAACCAATTACCAAACCCCCTCTTATTTTAACCTTTTTGGCGGGTCTTTGTTTTACTATGATCCTCCAAAATAGTGCAGTTTCCCAGCAATGTTCAAGTCGGCTTTCAGTCTGACTGAATGCAGCTGAATACCAGCATTCTTCATTCAGCTACTGCCTATTTGGCTTGCAAGAGACAGACTGGCTAATACGATATCGATTTGTAGAACAATCTTAAAAAAATAGAATAAAAACATTTATTGACAATATAAAAGAACAAATCTTACATAAAAATCCCAACAATCTTGTGGTTTGGTTTGGTTGGACATTGGTTGAATTTAAGAGCGGCCAACCCGTCATACTTATCATACAAACGCTCGTACGTGATTATGCAGTGGTTACACATATATCTTTGATTTTTTTAAAGTAATAGGTATTTTGTGCACTATGTCTAGGTTTCTATGGCAGCAAAAAATAAAAAATTGTAGAAGCAAATTCAGTATAAGCCTCCAAAAATTGCTGTTTTGCATAAATTTTAACTGAACTTTGGCCGTTCATAATGTGCTCATAAACTGTAAAAGTAAAGAAAACATCTCGATAGAAACCTTGCACATGTAATGGAGATGCTTAATGACAAATATTTATTTCACACACTTGTAAGACTTATTCAAAAACACGTATTTCCTGGAACAAGTTAGACATTTTCGAACACTATTTTTCGTTCAATGTCATCGCGTTAGGTGGTATGAGGTGCGCGGGAGTCGAGATATGACGGGCCAATTAAAAGAAAATCGCCGCTGTGGCTCTGGATGAAACAACAACTGGCTTTTCGACCATGCTCGCGTTGACGATAGATGCGCCGGGAAGGGCCCTACTAACCGCGCTATGCTTCATCATAATGGAGTGTCAGTCTTTTGTTGATGCTAAACACAGTTTTTAGTGAATTTTCTTCATTTAATACCTAACTCATGATCTATTGTGCATACATGGACCTCAAACTAAATTTCTATATTTTAATTACAGGACAAATGGGCTGCAAAATAATCCCAGCGACTCCAATCATAGAGGCTTCAGAAGTAGAACTGTGTGCTGAATGGGGAGCCTTCAGGGCTTGCACCAAGGTGTTGCTTTTGCCTCAGGTCCGGCTGTCGGCGACCAAGGTGTCGCTACTGACCCCTCCTACTACGTTCACTGTGTCGGGGCATCCGCAGGCCTTGAAGTTAGTCAGGCTGACCCCTTCGCCTGGATTGAAGCTGGAAACTAGTGTTGATAATGGTGAGCAAAATATTATCTTACTACGTTCTTAAATGCGAAAGTTTAGATGGATGGATGTTTGTTACTCAATCACGCCAGAACGGCTGAAAGGATCTGGATGGAGTTTGGCACAAAGCTAGATTATAGTCTGGAATAGCACATAAGGCACTTTTTAAATTGGTAATTTCCAGGTGAACGAAGTCGCCGGCAACAGCTCTAGTATTGTCATAAATGCGGCAGTAACTCTTACCTTTTTACGCCTTAACGGCTTACTTCAATGTAATCCAGCAGTAGACCTGGTTTAGATTGTAGGATGCTTTTTATATTGGTAGGACGTCTGCATGGATAATTTCTGCCCACCACGCGGGCGATATTTGCCGTTTTTTTGTAGTAATGGATGAGGTGCTCTAATAAACTGATGACCGGCTATACAGAGTGACGCTTGATTTTTCAACGAGTGTGGAAAACGCACATAGTCCGACAAAAAAACTCAACTTTATTACAATTCTGAAGACGCCTTTGTCCAACAGATTGCGATTACCCAAATTTATTTTTAGTACTTTCTGAGGAGCTTAATAAATTGTTTAAAAAATCTAAAAAAACGCTTCCTCATTCTTGGCAAATCAATAAATCCACACTGATTTTGTTTCATATTCGCAGGTGAAATGCTCGTAACAATAACAAACGAAGCGTCAACCTGCGGTCACGGCTGGGTGACCGTGCGGTCGAAGCTGACCGCACAAGAACTACGCGTGGAGGTGCAAAGAGAATGCGACGTCGCTTGTGGAACGTTGTTGGGCGCTCTGTTCTCTCTCCTCAAGCCGTATATATCGACTATAGTTACTGTTGCTGCGGCTGCTGTAGCGTATTTATATAGTAAGTAATAATAATAAATATCATTTATTTTCTCTACACAAGTTACTTAATGCTAGGGTTACAGTGGAGCACGAACAAGGAATTAACTTTGTGAGAGACTGGTGCTTGAAGTAGGTCTCTATAGAAACCTGTATTACAAGTCACCAGGGCCCTCTCGCAGCTATTTACCTGCTAACTTTAATGGAAGAGTTTATGCATATTAAGAAGAGTGCAGGAAACTAATATAAAACACAACTAAAAACATAAAATAAAAAGAAATTAAAAAATACAAAATTATTGTGGAAATATCAGAACGTGTGTGAGTATCTAGGGAGTGTATATGATCGAAATGTGATTAGGTGTCTACGAGTATGTGTAGGAGGTTGATTATGTGACTGTGATGTGAGGATGGTTGAAAGTAAATTTGGTGCGAGCAAGATTGTAGGAAGACTGCAGCTCGAGTACAATTGTATTTAAAAGCAGCAGAGAGGATAGTTAGCTAGAAGAGATTGTCTATCTGAGAGGGATCAAAAGTTTTTCTGTTTCCGGGTAGTCTAAAGTTTTCAAATATGTAGTGACTGCGGTTTTACATTTATATTTCGTTAGAGGATATATATCAAGAGTGTTGTTTAATTTATTATACAGGTATGGTCCGAGAAACAAGAAGAAATTATGGGAGTGAGCACAGTTGCATGCTTGTGTCCGGCATACCCTGCCTTTTCGGCGCTTATCCTTTTGAAGATTCGGGTTGTATTTCAATAAGGAGTGTTCTTTCAGCACTGTACGCAATACGAAGGACTGTCTTTCAGTAAGCACATTCCACTCTTCAAAAAGGTCTACAGTAGGGAATAAATAAGAAAGCCCGGCACCAACTTTGAGAATAGCGCGCTGTGCCCTCTCGACATCAATTAGGTTAGTCTTGGCGGCACCACCCCAAGAAGTAATACAATAGTCGATAAGGGATTGACAGAAGGCATCGTAGACCATCTTAGTAACCCGTCGGTCTGCTGCGTGCCTAAGAGTTTTGAAAATGTAGATTAGTTTGCGCAAACGGGACCGAGGCTTTTATATGCGGTTTAAAGGTCAGAAATAGGGTATATGCAAGAAATACAAAACTTTTTTTATTTCTTAAAAATGCCTTGTATTGGACCATAAAAACATTGTGGTACACTTGTTTAATTCTCTAATACAACACTTATTTTACAATTTAATATTTTATTTAGCGTGTTTTTGGTGAAACGGAACGCAAACACAAAACGCATCTATTCCGGTAGTGACGTCAAAATCCATGTGTCAAAGAAACACTTTTTATTGAAAAGTACTTAAAGTTTCACTAAGATTTTACTATAATATTGTTATTGCAATTTTTGCTTAAATAAAGCACTTACATTTTAGTAAAACTAATCTACTAAGGGCAAAAAATTAGATTTAAACAACGCAGATAGAGGTAAGTGGCATCAAAGTCCTGACATGAATGGCCGCGATAGTCATGGACGTTTGAACTGTCGTAGAAAATTGTAGGAGTTTTATATTTTTTTTTGCGCGACAAGCAGTAGTTGAAATTAACTTTTAATTATTTTCTTGGGTTGATAGTACTGCATATTATTGATTTAAGTGAAAAAAAAATTACATGCATATTCCCTATTGGTCTATGACGATACCAAGGTATTTGCTGTCATTGACTCTTTGGAGAGTGGGACATGAGCACAAGGATGTGCCAGGAACACAAGCATGACAGGCTAAGATAGGGTGGAGGCAGTTGATTTGACCTGTGGGCAAACGTGATATATTTAGTTTTGTTAACATTTAAAGTTAATAAGTTAAATCGTAGCCATTCGGAGACTTTGTTAAAACCCTTTATGAAAAACATCCTCCCAGCTCTGTCCACTAAAAAAGAGGGCAGTGTCGTCAGCGAAAGTAAAAAAAATTCCACCGTGTAGCTGAAGCTGGCAGAGGTCATTGATATACACCAAAAACAACGTAGGGCCGATTATACTGCCTTGAGGCACACCGTATTCGACCCGAGCCTCGTTGCTCAGCTCACTGTCAATCCGAGCTCTTTGCTTCCTTTCTGTAAGGTAGTCCTTCATTAATTTTAAGGGCATACCTCTTACACCGAGCCTTTCCAGCTTATTGAGTAGGTATGGAATAGAGACTGTGTCGAAAGCTTTTGCAAGATCAAGGAACAGTGTTATGCATTTATTCCTTTGGTCTAGTTTGGCAATAATGGATTGCAAAAGTTAATGTACCCCGTCATTGGTTGATTTATTGCAACGAAAACCAAATTGGGCAGGCGAAAGAAGATTGTTAGTTTCTAGGTAATTTGTTAATCGTCGGTTGATAAGCCGTTCCAGGATCTTGGACAGAGTAGGTAAGATGGAGATAGGCCGGTAGTTATCAACACAGTCCCTCTCCCCGCCCTTGTGTATAGGTTTGATAAGTGCCAATTTAAATGCTGTAGGGAAGACACCTGTCGCTACAGTAAGTTGGCAGATGTGGGTAATGGGAGAGGTAAGAAAGACTATCTACCTCTTTAGGATCTTGCCCGATATATGGTCGATTCCTACGGCACAATTCTCTTTTAATCCATTTATGAGGGAAAATACTTCTTCATTTGATTTTGTTTCAGTCATTTGATTTTGTTTACTATTTGATGAAAAACAACTTTAACACACAAACGGTGCAGTGATGTTTCTTCAGCTGTCTTTTTGTGACATATTTTGTTTGGCAAACCTGTCAAAAACCCACAATCGAGAGGTCACTTAAATTATTTGTAAATTAGTGGATTTGTGAACGAATTAAAAGGAATTTCCGTGCTTTTAAACCAATTTACGCTCACAGAAAAAAGTGTCCATACATGTATCTACAATTCTACATTCTATATAAACACATTATGTGACCGACGTGTTTTCGTGAGATCTTATAACAATTCTAACAAACTATGTCTCCCACAGTACAACAAAGAATGCAGCGCAAAGCTCAAATCCGGACGCTGATAGACCCCAACGAGAGCGTGCTGCCGCCCGTGTCCCCCCCCTCCCGTTCGCGCACGTGGTCGCGCAGCCCCTTCGCCAGCAGCGGGCCCGCCGCGCCCGTGTACGGCGACGCCAGCATGCTGCCCGAGCAGAGCTTCTCGCCCAACACCACCAGGAACTCCATGTTCCTATAGCAGCTGGAAGAGGAAAGGGTTGCCAGAGAGAGAAGAGGGTTAGCCCACTACGTTATGCGGTTTTTTAGGCTTTTGATTACGGATTTTTAAGGATTGGTACCTGAAAAGTAAGCCTTTAAGATCTGTTCTAACTGGTGCAGATAAATTACAAAGCTGCTGAGGACACTGCATACTAACACAAACTTCAGTGATAGTATCTGTCGGTATAAACGGCGACACATCAAGCTATAAATTTCCAGTATAACATGGCCTCGCTTTGTATAGATTTCCCGTACAATGACAGATCCGCATAAGCTGGTTTTGTATAACTTGATCGGTCGTCGTGCGTACGGGGGTCCCTGTTCATTATTTGTCTGTAATGGTTTGTGTTGTTTTGTACGAAGATTTTCATATGTTTTTACTGCCAAACAGCAGTGTCCGGAGGTGAATGTATGTAAGGGCAAATTGTGCCGATTCGTGTGATATAATAGAACAAAATACTCTTTAATTGTGTACAGACGTCAGCACATCGAGCTACCCGAAACTGTCAAATATTCCCAATCAACGTTGAACTTAATGCTTTTGCTTTTTTTTTTAATCTATTAAAGAAATTTGGCAGATTGTAGTAGCTTCATGTGCTGGCAAAGAAATTTTGCATAGGATGACACAATGGGCGGTCTTATCGCTAAAAGCGATTTTTTTAAGACTACCTTTCGATGGTTTAAAATGAAAAAGAGTGATACTGCAGGTAGTTTAAACGCTTTCATACTTATTAATACCAACTTTACCGGGAAACTAAAAGCACTAAAGACTAGCAAAACGCGTAAACTTATTCATATCAGACTGAATATGTTCAACAATACCGTAATGAAAATGAAGGCTACTTGGATATTAAACCGTAATATAAATGATATAAAGTTTGTCGTTACTTTTGATCTGGCAACCCTATAAGGGTATTGTTTCGCCGTATCGGTGTATTGTAATGTTATATAGTTAATAAGGTGACCTCAGACGAAATAATGGTTGTGAGAGTCCGTACACATTGGCCAATGTCCATTTTCGTTTAAACGTCAATCGACAATCGGTACGTACTGGGTAAAACGGGGTGAGTATAGACGCTAGGGGTGAATTGAATTGATATGATGAATGAATCATTATCATATGAATGTCGAATTCATATGATAATGTTACCAACAAGTACTTTATTTTATTTATTTAACTAGCTGTTGCGGGCAACCTTCGTTCGCGTAAAATTATTATAAAAAATACTAATAATATATCTTTCCTTTTTGAATCGAATTTTATTACCAATTTCAAGGGTTTGCGTTTTTTTTTGCACGGATCCCTAATTCTTATTCTTAAATAAAAGTGGCTTTAGTTACTCCTTATGACACCGGCTATCTGCCAGTAAAAGTCCCGTCAATATCGGTTCAGCCGTTTCGGAGATTAGCCGGAACAAACAGACAGACAGACAAAAATATAAAAAAAATGTGTTTTTGTTATAAGTACCGTAAACACTTTCATAGCATTAAAAAAAAAAGCTGTTATTTTGAAATTACAAACAGACAATTCAATTTTCGAGAGCAGCGGTGGCCCAGTGGTGGCGGTCCCGACTTACGAACAGTAAGTCGTGGGTTCGAACCCAGGCAGGCGCATTACTTTGTGTAATTTATTTCATCACCACTGCTCTCAAAAACGGTGAAGGAAAACGTCGTGAGGAAACCGGTATGTCCTAGAACCAAAAATTCGAAGTCATGTGACATCTACCAACCCGCACTGGGCCCGCGTGGTGGATTATAGCCCATTCCCTCTCATGGATGTAGGAGGCCGGGTGTCCCAGCAGTGGGAACATTAAAGGCTGATTACGCTAATTCAATTTTATTAAGAGCCCTTATTAGCACTATGCCAATGTCAATATTAAAATTCTTTTTAAGTTTTGTCTCGATTCATCCTATTCACCCCGTGTTACCCGGGTACCTTGAAGGATCTTGTGTACTCCGCGGCCATGACCACGACTGGTTGTAACTTTGGCCGGAGCTTCTGCGGCTAAGATTGAGCGAGGTCGAAGGGTGCGAGGTTTCTTAGTCAACCTTAGGTAAAAGTATAGTTTTTTAGACAGTCATAGAATACATTTTGACAATGTCTAATGTTTAGGTAGCAATGTTAGGTGTTAATTGAGGTTCAAGCAAGCAGTGGTATTTACAGGGTGTAACATAATACACGCAAGACCTCTTGTGTGGTGTCTCAGACCATGAAACTGAGCTTTTGCCAGATATGACTTTTGGAAATTCATAACTTTTTATTTTGTTTTACCATACATGTTGATCAGCTGATCACGTAAGTTTTTATAGAAAGTCCATATTTTTTTTTGCGATTTTTTAAGAACTCGTAGAACAAAGTTTGTTCAGTTTCATGGTCTGAGAGACCACACGGGAGGTCTTGTGTTTATTATGTTACACCTTGTATATTTAGGTTACAATGTTCGGTGTAAATTGAGGTTCTAGTAAGTTGACTTATTTATATCAGTGGACGACATAGTTTTCGAACTCATTACCGATCTGCACAGTGCACTATTATTTGGGCATTTAAGAAGCTACTTCATCGATCGCATTTAGTGACATAGTCAATAAAACAAGTATTGATAAAATATGGTCTAATTCCAACAAAATAAATTTAATTAAATGTGGAGTTACTAAAAACTCAATATCTTACCGTAGTTCTATATAACGAACGATTCCTATCCGTACAAAGAAGTAGAAATAAATCCCTTTTAAAATACCTTATTTAAAAAGTAAAAGAAAACGAGTTTATGCTGAACACCAGTATTTTACATGGAGCCACAGCCTGTATGACACCACAACTCAGTCTCTGTTCTCAGTAGCAGCCACGGAGTCTGGATCTGTGTCCTGATGGCAATAGGCTCGCATCTTATTACATGGGGCTTAACATAACTGGCGAAATGTGGGTGTCTAATGGGTTGGGGGTGGCCCAACCCTCCGGGAGTACAGGCGTGTTGTAATGTACGATACGCCTTAGTAAGACTGGTTTTCAGATATTCGACCTTCTGACTACGAGCACGACTCTCAGACCTAAATAAGACAGCCGGTCGGTACCAAAGGCTTTTTTTTGTCATCAACGGCAAAAAAATCAACGAAACTTAATCCGTACAGTTTGCTAGGCCTTTATCCATCTACATTAGTCTCTATAGATGTATTAACGTCGGCCTCTATTCACAAATCACAAAGGGCCTCCACTCTTCTGTGCGTATATAATCCACAGTGTTTCGAAGGTGCAGTCTTTGTATGTAAAATAATATAATAGTTGTGTTCGACGTTGTAAGTACCCATCAAATGGGACGGGATTTAAGTTACAAGTAATAACGTAGACGCCAGAACATCAAGCTACGTTGTCAAATTTCCCCAATCAACCTTGAACCTGATGCTTTAGCGATAAAGTTGAAAATCTATTAAAGAAATTTGACAGATTGTAGGAGCTTGATGTGCTGGCGTCTGTAGTATGAACGGTGTTAGCTATGTATTGCCGACTTTTAAGTAGCGGATTCAGTAGACTTGAAGCAGGTATAGGACTTATATTTTGTAAAGAAGAAACTAAATTAAGTTTATTTGAGCCAGGTTGTAAGCCACAGATATAAAATATGTAATTAATCAGCAATTCGATGCTTTACAGTATTGAGAATGTTTGCCTTATTTTAAGCAAAAGCCTCCCAGACATGTTTTATAGGATTCATTTCATAGATATGCCTTCATCACTTTTTTGGTTTGTTTACAAGTTTTGACGAATTGAGTGACATTTACATTCTAGACATGTAGACTCAGCACAATACTCTATTTACTGTAGCATTAGCTCAATAAAACACTTTTTAGGAAGGAAATGTAAAGGAATAATTAACATTTTGTTTCCAATGCGAATTAAGTCGAAAATTCTGTGGTAGACAGACAATAAAGTTGACTTAAAACTCTACTTAAGGTGGATACGCAAGGGTAGCCCGCGAAATTTAAATTTTCTTACGTTTATTGCAATTGCAGGTCAGTATCAGGTTGTATGTTGATGAAAATATGAATCGCGCCAGTAACACGTATGGAGTTACAGAATTATAATCATTCAAATCATCAATACAGCTCTCCAAGTTCATATAATCACATTCAATAGCTATTTCATGAAAAAGTCACTTTTTGGTCAATTTCGCGGGCTACCCTTGCGCTTCCACCTTAAAGAAATGGTTCAGAAGGTATTATTTTATTTATTTGGCTCACCAACAATTGCATACACTGCTTCAAAGATATGAGATACATCCAATAGAGACACAGACAACTAACATCATGCAATACTTATTTGTCCTTGAGTGCATAAAATCAGATGAGTATCCAACTACTCACCACACATAACTATGGTTTTTAAATATATAATTTAATTTTTTACATGAAAGCTAAAATGATTTTGAAAGTTTTTGTAAATAATACTTCTGAACTTAGTGAGCTGTGAGTCAGAGTGCACATCTACGAGATCGCTGCAGCTGTTCAATAATTAGAGCTCCAACTACGGTTCTGCGAAGAGGAGGACGAAGCGCACGGAATAAATATAATGTTATGCGTGCCTTGGTGATCCGACCGTTCAATGCTGTTAAAAAGTAGTCAAGTGAAAGGCTATCAAATCAATTCCAGAATAAGTATTACCTTCATATATTAGAAAAATGGCAGGAATTTTAGGGCACCAAATGAAAATACAAATTTAATACGTATTTTCTTTATTGTTGTCGAGTTATAAACAAAGTTGTGCTTAAAAATAATTAAATACATCTAAATATGAATTTCAAAATTGACTTTTGTTCAAAAAGATACCAAAGGGTCATAATGTTTGATTTTTTAATTGGTTATTTAATTGTAGTAGACATAATGGGGAAGCAAGTCAAAGCTGATTGTAGATGGCGTGTCCATAGCTTAGTCCCAATCTGTCCAATGAGGTCAAGCTATTTTGAAATATAAAATGACTTTGACACATTTTCAACCAACGACGGTGCTTGGTACATGCCATGCTAGCGCCATTAGTTCCACAGTTGCCTTGCCATCCCCATTGGTTTTAATTGGTTATAGTAGGTGTTATGGTTTCCTCGCTTTGCTTTTTTAGAACCAAGGGTTTTTTGTTATAAGTTCATTTAAACTTAGTGCCCACAGATTTGCTCGATTTTGACAGTCGTTATTGTTGTGATAGTACTCAATTTTTTTTTTCAACACGTGGCAATCGAGAAGAAAAGAATCAAATCTGTAAGCACCATTAAAATCTTTTGACGTGGTAAATAAATACATAGAAAAAACATAACATTTAAATGATGACAATATCTTGACATGATGTCTAAATAATTCATAAAAAACTGCATTTTTCTTTTGCTTACTCTAGCTAGTGATTAATTAATAAATAAGTGTATGTTAAAGAAATGTAAATACAATTTTTGTATATAAGATCTCAAAGAACTAGAATTAGTTGTTTTTTTTTAAGATTGTATTCGCATTTCATCGCAACTAACATTTTGTGACGTATTGTAAATACAAACACATGTTTTTTATAATGAAGTCATTTTATAAGGCAGTCATTTTTTAGAAGTCAATCTTTGTTTGAATATAAAAAGATGTGTTTGTAACCTGTACTCGGTATGGGGTTTCGGAACTTGTTAAGATGTGTGTAATAAAGTATTTTTGTAAACTTTGTCATCCTTTTCCTTCAATACACATTATTTGTATGCCTATTTCAGCTTTAAAATCTAAACTTATATTAATATCAAGTTTTAGAGCACAAAAATGAGGCCTTAGGATTACATTAGCTAGTAGCTTTGTAGTTAAATAGCGAAAAAGCCATGACAATCGTAGACAAAACGATCTGACGGCGAATATTCCATAGTAATTGAAAAAGTCCTGTCGTCGAATGTCTCATACGAAACAAAAACGAAACACGAAACAAACGAAACATCCTGTCGGTGATCAGGGGGCCTAAAATGGAAGCTTTATCAGAATCATAATATGAATCACGTAAAAAATTTAAATTCTTAAAATGATCTCTAAGGTTATGACCACAAAGTCCATTTTAAGATTTTTAATGTGATTCGTATTATGATCCCGATAAAGTGGCCATTTAGGCCCCCAGTCCAAAAGAGAAACGACTGTCAGTCGGAGAACGCTTGCAGAATCGATAGAATGTCTGCAAACTAACATGGTGTCCGAAATGCTACTTTTATGTCAAAATTATCTGCAGCCAATGTAATTTTTACACGACTACGGCAAAGCCAAAAGAAGGTTATGAGTGAAATAGATAGAGTACTTTATAGCGCGTACCTACAGCTAGTAAGGTAAACAATATTGTTTACCTTTTAAAACTTACTAGCCTTTGGCCGCGGCTGCGCCTGCGTTAATTTAGAAAAAAAAGCAAAGACACTACTAAAGTTTATTATAAAATTCAATCATGATTCGAAAGACGTGGCGCCATCTATCATAAGAATAAGAACAATATTGTCCTGGCCTCCTCGGGAACAGTACTTAATTTCGGGATGAAAGGTACCCTATGTCCGTTTCTGACACTTGACAACGTATATGCAACATTTCAGGATGATCGGTCCAGTGGTTTAGGCGTGAAAATGTAACAAACAAACACACTTTCGCATATAGAATATTAGTAAGGATAAGGATTGTAGGTACTCACTCCTAATAAATGTTGCGACAAAGCCGCGCCCAAATATATCTAAATCACTATATCTCTAAGTGTCTATCTATCATAACTATTAAAAGATTCAGTTTTTTTGTAAAAAGGTGATTTGTAAAAACTATCTTGTGTAATCCAGATGGCGCGACTGTCGAGTAAGGTTCTGTCAAATAATTCTATTACACTATTCTGTAGAGTACCAATAACTTCATAAATAAAGTTTATTTTATTACTTAAAACAACATCGTGTGAACTTCAGATACATGTTTACTTCTCCCTAAAATTAGCAAGCATGAAACATTAAAAACATTTTACCTCCAAGTAAGACCAACAAATAAGATCCTAAGTTGCTACCTACTTAAAATCTCCAAGTCATAACTAATCAGGAATGTCTCAATCTAGACCACAATCGTGAATATTAGTAAAAAAATACGTGTTTGAAAAGCACGCAATGCGCGAACACTATAACATCTGACATTTCGGTGACCTCACGCTACACTAGCGCCTATAGAATAATTCATACGCAATAGTCCCCATTGAACGCGTACAATAAAATTTCATTTGATCACTATGAACTGCCTCTGTTACCTTGAAATTTCTGCCAACTGGCCATTCGATTACAATGACTTTAGTGACGCTGGGGTTACAATGTTGATTGTTTTGATTGGTACGAGTACCTACATGTTGTGAGCATTCTAACTGCTAGTTCCATTGAAACAAATGAGCAGTATATTATTACTACGTTATTTCGGGAGCCCTTTGTTCAAAATCTTCCAAGCTCCCAAACAGACGGCAGCTGTGGTATGGTAGGTAACTAAAGTTAGAGCTAAATAAGTCAAGCGTTACTCCAACTTGTCAGAGTCTAAGCACGAATACCAATCAAGCACAGATATAGATAGTATATCTGTGCAATCAAGCTATGCAAAACCAGTAGGTATAAACGGATCTATCCTTTTACGGGAAATGTATCTAAAGCTTGATAGTTCCCGTGTGTACCTACCTATCCAATCTTTAAAGCTACAGCAAATAAAACTATAGACTAAAAAGAAATCTGGGCGTTTCTTTGAAAATCGTAGGTTATAAAGCTATTGGCTGTATGGCAATGTTAAATTACTTTATTTTATCTAGGTCTGGGTACCTAGAGTTACTAACACGAAAAATCACGCTTGGTCGTGGAAATAACACCTGCCCGATATACGACAATACAGTAGGTACTCACCTACTTAAACTAAGCAACGGATTTTAATGCAGTTTTCAGCAATAGACAGTATTAGTGATTCAAAAGGATGGTTTAAAAATGTAGGTTTAGGTGTATCTAAATTGCACCCGTGCGAAGCCAGGGTGGGTCGCTAGTAGATAACGAAGTCGAAAGGCATTTGTTCTCCCCGTCATTGTGATCATTTTTTTGTTCTAGACCATACCTGGGAACCTTCTAGTTACAAGTTTTTGAGTTTCAAGTGTTTTTCACAAGTTTTTTTTAATTAGGTACAGCATGTTTTCTATATAGGAGTTTTACTTAAAACACCTCCACGACCCCCGTACTATTCAATCCATGCATTAGCACAATGTTTTGAGTGCGTTACATTGAGTCCTACCGTAAAAAGTAATTTTTCACCCCAAAAAAAGAAGTCGTCTCCCAGCAATAATTTTTGCGTAAAGTTACTAGTTTGATGTACTGCTTGGTTGACGGCTTCGTGAAGGGTCCTGTTACACCCTGTACCTATAATAAATTAAGTATAGGTAGGTAATATTTTAAATTCGAAAGCAACTCTCGTTTGTTTGATTAACTAAACGTCTGGCTTTACCTTGGATTACCTTGAACCAGCTATACCCCGGGGGGAGGCGGGGCCGGGGGTCTAAAGGAAGAGAAGTAGAGAAGTGCAGCAAAGATGAAACAGAATCGATAAAATCAATGTTGCTAGCAAATCTTTTTAAAGTGTCCCATTTAAATGGGAAACTAAGTACAGACGCCAGCACATGAAGCCACCCGAAACTGTCTTTTCGCAATCATCCATGAACCTAATGCTTTACAAAGCTGAAAATCTATGAAATAAAGTTGACAGATTGTAGTAGTTTGATGTGCTGGTGATGGCGTCTGTTCCTAATACTTTAAGATTTAAGACTATAGATTTCACCACTTAAATATTAATTTCTTGAATTACATTGGATCTCCTATTGTACCTAACATTTCTAATAGGTCTTCCTGTGGTGATTTTGGAATATCTGGTATAAAAGTAAGATCAGTGCTCCTTAATTTGACACTTGTATCTATTGTTTCAAATTGGATGTCTCTAGCTATTTCTAGAGTTTTTTTATTTGAGCTTGTAGCTCCAAATTCAATAGGTAACTGTAGCTCAACTGTGTTCGTGGAATAAACCTTTTCTATTGAAGCTAAAAGACATTTTATTTCATTAGTATCAGCACATTGGTTTTCAAATTCTTCAATAGGATTTTTCTTATTATCGTACTTATAAATATTTTCCCCAAGGTTATGCAAAAAGTTTGTACTGATTGTAGACGGTAAATTAAAAGTTCCGTCTTTTCTTTGTAACCCCAATCGCATTAGAACAGAAATTTTTGTTTGATATTCTGAAAACCAAATAATAAGGGTATTGTTTAGACCTTTATAATCATCATCTGTGAATTGATGTGATAAATTCTCGAATCTTCTCATAACCTGTTCAATAATACTTTTAGGGAAAAATTGTGGCATTAGCATGGCAACATTTCTCAGATGACGGCGGGTGATGTCGAAAATATTTTGATTAGTTGCAACAGATATTTGCCATTTGAAGATCATAGTCATGAGATCCCACAATTTGCTCATGGAATAATCGTCTAGTTTCATTATCGAAGAGGAGGTTATGTCATGTAGTAGCTGTTTTATGAGTGTGTGCGCTGCCACCGGCTGCGGTGTAAATAACTCATCAAGTAGTTTAGGGTGAAGTAATACAGTCGCTACATCGGTGAGTACTGAAATTAATCAAATAAATATAATCAAATATCTATAAAAATGTAGTCAAATATTTAACAAAACAGTGCCCGAGTATTTTTGAATATACGTATTACAGAACATTATAACATCTACAATTTACCTTTTTCAGATTTGTCCAGTTGAACATTTTGAGCTTTCAGCCTCTGGTCTATTACGAAGACCATTTCACATCCCAAATTAACTACAAGAAACGGCGTCGCGAAGTGTGACATAATAGCACTGCTTTCAGTAGAGTCTATGCAACACTGAAATAATCGATAATGTTTCCATTTGATAACCTCAACTTGACTATCGATTCCATTTACCATAAACTTATAGCGAGAATCAGAAGCGAAGGACGAGTACAAGATATTACTAGACAGTTTTTAGCCATACCAGAAAATGATGAAAAAGTATTGTATGTGTATCAGCTTTTAAAAAACTATAATTTAATACCAGTTATTATAAAAGAAGACAAATGTGAGTATACGTCCATACACTATCGTAACCATGGCAACCAGCTGTACCAACGGTCTGAATACTATCAGGCATGGCAATATTATAACTTGGCACTAATGTATTCGCCTTTAGATTCTATGGTTTATGGTTTGGCTGTCTCTAACAGATCAGCAGCACTTGCTGGTTTAAAACAATATAAGGCTTGTTTAGAAGATATCAGAATGGTATTCACTTTAGTCTACCCAGAAAACATCAGGGGGAAACTTCTTAAAAGAAAGAAAATGTGTGAAGAGGCTTTACGGCAAGAAGGTTTTCAGGAAGATAATAAGGACATAGAAGACATATTTCTTTTGAAGAGTAAGAATGAAAAATATCAATGTGCAAGCTCAAAGTTGATGGTGAAGTATACTCCAGAAATGGGTAGACACGTTGTTGCAGCAGAAGACATCGAAGTTGGTGAACTAATAGCCCAAGATACTCCATATGTGAACGTGCTCTTAGCAAATCAAGTAGTGATCACTTGTGCTTATTGTTTTTCAAGGAAATTTAATCTGTATCCCTGTCCATATTGTTGTATGACCATGTACTGCAGCAGGCGGTGTGTCGTAAAGGCATGGGAGGAGTACCATTTCTATGAATGTCCTTTTATTGCAAGCTTCATCAAAAATGATTTCACAAAATTGGAATTGCTTGCTTTTAGAACCACTCTCAGAGCTAGGAATGACCATCAATCATGGGAAGAGCTTTTTATCACTTTAGCAGAAGTGGAAAGTTGCACAGATGTTGAAAATATAGGATGTAAGCCGAATGAGCCAGGTGGCGACATGGTTTATGTTTCAGAAAGCTATCATGCAATTCATGCTCTCGCCACAAATGTTGAGAAACGCGATGTATCAGATATCTTTCAGAAGAGCGTAAGTGCTGCTGTGTTCATGCACTACTTGGGATTGAAAAATTTATTTATAACAGAAGACCTTGTTTTAAAGAAAACTATACAGAAATTCGCAGCAGGAACATTGCTTAAACACATGATGACTGCTCCTACAAATATGCATGCCATTACAGCTAATGTTGAGGATGAAGAGGGGAATTACATAGATGAATATAATATAGGGAGTGGTGCGTATGCTTTCCTGAGTTTGATCAATCACTCCTGTGCACCAAATGTTGTGCGATATACCAGACTGGGCTGTTCAGAAATGAATTTAATTGCTATAAGACCTATAAAGAAAGGAACGCAAATCTTGGATAATTATGGGTGAGTTAATTTTTAACATGTTTACTTATTACATAGCCGTATAATGTACACCATAATTATTACTTAATATCAGACAGGCAGTGAAGCAGTTGATAGCTGCCTGTGTCTGCCTTATTGTTCCTCACTAGATTTTCTTTTTGTCTGACCAATTGATTTTTGAATTGTTTTACATTTTGGGCTGCAATTACTGTTTGGTTGCTTAGCAAGTGTTTCTTAGGGTTGTTTTGCTATTCGAGAATTTGGAACATAGCTTAAGGTGTTGACCTCTTAGATGGATGATTTCATTTTGTTTGAATAGTTGATTAACGCGTATGCACGATGACCGCTGGGCATTGGTATCCATTCGATGGTTGCCGGAAGACGGACGGCGCCGCCGAGGCCAGCGCACGAAAGAGGTGTCGAGACGATCTGGACACGTACCGGGAGGGCTCGTTCGAGGAGGCACGGGAAAAGAGCATATGGAAGGAATTGGTGGAGGCCTTTGCTCAGCAGTGGGACAGTACAAAATCCTAAAGCTCGTAATGTCCATTAAAGATCTTGTATGTCTCAGTTTAGGTCTCCACGGTCTCTGCTGTTTTTTGACATTGTGAGCTTAAAAAATTCTAAGCATTCCTCATATGGGCGTTGTTTCAGTAATCGTGGTATTTTAGTGAAGCTGCGCTGCGACTCCAGAAGTTCAATGTCTTTAGCAAAATAGGGACCTCCAGACTTGAAAAGCATACACTAGGATTGGTCTGAGAAAATTTGAATCGGAAGCATCATTTCTGGTGTCAAGGCACCAATGGCTTTTCTGAAAAGGTAGATTAAGCTTTTAGCTTTTATAGTGATCGTTGTTATATGCTCTTCCCACTTCAGATTCTCCGTAATCTTCACTGCTAGGTCTGTTTGTACCTTAGCCTCCCTCAGTGGACCATCGCCCAATTTATAAGTCGGACGGGAATTGTGGATGCCTGTGTGCAATACTGGAAATTTCAAGGCTACATATAGGCTCTTTTTCGAGTATAGGCTCTTTTTCTAGCCATATGGTTTAACCAAGTTTTTGTTTGACTCATGAATTACTTTTAAAGGCCATTGGTTTCATACTTAAAACCAGGGTTTGTAGTGGTAGTTCATCATTGATATTATCTTGATACTAACAAAAATCATAAAATCATTACTTTTGTTTGAACAATAACGATTCCTGGTGCATGCTTTGAAAGTAGGTACTAATATAACGAGTTGCATGTAATAAATGAAATAAATCTTTCTACTTTAAACTTTCGATACATTTTTCTAAACGTCATTCCAAATCGAATGAGCGAGAGTTAACACGTTTTTGAACTTGTTGACTAGCCTAAACTTACAATGTATGAAGACTATGCCCATTAACCTTGGAATGCTTCTGTAATTAACATTAGGTACTCCGAGATGCCCCGTGATGAGAACATGGCAGCAGATTGCATCAGCGAGATCGTCCCAACCGAACTGAGCGCGAGGATGGTGATGAACCCTACTAAAAAGTACCTAAGACATATTTTTGGAAACATACATTATGTCCAAAGGCTAATTGTCGCTTGATCTAACTAATGCATGCCACCTAACTGACATGTGCACGCGATAAGGTCTTGTCTTCGCATTGTCTCGGGCCAAAGCGCGACATGAGTATGTGTAAACTAATCTTGCTCGATTCGGCGCGAGATGGGCCAGGAAGACGATTTTGTCGCGCTGTGCAACTTAACCTGCTGATTAGTATACCATGCCATCATTTTTCCTGTGGTTGTTGAAAGAGGCGACCGAAATTTAAACAAAGTGCTAAAAAGAGCAACTATTTAGGCATCTATATCTTATTAAATAGGATAATCTCAACAATATTTTACAATTTTCTAATTATTCATATTCATTTTATTTGCGTTCCACAATGATAAAAAGGTGTTATAAAAGGCTTACAGCTAAGAACAATATTATAGACCCTGATTCATTGGTAGAAAATGCCTATGGCATTAAGTCCGCCTCTGTACATTGTGCTTGAAGTGTTAAATAAATACATATGGCACAGCAATATATATATTATTTTAAATTTAAATTGTATGTAATTAATGATAAATAACCATTTCTACTAATAATTTACAATTATACATATCAGTCGAGATTTCACCTACCATTTTGTCACATGTTTGAGTTGTTTGGCGTACAAGGCACGCGCTTGCGTGTCACGTATATGTGACAAGCAAGCGCGTTCAAAAGGTTAAGATAGTATTTCACCATGGATAGGGCCAGTCTTAGCTCAGTTCAGCAACCTAGATATTTTTTTAAGTAGTGGCCTTACAAGATTATTAAAATTTACAAAATTACTAATACCGTGTCCCATTTCATTTTCAGATCACATCATGCAGTACACACCAGGGAAGATCGGCAAGCCTTGCTAAAGTCTCAGTACAAGTTCACCTGCATCTGCGAGGCTTGCATTAATGACTGGCCACTATATCAAGGCTTGAACAACATCCGAAGTCTACCACTGGCTTTAGGTCAGAAGATAAATCAGTTCTTGAGTGGAGAGGCCATTGAAACACTGCAGAAAGCCGATAAAAAGAAAGCATTGAAGCTGTTCAAGCCCCTGTGTGAGTTAGCCACTAGTCTAGAACCTTATATTCCTTGCAAAGAGGCGGCTGAATGTCAGGAGGCTCTGAAGCAATGTCTTGCCATACTTGCAGGTGTCCTTCCTCATGGTTTTACCAAATTTGTTGAGTATTCAATCCCTGCACCACGAAATGCAGGTTCTCCCGAATCTTCCAGGTTCTATACTGGAATGACTCCGTTTGACACGGTCAATGAATAGTAAATGTTTTTTTTTTTGTGTTTCTTTTGTTTTGCTTTGCATTTTTTATGAATTTGTAGAATTCTAAAGATACATTTGCTCAGCAGCGCGATTTGGGTTTTTCCTAATTGTTTTAGAGGTCTATATGTGTTTTTAATTTAATTTGGTACCAGCCGGCTGGACCGTATTTGCCGAAAATTTTGAAATTATGACCACAGCTGCCAAAATCCTTTTTGAGAGTTTTATGACATTGTGTAAATGTAGTTATTATAGCCATCATGACTGAAGAAAACAGTGTTAAAACAAACAATTTAAAAATAATAGTTATTTTAGTTCATTCGTTTAACATAAAATACGAATAATAGTTTATTCAAATGTAAAACTAGAACGTATTATGCTTTTTGTGATTCAAAGTTTACTACCTAATTGGCTTAGTTTAAACTTTTCTAGTCCGCAATCGTATAATATTAGAATAAGTTTAAACATTTAAGATTTTGGTAACTAATTATTTAAAAAAGAAGGAATTGATGAGACTATTGGATGTATCAGGGATAAAATATCACAATATCAGAGCTTTGGCTACTATATGAGGGTATGAAAACTGATCATTAGTTAAACTATGAGCAAAAATAACCCCTTGGGCTGAAATTCATTATTTACTAAGTATAATTTGACACGTAAATTATTTTTGTCTGCATTCGCGATCTCAACTATGTATTACTGCTGCTGCTAATTTTATCATTCAAAATGTCCAATACGATTATCGATTTAATCACAATACAGTCAGATCTTTGGCCGTATTAAAAAAATTGCACAGTATTTTTATATGACTGTATTACCAATGATTTAGAATCTTAATTACTTGCAAATTAAACTATAAGTGATGTATTTAAGTTAAGCATGACGACATGTCGGGCTGCTTCCAGTATAAGCTGACCTCATAGTGAATAGTCCGACGCGGTGTCCACTCGCTTCTTCCGAGCCGAAACGAGGTGAACGACTTTGTTTTTTGCTTTTATTGCGTGGACTTAAAGCTCTTTCTGACCGGCTCTATCCGATTCCTTGTCGATAATAGTGTGGTCACTCCTATATTTTATTAGGGTTGCCATAAATACCCAAGGCCCCGTCGCGTCGGGACATTTACAATTGGGGGGTCCTGTTTTCAACCGACTTCTAAAAGGAGGAGGTTCTCAGTTCGTCTGTATGTTTGTTTTGTATTTTACGCGATTACTCCGCCAATTACGAATCGATTTTGAAAAGTCTTTCTTTGTTTGGTAGATCATACTTCAGAGATGGTCCCATTATCATTAAGTTAGGATCTGATGATGGGATCCTGGAGAAATCGGGGGAACGAACGAAACCAACACGAGAAGCGGCGCGGGTGCAGCGGTGGCGTCGCTCTCCACCCCTCCTTCACTTAACTCAAGTTTCCGATCACTACCAGTCGCTCGGTAAAACAGATTTCTAAAGTTAGTTGCCCTAAAACTCACTAAATGGCGCTTTACCAATTTTTTTTAAACTTGTAGCTCCGCGCTTGATTGTTTCTCGGGACATCTTGTCGGGACGTCGGGACACCACTGCTAATAACGGTGACATGCCCCGACGTATCGGGACGAATGGCAACCCTATATTTTATACCTACATATTCTATAATAAAAGGTCAGCTTATATTGGATCGGTATATCTTGATATGTCGTCGCGCGTACCTACTTGAGCCAAGTAGATGCCAATGTTTATATAATTAACGGGTGTTTTGTAAAACAGTGCTAGTTAGTAGTCTGTTCTATGTTTAGATATCTAAGTTATTGTAAGACCGTATTTGATAGAATACTGGGGGACGGAAACTTACCATTATGTTTTTGAATTGGAACACTTTCTGTTGTTTGTATCGTCAGTAGTGTGTCCACGGGGATGTTGGAGTATGCGCAATCAATTGCAGTCCAATGCTGTACATAGTCCTTGCCCAAGTTGCACCACAATATCCGGCTTTCCGCCTTCCGCTTTCTTTCAATATAATTCCGAGCATTGTTCGTTCCATAGTCAGACAGTTTTTTTTCGCTAACTTAAATAAATAAATAAATATCGCTGGACATTACACACAGCGCCATCTAGGTGCCACACTAAGCAACGAGGCTTGGGTCGTGGACACCAAATAGTTGATAATACTACATAGATACTTTTTTGTTTGTAAATACATACTTACTATACATATAAACATCCATGAATCGGAAACAAATGTCCATGCTCATCACACAAACATTTGCTCCTACCGGGATTCGAACCCGGGACCCTAAGAACGTAAGGCAGCCTCACTACCGCTGCGCCATTCGGGTCGTCAGACATTGAGCAACACTGCTGCGCAAAGGCCTGCCTCTAAACCCAGCCTTCCAGCCTCGTCTGCAATACAGACATGTCTTTAATGTCTCACCATATTTGACGCAGTTGTCATCGGCCGCTCAAGCGTCTAGCGACCCTTAGTATGCCCTCAAGGTTGGTTTGGTCATAAGGCATTATTTAAATGGTACTTACTTTATCTTCTTGTGACACCATGAGGTACACACGGCTACACATCAAGCTATACATTTCCAGTTAATGCTGATCTCGCATTGTATAGGATTTCCGTACAATGCGAGGTCAGCTTATACTGGAAATGTATAGCTTGATGTGTAGCCGTGAGTACAAGAACTGTAAACATCAGCCAATCGACATCATGGTATAGTTGGTCGTTTGGGGGACTCTCTAAAGGCAGAAAATCGCTTGCTCTGCCTAATGAAGTCAATAAAGCGTGCTCATTGGCCACATTACATATCTGTCAGCCACGATTTGTCATTGCCTCTGTCATGTCTTCTTGCGTACCGGTACCGATACTGACATTAAGCATTGAAGCTATAAAGGTAAATTTTCTAATACCCAGTTTTTTTAGTGTGTTAAACCTAATTTAGTATTTAAGAGCGTGTGTTATTTGTGTCTATCTAATAACAGGGTTTAAGTTATGATATTGGAATTAAGAAGTGGTCCCTGAAAGGGATTTCGTGTGATAGATAACGTACTCAAAGTGTTTATTGTCAGTGATGTGTTGGTTTATGGTCTTTTTCTAAGAACTTTTGATTCAGACATGGTATGGAGTATGGATCATGATATTCGGAAATGAGGTTGGTTTTCTAATGAAAAATTACGCCTGGCTCAGCAAGTCAGCACACGATAGGAATTTATTAAATTCTGCCGTGATGAATTCTGAATTCCATCATTTGAAGCGGTACAGACCAATTTGATGTATGTGTTGGTGTTCCTACAACTTTGCAGTTTCTGCCACTGACAACGATATACATGTAAATTGTCACCAGAAAATCATATATGTTCGTCTACGCATCTGTCGAGTCTTCACTGTCTGGTCCACCTCCTGGGTCTGAAACATGAGTCTGATCGCACAAATATGAGCCTTGTGCCTAAATTGTAAGTTTGTGAAATAGAAATTGTTAAGTTTTCGGCGCTTTTTGCGTACCCTAGAAGGGACTTGAGGGCCTAGACAAATGGCGTATCTTGGCTACGACCTATCTTTCAAGATCTTTTTTATATGTTTCTTGTTCGCAGTCAGTAATGACAGAGTTCACATTTTTCGAGAATCTGCCTAGAGGTCGTAGTTCTAGAAGCGGATGTCGCATTCAAAGCCATTCTTATGAACCTACAATGATTTTATTTTATCGTGTTTGGGTGGGTCACGGCGACAAACCGTTTAGAAGCCTAGTTAGCAATAGAGTCTTTATTGTACAAACTATTAACTAAAATATAAAGGTTGGCATGGACATCGATGCGTTACCAAGTATTCAGTACATCATTATGAATCTCCACTCATCGAAATTATTCACCCGTAATTAAAAAAAAATCTGCTGTTTCCTATTCAATACCTACACTTTCAAATTGTATGGAACACTAGCTGTTGCCCGCGACCTTCGTTCGTGTGAAATCATTATTTAAAAAAAATCCCCATTATTATAGGCACTTCCCTTTTTGAATCGAATTTTGTTACCAATTTCAAGGGTTTTCATTTTTTTTTACGGTACCCTAATTGTTTTTCTAAAATAAAAGTAGCCTAAGTTAGTCCTTAAAACATCAGCTATCTGCCAGTAAAAGTCCCGTCAAAATCAGTCGAGCCGTTTTGGAGATTAGCCGGAACAAACAGACAGACCGACAGACGGACAAAAGTTGAACAAAATGTAATTTTTTATAAGTGCCGTATATATTTTCATTCATATGCATTCATTAAAAAGCTGTTATTTTGATATTACAAACAGACAATTACATTTTATTTATTTGTATCTATAGATTGATTTTTTAAATAAAATTAATGATGAAAAATTTCTATGTACGATGTACTGAATACGCGGTAACTGTTCGTGTCGTGCGTCGATATCCCTTTCACTCTGTACATAATAAATAGATTGTAATTTCCAACAGCATTGTTTAACCTTAACGGTAGCTTATAATCCAATACATTTTTGACTTCATCATTAGTTTCACCGGTAAAATGACGTTTTGTAAAGGCCCTCTGCCCCCGTAGGATGACAACCGTAAAAACGGGTTTTGTCGACGGAAGAATCGACAAAATGACAGATCAACAAAAGAAATCTGTCACTTTGTCGAATCTTCCGTCGACAGAACCCGTCATGCTACGGTGGCTGGTATCAGTAGATAGGTGTAGGTATGTGATACGGAGCAAACTTTCTGTAAGATGTGGAAGAATGTACGAATAAACGATAAAGACTGGAAAAATTATGGAGAGAGTAAGAGAATTGTGAAGTGTGAGTAGACTGGTTATTTATCTCCTAACACTAAAAGGAACTTTGAAAAGAAACACAAACAAAAAGTATCATTTTTTAATCTCAAATAACATAATTATACAGTAGTATTTATATTAATAGATATAATAAATCACAATTTAACATTGGTGTCTACAATATAACATTGTCTTTTCAGATGTTTGATGATATATTTAGGTAACACATAAGTGTTTTTGATGTTATACTTAGATTTTAAGAGTATTTGGAATGGGACAGCCATATATACATTGGCTGTTCTTATTATTTTCTACTTCAGTATTTGACTACTTCAAAGAAGTTTGTTATGTCTTCTCAATTGTGATTAAACAAAATAAAAAACATCATAACAATGTGTGAATTATGAATTAGTATCTTTGATTGTATAATCCTCGGTTATATTTGAACCGTTAAAAGATTGATTCCTATTGCTTTTGGAAACGTATTCTCTTGCTAAAGAACTCATGATTATTTAAATTTTAATTTACTTAAGTATAATTTGATAACTACGGCGTTATACCGGCGTTATAGTATGACTTTTCTTGTGCTCAGTAGTGCGAGAATTAGTGTGTTATAAAGTAAGTACTATAAATACAGAGTCTTCGAGTATCCGTCAGTTTTCAAGAACAAAATAAACAAAACGTTTGACGAAAAAACAACTCCGTCTTTTCTGTCGCACAGTTGGGAAAGAAGAAACAATAATTCAATGAAAAACTTAAATAATGGTTCCTATGTTGTCCCAAATAAAACAATTTATTATTATATTATTATTTCATTATTATTATTAAATCTCTATAAATGCTCTGCTTTAGACAGTATTACAACAACTGTACTCTGTTATATACTAAAAAAGATTGCGTAGCACATCATTATGTAACTGAATTCAAGAGTATTGAAACATCGGATACCGGCGACGTTCTGTACCACACTAATCTATCTTGTATTGTACTTAATATACTAACTTTTTGTATTACACCTTTTTTACTGAATAAAGTTTGTGAAAAAAAAACTGTGTTTTCAATTGAACTAAGAAATATCCCATAAGTTCGCTCGTCGAACCTGGAGTGTGGTGGACACTAGTCAGATGATATACCCCAAAAATTAATAATTAATTTCAGTTCACAACTGAATAAATGTTTTACTAAATTGAGATTTATTTACTAATCAACACAGTTATCGATAAAAAATACTCAATATACATATACATGTACTTACTAAAACATAAATCGCAACACGTGTACTGTTTTGTACTTATATAAAGAGGTAGTTACTAAAATGGATGTAAGTTGTCATGCAATTGGGATAAATATAACATTGTACAAATAAAAAATAAACTAATATAAAATTATATTTGAGGAAGTAATACTAGATAATAAAAAGTACAATTCCGAATGCGACCGTAACTACAAACCGTGGGATTAAGGCCTCCCAATCGTTACACAACATAACGTAACATCACGCATTGTAATCCCCGAAGAAGGGTTAGGCAAAGATGTACATAAAAAGTACACCCACATTTCGCCAGTTTAAGTCCCATGCAATAGGGGGCGAGCCTATTAACATCAACCGGGCACAAATCTAGACCACGGCTGCTTCTTAATAATGAAATTCCTGTTGGGAAAAACCCAATAACACTTTGCCCGACCCGGGAAATGAAGCCAGAACCTCATGCTCAGCAGTCGCGCTTGCGACCACTAGATAAACGAGGCAGTCCCTTTTTTTTTCTATATAACTACAGCGTGTATCAGACAGGTGTGGTCGGTTATAATTATTTAAGGACTAGCTATTGCCCGCGACCTTCGTTCGCGTGATATTATTATTATAAAAAAAGCTACCCTCTTTGAATAGGATTTTGTTAACAATTTCAAGGGTTTTAATTTTTATGCACGAACCCCTAATTATTTGTTTAAAATAAAAGTAGCTTACGTTAGCCCTTATAACAGCATTTGCCAGTACTCCCGTCAAAATCCGTTTACATAGAGCTAAATAGAAACTAGTCGTGTTGCTGAGGGCTGTCATTGCGTTTGTGTGGCTTTGTCGCTGCGGTTAGTGGTTGCGGTCGCATGCGGAATTATACCTTAGGGTTTCTCATCTGGCAGCAACGAATCGTACATTTACTAGAGCGAGAAACAGCGTGCTGCCGATCGCATCGTCGATGCTGCCGCGTGCGATAGCATTTTGCAGTCTGTTCCTCGCTGTAGCAAAGGGATAGGAGCATGGATTTCGTGCTGCCAAATGAGGTTTAACTTAATCAACAAAATGGCATTGTAATATTCCAATAAAGTAATATCAAACGATTATATCACATACTATTTGTATTTAATAATACCTACCTATCTATTCCTAAAAAAAAAACATTTTCGACAGTGCAGCGCAGTGAGGAAGCAGATCTCTGCGAAGAGACTATCTTCTTGAGTTATTGGCCAGTTGGGAATTTGATTTCTTGAAATCGTACCTAGTGATGAAGGTCATAGCATTCAAGAAAAATGTTGAATTGGAATTACAATGTAGTGTCAATTATTACATTTCGCGACTGCCATTTAAAAATGTCAATTTTTAGCAATGATTACATTTTGACACTGGAAAAATAAACTACGACTAAGTACACTATCATGTATTTTCAACATTGGTTTGTCACCCTTAAAATTCTACACTAATGTCTTACAATACATAAATGAATAATTAATTCTAACTATGATTACATCCATTCGAATGAGTATTTGCATAAAAATAAGATAGTAAGTACGTAATGCCAGTTTAGACTATACTTAGTTGCTGCTGCATTTGAATGATTCCTCCGGCCTTCACTTTTGATGCCAGAAGTGTACTCTGGAGCTTTGTCTTCATTGAGAAGTTTAATTCGACCGTCTATTTGCTTATCCACAGGACTGTACTTCTTCAAATAGTGTAAAATACTGTCTATTTCATTGTACGACAGTGTTTCCCTGGGAAGTTCTATAAACATGCTATATCCATCTCCACCGTCAGCTAGGAAAGTTGGCATCATCATCTTGTATTGATGACCATCTTGTATATTTTGCAATTTATAAAATCCACAGTTTGAGCACACAGCTTTAGCTTCAACAACTCGAGAACCTGCTGGTTTCGCTAAGTCGTAGGTGACTTCCATTCCGGAGAACTGTTGGAATTGTCCCGTACTATCTATAGTGCGCCATGTGGATACGGAATGTTCTAAACTCTGCTTCAGTATTGTCCCGTTCATGGTTACTATTGCTAGCGAGTCCGAAAATGGTAAGACACTGATCCAGTCGCCTCTAGTTAAAGTGAAAGGTGTTCCATCATGGTAAATGGATGTACGAATCCGCCCTCCTTGCACTATTGCTATATTCACGTCGGGATACTGTTCGTGATATTCTTCCCTGGTATAATTCAACATGGCATCAGCAATCAAATCACCTAAATTACATTCTCTAAGTCGACAGCCAGTTTCATTCAGAAAAACTAGTGAAGTTCCAACAGCTTCGTTGTTGATACGGTCCATCTCTTTACGATATTTATTGACTGTTTCTAAAAGTTCTGGATCTCTTGGTATTTCCTGGTCTAACAATAAGGGAGTGCCTTCGCATTTTTTTATTTCACCTGCCGAGTCGAAAACTAAATGTAATTTCCCTATATATTTAGTGTAAGCATAAGCTTGTACGACTCTTACTATTCTACCGTCTGCTTGTTCCACTTCTGTGGGGTATGGTCCCTCAGGGACTTCAGGTTTCTCTGAAGTACTATGAGTGTTCCAAAGGAATGTGTTGGAATGGCCTCCGATTACCAAGTCAATATCTTCGACTTGTCTCGCAATCTCCAAGTCTATCATAAATCCGGAATGTCCTAAAGCTATCAAAATGTTAACATTTTGTTCTTTTAGTTTTTTTACTTCTCTTCTAATGGCTGGAATTTCATCTTCATAATCAACTGCGCTTCTGGGGGCGAGATCTTTTGTGCTAGGTGTAAGATATCCTATAATACCAATTTTGACATTGTCTTTGGCTATGACGATTGATTTATATAAGTTCTTTTCGTTCTTTAGTTCAGGAACTTTATCTAAGATGAGGTTAGCTGCCACGACCGGCGCGCTCAAGTTTCTAATAAACGGTACTAGTCCGTCCACAGCTTCGTCGAACTCGTGGTTGCCGAGAGACTGAAAGGAAAAGTTAGTGTTGTTATATTGTTAGTACAATAGGTACAGTAATGGTCTCCACAATAAGATTTTTCCGTACTGTACTGTACTTTCATTCTTAGTATTGTCTTGAAAGGTTATATGGATTTGAAAAATCATAATTCTAATCGTTCTCATCGTTTACGTTTACGAGTGACTGTACCTTCGCGTCGGGTGCTGATTTAGTAAGGACACCCGGGTAGGGTTGAAAGTGGCAGGACATAGAATAATAATTATGAAGTTGCACATATTACAAGCTTACAAACTACATGCACATGTTAGCCAGGGGTAGAAAAAAAACAGTATAAATGTGTAAAAAATATTTATTTGGTAGCTAGGTTGACCTAAAGATTCATATATTTATAAGTATTAGTAGGTATGTATTTGGTATCCTCTAGTAGTTTACAAGTGTATCCAAAGAATAAATAGTACGTATATCTTACAATATTTTCACATATAAGATCGTTTTATTAACCAGCGTTTTTCGTTGTATTTCTTTGTCCTAATCAGTGCGACTGACTAAAATTACATAATTTACATTCTGTTCTCTCTACATTTAAACTGATCCATTTAACCCTTTTGAAATATCTTAGTGTGGTTCATTCCATCGTCTTTATGTCACCGTTTATTGTCATAATTGTCATTTTTATAGGCATAGGTATGAATGTATGTTGATATATTTTTAATGTTTTTTTTTAATACTTTAGAATTCTGCCCACTACACCGTACCATACCATGACCGTGCTATGAACGTATCAGGCAAAAACATAATTATTATTTGTATTGAAATGTATGAGACTATGCCCGCTAGACCGTTCTGTTACCGAGTACGAGAATAACAACGTTACGTGTCATGCACGTAGCGTATCGGCACCGGCTAAATATTTTTGCCGGCATTTGCTGACGCTACGTGCATGGCACGCGACGGTGACGGAACGGTCTCATACTTTGCAACAAACAATACAGGGTTTAGTTGCCTAGGATGACCGTTCTAAACCCTTTATAAACGGGTATGATACGCTGTTGATACGTTCTAATGGGTATAGTAGTCCCGTGTGGTTCTTTCCGTACCTGTAGTGTAGTACGGTGTTGCGGGCAGGCTCCTTTACTTGCCTAGGTATGACATTTTTACTTTTTTTAGGTTAACTTGTGGGTGTCAACGGCGATTAAAATATTAGCCTACTCTTGATAGGGATTTGTGTCGGTAATAGTTTGTGTTTCTACCCTAGGTAGGAGCTATTATGATGTACACACATTACAGGCTAACCTCAAAACTAATGAGTACATGACCACAGGGTCATGTACTCATTAATTTTGGTTTAGGATGCAGCAAGTTTTTTCCTACAAATGTAGTAATTTAGTAACAAGACCCAGATCGAAAAGAAAATAGTGTATTTTATCCATCCTATTTGTTTTCCATCTACCTACTACATGGAATGGGAAAGTAGCGATTCATGGCAATGAGAATGAGGTCTTTAATGGGGTTTTGAATGGATTTTGACGAACACTTTTTCTTGGGTAGATAGGCTAAGGTGTCACCAAATTGGACTCCGAAGTCGAGGTCATTAATACAGCTAGAAAATAGAGGTTGTAACGGAGGTCTTTAAGCGGAAGCAGAGGTGGGTGCTGAGGTGAAGAACTTGGCCTCGCGGATGCGGAGGTTAACAGAGGCGCAAGCGGAGGTTGGGAAAAGATCAATAAAAAATTATTACCCGATTGCTCCAAAAGGCCCTCCTTCTGGGGCAATCGGATAATAAATTTTAAAACTATCCTAATAATACTATAATGCTATATAGGGTGACTGGTAATTAGTGACCGATACTTAAACACGTGATCCTGACTCATGATAACAAACAACTTTCCCAAAGAAACTTTTTTTTTAAACTCATTTAATTTTATCACAATAACACAACAGCTGTATGAAATTCCCACGCGCGCGCTTTTGACCTATCAACTGGTAGCCGCGTGACGCCGTTATGTCTCATTACAATGGGTGAGCAGAGTAAGCGGCGCCCGCGCCCGACCACACTGGCCGGCCGCCACGTGACGTTATCGGTGTACATAAGCAGTGTAGGTAGGTACCTACATGTTTAGGTAGCCGCTAAATAAAAAAATAATATCCAATGACATCAAAAACTGAGCCACAGAGCGTAGGCCTTCGCTGCAGACGCGACGACACTCCGGCCGCCGCGTGGCCATCTAGGTACACAGTGATGTACCTACATAAAGCTTCTCTGTTTACGACACGGTGAGAGTAAAATAAATAATAAATTATCTAGTATTTTGGCACTTTATAAATACCTAAATGCATTATCTTTCTATCTAAACAAACTAACTTCAGAAATTGCGTTTGTTTTGTTACCTACACGATGTTTAGAAACGGCAAAGATACAGCTACATTACCACCTGACTTCTCGACACCGGGAATTGTTCAAGTTATTCCAAGTTTCCCATCACACTTTTCTAGGCTTTGGACTAGCAGTCTGTTAACGATATTTGAGTCTGAATCAGAAGCATGGCAATCAAAATGTATGTATTTTAATGCTTCGCCATTACCGCCTTCCGAGTAGTAACACATCACCATATCACTGTGTAATTGTACGGCATAGCGCGCATGGACATCAAACAAAATCAAAACATGCGCCTGCGACGCGCTCTCCGGGGTGACTGTTTTTAGTGTTTTACGTCATTACTGCACTGAGGCAAAGGGTGCGGGTGGGTGGGGAGTGGGGAGCGCGAGACGCTACTAGTACAAGTACATTTTTGGATATTATTTTTTAATTTAATGAGACATAACGGCGGCGTCACGCGGCTACAAGTTGATAGGTCAAAAGCGCGCGCGTGGGAATTTCATACAGCTGTTGTGTTATTGTGATAAAATTAAATGAGTTTAAAAAAAAAGTTTCTTTGGGAAAGTTGTTTGTTATCATGAGTAGAATCACGTGTTTAAGTATCGGTCACTAATTACCAGTCACCCTATATAATAAAAAAATAAAAATATTATAAAGAGGTAAAGTTTGTGAGGTTGTAGGGGGTAATCTCTGGATCTACTGAACCGATTTTGAAAATTCTTTCACTAATAGGAAGCTAGATTATCCCCGAGTTTTATAGGCTATATTTACAAAGTGCCCGTGGGATAATTTCCGACCAAAACGCTAGCGAAGCCGCGGGCAACATGCTAGTTGTAAAAAAAAATAAGTAGTCAGTGGCAAGCAATACGGGGTGGAAGAGATACTGACGCGAAAACTTACCACGGATTCAGTACATCATTCTGAGCCTTTTTTTTTTTTTTTCGGTTGGGAAATCGTCAAATAACCCCTCCCGCTCTGGGCTGAGCAGGAGGGAGTGTCAGACTTTTACTGACTAAAACCCATCCATGTTCCTTCCTTTGCCCTTTGTGTTCCAGGGCCGCGGTATCTCTTTCGAACAGTCCCGCAACCCTGGCAGGCGTCGGTCCTTACGGACCCCTTCCTGTTTGCTGACTCTCTTTGAGGCGCGCGTGGAACACAAACGCGCCGTCGACACGGCCTGTCGTCATAAGACGGACGGACGGCGAGCTAGCCCATAGCTCACCGTCCACAGGCCCGCGATCATTCTGAGCCTGGCAGATAGAAAATCTTCAGCAGTTATTTTTTTTTTAAATCAGCTGTTCCATACATTTTGACCGTGTAGGTATTGCACTTTTGTAGAAAACAGCAGATTTTTTAATACCCGATATGGGGAGGGGGGCGGCTCAGAATGATGTAAGCCTTACTTACTGAATACGTGGTCACCGTTTTCGCGTCGGTGTCCCTTACACCCTGTATACTTTAATTTTTTGATTTTATGTACTAAGTACTTATCTACGTATTTCTGAAATACCCGTATTTTCAATTTTTGTAATATAATTTAATGTATTATAGATACAAATGTAAGCACTACTACTACGACACTACGATCTGGTACGCAGGGGTCATTTGATGATTTCCCATCGGTAAAAAAAACAAAAGGTACATCCATTAAGAGCATTCATTTCATACAAACTTTCAAGTAGGTAATTTGTTTTTCGAAACGACCGAACCGATTTTAATGAAACTTCATACGCATAAGCAGGATAGGTACATATGTCTAAACATTTAAGATTATCTTTTTTTTTAATAAATCAAAAAAAGAATATTTTTTTTTTAGTCAATATCTTCGACCTTTTTTGGCAATGTCTAATTCTGTGACATACCCAGAATGTCCTAAATGTTAACATTTTGTTCTTTTAGTTTTTTCATTTCTCTTCTATTGGCTGGAATTTCATCTTTATATTCAACATTGTTTTTGGAGCAAGATATTATGTTTTCGGCGTCGGATATAATCGTAATGACGAGTTGGAACAGTGACATAAAGCCTCCTATAATACCAATTTTAAGGGCATTACATTGCCCAATGACCTTGAGCATGCTGCCCCGTACTAACTTACGACGAAACGGCGAGAGAGAGAGGGACGAGTGCGGCAGTGACATAGTGCTTTTCGCGAAATTTCCGATTTTTATAATATATTTTAAAATATTAAAAGAAACATGAGAAAAAAAATCAATACACATTGTTAAATACGTCATTACGTATTTTTTGGTATAAAATTCATGCCGAGTTATTGAGCCGTTATAGAGAAAATTTTCAATTTAGGTTGAAAAAGGACCTATTTGTTACGATTTTTCGATAAAATTTGGGTTAGTTTATTAAAATTTTAAACAATACAATGTATTTGTGATGACCTTTAGTTTAACATATATTTTTTATATTGAAAACGCACAAAAGGATTCATCTACAAACTTCTTTAAACACACGGTATTTTCAGGATTTGAGCGAGGTAATCCCCTTAACATGATCTTTGACTACCATATTGATTTATGTAAGTTCTTCTGGTTCTTTAGTTCAGGAATTTTATCTCAGATGAGGTCACACCCTCCTGCCCCCTGACACTCCCTCCTGCTCAGTCCAGAGCGGGAGGAGTTATTTGATGATTTCCCATCCGAAAAAAAAAAAAATGAGGTCAGTTGCTACGACCGGCGCGCTCAAGTTTCTGATAAATGTTACTAGTCCATCTACAGCTTCGTCGAACTCATGGTTACCGAGAGATTGAAATAAAAATATTAGTATTGTGTAGGGCATTTTGTTAGTCCATTAATATACACATTTATGTATGTGTTTGGATAGTTTCGGGTAATGTATTTAATAAAACAAACTTAAACTAAAATTAGATTGGATTAAGTGGTCACAAAAAGCTGTTCTCTAGGTCCTGGTATTAAATAGACTTCATTGGAATAGGTAATTGTCTGTAGGTACAGTCACGCGCAAAACGATGATGATTTTGTTTTGAAACTCGTAAGTAAAATATATATCTTTAAGTTTGATCTAAATATATCGAAATAATTTAGTAATGATGATGAGGTTGCAACTAATGTAGACGTTGATGGATATTTTATACCTAAGCTGGAAGAAAATGAAACAAACTAAAATACTAGGTAAAATATTTATTTCACAAAAAAAAAAACAAGTGTAGGGCACATCGCAGTCAGTCATTTAGTAATTAAAATAATACTTAGTTCTGTATCTAATCAATAACACAATATTAAATTTAAAAACATTTCAGTCGTTATTAATACGAATTTAATTAATTAATTACCGCTACTCAATTTGTTCTATAAAATAAAGCTTTAAGCTACAAATATAATAACAAAACCTATCAGAATTGATACAACTGAAACTTTAACAACAGATGACGAACTATTACTTTCATTTTCAGTGATAAAAGTAATCCGTCCTTCGATTTCAGGGTAAATTGGACTATGATGGGATAAGTAATATTGAGTAGAACTTAATTCATTGTAATTTAAGTTCTGTGTAGGTAAACCGACGAACATGTTGAATCCATCCCCACCCATAGCAACAAAACGAGGCATCAAAACTTTGTAAATATCTTTATCTAATATTTTTGAATACTTGGGGACGTCGCAGGCCCAACATCTGGCTTTGGCACTGACAATTCTGGATCCAGATGGTCTATTAACGTCGTAAACAACTTTAATACCAGAGTACTGAAGGAACTCTCCGTGTTCCTGATCATTACTACAATAAAGAACTGCTTGTTCAATCGTTCGTAAAAGGACGCTGCCGTTGACTGTTACTGCTACCATGATGCCATCAAAAGGCAAAACTCCTAATAAATCACCTTTAGTAATATTTGTTGGCATTGCAGCACGTACTATGGAAGACCTTATACCGCCTGCTTGGATAAGGGCAATCGGGGCATCTGTCCAATGCTCGCCAGTGTATTCCGATGCGTACTTGTATACCATCGCATCGGTGATCAAGTTACCAATGTTACACTCTTCAAATTTGCATGTTCTGACATTTAATGCTATACCAGTGGATCCAATTACTTCCTCTGTAATATTGAGAACTTTGTCTCTGAACCTGTTTAAGATTTGAAGGACTTCTGGGTCTTGCGGTACCTTCTGGTCTAAAAGAATAGGAACCCCGTCTGCGCTGATTTGTTCACCAGTAGAATCAAATACTAAATGAAGTTTTCCTAGGTATTTTGTATAAGCATACGCTTGAACAACAGGTATTCTTCTTCCAGAAGCTTGTTTCACGTAAGTAGGATAGGAGCCTTCTGGTTGTTCTGAATCTGGGCTTGTGCCATTCCAGAGGAAAGTATTTGAGTGTCCACCAATGACTAAATCAAGACCTTCTACTCCCTTTGCTATCTCTAGGTCTCTGTGGAAACCAGAGTGTCCGAGAGCGATAATAATGTTAATTCCTTTAGATTGCAGATCCTTAACTTCCTCTTTGAGTGCAACGATTTCATCGGAGTACTCCACATCATTTGGTCTAGCTAATACTTTGGTTTCGGGAGTTAAGTAGCCAACTATCCCTACTTTGTGACCAGCAACATCAAGCACTACAGACTTTTTGAGGTTAGTTTCCTTGGCTAGTTCTGGAACTTTTGTTAGAACGAGATTAGCAGCCAATACTGGACATGTCAGATTTTCTATGAACGGTGTGAGCCCGCTGACTCCTTGGTCGAACTCGTGATTTCCGAGGGACTGTAACAAAAACGCGTAATGTAGTAAGAATTCAACTGACTTTTATACAATGCACTTTTAAATTTAAAACAGCATGAAAGTAGTGCGTAGGTTCCCAAATAAATAGTTCGCTAGTTATTGCGGTCGGTTTACGCCTGCGTAATAAACTCGCGTCTGTTTTTCCGGTCACTCTTTGTTTGAATACGCCAACGTCAGAATTCAATAGGTATATACATAGGTAGGTGCTTCAAAATTCGAGGTTCAAAGAGAAAATTCACCGCTTGTGAATCCATTGAAAGTTTGAAACACGGGGTGGTTAGCCTGTTCCATATACAAGCGTGTATGTATGCGGTGCAACATCATTCAATCATCGTGATTACTTTGTTCGGACATATTTTGTGTCGGAGCTCAATTGCAGTTTTATTGATTGGTCAGTGCGGTGTATTACTGTAGGTAGTACATAGAACGTTATGTACGGTCTATGTACTGTCTGTTAACGATTTTTGTTACGCGTCCGCCGACGGGCGAATTTATAAATCGCTCGCTGGAAGCTGTGTAGTTTTTAACGTACACATGCTCTCTGATGAATCTCGATTTGTCTTTGCTACCCAAGTAGCTAAATGATGACAAGTGTACGTGAACTTATATATGTTTAGCCATGTGTATTACTTACTTTCCTTAAAATATGTCACTGCTAAGGGTTCCCGCGTCGAGCGAAAATTAATACAAACATCATCGAAACATTTGTGTTTTATATTATTCAAAATAAAAGCATAACAAACCATTAAAACATCCAACTTTATACATATGTTAGGTAATAACTACATATAATTATATAAGTGTACTTCTATTTAGGAATGATTGTAAAGCTATGTTTCTAAAGATCATAAAAATAATAAGAATAATTATGAATAATAATACTGATCTGGATGAACGCAACTAACATCTCAAAGGTAACATTATAGTAATAATACTGATCAGGAAAATGCAATAAAATAAGCGTTAGTGAAATCGGTAATGACTTTTACTTTGTAAGATTATCTGTACAGTTACCTAAAGTAGCCATTGTTCTTAAGTATAATACCTGCGAAAATACTTACCCACAGTATATGCGTACATTTTATACCCATTGAAAGTTGCTATCTACTAACTGAAATCTTAATATCAAAATGTGTGCTACAAGTTATTAAAAAATATGTTAAAGAACCAAAGAACAAACGAAAATAAACATTGATACTACGGATAATTTCAAATATACTGCCGAGTTACGCAATTTCTCAAGGTTATTAATGATGATTCGGCCTTCAACAGCAGGATACACAGGGCTGTGATTCTCAATATACTCAGTTGTAGAACTTAGCTCATCGTAACTTAAAGGTGCTAAAGGTAGACCATGGAAGACTGAGAAGCCATCCCCTCCCATCGACAAAAATGCTGGCATCAATATTTTGTATGTTCCTGTCTTGTTTAGGACGGAATATTCAGGGTTTAAACATTCTCCGCATCGCATATAAACTTTTGTGACCCTCTTCCCTGATGGCTGACGAAAATCATATTCAACCTTCATTCCGGACATTTGTAGAAACTGTCCAGGAGCACGTGTTGGGTTGAATCTCCATACTGAGTGTTCCAGCATCTTCCAAACATCACTGCCATTTATTGTTACTTTTACTATATTGGCATCAAAAGGCATCACACTTAACAAGTCCCCTTTTGTTATGTTTGCTGGTGAATCTATATGAGCAATGGAAGCTCTTACTCCACCACCTTGTATTATTGCAACAGGAGCATCACTCCAACCAGTTCCTCTGTATCCCGAAGCGTATTTATGAACCATAGCATCAGCTATAAGGTTCCCCATATTACATTCTCTCAAGCGACATATCTGCCCGTTCAATATCACTGAAGTAGTACCAACGACTTGCTCAGTTATCTGCAGCATGCTTTCACGATAACGATTGACAATTGCTAGTACTGTAGGCTCTTGTGGTATCGAGTTATCTAACAGTACGGGATTTCCATTAGAACTGATGATTTCGCCATCTGAGTCAAATACGATGTGTAATTTACCTAGATATTTAGTATATGCATAGGCTTGTACCGCGGGCACCAATCTACCCGATTTTTGTTTTACTAAGGTTGGATATGGCCCTTCTGATTTCTCAACGTCAGGACTGGTCCCGTTCCATAAAAATGTATTGGTATGTCCACCTATGACTAAATCGATATCTTCTACTTTTTCGGCTATTTCTAAATCTTTGGTAAAACCAGAATGTCCAAGAGCAATCAGAATATTCACTCCAATACTCTTAAGTCTGGTAGCTTCTTTTCGAATTGCTATCACTTCTTCAATGTATTCTACGTCATTCCATATAGCTAAGACTTTAGTGTCGGGAGTTAAGTAGCCAATTACACCAATCTTAGTACCATTTATATCGAATACAACAGAGTCCATCAAATTTTTTTCGGCTTGTAACTCTGGTACTTTAGTGAGGATAAGATTGGCAGCAAGAGTTGGACATGTGAGGTTCTCAATAAAAGGTGTTAGGCCAGATATTCCGTTATCAAATTCGTGGTTCCCCAGGGACTGAAACAAAAAACAAAATAATGTAGCATGCTGAAAATATTTTACAAGATTCATGCAAAAATAAAGGGTGTAACAAGACCCTTAACGAAGCCGAAAGGCACTTGTTCTCCACGTCATTGCGATCATTTTTTGGTTCTAGACTATACTTGGGAACCTTTTAGTTACGGATATATTGGGGGTCAAAGTTCCAACTTTTTCGTATGTTTTTAAAGTAATATTTTTTCTTTAAACACCGCCACGACCCCCGTCCTATTCAATCCATGCATCAGCACAATGTGTTGAGTGCGTTACATTGAGTCCTATCCATTAAAGGTGATTTTTCACCCCAAAAAAATGTCGTTTCCCAGCAAATTTTTTTTGCGTAAAGTTACATAGTTTGATGTATGTACATCATGCTTGGTTGACGGCTTCGTGAAGGATCGGTTTACTCCCGGTATGACATGCATAATTGCATACTTTAATATAATAATGAATTAACAGGCAACAATGAAAGTAAAATTAGGTTAGTGCGACAAATTACAAATGTTTGTTAGTAAAGATATGAATAAGCAGCAAAGATTACACCTACACATAAAATTAATGATCAAAATATTTTAAGAAGAATAGTTAGAGAATAAAGATTGTGTTACGTAAAGTGGTATTACGTGCAGAATATTTGATAGCAGTTTATTCCTTTACTTATCATGCCTACTAAAATATAGATACTTACAAAATAGTCCAATTTAAAGCGTTTATCTCGTTAGTAATTTCTATATATTTTATGATTCTCATAATGGTTTAAGTCAGTAACGAAACTATTAATAAAAGAAGATGTAGGTAATAAGGTGTACCTACAATACATGTCACACACAATGATTGCACGTAATACATTAAATATTATATCAATCAGAATATTATATTGTGCTATCAGTGTAAAATAAAACATAGGAGAAAGAGAAAAGTCTTATTAACATTTTTATTTTGCGTATTAAAAGGTACTGTACAGGTCAAATAAAATAAGAAGTAGAAGGTAAAAGTTCCCATTCCAAATAGTAATTAAATTATTACAAAAAAGTATTATCACTTAATTGTGTTCATGGACATACGTATCTTCCGGAGTATCCCAAGTTTTTTGTTATACAACAATTTTTGTAACCACTCTCTTCTTCTTGAAGTAGAATTATGGTACTCATGTCCATATCTAGGTCTGAAACAGTTTCTGGATTACTGTGACAAACTGCATGGATGTATGTAGTAAGCTATACCTTGTCTAGGTAGAGACTGACTGAACTTGTATGAGATCAGTCTTGTGGTATATTTAAATTCAATTTTGGTCATACCACACACATAATTCATTTCACATGCCACAAGTTCACAGGAATTCAAAGTTTAAAGTCCAGAAAAGTTTTACCTTAGATCAATTTCCAAATTACATCCTTGTAAATATTAAAACTCATTTAAACATTTAACTAAAATTAACTTTCAAATTCAGATTCAAATCAACCATTTCCATGTCATGTGTGATATTATGGATCATGATACGTCCTTCCACGCCAGGATATAAAGGACTGTGACTTTTTATATAAGCCTCTGTGCTTTGAATTTCATCTATATTTATATGAGTCATTGGTAAGTCATCCATCATGAAGAAACCGTCGCCTCCATTCGCCAAAAATACAGGCATGAGTATGTTGTATTCTTTTGTCTTATTTAGGGCAAAATATTCGGGATACAAGCATCTGCCACATCGCAGGGATACCTGCGTGACCCGCTCTTTTGGAGGTTGACTTAAGTCATATTTTACTCTCATTCCCGACATTTGTAAAAATTGACCCGTCGGATACAATGGATTATACGTTTGTACAGAATACTCCAGCATTTTCAATATAGCATGCCCATTTATTGCTACTTTAACTAAGACACCGTCAAACGGCATTACTCGTAAAAGATCTCCTTTTGTGATGTTGCTCGGCAGATCTCGTTGTCTAAATGAAGATCTTATCCCACCACTGTGAATAATAGCAATAGGAGCGTCCGTCCAACCATGACCTCTATAAGCAGAAGCGTACTTATATATCATCGCATCTGTTATAAAATTTCCCATATTACATTCTCTTACTCGACAAGTATGACCATCTACAAACACCAAAGTATGGCCTATAATCTCTTCAGTAATTTCAAGAACCTTGTCATGGTAGTAGTTTACAAGTTTTAAGACTTTGCTGTCTTGTGGTATCGTTACATCCAAAAGAATGGGATTACCATTAGAGCTGATAATTTCACCGTCAGAATTGAATGTAATGTGTAATTTTCCAAGATATTTTGTGTATGCGTAGGCTTGCACTACAGGAACCAATCTGCCAGATTCTTGTTCAGCTATAGTTGGATAAGGTCCTTCGGGATCCTCCGCATCGGGTTTGCCCCCGTTCCACAAAAAGGTGTTCGTATGAGCTCCTATTACTAGATCGATGTCTTCTACTTCTCTGGCAATTTCTAAATCCTTTAAAAAACCTGAGTGGCCAAGAGCAATGAGTATTTGCACTCCTTTAGTTTTCAGGATAGCTGCTTCTTGTCGTACAGCTGTGACCTCATCTATGTATTCGACATTGTTTCCTATAGCTACAAATTTAGTGTCAGGTGTGAGGTATCCTATGACACCAACTTGTATGTCATTGATGTCAAAGACCACTGACTTCATTAAATTGGACTCGGCTTGCAAATCTGGTTCTTCTGCAAGAATAAGATTGGCGGCCAGAACGGGGCATGTAAGATTTCTAATAAATGGAGTGAGTCCTGATACGCCGTTATCAAAATCGTGATTTCCCAGGGACTGAAACAAAGAATGATTAAATGCAGTGCTTAGTTAACGGGTAATTAACAATCATGCAAACATACAGACAACACAACACACGTGTGCACGTTTATTTATTTATTTATTTATTATTCACAAAAACGTTTCGATCGTTTCGTTTCGTTTCGTTTCGTTAAACTATTTTTAGTCATTCACAATATTTAGACCCTATTAGGCGCGAATTATACTCAAATTGCGTAAGGTAACGGCGCGGCGCAGGCATGATGCTACTTCAAAACCTTTTCATACAAAATGTACTTAGGCGATGTGTCGGGAATTACACTTAAGCGGCACACCGCTCTTTATTTTCGTTATACTTTCCACGCCTGCGCCGCGCCGTCACCTTCCACCGTTTGTGTACAATTCGTGCCTTAGGACAGGATATAATTAGGTTACCCATTTTCTAAAAAGTTGTTAAAAATGTTCTTACATATTTCTTTGAGATTATTGCAACTAGAAACATTAAACACTGGCCACAAGAACAGTGCATCATTGTACTTTCATCAAACTTATTTTTGGGATTCAAATAAAGACTAATGTATGTTGACATTACGAAATGGATCATGTCCATGAAGTAGGTCAATAAATTAAAATTGGTTAGCACAAGTAATAATAATGCCGGAACCCCTTAATAAATGCCTAAATATGATTAAAATATTCAAAAGCGCTATTTTAGTGAGACATACATTTAAATATTGGCCAGTTTAGTGAAAATGGTTATTACCCTCTTACTAATAAATTGCAACATTAATCATTTCTGACCATCCACTTTAATCGAGCACCAATCCTGTTTCTCGCATTCATCACAGATATGCGTAGCGCAGTTGGTATAGTCAATCGCACATACGGTAGTAGTCGATGTTACAAACGTATTGCCTTGGCTCACCAGGAACTCTTTAAATATACTCTGGACACAGGAGATTGAATATCGTGGGTCTACTTAGATTATGTTTTAGTTTGTCACATATTTATTGTTTTTCTTTTATTACGGGTCGTGTAAATATCGAATCGCGCATTAGTAACATTGAAAATCACAAATACGTTCGGCAACACTTACGAGTATCTTTTCATTCTGATATAATTCTAATGAATTATATGCGATAGGCTTTGCTTAGTTGCAGGTAAAGCTAAACCAGATAAAATTATAGAAAATTTATTTTCACAGCGTGCATTCCTGAATCAATATTTTTCATTTGTCATGGTGCAAGAGGGACATGCCAGTTTCAAATCTGCAAATTTATGTATCATCTAGATAAAAGTCATGCTTTTTCAAAATACTTACGACTCAGAATTTTGATATCTTCTCCTAGCAAAAAGGACATTCGTCTATTGAATTTCACACTTTGATATCATGACTTACTTTTACGTTTACTGCGGGTGAAATGAATATATACACAAGTTTTGAAAATGTATGCATTTATTAAAAAATAAACATGAATATCTGAAAATATCCATTTATGTACATGCAACGACTCATTTAAAATGAATTAGTTACGTCAAAGCAAAGGATATTAGGGCAACAAGGAGTAGAGAGGAACTTAGTACGACAGAACTAGCGTCGCTACGAAAAACTATGCGTCCAGCCACTTCTGGGTATAATGGACTTCTCAGTTTGATGAATTCTTCCGTGCACGTCACCGCATCATATTCAAACTCAACTTTTGGGGCATTAGACAAGAAAGAGTATCCGAAACGTTCCTGAATCAATTCCGCAGGCATCAATACTTTGTAGTTCCCCCTATCATCGATTTCATAAAATTCGGGAACATAGCAGTGCCAGCAACGAGCGACGGCGCTTACTAACCTAGATCCAGGTTCTCGTGTCAAGTCATATACTGCACGTATACCAGAAAACTGTAAGAATAATCCCCGAGAACTTTCAATCTCGTAGGCCCTGACGGAGTTTTCTAGAACTCTTTTGAGCATAAATCCGTTCATAGTCACAGCCACTAGATCTGTTTCTAAACGTAAAACAGAAAGTAAATCCCCTCTGGTTATGTTGGCAGGTCGATTGGATGGTGCAAATGATCGGCCCATAAGGACACTGCCGGAATCGATGATAGCTATAGAGGCATCTGTCCATTCTCCACCCTCGTACCTTGTGGCATAACAATACATAATGGCATCAGCGACTAAATTTCCCAAATTGCATTCTTCTAGAAAGCAAGATTCGCCATCCAACACGACTGAGGTATTTCCAATGACTTCAGCGTTTCTTGCAATGGCATCTGGAGTATAAGATTTAACTAACGCAAGTGACGTTAAATCTTGAGGGACTGACGAATCAAGTAGAACAGGATCGACGTAGTACTCCAAAATGTCTCCATTTTTATCGAACTTGGCTTTAACACTACCAAGGTATTTGTTATAGGCTGTTGATGGAATTATTGGTACTTGTTTTCCTGATTGCTGAGTCACAACTATGGGCTGATGTACATCTGAAGCAGTGTCGTCATTCCAGTTGAATGTATTTCTATTACCGGCGATAACCATATCGATACCAGCGACTTCTTTAGCTATTTCCTGCTCTTTATTAAGAGTTGAATGACCTAAAGCGATTATGATGTTGACTTTTGAAGCTTGCAATTTTTCTACTTCTTCTGTAATGGCTAAAACTTCATCGATATATTCAACTTGACCGAAGCTATCCAATATACTGTTTTCGGGTGTTAAGTAGCCCACAACACCAACTTTAACACCTTGTATGTCAAATACGATGGATTTTTTAATATTGGCTTTTCCTTCAGCTGACTTTATAATCACATTGCTGGCTAGAATATAGGTTTCTATGTTTTCCAGGAAAGGGGAAATCTCCAAAGTGTCCTTGTCGACTTCGTTGTTTCCAAGTGACTGAAAGGTTAAAATATATGTTGAAATTAGTATCAACAGTTTATTTTCAGTAGTAGGATTATAATTTCATATTAGCCTTTTTAGTTAGGTTAGGTTAGTTAAATTCTAGAAAAGTTAGATTTTGAGAAAAGGGGCGATATGTATACGTTACTCATTCCAACACCAAATTACCATCACCAAAGCAGTGTTATGAATCGTAGATATACAAATAGACATCGATCCCTAAAATTATTTCAATTTTGGTTAGTGCAGAGAAAGTTTAGGAAGAACTTTTGTTCCATTGTTCCTGTTCCATATTAGTAAGTATTAGTGATTGTGATCTGGATTAAGAAAATACTTACTTACAATATTGTTTCATGATCTGGTTCAAGTTTTCGTTTTTAAATTTTGTTTTGTTACTAGTATCATCTTCTTTCCTTTTCATTGATTGAAATGAAAAACACTCAACAGGTTACCTATATCATTTTTTAATTCGGAAAAAAACTTATAAGATTTCATTTACCTTTTGACCGCCAGAGCATAAACGCACGCACGTGCCCTCCACGTTAAGTCACAATTTCACCTATCATTTGGTCACATATTTGTGTCGTTTGGGGTACAGGGCACGCGCTTGCTTGTCATGTTTATCAATGGCGGTTAAAAGTTTTTTTCAATTTGATATGAAATTGATTTACCAAAATGTATGAAATCTTACAAGTATTTTCGTTGCTGTGAATTCAATTCTAAAGCACTTGAAAACAAATAAGTTAGTAGGTACTTAAATCAAGTTACAGTGATAAGTAATTAAAAGTTCTTAACAACATTACTTGAGATCAAAATACAAAAATTGGGATTTTTGATGCCATGAGTTTTTTTTTTATTCAATAATTTGATACCACTTCGTTGTCCTAAATTCCTATACGAAAATACCCTTTGAGAATTTACAGTGCGTTGGCTTGTGAAGAAACACGAATGGTATGGCATGATAATAAAATGCAGACAACTACGATTGACAATACAAATAGTTTGTAGTTTTCTTTTTGCGAGCTTAACATTTTATTCCGTATGCAACAATGATTACCCACATTTATATGTATAGCATAAAATACTGACTGCATAAATAAGCATTTGTATTCTGTAATTATTTACTTCGATATAACCCAAGCTATTAGTCCACAGAGCATCTTAATATAATATACTGTAGTTATTAGTCCCTTCAGTTTGGCAGCTGTCATTTTAGTCAAGTTAGATTTATTAATTATTATTACTCGTGAAAGTTTTTTTAGCGTCTCTTCTTTTCATGTCGATTGACTAGTTCTCAATTATTTTCCACTCAGTAAGCCTTTTAAAAGGCCTCTAAAACTAACTATAAAATGAAGATTCATACTGCCACTAAATGACGTCATATCGACCTACAGTGCAGCATGATTTTTTGGCGTGTGGCCGTAGGCGAAACTAACACCGCCATTTTTTTTTCATTACAATATCCATAGACAATAGTACAATTATTTATCTATAGCACCCTCCTGACAGTATCAGTAAAGCGCCAAATAAACTATAGTTGACGGAAAAGCAAAAAAAACGTGACTGGTTTTGCATTTTAAATTGGGAATCCATTCAAGTTCCATTAAAAACTGTGTTAAAATTCGGTATTGGTACTATCATCTGGCGACTGGGTTATGACTTTTAGCACGGCCAGGTGATGATGTGACTGTGTGAAGTGTACCTTATGAAGACCGATTTTGCTTTGCCTTTTTATTAGGTATTTAAACTTTTTCTTCAACAAGACTTATGTAGCTTTCCCACCTGATATTAAGTAGTGATTTCAGCCTCCCTTAAAATGTTTATGAAAATACTCTGCACACATAGACAAAGGTGAAAAGTTCTAAACCTGTAATTTCACTAGATATCTACCCTAAATAAACTGAAGGATCTGGAAGCACGGCAATGTAATTTGGTAGCAGATCTAACAGATACATAGATGTGGTTGGTAATACATTCCGGGGGTGTTTTTTAACAATAAGCAATAAATACCTCTACAAGACAGGTATGTGCATAGATAGAGGTTCCGTAAGTGTGTTGCTGATGAGGTTCAAGTACCTCGGACGAACTGCAGCACTGCAATCTTTTTATAATTATAACACTTTGATAGCCGCAACACAATTTTAATGCACATTGACCTCTGATTTTGACGTGAAACAAAACAGAAGCAATATAAACAAAATGGATATCGAAACTTTGATGAAAAACAACGTTTCACATAAAGCCGATGGGACGCTCACAGCACGAATAATTGACGGACGAAAAATCGCGATGATGACATTGATGGACAGAAAAACCAGTACAAAGGTTTTTTTTTCTTTGTTTTTTTGTTACTCACAACAGCATCTGGTTGCAGGGCGTTGACGAACTCTGCAGCGATCTTCCATTTGTATATGGTGAACCATGCTGTGCCGGTGTAGGTGTCTCCAGCGTTGAGGTACAGGACTGGAGGGCCCTGACCAGAGTGGGCGGCTTTACGAGCTTCCTTTACACTGAAATTGAGAGAGTTACAAGTCACAACAGAGATCTGCATAGCTATTCACAAATGCTTCGATTCGATTTCGGTTCGGAAAGTCGTATGTCTATCTCGCTCGCTTTCGTAATGCCAAAAAAAGATAGACATACCTACGACTTGTCGAATCGTTATCGAATCGAAGCGCTTGTGAATAGCTATGCTGATAGTATTTGGGTGTGGCTATAGACAAAAAACTTATACAAAATGGTAATTATTTATGTAGTTTGAAAAAAAAAATACTTTTACAAGTCACAATAAATTTTGTTTTAAAACTAGTTGAATGCGGCGGCTCGTGAAGAAGATGGATGAAAAAAAATTGCACTTACATTTACAGAAAAGTTGTATAGACAGTCTTGGTATAGACATGTGATGAGGAGGGTCGAATCGCGTGAGACGCAAAAGAGATATAGATATAGGATATGTTGATGGATGGAGAGGAAGCGGATGACCAAGGAAACGATGGATGCATTGTGTGACGAATTATATATGAAAGAAAAAGGAGTCAATGATAGCGTGACGGTTGACAATGACAGAGGAGAATGTACCGAGTTAGTTTGTAGTACATGCATATACTTACACATGAGCAACTCTCGGGAAGCCACCGTAACACTTGCCAGCCTCCCGGTCAGCGGTTGTGCAGGTTCCACTCAGCTGGGACGTCTGTTCAAATCTCGCGTGCATGTCATTGTTGTGCAAGATGAGGAGTTCGAAGGTCTCTCCTGGTGCCTTCACCACGCTGCCCGAAGACAACGCTGCGACCGTCAGCACTGCTGTTAGTAGGACTTTCTGGAAAGCGAAAAATTGCAATATTAAGACACGTCTTGGATATGGAAGCCGATTGTGTTAGTTTATTTCTTCTACAAGGTCTTAATTTAATTCTAAACATCATTCTTCTGCCCTTATCCCAATTTATTTGGGGTCAGCGCAGCATGCCTTCTTCCATATTTCTCTATTACTCGTCATTTCATTAGACACCTCCTTTCTTGCCATATCACCCTTCTTGGGTGATATACGGAGGCGTAATATGGAAAAATCGTAGCATTCTGGAGTTACTGCCGACGACCGTGAGAAAAAGTCGCGACTTTATGTTATATATTATTAGATATGTCCATAGACATCATCGTTCTTACGCAAGTAATTCCCGAAGGGTTAACCAGAGGTGCACCTGGTTATGTTAAGTCCCATCAACCGGGCACAAATCCAGACTCCATGGCTGCTACTGAGAAATTCTTGATTGAAAAACCCAAAAACACTATGCCCGACCTGGGAATCGAACCAGGACCTCATGTTCGACAGTTGACTAGACTAGCTAGGCAATTATGTCCAATGAGGACTATCGTTTTTCAGCTCACCAGATGGCGCGACTGCCGATTAAGGTCCTGTCAATGATTCTATTTTTTTACTTTAAAGTACCAATAACTTCATAAAAAGGTTATTTTATTACGTATATCAACGTAGTGTAGGTAAACTTCAGATTCATATTTATAATATTCTCCCTAAAATTAGCAATCATGAAACATTTAAAAATCCTTTGCAATGGCTCAATCTAGACCAGAATCGTGAATATTATAAAAAATACGTGATAAAAAGCTCGCAACGCGCGAACATTCTATGACATCTGACATTTCCGTGCCCTCGCGGTACACTAGCGCCTCTAGCGGCGAATTCATACGCGATAGCCTCCTTTATGATATTTTTCATACACTTATACTGCATAAGTTCCAATAAAAAAGGTCATATTTCTGAATTTTTACAAGTATCCTTTTCTAGACCCACCTCGAGCCAGCCCCAATCACCGAATTAAAAAGAAATCTACCTCTCATTTCCGTCGCCATCTTTTTTTTAAACGAAACGTCTTCGTAGTCCTTTTTCAAGCAAGTACTCTTCATGTGAGCAGCTAAGCTGGACAAAGGACAAAAGGCCGTAATCATTAGCCAACAACAAAACAAAGTAATTTTTCGTCTGCCTCGGCCTGAAGGCGCTGCCTCGGAATTCATCTTTTTTTAATTGGACTTTTATAGCGTTTTCTTGTTGATGTTCTAGAACTAGTCACTATACATCAGAAAATAACCAAAGATTACTTGGTTATTTTACTGGTGGTGGTGGTTTTTACTTGGTGTTTGTACTTGGTTGTTTTTTCTTGGTTTTTTGTTTTTTTTTTCTTGGTTTATTTTTCTTCGTTTTTTTGTCTTGGTTTTTTTTACTTGGTTCTTGGTTTTTTGGTTTTTTTTTGGTTTTTGTCTTTGGTTTTTTTTTTGCTTGGTTTTTGTTTCAGAAAATAACCAAGTAGTCTTTGGTTATTTTCTGATGTATAGTGACTACATACTTATGGATTGTATAAAAGTATTTTTCACTAGCTGTTGCCCGCGACCTTCATCGCTTGAAATTATTATAAAAAAAATATACTTTTCTTTTTGAATCGGATTTTGTTAACAATTTCAAGGATTTTAATTTATTTGCACGGATTTTGTAAACAATTTCAAGGGTTCTATTTTTTTTTTGCACGGATCCCTAATTAGCCTATGTTAGACCTTATAACATCTGCTATCTGCCAGTAAAAGTCCCGTCAAAATAGGCCCAGCCGTTTCGGAGATTAGCCGGAACACAGACAGAAAGACAGACAGACAGACAAATATTGAAAAAAAAAATGTGTTTTTGTTAGAAGTTCCGTACTTGTATGCGTTCAGTAAAACGTTGTTATTTTGATATTACAAAAAGACACTTCAATTTTATTTATTTGTATACAAGATGTATAGATGTATACCTAGACTAGCTTTTGCCCGCAGCTTCGATCGCTTTAATTTCTCTAAATTACATTTGACTATCAATTCGGGTAGTACTCTGCTTGTAATAGTATAATTCAATCATGATTCGAAAGACACATGGCGCCATCTATTTATCATAAGAACGTTATTGTTGTTCTCCTCAGGAACTGTACTTTTTTCGGGACTAAAGGTACACGTATGTCCGTCTCTGTACACCTGTCAACGAATATACAAAATTTCAAGATGATCGGTTCAGTGGTTTAGGCATAAAAAGGTAACAAACAAACTTACTTTCGCATTTATAATATTAAGTAGGATTCATAAGGTTTCTGCCATTGACTTCGTTTTCATAAATAAACAAGTGGCAATAGTTGAAGTTCTATGTCAGTGAAAAGTTTTTTTAAATCGGATACTTCAGTACTTAGAGATTACCGCTTACTAACAAAGAAAATATAAAACCTCTTTTTAATTTACGAGCTTATGTAGCTTGGTCCCAAAGGAGTTTGCTCCCAAAGGATCATACTACCGGCATTAAAAGTATCCTATGTATTAATCCAGGTTATAAACTATCCGTGTGCAAGATTTCATTCAAACTCAAAATCGTTCAGTATAGTTTATTGCGTGCAAAAGTCACAAACATTCATCCATCCTAACTTTCACACTTATTTTAAGAAGGTAATAGTTGAAATTAGTTGATATTTATTTTACTCTTGTGTGCCAGTACTGCCCAGTAAAAAGAACTACCGCGTTCACTGAAGGTACTACTTTTCACTCTTATGCCCTTAGTAATAAAGTTGAAAAGAAGTACCTAACACCTTCTTCAATTGAGAAGAACCTTTTATCCTGCCCCTGCAGTTAGATAATCTCACGCGATGAGGCAAGTACCTATTATTATTACGTCTATTATACAGGGTGTAACAGGACCCTTCACGAAGCCGTAAACCAAGCATTATGTACGTCAAAATAAGTAACTTTACGCAACATTTTTTGCTGGGAAACGACTGTTTTTTGGGGTGTAAAATCACATTTTAGGGTAGGACTCAATGTAACGCACTCAAAACATTCTGCTGATGGATGGATTGAATAGTACGGGGGTCGTGGAGGTGTTTAAATTTAAAATCTTTTATTAAAACATGTTTATAAAAAAAAGACTTGTGAAAAAATTGCAATTTTGACCCCCAATATCTCCGTAATTAGAAGGTTTCTAAGTTACGGTCTAGAACAAAAGAATGATCTCAACGATGGGAAGAACAAGTGCCTTTCGGCTTCGTTAAGGGTCTTGTTACACCCTTTATTTGATGCATTGTGTACTTGGCCTACAGCTTCCATTAGCGTTTACATGAGCTGATAATTTCAATACAGCTTATGTATTATTAGCGTTCACCCTCGGTTTCGCCCGCCTGTATGTCGGAAACGTACTATTACCGAGATTAAACGTATCGTAGGTCCTACCCAGGATATGGGTAAATGTGTGGGGTGTCCTGGATGCACATGGTGTGGCAAATGTCATTGAAGTTCTTTCAACTGTCAAGGCGTGAAAAGTTAACATACATAGAGGCAGAGCTATCTTCGCATTCTTCTTCTTTATCGTGTGGTTAGGCCTAACCTGGCGTCTAGTATTTTTATACCGCCCATGAGCCTCTGACTTGGCTTTACATGTCGTCGAGAAATATCTCTCAGGCATGCTGGTTTCCTCACGATGTTTTACTTCACCGAAGCAAGTAAGCAAGTGATTATTATACAATACCCACATGAATCCGAAAAATCAGAGGAGAGACCTATGACTTGTCAGTCCGAGGGTCACACCACGACTATCACTGCTTGTTACCGTCGCATTTATAATGTTAGCATGGATTTTAATTATGTGTGAGTACATAAGCCATCCACTAATTAACCGCGAGGCCTACCTATGTAACAGTAGCGTATGAATTCTAGTTTGAGCCGCATCTGTGTTTGTTTCGCTGTAGATATATTTTTGTGTGCGTTTTATTGACGCAGGCGTGGATCACGTGGATGTGTTTTTTAGGGCGTCGCTACTAACGAACGAACTTTTTAGTAGAATGTGCGTACAATAAACGGATATCTATGTTACCGGCCAAACCCAATTACAGGCCAAACTAATTTGCCCTAGGCCAAACTAGGGATCATCACAAAAGGACAATCATAGAGCACCCCGACTAAATGGGTTAGGTTAGGTTATATTGGTGACCAACCACGCGCGAGCAGAGCGAGCGCTACATCCAAGTTGGGCCTTGTTTGGGTTAGTGTATCCTGATAAGATAGACCAATAAACCGGTTTGGCTTAGGACAAACTAGTTTGGCCTGAAATTTGGCCGGTAACATCTACATAAAAGGACGTGCAATTGCATAATCTATCTATAACGTGTAGTGTACACAGGCCTCCCTGTAAGAGCTCCTCGAGTAATCAAAATAATGTAAATAATCAAACAAAATCAAAATCATGTGTAATGTAATCATAAAATAACATCACGCCTGAAATCTCAGAAGGGCTAGGCAGAGGTGTACCTAATAGTACACCTACATTTCGCCATATAACTGAAATCCTATTAAAATAATGAATAACTTTTGCAATGGGAACCCCGAAATTGCGAAAAAAATGCTGTTTCTTATTTACGAAGTAAGTCTAAGTTATCGTGCATTAAAACCAAAGAGATTTAAAAGACATAATAGAGCGGACATTTTTTTTTTTTTTTTACCGATGGGAAATCATCAAATAACCCCAAGCAGGAGGGAGAGCGGACATTGGGTATATTTTAATACTAGAATTGGACTTTTTAAGAACTAGTTATTTAGCGAATTAGTCATTTTTTAAGCTGTTGGGCATTTTACGAATTGGGCATTATTCGACTAAATTTTGATGCTGAACATTTTCGATTTTGACACACGAATGCTTCCTGACAAGCGGGTATATGACACTAGACAGACCGACTTGTTACTAAGTAGTAATAAATATTGGATAACTATTTTTTTGTCTTGTCCCGTCTATCGCTCGTCAATATTTGAATGTCTTTGATTAGCGAACGTTTTCTATAACTTACGTATAACGATTAGTTAAAATGCCTTACTCTAGTAGCTATCGGTGTTTCTAAAAACAAAGTTAGCAATGAATTGATAGGAATATCCTATCCACGTCACTTATCTGTCTCTCGGAGGGTTGATAGTTGATGTTTCTTTAACTGTTTATCTGAGATAGCAACGTTCCGTTAACTGTTAGTAAGTTATTGAAAACGGTTGTTAAAACCTTTCACTAGTGGCGATAACGTTAGGGTATGGTTTTGATAGTACATACAAGGTGTAAGCAGACCCTTCACGAAGTCGTCACATGTACAGAATGCTCCGTGCATTCTGTACATCTAATTAAGTAACCCGACGCAAAAGTTATTATTTATAGTTTTTGATATAAAATATATTTATAGCATTTTATATATCCTTGTAGAGATAGACACCTACCACTGCTTGTCTCTGCATCACATGGTGGTGTTTACCTATAAGTAATTGTTGCGCTGTTAATTAATTTTAAGAATGAATTATGTCGCTGTATCCAGTGTGAACAATTGTTGGTAGACCTAACATAATAAATAAAAAAAAATGAAAAACACCCAAAGGTTGACTGGTAGAAAATGCCAAGTCCGCCTCTGTACTTTGTGCTTGAAGTGTTAAATAAATAAATAGTAAAAATGATTGCTGGCAAATTTTCAACTTGTTTTTGGGGGGAAGAATTACATTTTACGGTCTCAATGTAACTCACTCAAAACATTGTACTGATGCATTGAATAGCAAACAGGTCATGGAGTTCTTTAATAAAGTAAAGTTATAACCTCAAAAACTATAGTATTTTAAAAAAACTTGTGAAAACGATGGAATTTCGACCTCCCAATATCTCCGAAACTAGAAGGTTTCCAGGTATGGCCCAGTACGACAAAAAAAACAAAATGAAGTGAAACACAGACAAGTACTCTACGGCTTCGTTACACCTTTTATATCTAAAATTCATGGAAAACCAAAATTGTTTTTTTTTTCTAATGATCACTTTTGATCAACTAACCGATCTGTCTGCGATTCATCAAAGGCAGCTGTCATCGATCAGTCTAAATATAAACCCTTATAATAGTTAAAAGTGTGGTAAGTATATTATCGTTATGCGACATACACTGCCGGTTGCGTGGTCACGTACTGCAATAAAACTCCTACCTGACCCGCAGTGGATCCTCTCTACATAATACATCCGTCCGGCAAGCTTTATTTACCTTCAATTTTGTAATATTTTCAGTAGCTAATACGGTTTGTGTATTCTTCGAATAGTTTTATTGGCCGTGGACAAATCAATAGATCGACGAAATTATTATTGAGTGTATATGTTCATATAATAATACATTTATCATACAGCTTGCAGACAGACAATGGAAGGACGTTTCGCTAATATACTACTTAAAAACGTCATGTTTTTAAGTAGTATATTAGCGAATAATCTTAGTTAGATAGGTAATTGAAATGGAAAAAAACAAGCGAGCCTAGTAATTCCCTGAGCAGCACCAATTCGAAAAATAGTTGCACTTTGGACTTTATTTAATGGCATTAGCAAGGTGAAAACACTTGCACTAAAATGAAGAAAAATAAAGTTTGCGTTAAAAATCATCGTCTTCCTGCCCTCGTCCCATTCTACTTGGGGTCAGCGCAAAACGTTTTCTTCTCCCATTCTCCCCTGTCTGACGTCACGGCATCATTTACTCCTTTCTCTTTCATATCATTCCTCACACAATCCATTCGTCTTTTCTTTGGTCTTCCTCTCCCTCTCCATCCATCAACATTTGTAACATGTTTTCTATTCCTCCTCATCACATGTCCATACCAAGACACATGATTCCCTTTCAACTTCTTTGAACTGGCGCCACTTTCAAACTTCCTCTAATATAAGTACTCATTCCTCACTTTGTCCATTATTGTCACTCCACACATCCATCTCCACATTCTCATTTCCGCTACTGCTCTCGTTTATCCATCTTCACAGACTAGCATGCTGATCTATACCGTACCACAGGTCGAATCACGGTCTTGTATATTTTCGTCTATAACTTTAAACATTTGTATTAAAAATATAACAAAAATGTAAGTAGACAAGTTAATAAATTTATTAATTTTGAATTTAACAAAGTCGACAACAACAATTTTCAGAATCAATCGATAAAACGTTACAAACAGGATAGTTTAAATATAACAGTTAGGTATAAGTAGCGTTTACTCATAAGCGCTGTAAGCTTAAAGGAAAAACTTGTATGAATGTCCATAGCTAAATATTTATCGAATAAACTTAATTAAAAGTGAATTTAAGTTTTGGTGAACCATTCTAGACCTGTGATACTACCATGTCTGATAACCAGTGATCGGAATAGGTAGAGCTAATGTACCTTAAGTTCAAGCAAGGAACAGAAACGAAAAGTGTTCCATAAGACTACAATTATTTTTCCGAATATTTTCTTTCTGAAACTCGGAAATGTCTCGGAATCAGTTACTTAAGTACATTTAATAACAATGTTATTTATTAATCAGTACAGTAAACTAATTGAATTCATTATTTTTCCTTTTTAACCGAATTCGACAACAAGGAGAACGTTCTCAAAAAGTTACTTTAGTTAGTTGTTTACGTTTAGTTCCAATCATTGTACAAAATGAATAAATGGTATGAAAACCTATAAATTGTTTTTTTTTTGCCTTGTTAGTTCTAACTATTAAAGCTGCTATGGAAATTTAATTAGCTTCCGCACTTACTTACGGCGTTCAAACGAAGTTAAATTAAATTGTATTGTTTATTTTTAAACAATAAAAATCGTGCACTTTTTTTTTAAATAGAAACATTATATGAATTCGATAGTTGTTTTACTTTATTAATTTTAATTGTACTTAAGTAATGTTCCGACATTCGGAACAAATATTCCGAATAAAAAAAATTGTCGTGTCTCCACTTTAGTTTCTGTTCCTCGAACTTTAGGCACATTAGCTCTACTTATTCCGATCACTGCTGATAACACTCTCAGAGAGAATCACAGCAATGACTTCAAATCAGCATTTACTCTTTTCACCGCATCATGCTTGTCCTGACATTAGTTACTTTGATATACAGAGTGACATCATGGTGTTTCATGAAGAAGTTCCGCGTTTCAATAACTATGTGTTTCTCAATGCAATTCTAGCAAATGTGTTAACATTTTCCGTATTCTCCATCAAAAACGTTACAAGTATTTTTATACTAATATTATAAAGAAAGAAAATACAAATATTTGTTCCGTGCTGGAATCGAACCTGCGTGTAATAACAATATCTGACTTAAACTATGAAAATTACTTTAAAAGTACAGCATGGTGAGTATTAACACGCCATACTCTTCGCCAAATTCCTGGTCGACACAAAATAGATTGCCATCGACACGCTAAGTAGAAGAATACATGTTACTATGAAAATGATAATAAACTAGGAAAAGAAAGGTTGCAGATATGTTTTTATATAAATTAAAGGTTGTTTGCAATAAGGAATAGAGATAGCGATATTACCGTGCATAAAGGAAATATTAATGAGCATGTAGCTCTTCAATCAAATTAAAAAATATGGACAGTTTTTTGGAAACCAAAGCCTTTACACCAGCAGCAAAAATCTGTAAAACTTCAATATTTGAAACAATAATGTCAGTCATCGTTGGTCAGAGACGGTAAAGCAGTACCCGTAGGAAGTTGGGTAAAACCCAAATAAGATTAGGCGAACAGGAAAGTTGAACAAAATTAAATAACTGCATAGGTGCACCTATAGGTAATTAATAATTATTTTTGTGGTTTTATTCGTAGGCTTGTCCTGACATTAGTTACTTTGATATACAGAGTGACATCATGGTGTTTCATGAAGAAGTTCCGCGTTTCAATAACTATGTGTTTCTCAATGCAATTCTAGCAAATGTGTTAACATTTTCCGTATTCTCCATCAAAAACGTTACAAGTATTTTTATACTAATATTATAAAGAAAGAAAATACAAATATTTGTTCCGTGCTGGAATCGAACCTGCGTGTAATAACAATATCTGACTTAAACTATGAAAATTATTTTAAAAGTACAGCATGGTGAGTATTAACACGCCATACTCTTCGCCAAATTCCTGGTCGACACAATTTAGATTGCCATCGACACGCTAAGTAGAAGAATACATGTTACTATGAAAATGATAATAAACTAGGAAAAGAAAGGTTGCAGATATGTTTTTATATAAATTAAACGTTGTTTGCAATAAGGAAAAGAGATAGCGATATTACCGTGCATAAAGGAAATATTAAAGAGCATGTAGCTCTTCAATCAAATTGACACCAGCAGCAAAAATCTGTAAAACTTCAATATTTGCAACTATAATGTCAGTCATCGTTGGTCAGAGACGGTAAAGCAGTACCCGTAGGAAGTTGGGTAAAACCCAAATAAGATTAGGCGAACAGGAAAGTTGAACAAAATTAAATAACTGCATAGGTGCACCTATAGGTAATTAATAATTATTTTTGTGGTTTTATTCGTAGGTAGTTAATTAGTTTTATATAAGTAATTAACTAGTGCTCCATCGACAGTTTCAAAAGCAACACGCGTTTTGGGGCGTAGCAATACTTTACGCAAGCTCCACAAATACTTTGGCGTCAAATAAAAGTAAATCATTAAAAAAAGTGACGTTCACCATCATGCCTAATAATGATACCAGTGATTGGGAATCTGCATTGGATGAAGCATTATTTCAAGCGGATATTATTATAGAAGCCATCATGCTTGTGCTGACTCTGGCTTCGTTGATGTACGGAGTGACTTCTTGGGCCATTATGAAGAAATTTCGCGATTTCAAAAACTATGTGTTTCTCAACTCAATTTTAGTGAACGTTTTAGAATATTCAATGAGATTTGTCACCATCTATTTCTATTATACTAACGGCATATTAAAAATAAAGTATAATCAACTATGGGTTATTATTTTGTTGTTATTCTTTGGATTAGTAAAATACTTTTGGTTGTTAGTTATGATTTATATGTTTCACGTAGAATTTGTGAAAGTTTTTAACGGGCACATTAAACGTAAATTCTTAAAAAGTTCCTTATTTGGTTGGGGTGTGCCTTTAATAATAATCGGGTGTATATTTTTGATATTTTGGGTAAAAGCTTCAAACATAGTCCTTTCTATCATACGCCTAATGGTTTTCGTTCCAGTTTTTCTTGTGCTCGTAAATTGTTTCTTTTTCATTAAAGTTTTATATTCAGTTTGTCGTAGTAATACGAGAGCACATACAGCTTCCGACAAATGGCGTCGCTTGTATTTATCCACAGTGATATTCATATTAAGCGATGCCTTATTGTTGTCTCATTATATCTTGAAGGAGTTAAATCATTTCTCCAGCCCAATAGTATTATTTCTCGAACTTTTTTACTTTAACTTTCATGTATTAGTATTGGACGTTTTTATAGTCATTGTAAGAAGTAATCGAGAAATATGGTATGAATTTTATGTAAATAGATTAAATCGAAGAACGCTTTCAGCGAGAAATGAGGATCGTGATATCGTCATGTACGGAGGAATTCGTCGCGAATCTGAAGGTGGCGCCTTGGCAGTTCGGGAAATTTAATAGAATAGAAATAAAGTTATTGTAGAAAAAAACAATTACCATATTTTTATTTCATGTTTTTTTTTAATGTAAAATTAAAGCTGATAATGAAGGACCTTCAATATCCTTAATTGTTTCCTTCTTCGTATAGTTTGAACCAAAACTCAATGATGATTCTTTCCTGAACAAAACAATCGATTTTGTCTAGAATATTCGATGCTACTCAGCAAGTACAGTCATTCGTAGATAGGTAGGTTCTAATGTACAATCGCCAGCGCATCAAATTATCACAAACTGTCAGATTTCTCCAAATGATTTTAAACCAAAAAAATGTTGAAGGTTAAGTTCAAAATCTAATAAGAAAATTTGACAGTTTGTGGTAATTTAGAACCAACCTATCTACGAATACGATTATAGAGTAACAAACAGGAAAGTTTAAAAATTATTGGTGCCGAACACCTACCTATTACAGTGTATTAATTAGGTATGTATGTACTCAGTTCAATCACTTGTATTGTGGTGTTGTATTGTTCCATATACAGTTTTGGAAGTATCCCCTTTTTTTTAAACCTGGCAATAATTAGTTTAACAGTGCTTCAAGACCTTTGTTTCCACTTCCTCTCCATCTATCAACACCGATCCTTTTCAGCTAAAAATAGCACTCACATAATAATGATTAACAACGGTCATTGCATACCTCTACAATATTGCACATGTAGGTATTCTGTAATATTTATGAAACGGAAATTGTACGCACGCAATCGCCACCGCCGGTCGGTCAGCCAGGGGAAATCCCGCGAAAATTCCTTTTTTTTATTAAATCTATACGCGCAGCCTGATACCCGGGGCAAATTCGATAAACTAATTACTTTTTGCTGCGTCAAATTGAGCGGTAGATAGTAGATGGACGTGATGTGTAAAGGATGGTTTCCACCGAACGGCTCGCATCGCATCGGATCGGAACAAATTTTATAATATTTAAACGATATAAAATCGTGTACACAGTATTTAAAGTCTATATTACCACGCCGCACACAGTAGCTTGACCGCGGGCGTCTTCCGCGACACGCGATCGTAGCCGAAAGTATGCTGCGACGCGCGATCGGCTCCGTTAGCTTCTCGTCGTATCCGACACGGTAGGAATGAAACTATTTGACTAAGCGCAGAAACGGATAAGTTCGCAAGCGACGGTCCGGAGCCGATCATACCTTTTTTTTTTCGGATGGGAATTCATCAAATAACCCCTCCCGCTCTGGGCTGCGCAGGAGGGAAATACTATGCAATGCGAGATCAGTATACACTGGAAATGTATAGTTCGATGTGTAGCCGTGAGTACCACGTAAATACTAAGATAACTTAGCGTCACGCCTGGATTCGCAGTAGTCATGGGCAGACAATTCTGACTCCGGGAAGAGAAATACTGAATTTATTTATTTAATTTATTCATAGTAGCGCAAATATGAAATAAGTGCCTATATTTTCAATTTAATTTGTAGATTATTGGGTACATAGTAACTATCTAGTTATCGTTGGTTGCATTCTTGTATATTATACAACTAATCACAAAATCAGCGAACGATACCTAATTATTTAATAGAGCAGACTTGATCTGGCTCTCAACAAAGTATACTCAACATACGCAGAGGTGTACCTACTAGCACACTACACTACACTACACCCACATTTCGCCAGTAATGCTTAAGTCACATGTAATAGGGCGAGCCTAATGCCATCAACCGAGCACAAATCCAGCCTCCGAGGCTACTACTGAAAGATTGCTCATGGATAAACCAAATAACACTCTGCCTGACTCAGTCACTTCATAATTACCTACTGAATAAGCCTAACATGCATTTCTAATAGGTGGTGGATACAGACATATCCGAATAGTGCAGTTATTTTTACTTTTACCGCGCCATGTTGACGTGAAAAGTGGATATCGTGGTTCCGCTCTAATTGAAATTGAGCCCTTCAGGGATTATGGCTGTGATTGTACTTATATACGGCTATATACCCGCTAGTTAGCCTCGCTTATAAGCCCGCACGGAGTGAACAGAATGAACGAGTGAATGGTTGACTGAATGATTTCATTATTTTGTACTTGTTTTTCTCAGTTTTGAGGCACAGGGGTATACAGATAACTGTGACCAATTTCGTTTGTTTTATCTTTTTTTTTTATGTTTACTTTTTTATATAATTTTATTTTATTGTTAATTAAACTTTTTTTTGTTTTTTCCTATTATAAGCGACTCTAATAAATACTTTTTCTTTCTTTCTTTCAGATATTATGATATGTTTGTATTTAGGAACAGATTTTTTAATGACCTTCCTCCTCCCTCACTGGGCCCGCGTGTTGTATTATGACACGCACCAGCAGTGGGAACGTTGTAGGCTGATTTGGGGTAGGCCAAGCGCCTGAAAGGTTTTACGTAGCAATTGATTGCGCCGAGACGTTATTCAATACAGTATGAAACCATGTACTGTTGATATAAGCGTTCACTGATGTGTTACCAAAACACGATTGACATATTTTTAGTTAATAACCGACGGTCTTTATGGGGTGGGAAGGACACCGATGCGAAAACCGTTACCGCGTATTCAGTACACCAATCTGAGCCCCCCTACATAGACATTTTTCATCGGTTATTTAAAAAAAATCTACTGTTCCATATAATTTGACGTACCTAGTAGGAAACAGCTGATTTTCCCTTACACCCGTATACTATTTATTCACAAAAAACTTATTCCGTAAATGTTTTCTTTTTGAACGCGTATGTAACAAACATTAATTATGCAAAGAAATATTTAATCATTTGTGTAGTTTAGATCATTTTTTTAAGATACAAATTCACCTAAAGATCAAGGTCATGGTTAATATCAATATTTTGTAAAAAAAGATTTTGTCGGCGTAGACCCTGTTGTCTGTCTGCAGAGTTTTATCAAATAAAATTTAAATATTATTAAATATTATTTTATTTTAATATTATCGTAAGTGAATTATTTGCCAAACTTTTCGGCGTAAAAACAGCCTTGTGTTGAAAATTAATTTACAAATGGTCGTTTGCCAATTGTTACTTGTAAAATGACAATTTGTAAATTAATTCGATGAAATGTTAAGACGCCACTGATGTAAGTGTATGGCCTAGTGCCTGAACGTTTCTTTGTAGCAAATTATTGCGCCCAAACGTCATTTATGACGGTATGACGGTATGAACCATGTACTTAGTTGATCTAAATTGCTTTTAAGGAGCCGCCGAGATAGAGTCAATCATTGGTCGGGATTCCCAACATTTTAGTAAAAGAGCAAGTTGTCGTGACACTAAACAACAACGTTCATGATCGTTTCTTTTTTTTTCATGATCATTATCATGTAATTGGTCAGTTTATCTCGATGCTCTCCAATTGTACAAAGAGCTCCGCATCATAGTAGGTATAAACGTAGACTCGTAAAGAGTTACAGAATGTCCGCTTAATCTAAATCTATCGTGATTATGAGCTACGGATTTTAGATTTGTGTACGGTTGATGGGGTAAATATTTGGCTATTATATTTGGCTTTTTATGCCATCCTATCAGGCATGCTGGTTTGGTTTTACGTACTTCACAATCTGGGATCTGTCTTGGGTTCGATCCCGAGATCTATGACTTGGCACGACGCGCGACGGTCTAGGCTATCATTGCTGATTAATAATTTATTAAAGGCCATACATAACAGAACGAATGACGTGCACACCGATGCCATTAAAAAATACAATAAAAAAACCAAACGTCAGTATGAAAACATTCCATCTATGAATTCGCGTCGCGTTGAACGTTTCACTTGTTATACGGCCGGCCTTGTGTTGGGATGGGGTGTTTATTTGCTTAATCAGATGCACATCGATAGCGCACTGAACAAAAGCTATCATATAAATTAACATTGCATTTGCAATTTACTAATACATAATAAGAGAAGCACGCCAATCGAAAAATAAATCAAAACGTTCTTTCATACTATCGTTGTCCTGGCAAATCAGATTAAAAATAATATCATCTGCCATATTCTCTCAAGTGATGATCCTTCATACATGCGGCATTGTTTTTTATTGATATAGTAGACGTACTTATATATTTTGCTAAATTAAATGAAAGCTGAATGTTTATTTATCGATGCTCAGTAGTACCTAAGTGAAAGAGAAGAAGAGAAAAAATCTGCAAAAATAGGGTTTTAGGTACTGCACCAGGAATTACTAATGCCTGCATAAATATATTAAAAAAACACGCGTAGACTGGAAAATAATAGTTATTGAATTAAATCACTTTTTACTTCGTAAAGTCTACTGGAGTCTGCCAAGCTTCCAACTAGATCTATTCTAAATATAAATTAATGTTTGTCTTCGTATGCCACTAACTTCATAGAATGACTGCGGTGGTTACATCTCTACTTAACACCTACATAAATTATAACAATATTAACAACTATAATAACACCTATACATAAACCCACGCCTTTTCCCCATGGGGCTAGGCAGCAGAAACTACCTACATAACACTACATACTCCTTGTGCCTCGTCCACGTTCTTACACCTGGTGGGTTACTATGACGTCATACAGCAGGAGTAATTCCAATGTGGGAAAGAGACAGAGCTATACAGGTCGTCTAGTGTGATCTCTTCCCGCACTGGAATTACTCTTGCTTTAAGACTTTATGGTAGGCCACTTGGGGCCTTAGTCTGCTATTGCAATAGTGTCAGAATGGTCTATAATTGATTTAATAAGGCCCCTAGCCCACGGCGTATTGAAGCGCGTTCGAAACTCGTTTGACGTGCGTACAAAGGGTAATTCGTCTGCGCGGGGCCTTATTAAATCAATGATAGACCATTCTGACACTATTGCAGTAGCAGACTAAGGCCCCTGGTCATGCGCCGGTTGCCAGTACTACGCACTTGATCTTTCAGAGGAACCTAACCAATAAGGTCAGTGTAATGTCCTTCTAGGGAGTCTCCTATCGGCTTTGCCACTCACATCTGCTTTGTTACCTGGTACACACGGCTACACATCAAGCTATACATTTCCAGTTTATGCTAACCTCGCATTGTACGGAAATCCTATACAGGTACAACGCGAGATCAGCATAAACTGGAAATGTATAGCTTGATGCTTGACCTTTTGTAGGTCGCTCATCCTCTCAACATGACCAGACCATCTTACTCTCTCTTTCACTCTTCGACACCGATACTCTTTTACACCTTCATATTTAACTTGTATGAATTTCTATGATGTTTAAATTCCAATAGACAATTAAAGGAACACTTTTGTTAACTGTTTCAACATAAAGACAATTCAATTAATGTTTGAAATAGTCCTCTGTTTAAAACAGCTTGTACAAACTTTCCAAGACACTTGTGCCCACATTTCCATTGTTTAACAAGTTTCTAGTAAAAATAGTTTAAGTTTTGAACTATAATATAAAATCGGTAGTTGTATTTTCTTATTTTGTAGTTGTAATATCACAGAATTAGACCAATCATAGCGATTGACTACGTAGGTACAGAAATGATTGCAATGAATAACATTGCAACAGAATTGGTTAAACATGCAATAACAAGGCGTTAGCTGGGGGCCTAAAATGGAAGCTTTATCAGAATCATATCATGAAACATGTAAAAAAAAAAAACTTAACATGGTCTTTATGGTTATGACCACAAAGTCCATTTTAAGAGTTTTAAATTTTTAACGTGATATGTATTATGATTCTGATAAAGTGGCCATTTTAGGCCCCCTGATGTGTTGACGACGAATACAGGGTGTAACAAGACCCTTCACGAAGCCGTCAAGCAAGCATTCTGTACATCACACTAAGTAACTTTACGCAAAAATTATTGCTGGGAAACAACTTTTTTTGGGGGTGAAAAATCACGTTTTACGGTAGGACTCAACGACACTCAAAACAGTGTGCCGATGGGTGGATTGAAAACAGTACGGGGGCCGTGGAGGTGTTTAAAAAAAATCTTACAAAAAAATGATCGCAATGACGAGGAGAACAAGTGCCTTTCGGCTTCGTTAATTCTAGTTCTCTCCGTCCTTGCGATCATATTTTTGTTCTGGAAAATACCTGGAAACCTTCTACTTACAGAGAAATTGGAGGACATCGTTTCAACTTTTCTTTTTTAAAGCAAGTTTCTAATCTCATAACTTTAAATACCTCCATGACCTCTATACTATTCAATTCAATGCATCCATCAGCACAATGGTTTGAGTGCTTGAGCACTAACGTAAACCGTAATTTTTCACCAGCAATCATTTTAGCGTAGAGTTTAGCGTGCGTAGTTGCTTGGAAAAACGGCTTCGTGAAGGGTTCATTTACACCTTGTATTTTAAGGTGTAATAGCCACTAGGTGCAGTCTCGACACAGCTAGAATACATCGCGGTAGATCTTGAAGAAGATGGCGGGTCTATCCAAAACCAACGACTAGTAATCCTGCGGCCCTGGATCGGAAGACCTGGAAGTCATTTGGCGAGGCCTTCGCCCAGCAGTGGAAATTTAAGACACAGTAATTCCAAAAACAACATCACCAGAAAACCATCAACTGGTCAAAACGTGGTTAAATACCCTAAGAGTATAAAAAAACTTCAAAAGTATAGATTAATGCTCCCTTGTTATGCAATTGAAGCAATTGTCCCCACATGTGTATCGGCCCACATTCGACCCTCTGTTATTTTAAGAGCCAGTCAAAGGAAATTGTTCAAATAGCTCTCATTGTGCTCAGTTGTATTGTTCATACCTACTTCAGACTATTTAACGGTCTTTTGTAACCAAACCAGATCTTGCCCGCGGTATCCCCTGCGTGGAGACTCGAAATTATCCCACGGGACAGTACAAGATACCGGGATAAAAAACCGGTCAAGTGCGCGTCGGACTCGCGCATTGGGAGTTCCGTACCATCGTCGTAGGGTACCCGTTTAATTTTTATTATTTGTTGATATAGCGGCAACAGAAATACACTTTGAACACTGTGAAAATTTTAACTGTCTACCTATCATGAGATACAGTCCGCTGACAGACAGACGGACATTTACATTTCATTACATTTTTTTTCAGAATTGTCCTCCTCTTACTTAGACATTAGTGGCGGGAGACACATTTTACAACTTTGGAAGTGTCTATCTTTCAAACGATTGACTTTGAGAAAAAATGGTTTTAGGAACCTTGTCTCTTGTCATTTTAAAAGAGCTGTCTATAGACAAAACAAACCAACAAACCTATACGTGTGAGACGTATAGGTTTGATGAACAATCTTACGCCCCCGTTAATCCCCCCGTTAATTTTTATAAAAATCGTAAAGCGGTTCCCAGAATATATCTACCTACCAAGTTTCAACTATGTAGTCCTAATAGTAATAGTTTCGGAATAAAGTGGCTGACTTGACGAATCCATAAAGATTTTAGGATTTTATTTTTAAGGTCCGTTTTTTTCCATTCGGCTACGGAACCCTAAAAATTATATGAATAGCATCCAAGAACCTTGACTTTAGTGACGATATTTGAAATCTTCGAAGACGCAATATAAATAGATCAGCGACGTCCACTTACTATTTAACGAAAATAGTTTATTATGAGTAGACTTCCTCCTCCGTCATATATTATATTGGTTGACCGTTTGTAAAAACGGAGACAGAATATTTGTTGCGAAGAAAGCACGACGATACAGACTATCCGCTTAGTCACGACTTCACGAGTTACACATACCATACCGCGCTATGAACGTATCAGACAAAAAATATTTTTTGTATTGAAAAGTATGAGAATACGCCCACTAGACTGTTCCTCTGGCACCGATCAACACCGTCGTCGTGTGCCATGCACAAAACAAATGCAACAAAGAAAAATTTGCTGTTCTTTACAAAACTTCAATAACTTCTCGGATCAAATGCTGTTTTTTTTCGCGATTTCGGTGTTGGTCCCATAGGGAAAGTGGTTCAGTTTGATGGTCTGAATCACACCCCGAAATATGACCACGACTTTCTGGGACACGCTGTATAAACACACGGACACATCAACACTTTTTTTGGTACACTCTGCAAAATTCATAAGTGATTTCCTCGTAGAATATCGATGGCAAATTTGAGTTTTAAGACTTATTTCAAAATAGTTTGAGGTCCGAAATACTAAGTTCGTAGCAATACCAAATTATAATATAAGTTATATGAGAAAACTACCTTTAAAAGCGTTAGCTATTTATAGTTGTTAAGTATTACTGCTCGTGTCTGTACATGTATTTTTTTTGGCTCATGCTACGACGCACGGCACGCGGCATCCTTTATATCGGTAACAACGATCCTTCTGCTACACTGTGGCTCAATTTTTTTTCCTGCGCTGGAGTGTCTGGAGTTAATAAGTTTCTAAGAACCTCAGGTAGATTGCGTGAAGGCATTCAAGGCATCCTTTGCAATTAACTAAAGTTTCGATATTCGAGAGTTCAATGAACGTCGGTCGGCCGGCTTTTTTGAGCAATGTCTCGTCTCGTGGCAAAGTGTAGATAATTTTGTGAGAATCAGGAATGAGTACCTAACCACAGATTAACTATGACCTAACGACTGATGGTGATGCTGAGTTACTGTATAGTTTTGTTATCGGCTTTACTATGTTTGTTGTATCTTAAATGATGTCTTATCTACTGTAGTATCTTGTTAATTAATTTGTACTGATAAGAAAAGGTTACCGTCTGAATAACTCTCTGAAATTCGAATTCTTAATGTTGATTTTATTGCAGCGAGAATCAGGAATCAAAAGAACTTTATATTGTTTGACGGAAAGATTTGCGAGTGAATGTTTTTCGGAGAAAACCACGCGGCATCGTTTTTGGGTATTATTACTTATATCGTTATTTATTGGTGCTTTAGTTTCTCAATTAACCTTCCAAGATAAGTAGAACAATAAATTGTATTATATCAGCATAAATACTTAATTTTTCGGCAGCAGTAATCATACGAACGATAGCAATCGTAGATTGGACATTTACTAAAAATATCGAAAATCTTGTTCTTTAGTCTTTAAGTATGTACATTTAAACGGTTAAAGGTAGGTAGTAGGAGTGACAAATTCACTAAGAAGTCGACTACAAATCCTTCATAGAAGGTAAAACTGAGAGTGAGAGTGACTTCATTGTATTTCTCCTAATATTCGTGCTAATCCTTTGAATGCATAAAAAAATACTAGTCCGCCATCTTTGGGAGTCCGCCATATTGGATTTATAATGACGTTACTTAAATAACCATGCATCGTCATCCAGACTAAACATGGGTGCAAAATTTCAGCTCAATCGGAAACCAGGAAGTGGGTCAAAAATTTCCAAGATTTTTGTACATAGTTTGTTAGTTACATTGTTTTGTCGTTTAGCCGGTTTAAGGGTACCTACGATATTTAGTATAAAGTACCTACGACAGCTATTGATTGATTACAATATGTAATACTTGATAAAGATTTGATATCTTATCCGTATTATTGTAAATTATAATCACATCGTTTGGAGGCATGATATACGTGTGATCCGGAAATGAAAATAGTTAATATTAGCATGAACAAAATGAACACAGCAGTTACGGTGCCGTCAATTACAGCAGCCTGTGATACATGATTATCCTAGTACTGGCATCTAACATTATTTTACCTGCATTGTTAGCTTCAGATTCAAATTGTATTTTACCTTTTGGAATTCTGAATAAAGATTTAGAAAAAAAAAACATTCACATCATCATTCAGTCACAAATTATTTTTCATTCATTTTTTATTGGTATTTAAAAACAAAAACTTGTGAAAATGTTGGAATTTTGACCCCCAATATCTCCGTAACTAGAAGGTTCTAGAACAAACTAAGATCGCAATGACGGGGAGAACAAGTGCCTTTCGGCTTCGTTAGTGGTCTTGTTACATGTTAGGTACACCTTTTATTAAAATACCCGAAATGATTATGCTGATAATCAGCAATCAAATAATGCATATGTGCATATCACACAATTACCAGTATGTACTAGAGAGTTCACTTACGGTCGACCAGTTTTGACACTTATGCTCTTAGTAATAAGGTTGAAAAGTGCTCTCGGTAGTACGTCCACGCAGTAGTCCGGGTAATTAAAAACGATGTTGTAATCAGTAGTGATATGACTTCACTTTTGATAAGAATGCAATTCCATGTTTTATGTAAAAACAAAAATGATTTTAATTTTTGTTTTTGAGGTATTGGCGACAATTAGCCGAGTGTCGTTTCGCAGGATAAAAGTATTCTCGATTTCAACCTTTGTTGTGAACATATATATATATATTTTTTTGTGTTTGTTCAGCGATATCTCCGCCAATTTTAAATTTGGTGAAGATCTGATGGTGATCTTCGAAGATATACTATGGAACTCTTCAAAAATAGACGGCAAATCTGTCGTGATTGCTGCAATCGGTAGGATGTTTATTGTTTATACAACATCATAACATAATATCACGCTTGTATGCTCTAGGGCGTACGCAGATGTGTACTGTACAACTTTTCGACATTTAGGAATGTTAAGTTCTATTTTATTGGGGATAAGCCTATTACCATGAAATGTATTGTTAGCGGTTCACTAATGTTTCGCCAAAACTCTTTTGACAATATTTTAACCGACTTCAAACAAAATTTGTTTTTGAAGTCGGTTTTATTTTTTGGAAAAAAGTTTTTTTATTACAAAGTATTTTGGTTAGTATCACAAAGTGTAATTAGTTTCTAGTGTTAGTTTGTTTGCTGTGAATTTAGTTACGTGATGAGTTAACAAGAAGTATCATAATAATTCCGCAAGAACCCCTCTGCAGGTAAAGGCGTCTTCCAAAGTGAACCAGTCTTCTCTGGATAATCTCGTCTTCTATTTGCATCCAGTTTGGTCCCGCTGTGTTTTTTATTTCATCCTCCCATCTATTGCGGGGTCTCTCTTTTTTCGTTTGCCGACTGGGCCCTTCCATGCTGTCACACTTTTTGTCCACCTCTGGTCTTGAAGACGTGCCACGTGCCCAGCCCACTTTCATTTTATTGCAAGCGCTTGTGCCAGGTTGTCTGTTGATTTTGTGGTGTTTCGTATTTTTGTGTGTCGTATTTTATGTATTTTTTTAATGTTTATCATACTGTGCTCCATTATTCCGCGTTGGCACGTTTTGATTTTATTTCTTATGTTATTACTAAACTTCCATGTCTGGCAAGCGTAGGTCAGGCATGGTATGAGGCAAGAGTTCATAACCTTGGTCTTCTGGTTCGTTGGCTGGCTACTTTTGAAAATTTCCTTTAAACTCCAGTACTTATTCCATGTTAGCTATGCCCTGCGTTCGACCTCCTGGTAGTTGCTTTGGCCGTCGAAGCTAATTTGTTTTCCTAGATAGATAGGGGTCGGTATGTTGAAGAGGCTCGTCGTCGACACCTATTTGTACCCTGGTGCTGTTGGTCATTAACATAGTTTTAGAGAGGTTCATTTCTAAGCCAGCCATCTTGCTGGCTTTATTTAATGACTTTACCATGTACTGTAGACCTACAGTTCCTCTCCTTTCTCTGATACCAGCACCAGATCATCGGCGAAATGTAGGTGGTTTAAGTATTCCTTATTAACTTTAATGCCGCATTCTTTATTTTTTTATTATTATTGTTGTGAACATATTATTTACTGTCGTATTCTGAGATGTTGTTAAATATTATAAAAAAATCGTTCACCTTATTTTACAAGTTTATGTTGGAACGTTGTTAGTCAAAAATATCAGAGATTGAATTATGAGCTGGTAAATTAAATGACGTCGATATAATTTGAATTTGTATAAATATTATTTTTTGTATGGTTTGCATCGTTTCTGCCGCTCGTGGCAAATGCGACGAAACTGTGGTAACAGCGATGCAGAACTGCGTTAACGAAACGCACGACAGCATCGTGCATCGCCACTAAAAGCCGTGGGCTTTAACAAATTCTAAATTCGGTTCAGTAGTTTTAGAGTTTACCTCCCAGAAACAAACACACTGTAACACATAATATTAGCACAGAGTAATTACTACTCCATAATATTTGTAAATATGTCACTAATGATCTGGCGAAGTGCCAGTAATAGACCTTGGACACAGACGAGCCCAGAATATTTAGTTGTTAAAACATTTTGTAGTTTGGACATCTTGAAAATATTATCCACATTCCTATTATTCAGAGAAAGCATAGTTTGTATTCAGTTCAGTTTCCGATCCCAATAGTGTCGAAAAAAGCTTAGGAAATGATGCTTTCAGAGAGTCATTTCAGACACACACGACATGGGACAGCATATATCATGCATTTGTATATGGAACACACATCTGCCTAGTCTGTTCCTAACTATGTTGGAGTCTGCTTCCAATCTAAAGGATGGCACGGCCACGGAGGGGTCCCGGTATAATACAGGGTGTTTGCAGAACATTGAACATACGAAAATGGTGGATAGGTGGGGTCATCTGCTACTTACTCAGCCCTAATTTATTTGGCCCTGGCCCCCTGGATATTTTTTTTTAATGCATGTTGAAATTAAGATTTAAGTATTTTTTAAATCTTTCTGTAAGTTTGAGGACTCATAACTTTTTTCTAGCTAACATCTGAAGAAAGCAATAAGAATCTGCCAACATTAAAGATTAAAAAAAAAAACAAAAAATAGTGGCCAGGGTCAAATAAATTAGTTCTGAGTAAGTAGCAGATGACCCCACCTATCCACCATTTTCGTATGTTCAACGTTCTGTCAAACACCCTGTATAATGGATGATCGCTCGTGTACAGGGCAAGCACCGCTTAATTTTAAAGATCGGCCCGTGCGGCTTTTTTTTTCAGCCTCCACAGTTCGTCAGACAACCTAGGTATTAATTGAAGTCTTCAAGGTTTGTTCCTAACTAACGACGGTTTAATGGCCTGTCTTATCGATGTGCCAATCAGTAGTTACAGCTTATAATAAATTTATACCGGGTCATATCATGGCGGGCTGGTGGTGACGCTTCTTGAATTCCTAATACTTCCGGAACGACCAATGGATAAAATTAAATTCAAAGCATTTATTTCAAGTAGGCCAGTTACAGGCACTTTTGAACTGTCGAAATAAAGACAAAAATGAAGCTACAGTCTCAGTCACAAGGCATAATAACTGTGAAAGCACTGAGAGAAATCTCTATGGAGAAAAACGGGCAAGAAACTCCATGGACACTCTGTTAAATCAGAATATTGTAACAAAACCTGGGTTACATAATTTCTGTTGAGTTGAGATAGTACATCCTTTAGTTAGTTCCATCGTTGAGTTAGTACACCTTGCTACTCATAAGTAGCAAGGTGTGATAGGTCCTGAGATGGATCATAAGGGTTTGCGTCAACTAATGAAATAAGTTTTAAATAGAAACAGATCTTAACTGTATTTGGTAGTACTGGATTCTCCTTGTGATTAACAATCAGTTAACGTACGAGTATTTTAATAAGGAGGCAACGCTATGTAGGTAGTATAATGATTGCGTAACAGTTGGAATCGATCATCTTACATGTCGTCGCGGCGTCGCGCGTCGAGTAAATCAATGAGTATCATTATTGCTCTATTGTTACTTGTGGTCTTTGGTCGAATTGAGGCAGACGCTTTTATTCACTTAAGGGTATACTAGACGGTCGTATATACAACACAAACAAACGTAGTATGGCGATTACTCCACTGTTTGATGGTGTACGTTCAAAATAAAAAATATATCGATTTATCTCATCATTATCCTAGTCTTGTATATATTTTTTTTTCAATTTTCATATATAATATGTTTTTTTTTATGTTTCCATACAGGGCTAGATAATGATGAGACAAATGGATATAATTTTTAGGGTTCCGTAGCCGAATGGCAAAAAACGGAACCCTTATAGATTCGCCAAGTCTGTCTGTCTGTCTGTCCGTGTATGTCGCAGCCACTTTATTCCGAAACTATTAGGACTACACAGTTGAAACTTAGTAGGTACATGTATTCTGTGAACCGCTTTGCGGTTTTATACAAAAATAAAATACATGGAACTGAAACTAAAAAAATATTTTTTTCATCAAACCTATACGTGCGGGGTGTGTCTATAGATAGTTCTCTAAAAATGACATTGAGGTTCCTAAACCATTTTTTCTTAAAGTCTATCGTTTGAAAGATAAATACTTCCAAAGTGGTAAAATGTGTCCCCCCCTCTAATTTCTAAAGTAAGAGGATGAACATTCTAAAAAAAAATATAGGATTATAGAACGTAAAAAAACTTAAACCAATTTTGGTTTGAATGAGATTTGATGTTTATTTTTTGAGATGCGGGACTTTTTCATCAAAATGCAGCAGTCACTTTGTTTTTCATTAACATACCATGACAAACAAATTCAGTTTTGTTGTTGAATGTAAAACAATACAACATATGAATGAGCCTTCAAAATATTTTTATTATATTGTTTGGTGCTACGGAACCCTATGTCGTGTGAGTACGATTCGCAGTTGGCCGGTTTTTATTTTGAACGTACACCATCAAACAGTGGAGTAATCGACTACGTTGTATAGAAGTATGACCGACTAGTGTACCCTTAAGAGCGTGCATTCTGAAAGTTGGCAACGCCAGAAGATGGCGGGTCGAGCTGGACAAGACCAGCGACCATTGGTCCACATTGGCCTTGGATTAAAGCAACTGGACGCCTTTGCCCAGCAGTGGTATGATGCAGGCTAACAGTATCAGTCTTTCTGTGTTGCACTAAAATATTGATTATGAATTGAAATAAATAATAAATAATAATAATAAATATCGCTGGGCATTACACACAGCGCCATCTACGTGCCACACTAAGCAACGAGGCTTGTGTCGTGGACACCAGATAGTTGATAATACTACATAGATACTTTTTTGTTTGTAAATACATACTTATTATATATATAAACATCCTTGACTCGGAAACAAATGTCCATGCTCATCACACAAACATTTGCTCCTACCGGGACTCGAACCCGGGACCCTAAGAACGTAAGGCAGCCTCACTACCGCTGCGCCATTCCGGTTGTCAATGAAATGAAGGTGCTTCCCCCTTAAGTCTTCGTCGTTTACGTATCATTATTGTGTTTTAGAAACATATAAATCAAATGGCTTTTAACAAGCCCTAAATAGACGCAGTTTCTACGATGTTATACGAAACAGTGGCAAAACTAGCAATCATCTTGTGATGCAAAATTAGTGCCTATTTACTGTTCATAAGGAAATGCAGACCCTAGATCTAAAAAAACTCCCGACATGTATACATAAGCATTCCATTACAGTCGCAATAAACCTAAGCAATGTATAACTAAGTGCAATCAAGTTGAAAGAATCTCAGGGGTATCCCGAGATACTGCTTCAAAGCTGAAAAATTGCTTCCTCTGTGGAAATTCTTCAGTACAAATTAAAGGCACTGATTTATTCAGGCTCCTTCTAATTTGTACTTTAGTTTTACTAAAAGAGAGTTCAAAATCCTTTGAAGTGAAATAGTTTTTAGTATTATAGTAAGAGGAGTGTTTGCAAGACTCTGTGGTCGTGGTCTCGCTTCTAGCTGGTCTATGTAAGCTCTAGTGGTTGTCTATTAATTAAATTCTTACCCTACTTAGAGTAATGTGAGCTATGGTTGGTTCGTAGATTAAATACTTTAATCCAGAGTTATAAAGGGTGTAATAAGACCCTTAACGAAGCAGTCAACCAAGCATTATGTGCATCAAACTAAGTAACTTTACAACTTTAAAAATTATTGCTGGGAAACGACTTCTTATTGGGGCGAAAAATCACGTTTTACGGTAGGACTCAAGGTACCGCATTCGAAACATTGTGATGGATGGATTGAATAGTACGGGGGTCGTGAAGGTGTTTAAAATAAAACCTTACATTAAAAACATGTATTTAAAAAAAAAAACTTGTGAAAAAGTTGGAACTTTGAACCCCAATATCTCCGTAACTAGAAGGTTCCCAGGTATGGTCTAGAACAAAAAAAATATCGCAATGACGAGGAGAATAAGTGCCTTTCGGCTTCGTTAAGGTTGCTTCGGCTTCGGTTGTTACATCCTTTATAAAGTGCACCAAAACTGACCATGATACGTGTTATTTACTTACGTGTTTGTTACTTACTTACTTACTTTACGGGGTATTTAAAGTAAAAATATAACATTAAAACACGTATTAAAAAAAAAAAATTGTAAAAGTTGGAACTTTGACCCCCAATATCTCCGTAACCAAAAGGTTGTCAAGTATGGTCTAGAACAAAAAAAAAAGATAGCAATGACAGGGAGAACAAGTGCCTTTCAGTTTCGTTAAAAGGTCTTGTTATACACTTTATATATATATATATACGATGGCTAAGACCGTTTGTTTGCAGAGGAGCTCACGGTTAAATAAAAACAGCTGCTCGGGTCAATCTTCGGGTTAAGCCTCGCTTGCCTATTTTGGTCCGTGGATGGGTGACCACCCATGACATACCAAGTTTCCTCCGTACCTCGGAGAGCACGATAAGCCGTTGGTCCTGGCTGTCATTTGTAGATCTTTGACAGTCGTTACAAGTATTTAGTGGCCCGTCAACCCGACAACCTGTCCTACCAAGGGTGTATTACCGAGTACTTACTGGGTTGTGGAAGTCAAATAGGTTATCGGTCCATGTAAAATACTGGTATTTAGCTGCATCCGGTAAGACCGGAACCGGTCCCAACATTGTTGGGAAAAGGCATGGCAGATGATGGTTAGGACCGTTTGTTTATTCATAGTTTATGATCTATATTATCGAAAATAATGGCAATCAAAAAGAGCTTCAATTTAAATGATGTATTCTTTCAATACCTTTTGTGAGTTGGGTGCATAATAATAAATATGAATCATTCACGCTACGTCGATTCGCGAAACAAATGACGTCTGTTTTTAAAAGTTTACGCTTGACCTCTACCTCTAGTGCACTTAAAAGAAAAAGTGAAACGCTTTTAATTTTTTCTTTCACAAATTGTAACTTATTCTAACAGAGAGAAACAAGGCTATTCTCCAAAATAATGTGTGCATATGTATTTGGTAAAAAAGTCTATCTTTGTTTATTTATATGTATTTATATATTATGTACAAACCAAATACTTAACAGGACATTAAGAAGATAGAATAGTAAAGGTACTGTTTATTACCTTTGCCTTTTGTTGATTTTTCTCTTTGTTGGTTTTCTCAATAAAAGACGCGCAGAGAAATAAAAAGTTTGAATAATCTGTTTTATGCGAAGTGACACGTCATCATTTGGGATAGACCTTCAAAAAATATTATCCTATGTCACTATACAATATGCTAAAAAAAACCTGTTCGATCCATGAGGGTATTAATAGGTATCGAGATTAGATTCTATTTACGTAATGTTTTTTGGAGAACAAGTAAAAAAAATACCACGATGAAAACGAAATAAAATATACTAAAATGAGGAAACTTCTATGACAACACACGGGCGCGAGCAGTCGCTTCTCGGGTAGTGACGTCTTACAAAACAATTTTATTGACGGTCGAACATACATATGCCGAAGATGGTGGTCACATTTTAAAAGTTTGTTTGAATTTATGGAAACGGTAATTTGGGACAAAAATCATGCATTTTAAAATAATTAATATTTTTACTTTCATGAATATTTTATGTTTCTTATTCTATTTGGCAATGCCATTGCTATACCTTTATGCCCCTTTCGGATCGGACAGGGTTTTTTAACATATTTTTGAATAAATAATTGGTCACAAAAATAAAAACACGGCAGGCTTACTCGCACTGAGTCAATGAGTGATTTTCAAGCTTGCCAGTCTATATTAAAATTGAATCCACCGAACTAATCTTATAAACCTTAGCTAATGAGGTAAAATAAGATTCGGATGCTCGACTTTTCCTCGCTTCGGAAAATTGCAGAGAAAAATAAGGATAAACGAAACGCTAAGCCTAACGTTGTATTTGACTTTCAATTTATTTTTATTTTAGAGTGCAGAGGAAAGAATAAGTTACGGGGTGCTTAAGACCGTTACAATTTAGGGTTAGGCAGAGATGTAGGTAGCTACATATTACACCCACATTTTGCCAGTTTTGTTTAAGTTCCATGTAGTAGCGGCCGAGCCTATGCCATCTGCCAGGCACAAATACAGACTAGAAAATAAAGATGAAAATTCGCGTACGATTTATTATCATTTTAAAGGAATAAGGAGTGTTTAGTATGAGTGTTTCAAGATAAATTGTGATAAGAGCAGAACGAAATCGAATCGATGTCATAAGAAGCCAGAACAGAGTAAAACTGTGTGGTGGTTAAAACAAATACAGTCTTTGTATAAATCTCTTGGAAATCTTTGAACCTTACTTTTACGAAAGATTTAAAACCTTGTTTACCTAACTGACATTGTGTATTTTTTTCTTTATGTTACCTATTGACATTTACATGCCACCTTAATTGTAATTGCTTGTTTAATTTTATCCTCCATTTCGTACGCCATAAATTGGCAAAATATAGTGCACGTATTTTTAGACAACGTACTATCTGTAACCATACCTATGGTTAACAAAATAAATGATTGATTGATTGATAAAACTAGATTTTTACTTTTAGAGTAGATTTAATTCACAACATCATAAAACTTCCATCAATACTTTAGGAGAAAATTCGTTTTATCAATCAATCAATCATTTATTTTGTTAACCATAGGTATGGTTACAGATAGTATTGATGGAAGTTTGATGTGAAGTGCTTGTAGTAGTACTCTAAATTATGCGAAAAAAAAACTGTGTTTATAATATAATTAGTTGTGTAAACACTATTTATTTAAGTCTTGTATGTTTAGTAAATCGCATGTTTCCGACAGTTAAATGCCTCGGTATGATAATTTCATAATTATATCCCACTTGTCACTTTGGCTCCACTGTGATAAGAGCGATGTTATCAACAGATAACAGATTGTGTAATTTGTATACTTACTACATTATTTTAATGAGGGAATGAGCAGTCGACCACACAAGTCGATAGGTACACACAAAATCAAAACAAAATGGCGAACTACTTTTGCTACTAATAATTTTGCTGACTCTCGTACAAAATGTCGATCGAGGGATCAATCACAAAATGTGATTGATCCCTCGATCCATAATGGTCACGAATTTTAACAGAATTATGCTTGTTGTCAAAGTCTTCTAACAAAAATAATAACAATAATTAAATAGCGGAATTCACATGGAAATGCTTTTACGTCTTTAGAAGAATTTTCTAAAAAAATAGTGTTAGATCTATTTGATCAATATCAAGCATATTAAGAATTCGGTTTTTTGTTCTTCAAAAACTGGATATGGACGATTTTTGTTGCCGATTGTACACCAGTGTAAACGAATGTAGGTATTTTCGGTTTCCGGTCTGTTCAAATATGTTTTTGTTTTTAACCGACTTCATATCACATAATTTTCTGTTGAGTCTACTTCTAGATTACGTGCTAGAATGGTTAGCTTCCCCCAATTCCTTTGTTGGGGTAAGCTCAAGCCGTGGGATAGTGTTGCCTAACCAACATTAAAATCTTATTTGTGTTCGTATTTACTTTAATTTATTTATATTTTAATTTGGTGTTATGACGTTTTCATTAAATTTAGTAACAACATTATTGTGTGATGTTGTATCTTTGAACGTTATTTTTAGCAAAATTATGCATCATTGTGTCAAATAAATAAATTAAATGCAATTAATTAACAACTTTGACTTGCAATACACACCACTGACACAGTTTTTGATTTCCTGTACCATTGTGACTACATTTTTCTCCTTTCTTTCGCTATAAACCACAGCATACAAACAACATGCAATTTGTGAAAGTGTGTCTGCAGCCCATTTCCTATTTACGAACGCTGGTGGATGCCATTTCCTTAGTCTGCCGCGCTGCAAGATAAGCAGCTTGGGCAGTGTTCCTTTTCATTTCAGCTTTATTGTTGTATGTGAGACTGAGTTCCATCTCTTTCGCCATTATTGGAGATTCTTTTAGGTATTTTGTAGGTTTTAAAATTTTCGCATATCCGAATACAAAGGTTTTTAATGTTTCCCAAGGCTTTGAGTTCAGTTCAGTTTTCATTATTTATTTCATCCTTTAGTTAGGTTAGACTTTCTTTGGGTTGTAACCGGATTTTCGAATTTTGTGAATATAATATTGTAAAGAGGTAAAGTTTGTGAGGTTGTAGGGGGTAATTTATGGATCAACTGAACCGAACTGAAAATTCTTTCACTAATAGGAAGCTAAATTATCCCCGAGTCCCGTGGCTTTACAACGTATCCGTGGGATAATTTCCGACCAAAACGCGAGTGAAGCCGCGGGCAACAGCTAGTTTAGTGAAAATAAATATAAACTTAACCAATTAAGTAAGATTTCAAAGCCCGTATTACAGGAGCTTGAGAGTGACATTAGGTGCATCACACTCCAAGTGAAACATTCATGATCGATGTGTAATTTTTTAATATCTAATAATAATAACATCAAACCCCTAATCCCCGAAGGGCTAGGCAGAGATGTACCTAATGGTACATCCACATTTCGTCAGTTATGGCTAAGTCCCATGTAATAGGGGGCGAGCCTATTGGCATCATCCGGACTGATCCGGGCGCAAATACAGTCTCCGCGGCTACTACTGTGAAATTCCTGATGGAAAAACCCGACAACACTTTTCCCGACCTGGGAATCGAACTCAGGACCTCATGGTGAGCAGTCGCGCTTACGACCACTAGACTAACGAGGCTAATAATTTAATCTAATAATAATAAAGAACACAAATTATATATGTACTAGCGACTCGCCCCGGCTTCACACGGGTGCAATGCAGATACTAATGCCACAGTATAAATATTTACCTATATTGTGCTAATTTGGGGCAGTATGGAGTGTGAATAAAAACCTTCCTCTTGAATCACTCTATCTATTGCTGAAAACTGCATTAAAATCCGTTGCAGAGTTTAAAAGATCTAAACGTACAGACAGCGAGAGGGACTTTGTTTTATACTATGTAAACATTCTAATAGTAATGTCATTACCAGCCCAGCCTACTAAAGGTCCATTTCCAAAACGTGACAGCAATACTAATCCCACAGACACACACACACGCAAATCCGATCCTTTCCGACGGCTGTGCGATGATATAGACATTCCGATACCCTTTCTGGGTAAAGGTAGACCCCTATATCCGATACTAGTGATGGAGAAGATAGCTTGACAGCTGTGACGGAGACTGCACTAGACTCATTAGGAAAACGTTTTAATCTGCGAAAACTAATCGATGAACAACTGAGGAACATTTCTGGATTATCTGATGGTTTGCTATCCTATGTCATGTCCCACTGCTGGGCAAAGCTATACCCACCCTTCCTCCTTCCAAACCACTATCCTGTGCGACCTCTGTCCATGCCAATCTGGCCAATTTTTGTTTGTCTGTCTGTCGGTTTGTTTCGGCTAATCTACGAAACGGTTGGACCGATTTTGACAAGACTTTTACTGACAGATAGCTGATGTTATAAGGAGTAACAAAGTCAACAAGTTTTATTTTAGAATAGGAATTAGGGTTCCGTGCAAAACCAACCTTTGAAGGGTCCGATTCAAATTGGAAAGAAATATTTTTGTAATAATTTCACGCGGGTGAAGGTCGCGGGCAACAGTTAGTGTATCAAACAGAACGTTCGATTTAGAATTGCATCATTGCAAATACAGGTAACCAGAAGCAAACCAACTTGTTTTCGGAGATAATATAAAAAGAAAAAAAAACTCCATTAAAGTTCATTACAGGTGTCCTTCCTTCTGAATTCAGATAACATTATCACCTTCCGCTACATATTGAGAATTGGAATGTACAAATTAGTAATTACGTATCCTCTCTAATTGGGCAATTAAGTACAGCGTATAATAGTCCAATTTAAATCATTTTCCGAAGTAGGTACTTGCATAGTAACTGCGAATTTGGGTTTCGCAATCTGATGAGTGTGTTAACTAAATATAGAATGATTTTACTGATAACTTTTCAGTTTGGCTATCAATAATTATGCAACTATAGAATTTAATTCGGAAAATCTTGGAAATTAAAACTCAAATGGACTCTGTTAACTAAGTCCGTGTCGTGGAAGTACTGAGTATGAATGTGGATGGCTGTAAGAGTAAAGGAAGTCCATAGAAACAATGGATGGACTCTGTGAAGGATGTTACGGCTAGAAAGGAGGTGACTGCTGAGATGATGGGTAATAGAGAAGTATGGAAGAAGAAGACATGCTGCGCCGACTTCGCCGTGAGAGCAGCGGTGGCCCAGTGGTGGCGGCCTCGACTTACGAACAGTAAGTCGTGGGTTCGAACCCATGCAGGCGCATTACTTTGTGTAATTTATTTCATCACCATTGTTCTCATGAAACCGGCATGTCTTAGGACCAAAAATTCGAAGACATGTGACATCTACCAACCCGCACTGGGCCCGCGTGGTGGATTATAGCCCATTCCCTCTCATAGAGAGGAGGCCGGGTGTCCCAGCAGTGGGAACATTAAAGGCTGATTATGCTGTATGCTATCCCTCGCCGACCCCAAATAAACTGGGATGAGAGCAGGAGCATGGTGATGAAAGATGATGAGACTCCGTGAACTAACAATAGTTGTGAGTATTGATACCGATTTGCTATTAAAATATTTTAAATTTACGATTGGCGCGGTCAGAGCCTATCACTATTTAACGTCAAACATAAATCTCGATCAGAATACATACTTCTTCTTTCTAGTTATATTATTTTTCATGTATGCTGCTCATACTATTTACTAAATTACCTACCTATATTTGTTATGCCGAAGAAATACAAACAAAATATGAGTGCAGGAACCATTTTACAATAATTTCACGGTCTTTACCTGACAATGGTCGTGCAGTGACGTCAAAGCTATTCATCGGCAAAGTGACATAGAGTTCATTGTTATTTATATATAATTCACTAAAGTATTCAGTTTTTTTCTATTTAAATGGTAACACAGTGACTGTGTTATTATTTCACACTAAAAAATTAAATCGTTCGATTCACGCTTCCACGACTTTCTGCTTGGTAGACAATTACATTTGAATAGTAATTGTATTCTTGTATGATTGAAATGTACCTACTCATGCTGTAAAACGCATCTATCGTTTCATGTAGGATGTGTAGGCTCACTCCTTTCAGTGTGAACACTTTTTCATGGGACCCAATTACAATGAGGGCTTGTCTAATGATTTAAATCACACATCATGACTCATCATGTTTTTTTTTTCACACTATTACTTGAGTTAACATAGCATGAAAACATATGTATGGTTATGGTTCTCGCAATGAAACCATTGTTTGTTATGACTATGAGAGTTAAAAGGGTATTCATTTCTACCATTTCATAATATTATATATTCTATTGAAAACAAGTATTATGTAGCTATATCCTGCCGTATTTTTCAAACTGTGTCTTGATAACTGTAGGTGGAACTAGGAGTAGTAGAAACTCTCTCAGAGTCTGGAGTGAAAAAAGACTATTGTTGTGCAAATTCGTTGAAAAATATTTGTGGCCAGTATCTACAACTTATTTGACAATGATTGTATTTGAGAAATGCTTTGAGAAATGGGGTGTTGCGAGCTGCGAAGGCCCAGGCCACGAATTACACTGTATGTAAATTATTTCATCACCACTGCTACCAAAACGGTGAAAAAAAAACATCGTGAGCAGACCAGCAGCTGATGTCCTAGCCACACTGCTTCTCACAAAGAGGAGCCTGTTTTTCAGCAGTTCGGATATTATTTATAGATTCGTCCTGTCCGTCTGCCTGTCTAGGTCAGGCTGGAAGCTGGCCTGTGGCCAATCTATCTTAAGACAGGGTGTTACAGCGCGGGTGAAGCTTAGCCCAGCAGTGGACTGCTATAGGATAAGCTGCTGTTAAACTATTGTGTACACATTACACAAATACATACATAGCACAGGCCATTAAGTACATTCCAATACAATTTCGATGACATATGAGCTTCCTTATGTATCTATGTACTCAATTGTGTAAGTAATCGATAAGCCATGTCGTTGTTCCGATGCTTTGCAGCTTTCGGTTAGAGATGTGCCCGTCTTGAGAAATATTATCGACATTAATGTAGAACCCTATTATCGATATTTACTTGAAATGTTAAGTTTAGTTAAACAGGTTTATTAAAACTAGGTATAAGATGGAAATTATAATTGTAATACTGGTATTCAGCTGCATCCGGTGAGACTTGAAGTTCACCACAACATAGTTAAAAGCTAGGCAGATGATGATTTGATAATCGGTATTTAGTTTTTAAAAGGTTGTAAAGAAAACAATCATTCTTTATTTCTATGTTTATAATACAAGTACATTTTTCCCTGCTAAAAGACATCATGCATGATGTAATTTGTTGCATCACAAAAAAATTACATGGGATTTAAAAGTAGTACACTGCAGGCTAGTTGCATCTTTGTTTACCTCAGTCAGGAATACAAGCGAAATGTCGCATTAAAAAAGATTAAAAAAAAACGTTTATAGGGTGACTGGTAATTAGTGACCGTTAATTAAACACGTGATTGTACTCATGATAACAAACAGCTTTCCAAACGAAATATTTATTTTACTCATTCGCTATCACAATAACACAACAGCCGTATGAAATTCGCGCACGCGCTCCTGTGGCCTATCATCTTTTAGCCGCGTGAAGCCGTGAGGCTAAGACATTACTATTGTACCGTGCAACAGTGGGTAGCCAGAGTAACCGCGAGGCGCGCGAATTTCGTACGGCTGTAAAGCTGTTATTGTGGTAGTGAATGCGTATAAAAAAAAATGTTTCTTTGGGAAAATTGTTTGTTATCATGAGTACAATCACGTGTTTCAGTTTCGGTCACTAATTACCAGTGATCGGAATAGGTAAAGCTAATGTACCTAAAGTTCAAGGAACAGAAATGAAAGTGGAGACTTTCTTACAAGTAAATTCTTTTTCTGTATATTTGTTCCCAATGTCGGAACATAACTTAAGTACAACTAAAATTAATAAAGTAAAACAACTTTCGAATTCATTTTCTGTTTCTGTATAAAAACAAAAGTGCACGATTTTTATTGTTTTTAATAGTTAGAAACTTAGAACTAACAAGGTAAAAAAACAATTTATAGGTTTTAAATTTTTAATACCATTTATTCATTTTATACAATTATTGGAACTAACGACTAACTAACGTAACTTTTCGAGAGCGTTCTCCTTGTTGTCAAAGTCGGATAAAAAGGAAAAATAATGAATTCAATTAGTTTACTGTACTGATTAATAAATAACATTATTATCAAATGTGCTTAACTGATTCCGAGACATTTCCGAGGTACAGAAAAAAAAAATGACGTAAGGAACATTTTTCGTTTCTGTTCCTTGCTTGAACTTTAGGTACATAAGCTCTACTTTTTCCGATCACTGCTAATTACCAGTCACCCTATATAAACTTCATGTCTAGCTTTAACACGGCGACAACATGTTTTCTTTTTTCATAGAGGAGTGTTAACTAAGAACACAGAAACTAGATTGAGCGAAATTTCATCTCCGAGACCCGGTACTGGCTTAGCTCGGTTGTCTAGGCAGTTATAAGTACTCCTAGCTATATGTCTACCTGATACAAGTCAAAGACACTGCAATATAGCACTGCGGAGGTAACGTCAGAATACCCAGTACGTACTGCGGCAAAAGTGAGGAAAAGTTTTTACTCGACTGCCAGGGAAGGGTTATATGTTTTTTTGCGTATATCTTGAGTTTCTTTGTTTATTTGTAAATTTCTTTATGCCTCGTATGTTCCAAATGGCTGGATGGATTTCGACGATTAATGTATCATTAGATTCGTCTCAAAACTCTTAATGTCCTTAGATAGGTGTTTAAAAAAAACATAATGGCGGATTTTTGGCGCTAAATTGTAAGTCGATAATATTTTCTTTTCAACCAAACCTATTGAGTAAGGTATCAAAATGAAGGAAATTAAGAGGAGATATATATATAGGTACATAATACAATTTGTATACTTTTTGATACTTTTATATAAACGTTTCTTGTTACTAATGCCATTCGCATAATTATGTCATATTCATATCTTTATTTGCATTCCATAATGTGTGAAGATCTTACAATGGGCTTAAAGCTTAGGTACAATTACGGACCCTGTAGGGCACAACAAAAAGTTTAAAATTAATGTATGGAATAAAGTTAATACTTAATCAATTAACAATTTTAAAACATGTCCTTAATATTAATGTAATAATTTGTGTGTTCTGTACGCTAATATGTTCATGGCGCCTTTTCCTGACAGGTTTTATTCCATATTACGGCCCCACCTTGAGTGCCGTTCAAATTCATAGAGTGCGTTTACTCGACTGAGGAGGGTGATGTGTTCACAGTATAAACTGAAAAGCTAGAAATAAAAAACGGGACATCTTTGAATATTTCAATGGATCCCGCCTGCTTCCAAATGCCCTTGTGTTTTGCTAATCAGTCAGTTATTTTAGTTTTTACAATGACTTTTTTGTAACTTTGTATATCACCCAACATTATCTTGCAAACCGTAAAACAGCACCGCATTCCAAGATTAGTATAATGAGCATTGAAATTAGAAATTTATAAAAGAATAGTAAGTATTCGAATTTGAGATAACAGCAAAAAATATTACATTTATATGGTAATTTCGGATTGAACGAATCTATACAAAATAATAATAATAATCTATACGCTGACAGCGTTGAGGAGGAGTTTTTCGATGCCCTTTTATAGTTTATTGTTAGTTTATTTAGTTTTATTTTATTTAATAGTTTTTAATTAAAATTTTATATAAGTAGTTAGTTTATACTAAGAATTAAACACAAAAATGTTTTTAAATAATAAAGATTTGATGGCATTATTTAAAAGGTGTATCTATTCATACACGAAATCTTTTAAGGGGTCATTGTACTCGTCATTATGAACAACTTTCACTATGGGACCAACCCCGAAATCGCGAAAATAAAAAAGCTGTTCAGTACATTTTGACGAGTTAATGCGTATTGTAGGGAACAGCTGTTTTTTTTTCGCGATTTCGAGGTTGGTCTTATAGCAAAAGTTGTTCATATTGATGAGTACAATGACCCCTTAAGAGATTTCGTGTATGAATAGATAGACCCTATTTATGTATACAAATAAATAAAATTGAAGTGTGTTTGTAATATCAAAATAACAGCATTTTACTGAATGCATATGACCCTTCACGAAGCCGTCAACCAAGTATTCTGTACATCAAAGTAAGTAACTTTACGCAATAATTATTGCTTGGAAACGACTTTTTTTTGGGGTGAAATTTGAAACTCAAATTGGCTCAATGTAACGGACTCAAAAACTTTGTGCTGATGGATGGATTGAATAGTACGGGGGCCGTGGAGGTTTTTAAAGTAAAGTTATAACATAAAAAAAAAACTTGTATTAAAAAAAATTGACTTCCAATATCTTCGTAGCTAGAAGGTTCCCAGGTATGGTCTAGAACAAAAAAAACATCGCAATGACCGGGAGAAAAAGTGCTTTTCGGCTTCGTTAAGGGTCTTGTTACACCCTTTATATGGTAATTTCGTGTTGAACGAATCTTAAAATAATTGTGTTCCTTTGTCGCCTATAATGACGACCCGAATGGCGCAGCAGTAGTGAGGCTGCCTTAGGTTCTTAGGGTCCCGGGTTCGAATCCCGGTAGGAGCAAATGTTTGTGTGATGAGCATGGACATTTGTTTCCGAGTCATGGATGTTTGTATGTATAATAAGTATGTATTTACAAACAAAAAGTATCTATGTAGTATCAACACAATCAAATCAACTATTTGGTGTCCACGACACAAGCCTCGTTGTTTAGTGTGGCACCTAGATGGCGCTGTGTGTAATGTCCAGCGATTTTTTATTATTTTTTATTTTTTTATTATAATAAAGTACCTACCTAATCATCATCATCATCTGCCTAGCCTTTTTCCAACTATGTTCCCAGGTGAATTCCAAATCCCAAAAAGAGATCATTGAACAAATTCTTGTAAACCTTCTGACCATTCAAGCGAATTGACTTTGTCTTACTTATGCCAATATTAGTTTTGTGTGCATTCCGTTTTACGGCATACAGGTAAGTAAGAATTTTAAATGACGTAAGGTATTACCGTAACACGACTCCTGCTAATATTACTGCTGTAAATGACAAAACAATGAATGTGCAGACACCAGCACATCAAGCTACTACAATCTGTCAAATTTCTTTAATATTTTGTTGTTGATTGGGAAAATTTGACAGTTTCGGGTAGCATGATGTGCTGACAAAAGTGCATTTTTTAAATTATGCATTTTTAGGGTTCCGTAGCCGAATGGCAAAAAACGGAACCCTTATAGATTCGCCAAGTCTGTCTGTCCGTGTATGTCACAGCCACTTTACTCCGAAACTGTTAGGACTACACAGTTGAAACTTAGTAGGTAGATTTTTCTGTAAACCGCTATATGGTTTTTACACAAAAATAAAAAAAATATAAGATTAAGGCGGGTCTCCCCATATATGGAACTGAAACTAAAAAATATTTTTTTCATCAAAAAAGTGCGGGGTGTCTATAGATAGGTCTAAAACCATTTTCTCTCAAAGTCAATCGTTTGAAAGATAAACACTTCCAAAGTGGTAAAATGTGTGTGTCCCCCCTCTAATTTCTAAAGTAAGAGGAGAAAAATTCTGAAAAAAATATAGAATTATAGAACGTAAAAAAAACTTTAACCGAAATTGGTTTGAATAAGATTTGATGTTTATTTTATGAGTTATGGGACTTTTTCATCAAACTGCAGCAACAACTTTGTTTTTCATTAACATACTATGAAAAACAAATTTAGTTTTGTTGATGAATGTAAAACAATACAACATGAACGAATGCCTTCAAAATATTTTGATTGTATTGTTTGGTGCTACGGAACCCTATGTGCGGGTGAGTACGACTCGCACTTTATTGAATGATTTCATACCTATGACCTTTAAACTTTGTAGAAAACTGAACGGATGGACGATCGAACCTCGTTCTAATTTTTTATACTAATTAACAAAAAAACAATAATCAATCGTTGGTACCGGATCAAGTTCTAATAACAAAACGTTTTATTTTTTCAATTTTCTGATATACCTACCTACTAAGCAATCATAGACATATTTTGTAAAACAAACAAAATGTTTAGTCGCTGTGCCCTATCGAGCCCGAATCAAAAGAAACACGCTCCACCGAACTCGAGCCATGATTGGATCAAAATCACGACGAAACTTTGATAATTTTTAGGGTTCCGTAACTCAATCGACAAAACGGAACCCTTATAGGATCACTTTGTTGTCCGTCTGTCTGTCTGTCAAGACCCTTTTTCTCAGTAATGCGTGGCGGTATCAAGTTGAAATTAATTCCAAAAACTCAGGTCTACTACCCCTTGGGGCAATGAAAAATCAAACTTGTAAGTCAACGCGATCAAAAGATATGACTGTTTATGTCGCATATTATGCGATTTCACAAAGGAATCAAAACCTAAAGGGTACTTCCCTTTGACCTAGAATCATGAAATTTGGCAAAAAGGAAGCCCTTACAGCACAAATTCCAAAAAATAAACAAGTTGAAAATTAAAGGGTATCACATACATAGTTGACGCCAATTAAGTTTTTTTTTTTTTTTTTTTTTTAGATATTTGTACGGAACCCTTTGTGCGCGAAGTCGACTCGCACTTGGCCGGTTCTTTATCAAACATCTCAATATGACACTGAAAATTAAAACTATTCAGTAACAATTCCTATGTACCAACTTTTCTATAAAATAACAAGTCTTTGTTTAAATGCATTTTCCCGACTGCCGCACTAAAGACAGTTATATTAAACAAATTACATTAACAAAAGTTAATGAACTAGTAGTTAGGTACTCTTTTGAATCGCTGGAAATGGAAAACTGTATACGCGTAGCCGCGGGGCGTGGCTGTTTCCAGATACATAATTAAAGCACATTTCATTTTCCATTTGTAACACAAAACCCTGATTTAAGCCTGGTACTGATTTTCCAATATTTTGTTTAAACGAGGTCAGTGGGAAGCGTAATGATTCGCCAAAAACTGTCGATAGCAGCATCAAGCTTTGTTCGTTAAAACCTTTCAATTTATGAAACGCAGGTAATATCAGGTTTATTTTTAAAATTCATTTTCCCTGAAGGCTTTATTTCGAGTACATATTGGAAATGTTGGAATAAATTTGTAACTACGTTGGTCCGCCATTTTTATAATTAAAGTCCGGTTCAATTATCCGTAATTAAGTTCATTATTAAAGCCAGTGTGTTGTAGTTTACTTACCCTACCTATGGGCAGCCATTTTGTTATGCAACACAATTTTTAATACTGCCCGCTTGATTTTCCTTTGCAATTATTGTTTATTAGCTATAATTGGATATTGATTTCATTGTTGTTATATTGCTGGATCGTTCGTTAAGATATTATCTTGGTTTGAATACTAGATTGCAGTTCTTTAATCATTAATAGTATCTACGTAAGAGTAGAATATACAAGGACCCTCAACGAAGCTGTCAACCACACATTCTGTACATCAAACTAAGTAACTCTACGCAAAAAATGTTGCTGGGAAACGCCGTTTTTTTTTTTGGGGTGAAAAACCACGTCTTTCGGTAGGACTCAATGTTTCGCACTCAAAACACTGTGCTGATGGGTGCATTGTATTAATTTTCAGTACAACCCTCCAAGTTCATATAATCTCAAAGAGTGACTTTTTCTATATGAACTTTTTTTTTTTATATTGTTTTTTTGTTTGTTGTTTTGTTTTTTTTTTTTTATATGAACTTGTAGAGCTATATTGAAGATTTGAATAATTATAATTCTGTTACTCCATACGTGTTACTGGCGCGATTCATATTTTCATCAACATACAACCTGACACTGACCTGCAAATTGCAATAAACGTAAGAAAATTTAAATTTCGCGGGCTACCCTTGCGCATCCACCCTAAGGTTATTTATATACCCATTATGTAGGTACGTTTCGGAATTTAAAACCGAGAAAAAAAAGTAAAGCTACAGAAAGTTCTTTTGTTTATCCAAATACTCAGATAAAATGAAATCATCATGGGATATGTACTCTTCCGATTCAAATCAATAAACGCACCTTTAACTCTCAAAGTCAACGTTAATAGCGCCAAGTCAATAATTGTTTCTATTTAACAAGACAGTAGCCGTTTCCAAGACTTCAAATCCGGAAGTTAGTTTCCCGGTTTCATTGTCATTTCTACAAGAAGAGTGTAGAGAGTCTTTAAGAAGGCCATTGATTGCGATCCAAAGAAATTGAATTAATGAACGTGACACTGTTCCCGCGATCTGAATCTGTGTCGGTGAACTCTTAAATGGGTTTAGAAGATAAGAGCATTAGTGGTATACATGGCATTTTTTATTTTGCATGTGTTGTGTGTTGTCCAGCTATAGAATGAGACCTAGTATCAATTTATGAAAAGTATCGCCAAGGGGTTCACGTGACCAGAGGGCTGGCCTTTTTTTTGCCCAAAGAATCAGCATTGCCATCCAACGTGGCAATGATTGCTGTCAGTTTCTGGGCACTTTTCCTATTGACAGCGATGTGGACGAATTTTTTGACGCTCTGCAGTAATTTTTTTCCCATTTTGATACTTATAAATATTTTTATAATTATTTTAGATACAAATAAATACAAATAATGTATTTGTATAACACAGGTTCAGAGGATACATTAGGTTTAAGATGTATTTGTAGTCAGTAAGTAATGAACATTCTGAATTTAAAATAAAGTGAAATAATGAAAATACATTCATTTGCGCTAACCATGACGAATAAAAAGAAGCGACAAAAAAAAGCGATACATCCACACAAATTATATTTGAAGAACTTATGATTTTTTTATCAAAAACATTTTTTACTATCGACTAACATTGGTTTTGATTGATAAGTACAATTAAATCCTAAAACTCTTCACGCAAAAGAAAAAAGAAAAAATATAAAAATCATTCAACATTTTCGATACAAAATCGAAAAAGGTGCACAATTTTTTAGCCTCATCTCGGTCGGTTTAATCTATCATCGGTTTCCACCAGAAGAAGCATTAACGACCGGTTGGATGTCGAGTAACAAGTATAGTAAGCTAGTATTAACTGGGTCAGTCGAGCTAGGTAAGATGCATCGATCTTGCATTTTCTAAGGGGATTCTTACACGGAGTAATGAAACCACGTAGAGTAGAAAACTGTTATCTCTAATACCAGTGTAACAAAAAAACTTTCTTCCGAAAAAAAAAGACTTCCAAAAATACACTACAAAAGTCTAAAATAACTTTACTTTCGGAAGTCAGCGACTTTGATTGTTACTTGACTTTTTGCCACCGACTTCCGAAAGTAAAGTTATTTTAGACTTTTTAGTGTCTTTTTGGAAGACGAATTATTTACGCAGAAAGTTTTTTATTTTACCCTTTTTGTTTGTAGTACCTATACGGAGCATACCACACAAATGCTTGTCACAAAACAATATTTTACCTTGTAAAGCGCAGGCCACACCGCTAGCTGGCGGGCTGGCGAGCGAAGCGAACGACACCCTTTTCATACTTTGTTCGTATCTTTCGTTAGTTCGCGGTGTGAACGAAAGTATGAAAAGAGGTGAAACGACGTCGTTCGCCCGCCCGCCAGCTGGCGGTGTGGCCTGCGCTTTACTAGCAGTTATTCAGGAACCATCGTGTCATCTACACAGTCCAAGAAGAAAAAAATACATGTTTAAGGAAAAAATAAACAAATTACTAAACCGATTTTGATGAAATTTCTATGGGACCGAATCGGGAAGTATATCAAATCGGTTCATAAATGACGGAGTTATGACGTAACAGATATTTAAAAAAAACTGCCGAATTGAGAAGAAAGGTTCACATAGTTGTGAACCTTTGTGAAGAGAGAAAATAAAGATATTGTATTGTATTGTATTAAGTGTGGAGAAAAACATTACCCTCCTATGCACTTTTTTAACCGACTTTCTTCAAAAAGGAAGAAGTTCTCAATTCGGCAGTTTTTTTTAAATATCTGTTACGTCATAACTCCGTCATTTATGAACCGATTTGATATACTTCCCGATTCGGTCCCATAGAAATTTCATCAAAATCGGTTTAGTAATTTGTTTATTTTTTCCTTAAACATGTATTTTTTTCTTCTTGGACTGTGTAGATGACACGATGGTTCCTGAATAACTGCTAGTAATATAATTACAAGAATAATATATATAATTATAAGAATAACGTTATACGTATACGTATAGTATAATTGTAAGAATAACGTTGTAACAAAATGCAAAATATAAAACACTTAATCTGATTGAGTTGGATTCGCACTCCCGTGTAATACGATGACCAATACAATATTGTGTTAGTATTTATTGTTTTTATTGAAAAGTTGTTCAATTCGTTAAAGTGTTTTAAATATAAAGCTATTATTGATTAGTAGCAACTCAGAATCTTAATTGTCAGTACTTGGGAGTAAAATAATTTTTAAATGTTTCATGCTTGCTAATTTTAACCTGAAGTTTACACTATGTTACGTAATAAAATAAACTTTTTATGAAGTTATTGGTACTATAAAGTATAAAATAGAATTATTGACAGGACCTTAATCGACAGTGGCGCCATCTGGTGAGTTTAAAAACAATAACCCTCATTTGCCAAGGTTGGTATCAGTAAAAAAAAACTCCCATGATTGGTAGGAAAATGCAAAGATAGAAAATATTTGATTGTGCACCAAAATTGCTACACACCTCTACACAACACTGCTAATTCTGTAGTTATAGCTGTCTTCATTGATCATGATTCAAACAAAGAGACCTGTCTATTGCATAAGACGCTTTCAGGCACACAAAATACATAACCATCAGATGTCTATGTCTACGTACGTATGTAATGATCTCGGAAGACGTTACAAAGTGAACTGTGTAATTGGAGGACGATACATATGTACAGGAGATATACCTACAGCTTGTTTGTTTGTCCGTGTGTATGAGAATTGAACGGGGAATATCTTGGATTTGATCTACGGTTTAATGTCGGCTATATTCGAGGAAGGAACGTTGTATGGTTGATGATGTTGCTGTATGGACATGCGTTGCTACGGCAATGCTTGAGAAGTGGTATCTTTAGTGCTAAAATTGGAGAAGGTAAATGATTGTCTTACGTAATTTTTGGGTGTGCTATTGAGACACATCTCTACCTAACCTTTCGGGATAATAGGAGTGATTATGTTTGCCCTAAACTATTGATTTTTTGTCGTCTAGCTTCAAAGAGAATTCATAAAATATTCAATAATGTATTAAAATCTTCCGACCGTTTTTCTCTTAATTAAGCTGGCTACATTAATAAAAATTGATGTTTAAAAAATTATATTATATATGTTTAAGGACAAAATGCACAGAAAAGATAGATAGCCTTCTAATTTAATAAAGGGCCAACGTGATAATATTTTCCAAGCTTCTATTTTATTACAAAATCTACATTTATGTAATGTCCCAGCTTACGAGGTATACACCGTCAAAGGAATGGCTTTGACATCCCATCCGGTTGCTAGGCAACGTAGGTAGATGACGTCATACGAAGAAAGGGGGGAAGGTGGAGGGGTGAGGCGGGAGGGTTCCCCCTACATCCTCCCTGAGGTGCATTATTGCATCGACAGGTTTAACGACGGACGAGCTAAGAAATACGATGCATGAGATTGGAAGGCAGATTCATGGAGCTATATAGTCCGAATGCTTATCCGTTCAATCTTTGTTTAAATGTAGTTTATTTAACACAAGAAGAAAGAAAAAGAAAACATTGTACTTTATCGTACGTAGATCTTAGTGTCTGCGATCAATGTTTGCAGATTCTAGGAGCTATAGTCCGAATCCAGGAAAGAAGAATGTGAAATAAAAGAAAGAAAGAAAGAAAATTGTTGTTATTTGGCATTAAAAACAAAAAAACCTTAAATATTATAAATAAATAAATATCGCTGGACACTACACACAGCGCCATCTAGGTGCCACACTAAGCTACGAGGCTTGTGTCGTGGACACCAGATAGTTGATAATACTACATAGATACTTTTTTGTTTGTAAATACATACATAATATACATATAAACATCCATGACTCGGAAACAAATGATGATAATTATACAAAATAAATAAACAAACAATAAAGGGCAAGGGTATAGTCATATGGAGTACTGTGGTACGGACCATCAAACTGAACAGCTTTCTGGACCTCCACCATAATCGTAAAAAAATAATCAGCTGTTCCATATATTTGGGTCGAGTAAGGTATTGAAATTTTGTATGTTGCAGTTGATAATTTTTTTACGATTACGATGGTGGTCCTATAGAGGAAGTTGTTCAGTTTGATGATCCGTATCAAACTCTTTCATATGACTATACCCTTTCTGTTACACGCTGTATAGGTGCATATAGACACAAGATGAATAAAAAACAAAAAAAAAAAAGAAATACATCTTACGTAGTTTTAAGTATCTGTGATCAATGTTTGCGGATATTTTTCCTGGTTGGTGCTGTGTAATTTCCTAATGGAAAACCCAGTGACAATTTTGCCCGACTTAAAAACAAATCAGAGGATCCATAATTATGCTCGCAGTTGGCGCTTTATTCAAGTTTATGTATTCAAGCATTTAACAAAATATAGTATGGAGAAATTGGCAGAATTATTGCAAATAGGTAATTCAAAAGAACAACATTTATTAAAAATCTACTGTTTTGATGCGTACAAAGAAATTCAAATATTGAAATGTACACACTCAAAAATAATTAGGATTCCGTGCAAAAAAATTAAAACCCTTGGAATTGGTAACAAAACCGGATTCAAAAAGAGAACTAATATTTTTTTATAATAATGTCGCGGGCTAGTTCAACATAAATTCCCCTTACAAACTTATATTTTTGATACAAAAGTACATAAAATAGGACTAGCGTTTGCGTGCGGCTTCGCCCGCGTGTTTGTCGAACCACGCGACATTACTACTGGGATGAAAGTATCCTTTGTCCCTGACCTCCGTCATGATCTACCCATTACCGCCGATAAGGCAGGAACACACGGTTACAGACAGACAGAGTTACTTTTGCATTTACAATATTAGTATGATTTAGCACTCACATTTTCTCAAAGTTCAGAAGTTGCATGGAATTGAATTAGTTTATACCAACCGTTGCCCGCGGCTTCGCTTGTTTTGGTCGTAAATTATCCCACGGGAATGTTGTAAATATAGCCTATGAATCTTGGGGATAATATAGTTTCCTATTAATGAAAGAATTTTCAAAATCAGTAGATCAGTAGATCCAGAGATAACCCCATACAACCTCACAAACTTAACCTCTTTATAATATTAGTATAGATAAAGGATGTAAATGAAGCCGAAAGGTACTTGTTCTCCCCGTCATTGCGATCTTTTTTTTTTGGTCCTGTACATATCTGGAAACCTTCTAGTTAGGGAGATATTAGGGGTCAAACTTCCGACAATTTCTTTAAATAAGTACAAGTTTTTAATGTTATAACTTTATTTTAAATACTTCCATGACCCTCGTACTATTCAATGCATCCATCACAATGTGTTGTGTGCGTTAGATTGAGTCCTACGGTAAAACGTGATTTTTACCCCAAAAAAAAAGTTGTTTTCCAGCAATATATTTTGTGTCGAGTAACCTTTGATGAACAGAAAGCTTGGTTGACAGCTTCATGAGGGGCCCGTTTACACCTTGTATTATTAGTATGATTTACAACTCACAAGTTTTGAAAGTCCAGTAGTTGCATGTGACAGCGGGTGTTACTGGCTACCTACAGCATTAGATTGTGTCCAAATGATTGTATACACGGGGGCACATCAAGCTTTACAACTGCAGTATAACATGGCCTCACTTTTTATAGATTTCCCGTATAACGAGAGATCCGCATAAACTGGTTTTGTAAAGTTTGATTGGCCGCTCTGTGTACAATCATTTGGACACAATCTAAGCTCAATGTCACATGCAGAATAACAATCGCTTTCATTTTAGACCATCAATAGACATTGCTTTGATGTAGCTGTCAAGCAGACGGGCTTTATATTGTCAAATTGAAACCGTGATACCAATGAATGAAATGAAGATAACCAAAGCAATCGGTCGTGCGAATATGCGATCGCCGCTTTCATTACGTTACAATTTTTTTTCGGAAATCGTATGGCGTCCTAAGTCTCGGGTTCGCTGAACAAAATGAACGCGACGGTCGAGTGTTTGCGCGACTATCGCTTTGGTTAGCCCACGGCCTGAGTCTGTTACCGTGTTACGCAATCAGGATGAAGGTCCAAAGCAGCGTTAATAATTGTTTTGTGGAAATGTCTTCAAACTACCTATTCAATTAGTTGACCAATATCATTGAAGAGGGACCTCATCAAAATCATTAAGCTCTTAAACGTTGATTACCAAACGCAGGCCTCTGAATAAACATTTAAATGAAAGATCGCTCAGGGGTCAAGACTCTAGGCATATTGCTGTAATCAAAATACTCGCTATGTGGATACTTAATTATTATTTTTAAAAATAAAATCACTTAGTACGTAAGTACAGAAAACACTGGTAAAGGTATGGTATATTTATACTTATATTCTATAGGGTAAAGTTAGTTTATAAGTTTGTATGTCAGGGGTAATCTCCGGAACTATTAATCCAATTTTAAAAATTCTTTCACTGGCAGAAAACTACATTCATCGTGATAAGAAATTTTCGTGGCTATAATTTATATTTATATCATGCAATTAGCTGAGCTATCACAATTTTTGCGAACGTAGTACTCCACGGACGGAATACTCTTCCTTTTTCAGGAGTCGTTTAAAAAAATTACAGGGGTTTCGTTCAAACCACAGAGAGCCAACTTATTATCTAGCGGTAAATAAACTGCGGAAGGACTATGGCGATAACTTTACTTCACGAAACCAATGATTGGTTTCGTGAAGCAACCAGTCATCATCTGCCTAGCCTTCTCCCAACTATGTTTTGGTCAGCTTCCAGTCTAACTAGCAGCTGACCCCCAAAATCCAGTTAGTACTGGGAATACGACAGCCTTGGTAAGACTATGGTTGTCAGACTTTTGTCAGACTTTGGGACCCCTACCTGTAACGATCGTCAAAGATCTACAAATGACAGCCGGGACCAACAGCTTTACTTATTTTCCGAGGCACGGAGGAAACCCTGTAATTATGTAATGGGTGGTCACCCATCCACAGACCAACATAAGCAAGCGTGGCTTAACCTGAAGGTCGACCCTGAGTAGCTAATATTATTTAGCCATGAGCTTCTAACTACACAGTAATGCGTTACGAATAGCAATAGCAGACAGTAAGTAGGCGACGCGACAGATTCCTTTTCTTAGCATTCAATTGTTTTAAATATAGCTATAATGTCTGCCGCAACCATTTTAGAAGCTATCTTTAAAAACACTGCACAGAATTATCTGACTACGCTCGGAGCTAATCGTCTGTGAAATTGTTTAAACGTGGTCCTTACAATCAGATAACATCACGTCTATAACTCGGAGGGATAGGCAGCAGAGGTGTACCTACAGGGTAAAACATCGTGGATCAAACGAAGCAGGGGCGGTAGTTGGGGTTATTAGGGTAATTTTTTGATGGTACATTTTTTTACAGTAATGTTCTGAAATTACAAATAATTTTTCGTGAGACTTAAAGGTATTGAAAAAAGTGCCAATACTCATAAATCGTGGTACCTACCAACGATTTCGTAGCACGATACCTACTTTCGCATTAAGACTACTTTTTTGAACTTTCAAGTAATGGGAAGCACAATGCCGACATTTTGAAACCACCAACTGTCATAAAAGCACTTTTGTAGTGATGACACATTTCCTAGAAGCAACTAAACATCATTTATTGTTTTAAAATAGGTACCCATTTTACTCAAATTACCTACTTATTACCGATATTTTATTAAAAAAAACTCTCAAATTGTCATAAATTTTAAGGAAATCAAGTTAGGGCTCTGCCACAGAGATATTTTTTACTGCAAATAACCACAACTATCGCCCTGTTTCTTTTGATCCACGATTTTTTACCCATCCTGTATAGTACACTAGATTTTGCTCGCGGCTTTGTTCTCGTTACGGAAATTAACTCAAGGGAACGTTTAAATATAGCCTTTATCACTCAGGAATAACGTAGCTTCCCGTTCGTGACAGAATTTCTGAAATCGGGTCTGTAGTTCCGAAGATTAAAACTAAAATACAAACTAATTTTACCTCTTTATAATATTAGTATAGACAAATGCATAGCATAATTAATCAGCCTATGATATTCCCTTTCTACGAGAATCAGTGGATTGTGATCCATCTCGCTGGCCCAGTGCGGGTTGGTAGATGTCACATATCCTCAAATTAATTCTATGCCTGATATGTATCATTACTGATACTGTTAGCCTGCGTCTGCCCACTGCTGGGCAAATGTCTCTCCCCATTACTTCCAGTTGTTTCGATCCAGGGCTTATGTGGACCACCGGTTGCTGGTCTTTTCCAGCTCACCCCACCATCTTCCACGAGGCCAGCCGCGATGACTTCTGGCTGTGTCAGGACTTCAGAAAGTGGCTATTTTGGCCCACAGCTCATTGGGCATGTGGCAGACGTGTTCACGTGTTCAGTCAATGCTATGGTTAATTAACTGCAAAACCATAAAACATACGTAATGAAAGATTATAACTCGTAGTTTCTTTATAAAATTGTTCTGTTAAGGGTGTATATCATCATCAGTGACACGGTTCTCGGCAACATTCATCCATCAACCCTGAGAAGCTCGTCGCTGCACCTAGCCCGAGAACATCCTACCTTCCATTTCTCAATTCGTGGTCAAGAATGTCCAAGTCATGCACGAACTACTCGTGCATCTCCGATATCATTAGTTATTCGAGAATCAAATTGTTAATATTTTTTGCTTGGATTCCATTATGTTGCATTAAATGAGCGGTAAGTGTAGCTAAACTTAAGTGGCATCGAGAGATAAAGGCTGATATACACGAGTTTACTAGATGATACTTATTACTTGTGTCTTCTCGATAGAGATCTAAGCTTTAATGTAGTGACGCGGATAATGTAGTGAGCTGCAACATTGTTTTTACATACATAAACTCATAAACTCGCGCCTTTTCTCATGGGGGTAGACAGAAACCACAGAAAGCCAGCTGCTACGATCCTTACATACTCCTTTTGCCTTGTCCAGATTCATACATCTGGTCATACACGCACGCCGGTTGCGTGTACTACGCACCTGACCTTTTTGAAGAACGTCACCAATAAACACCTCTTCTAGGGCGTCCGGCGTTGCTACTCACATCTGCCTTGTAAATATCTTTCACTTATCCTCTCCACACGACCAAACAATTATTTTTAGGTATATTTACTAGCCCATATTGACCCACTGCTAGGCAAAATCAATTAGCCTTTATTTCAATGTTCAAAATAAATGGTTTCCTTGACGATGAGCTAAGGTTATTTTTTATCAATATTACTCGTGATTTGTATCTAACCAACTCATCGAGAATGATGCCTGTTGATCGATGAACAATAAAGATCAGTTTTTTACTTATTCCAGTCAGTAATTACTGCTTTTTATGGCCATCATTAATAACCTGAGATTCTGGATCATGTTTTAGTATTTCTGGGTTTTTTTGCAGAACTAGAAATAAATTGTAAATGCATAATCAATTTCAAGGCCTCTTTGAACAATATTGGATGCTACGAGCATGTTGAACCTTGTCTGCTGCTATAATGTGGTAAAAATCGTGACTTGTTCTTCATTTTGATTAAAATTTTACCAACCGACCCATAAAAACAAGAACAAAATTGACGAAACAGGTACAAAGTAAAATTAAATATTCACTGTGACGGAAAATATGAGTAAAACGGAACTGCGCTACAGGAAAAATCACGGTGTACGAAAAAAGTAACAAAATGGAAAAAGGAACGGGCCGAACGCGTGCCTTTTGGACCCGTTACCCGTATAAGCCACAAAAAAGACGAGGTGCTCCTTTCTCACTTGCGGAGGCATTAAACCCGTGAAAGTGACAACATTGGGAATGCCACTGCTTTTTATAGCACCGATGGAATCTAACAAATCCCACAGAGTCTACCAGGTCACTTATTAGGGACAAACAAACAAAAATCATTTATTTGCGTAAATACGGTACAGGAGGATCTTATAGATAAAGTTAGTATTATAAATTTTACATAACAAAAGAAAAATTGATTAATTTGAATCATGCAAGCAGTTTGAAATTTGTATTAAATTGATTCAATTGTAATCATTTTGGTTTTGACCATTTTGGTTAGCCATGGGGTTCTCGACAGAGTTTTTTCAAAACCCTTACGATGTGTGAGCACAGCTTATCGTATGTGATCGATTACCTTTTCAATCCAATCATGCACTTGAACGTGTCAGTAAAACCTACAAAACCTCATCCTACTTCCCTGGGGTATCTGGGTTTCAATGGGTATGCCATTAAAACGGCTACCAGAAATAAAACTAACTCATTAAAAGCGCTATTACTTAGTTAAAGTTGGGTGGTGGATGGATTAATTTATATAAAATTGCGGACTAGCTGTGGACATCGGACACTAACAGATATACAAGGTGTAAAGATCCCTCCACGAAGCCGTCAATCAAGCATTCTGCACATCAAACTAAGTAACTCTATGCACAAAATATTGCTAGAAAATGACTTTTTTTGGGTTGGAAAATTACATTTTATACATACATTTTATAGAAGGACTCAATATAATGTATTGAATAGTACACATATTAAAAACTTTTATTAAAAAAAAAAAACTCGTGAAAAAGTTGGAACTTCTCCTCCAATATCTCCGAAACTAGAAGGTCTCCGGGTATAGCCTAGAACAAAAAAAAAAGATCGGCTTGACGGGGAGAACACGTCCCTTTCGGCTTCGTTAAGGGTGTTTTTACACCCATTATTTCAGTACATCATACTTCAGAGTCCATTGTCCAGAGCCGTGACCATAATTAATCCGTTATGACCGAGCCTTTAAGCTGGTGTGCGGTCTCTGAATGATGCAAACTTCATGGCGATTACTTCCGATCAATTTAGTACAAGCATCAGTTATAACTCAAGGCCAAAATCGTAATCGATTAAACAAATAATGTCCCGAGATGCTCAGGTGTCACCAGGGGTCGGTTGCAGCGTCGTGGTCGTATTATATGACAATATATATGATGACTGATGATGACAGTTCGTGCCGTACAATGCTTCCATATATCATGTATATTATATGAATTGATACTGATATATTGTCGGTAGGAAACTGTGTGGTGTGTGGACTTAAATATGTTCGGTAATTTGGATGTATTAATGGATAGTTACGACTTGGTTTTTCTTTGTTTCTCATATTGAATTACTGATACGTACCGTACGTATCAGAAACTAAATATGGAATGTTCTTAGGCATATGTTTTATGTCAGGTCTTAACTTAAGTATAAAGGGTGTAACGAGACCATTAACGAAGCCGAAAGCCACTTGTTCTCCCCGTCATTGCGATCGTTTTTTTGTTCTAAACCATACCTGGGATGCCTTTTATTTACGGAGATATTGGGGGTGAAAGTTCCAAGTTTATCACAACCTTTTTTTTAATACATGTTTTTAATGTAAGATTTACGACCCCCGTAATATTCCATCCATCCATCAGCACAATGTTTTGAGTGCGTTACATTGAGTTCTACCGTAAAACGTGACTTCTCACCCAAAAAAAAGTCGTTACCCAGCAATATTTTTTGCGTAAAGTCACTTAGTTTCATGTACATAATGCTTGGTTGACGGCTTCGTGAAGGGTCTTGTTACACCCTGTATTTGCGTCGCACTCAGAGACGTCAAATTCTGTTAATAACTTTTGCTTGACAGAGAAAAAAACTTACAAATAAATATGAATTTGGCAACAGATATAAAGTTCACAAAGCATACTTTTTTATCTCTAACGGCAAAATGTTTATACAGTTCAGTTCAAACTTTATGGCGGCTCGGAACTTAGCTGCGAGTGACGGTCTGCGCAGGTATAACTGTTCCCACTTTATGGCGGATCAGATTATCTAACGTAAAGCTGCGCGGAACAAATATATAGGCACCAGTGGGGCGGAGAAGACGCATCGTCTTGACTGTATATTGCGCAGACTATCACTCGCAGCTAACTTCCGACCCGCCATAAAGTTTGAACCGAACTGTATTTTCGTTCAGTCTATACAAATGCTTGGAAAATAAATCCTAGGGTACTTTGTGTACTTACCTCAGATAAAAGTGGGTTTCCTCAAAGGCTTCGTAGTTGTTATTGGAAAACAAATAACAAAACATGAATCCTATAATCCCCGAAGGGTTAGGGAGAGGTGTACCTAATAGTACACCCACATTTCCCCAGTTATGTTTTAGTCCCATGTAATAGGGGGCCTGCGAGCTTATTGCCATCAACCGGGCTCAAATCCAGGATCCATGGCTGCTACTAAGAAATTCCTAATGGAAAAACCCAATAACACTTTTGGCCGACCTGGGGATCGAACCCGGGACCTCGTGCTCAGCAGTCGCTGTTGCGACAACTTTATATTGTTTTCTTTGATGACATTATCCATGATAATTATTACTCCGAAACTTGTTTTTTTTTTTTTTTTGAATAATTTGCTAGTAACAGAAATAATAAATATCATTTATCGAGACATTAATATTTCTTGATGATAGACTGAATTTGATTACTAACCATGACGGATAGTTTTTTTTTTAATTTTAGGATGTTTTGATGATTTTTAATTACAAATAGATAATTAATCGTCTCTCAAAAACCTATAACTATAAGTATAAATATTGTAGACATAAGTATTAGCAAAAACTAAAGGCTGATTTCAGGAAAAAAAAAATGTTCTAAAGGTCTGATGTAAATTGTTTAGCTACTAATTTTATAAAGAGGTAAAATTTGTTTGTAAGTTTTTGTGTCGGGGGTAATCTCTGGAACTAATGATCCAATTCTAAAAAAGCTTTCATTGGCAGAAAGCTACATTATTCATGCCATATTATTTTGGCGGACGAAGTCGCAGGCAAGGTGTTAGTAATAAATAAACAAAGTTAAACTCGAGTGGTACTTCGTTGGCACGTGTCTAAATAAATAAATTATATTTTTCACATTCAGCTTGAATATCTTAATGTGCATAAACATAATCTTTATTATATTTATGATGTTTGTGATATGAACTGATAACTAATGTTATCTCAATGTTGGCTAAGTACGTTTTGATTATTGCTATGTATGTACCTAACCGAATTTTTATCAAATGCCAAGATGGGAAATGCCAAGATGGGTGGAGCTCCTGCCAGGGTTGCGGGACTGTTCGAAAGAGATACCGCGGCCCTGGAACACAAAGGGCAAAGGAAGGAACATGGATAGGTTTTCGTCAGTAAAAGTCTGACACTCCCTCCTGCTCAGCCCAGAGCGGGAGGGGTTATTTGATGATTTCCCAAAGGTAAAAAAAAAAAAAAAAAAAGATGGGTGGAGCCTATTGCCATCAACCGGGCAAAAATCCAGACTACGTGGCTGCAACTGAGGAATTCTTGAAGGAAAAGATCAATAACACTTTGCCCAATCTGGGAATCGAAACCGGGATCAACCAGGACCTCGAGCACTGCAGTTACGCGACCACTACACCAATGAAGATTTTTCTATAAACTAAGTTTTCTTCGAAATGAAAATATCGGCAAAGACAATAGAAAGACTGTCAAGAAAATTTTACACTAAAAAGTAGTTCACAGTTTTAATTCGGTATCACAATATTGATACACAAACGTACTCATTGAAAAGAAGTTAAACATGAAAATAATGAAACTATGTTAAGGTTGAATACTAAACCAACGAATAGATAAGTATTGCAAAACAAAATAGAAATTAGCACTAACACGATGAAGTTATAATTATTCATGCACATAAAGTTGATTGAAGAAAGTTCATATGCATAACATTGCACTCGTGCGAAGCCGGAGCGGCGGCGCTAGTGTAAAATAAATGACACTGTTATTGAAGAAAATATGCTGCGCTGATCCCAAATATATTGGGGTAATTGCATTAGTTAAGCAATTTATTTATTTATAATGAACATAAATATTTACAGTTTACACATACAAGTCATCCAAGCAATTGCCCTATAGGCTTGTATACTGATGGTGTCGTTAAGTAAGTAGACTAGATATGTAAGTATATACATAGGTAATTTAGTAAATGTGTAGTTTAATAAACCTGAACTTGGTGGTTTAAAAACAAAGACAATGAGAACAATCTTTCTTTGTATAAGACAGGGTTCGTAATTATCGGATATTATCAATGCTGATACATAATTTGATCTTTTGTTTTTGACTTACAAATGTTAATTTAATTATTAAAATATTATGTGTAGGAAGACATTTTTATTAATAATGGTTTTACCAAAAAAAAAATAACCAGTTTTTGATTAATGATGAAATTAATGCGTTTGGATACGCGCGGAAGCGGCAATTCGCGTTTGGGTGCATGTGAAGCTGATAAATTATTATTTTATGTGTTTTTTTGTTATTATCAAGATAATTATCATAATAATTTATTATTAAGAAGTTACCACGATTAGAAAGAGATAGAAATTATCAATGAAATATAACACTGAACGTTTAATATGGAGCCTTTCTGAGAAATGCGTCACTTAAGACATGTCGACTTGTCCCGATTGAGTTGTTTGGGTAATTTTTTTTTTATTGCCATGCGATTGCCGATGACGGTAATGTTGTTCTAAGAACTGCACGCTAACTTCAGCAGTAAATTGAAATTAATTGGTTATAAAATTTTAATGATCTCCCCGTTTTTTCTTACAACCGTACTCACAGATGTTAATGTAAAATTAACGTTGCTAGAACAACATAGAAATAATTTCTTGGTAAGTCTATACAAAAATGGGCAAATGCCAAATCTGCGGTCATTGACTTGTGTAGAGAAGTTATAGTCGATTCACAGTTTTCTCTATAGCACAGGACTATTTCCGGCTACTTCTATGAATGTTGGCTATGTTATTGTTTATACTTATATAACATAGGTAAGAAATTTCATATTAAATTAAAAATTACAAGTAAATGAGTAATCCTGACCTCGTGATGTAAGTATTATTCCGCACTTTTTACCGTCAGTAATACCTGTATATAATACTGTACGTATTTGCATAAGTCTAATTGCTCGATAGTCAGTGTTTTTGCACATGACGTCTGCGTTTACTTATACAACGTTTTATTTGTGTTTACTAAGAATTGCATTATGTTCTACTTATATGAAAAGCAATGCAATCTACACTTTTGATAAGAACATTCGAATTTGTTTGATCTATTTTCTAGTTAGAATTCGACGCCAAAAACCTTATAATATGTAGTTACGTGTTAAGTTCGGCTATTTGTTTATAATAAATGCTCCATAGAATATCATCGTGAAAATTAACATGATTTGTAGCATTTCTATGTTTCCATTCGACACGTGGGCTGGTAGTTTCAGCCGTAAAAAATACATTTGTATCAAGGTTTTTAAAGTTGTAAAATTGATAAGTCACAACCACCATAATGGGAATTGTACGCGATGTTATAAGAGAACACTCACCATGATTGTAACACGCGTTCGGACCACGTTTTCTAAGAACCGGGAGCGCGCGAAAGACGTGCGGCTCTCGCGACGGCTGGAGCACAACTAGAAGACGAAGGCGTGCATTCTACGGACAAAATATATGCGTTCGCGCAATTTCATTGATAATGATTATGATGAAATGATAACGCTGATCGTATAATTGGCGCTGCTCTATCAACTGCCGTTTGGAATATCTACTATAGAATTTATTGAATACGTCTAGTAACTATCTTTTTTGCTATGTTTTATGATTTTGTGTAAGATTGCTGAATGTTAAACCGTGGTGATTTGTCTCGGTAAAGTTGTTAGAGAAAGAATATTGTTTAAAATCAGGTTCGGTTTAAGGAAATAATAAAATAAAACTCAAATGGTAGTAAATGTGAAGTTATAGCATCTATTGATGTCTCATAAGGTAACTATGCAAAAATAAACAGAAATATAGACTTTATTTCTATAATACTTTTTAACAAACTAGGTAGGTATCACGGGGTTCTACCAATAATAATGACGATAGAATAATAATTGACACTCTGCTCCCCTTCATCAATATCATTCTCCTGTCTAAATCTCAATTTATTTGGGGTCAGTGCAATCTCTTCTTTCAGATATTCTATAACACAAAATTTACTAATTAAATCAATAACCTTCTTTTCGCAATTTCGAAGTTTATCCCATAGAGAAAGTTGTCGACGTTCATGAGAGCTACCACTCCCCTCTGCGTCGTTAGGAGAATACTAATGAAGTAATGAATGACTTTAAAGTCATTCAGCATGACGGGATCGGTATAGAATACAAATAAGCCTCTACCTGCCCCATTCACGAACCTAACCGACTTGAGAGACAATAGCATAACGGTGGGATGAAAGAAAAAAATAACAAAAAGCTTTTTTGCAAAAATAAATAGCTGACTTCCAAAATAAAACAAGTCTTTCTTGTTTGTTTTATTGACTCTGTTGCCACCGACTTCAGAAAGTTATTTTTGACGTTTTTGGGATCCGTACAAAAAATGAAAAAAACGGAACCCTTATAGGATCCCTCGTGCGTCTGTCTGCCTGTCCGTCCGTCTGTCACAGCCAATTTCCTCCGAATCTACTGGACCAAATCAGGTGAAATTTGGTAGGATGGTGTAATCCTATGAAGACAAGTATTGGTAATGGCGAGTTTAAGTTTCAGTAAAATGGACACAGAATATTTGATTATAAATAACAACACGGCTCTCATCCGCGAATTACCCCACATTTCGCCAGTTACCATGTTTAAGTCCCATGTAATGAGGGCCGACCCTTATACAGGATGTAACAAGACCCTCAACGAAGCCGAAAACCAAGCATTATGTACATCAAAATTTTGCTGGGATTTTTTTTTGTGCATAAAATCACGTTTTACGGTAGGACTCAATGTAACGCACTCAAAACATTGTGCTGATGGATGGATTGAATAGTACGGGGGTCATGGAAGGGTTTAAAGAAAAATGAAAAACATGTAAGTATTTGAAAAAAAAACTTGTGTAAAAGTTGGAATGTTGACCCTTAGTATCTCCGTAACTAGAAGGTTCCCAGGTGTGGTCTAGTACAAAAAAAATATGGAGAACAAGCGCATTTCGGCTTCGTTAAGGGTCTTGTTACACCCTTTATTTACATCAACCGGAAAAAAATGCAAACTCCAGGCTGCCACCCATAAATTCTATAGAACAACTCAATAACAGTAAATGTGAAATCTGTTTTATTGTCTTAATAATAAATTCTTACTCAGCTTACCCTGATCTAAATTAAGAGACGTAATTGAGGAAAATAGTCAAAGAAACGATGAAGATTTTTATCGTGCCTATTCCATCATTTCCAATGAATACGACCTTCTTATCCAAAGTACCGACTGACTTTTAAGTAAAAAGGTTGTAGGTACATTTCAATCAATTTAGCTGAGCAAGCGGGAACACACTGTACCAAGTTTGACATATCGATGCAATCTCCACCTTACCTCCACCTTTTTAAGGATGGGAAATCATCAAATGACCCCTCCCGCTCTGGGCGGAGGGGAAGGGACTAAAACTACTAACTGACTAAAATCCATCCATGTTCCTTCTTTGCCCTTTGTGTTCCAGGGCCGCGGTATCTCTTTCGAACAGCCCCGCAGCCTCGGCAGGCATCAGCCCTTGTGGATCTCTTTCTTGTTGCTGACATCTCTTAGAGGCGCGCGTGGAACACGAACGCGCCGTCGACACGGCCTGTCGTCATAAGACGGACGGACGGCGAGCTAGCCCATTACTCACCGTCCACCGGCCCGCGTTGTTTCGGGAACCTACACCATTTTTCTTCTTGCACTCTTCTCTATTACTCATCATCTCAGCATTCACCTCATAGATACATAAAGTCACGCCTTTTTCCCATTGTAGTAGGCAGAAACCACAGAACGCCAGCTGCTACGGCCCTTACATACTCCCACGTAAAATATATCGTAATTAGGGTTCCGTAAAAGGGAATAAAAAATGAATAATCCAATGAGGAATACTTGGGGTAGCACCAATATTTGTCTCAAGACAAATAATTGTCACTATACTGCTTTAGGTGAAGCTTAAACCACCAAAACTCAGCTCAAATTCTTTATCCAAAAACTAAATTGGTTAGTTCCAAGTTATTGATCTGGTTCGAACGGTTTGATGAAATGAAGCCGCATTGTCTGCCGAGGAGGAAGGAATCGCGCGCATACGACGGCTGCCATGGATCTAAAGGAACGCTAGGGTTGTCAGCATCGGCATTTGTCAATGAGTTATAATTGAGCTTAGCTGACTTAATTGCTTTACCAGTATGTTAAATTTTTACGTCATTATCGTTGGATGTATTCGCGGATTGCGCAAGGCTATCCAATTATCTTTTTATTAAAATATTTTTTTTTCTGAATTTGAATAATATGTATCACCTGGTTTACTGGAATTTTAGCAAAGACTAGTCTTTTGAAGATTGTTAATTTAAAACTCGATCATTGTAATTGACAAAGAAGTTTTAATTGTCTTCTTTTTTATTGTGTGGTTAGTGCCTAACCTGGTGTGAAAGTTTTGCCGCCCATGGGCCTGATTGGCCTCTGACTTGGCTTTACATGCCGTCGAGTAATATGTAGAAATGCTGGTTTCATCACTATGTTTTCTTTCACCGAAGCAAGTGTAGTTAGCTTAGTTAGTTAGCTACTTAAAACATTTACGATGTACTAAATATTTTAAGCAACAGCCGCAAAAATAATCTGAATCAACACTAATGTCCGTTTTCACTGATACTGAAGGATTTTTAACTCTCGGTTCAGCACCGAGATTTGAAAATCTAACGAGCAATAATATTTAGGTATTAAAGCATAGGGTCTGCTTTAATAACTAAATATTATTGCTCGTTTCTCTGTTTTTCTGCCTGCACGCAGACAGAAATAGCGGAGCTACGTCGATTACGTCTTATTACAACATTTTGATATTTACCTTGACATTTATTTTATTCGTGTTTTATTTATTTTATATACAGATAGAATTCGTTTTTATATATTTCCTAGTATCATCTCGGAATTGCATAAAAATCCTAGGAAATACATATATTTCACAGGAAATGTGTGTATTAATTAAATAATCTTTGAAACTTTGTTTTACACATTTTATAAGTAGGCTAGGAATTGTATATTCCTAGGAATTCCTAGGATCACCCATCCAAAGACCAACCTAGGCATGCGCGGCTTATCCTAAAGATCGACCTAAGCGGCTGTTATTATTTTGCCATGAGCTCCTCACAGTTCAGAATACCAATGTTTTTTCTCATAACTCATTATATCTAGAAAGATTAAATCAGTCCACGTGTGTTACTTACATATGTTTTTATTTGGTCGATAAAGCGCAGTCATCCGAAGCGTAGTAAAATGCACAGGCGTAGTTTACATGGCTATCCAATATACGAGTAGCTCGGTTATTTAAATAGTCCGGGGCAGGTAAATATTGGCAGTGGCTTCTATCAAATTCGTCTGTTGGTTTGCCGTTTAAAATCTCGTAGTATCCCATACTTCCCACAGATTCGCTGTTCTCTGCTCAAAGTACAGTGTGAACTAGCATGAATATTTGCGTATAATAATCTAATCATTATCGCCATCGCTGTGTTTGTAAATCGCCGTCGAGGTAGACCGCGGCGAAGGTGGTGTGACGATCTGATCTTGTTTGCGGTGCATAAATGGCCAGATATTTCACAGGATAGGACAGGTTTAGAGCAAGAAAGGGGAGGCCACCCAGCAGTGGGACATTCAACAGGCTAAAAAAAAAGTATATCTCAAAACGGAGAAGGAAAACATCGTGAGAAACCTTACATGTCTTAGAACGAAAAAAATCAAAGAATGTGAATGGATGGCTATAAGAGCAAAGGAAGACCATAGAAACGATGGATGGGCTGTGTGAAGGATGATATGGCTGAATGGACGCGACTACCTCGATGACGAGTAATAGAGAAGTATGGAAGAAGAAGACATGCTGCGCCGACCCCAAATTAGTTGGGATGAGGGCAGGAGAATGATGTTCATGGGACATTTACCAATCCAACGCGGATACAGCATACATATACAGCGTGTAACAGAAAGGGTATAATCATATGGAATACTGTGGTACGGACCATCAAACTGAACAACTTTCTCTATGGGACCACCATCGAAATCGTAAAAAAATATTCAGCTGTCCCATACATTTGGGTCGAGTAGGTATTGAAATTTTGTATAGGACAGCTGATTATTTTTTTACGATTTCCATGGTGGTCCCATAGAGAAAATTGTTCAGTTTGATGGTCCGTACCACAGTATTCCATATGATTATACCCTTTCTGTTACACGTTGTATACACAGCGCAGATACAGCATTTTATTGACCAGTTCTTCTGGCTGAGAGGAGGTTTGTGTACTAATAGTGGGAGCATTAGAAGCTCATTATACTGTAATACATAACATAAAATCACGCCTGTACCTAATTCCCGAAGGCTTTCGCGAGTTATGTTTTAAGCCCCATGTAATAGGCGGCGATCCTATTGCCATCAACCACGCACAAATTCAGACGCCGTGGCTGCTACTGAGAAGTTCTTGATGGAAAAAACCCAATAACCCGACCTGGAGATTGAACCCAGGACCTTGTGCTCAGCAGTCGCGCTTGGGCAAACACCTGGCAAAGAATGACGGCGGTTTGCATCTAAATGTGGGATATTTATAATACCCTATTTAAATACTTGGTCATTTTGGACAGCCCTAATCGCCAGCTCTTAGTCCGCAATTAGAATAGAAAATGTTAAGGTCGTCCCATATTTAACTCAGACTCGCTAAGTGTCTGGAATTGACTGTGTCGAATTACCTGATAGATTGTTAAATGTTTAGTATTCTATACTATACATAATGACTTATAATTTACTTTTAGCACACTTAATAGTTATCTGATAGGTGTTGTACTCGAAAATTCATTAATTTTATGCTAGTGTGCCTTTGCTTCGCGCAGCCCCACCTATTGGATCCAAAACTATAACTAATGTAGCCTATATTTTAAGTTTAACATCTAGCAGTAGAGTGGTGATAGCTGCGTTCAAATCTATGCAGTAGTTTTTGCTTGATGCGCGTACAAACATGCAGACAGAAAGACAGACAGACAAAAATTCTATAAACTGTTGTTTTGGCTTCTGTTGCTGTAAAAAAGATCCCTTATACATTTTTTTTTCCAATTACATATACAGGATGTAACAGGACCCTTCACCAAGCCGTCAACCAAGCATTATGTACATCAAACTAAGTAGCTTTACGCAAAAAATATTGCTGGGAAACGAATTTTTTTTGGGGTGAAAAATCACGTTATACGGTAGGGCTCAATGTAACGCACTCAAAACATTGTGCTGATGGATGGATGGAATAGTACAAGGGTCGTGGAGGTGTTTAAAGTAAAAATCTTGCATGTATTTAAAAAAAAACTTGTGAAAAAGGTGGAAATTTGACCTCCAATGTCTCCGTAACTAGGAGGTTCTTAGGAGGCGGAACGTGAGAGGGAGAGAACCTCACGTCCCAGCCGCCGCGGGAGACGCACCGGGCGTCGGGGGCCACGTGGTGGCCCCCGGCCCCCGTAGGCGCGGGCCTGTGGACGGAGAGCTCTGGGCTAGCTCACCGTCCGTCCGTCTTATGATGACAGGCCGTGTCGACGGCGCGTTCGTGTTCCACGCGCGCCTCAAAGAGAGTCAGCAAACAGGAAGGGGTCCGTAAGGACCGATACCTGTCAGGGTTGCGGGACTGTTCGAATGAGATACCGCGGCCCTGGAACACAAAGGGCAAAGGAAGGAACATGGATGGGTTTTAGTGAGTAGAAGTCTGACACTCCCTCCTGCTCAGCCCAGAGCGAGAGGGGTTATTTGATGATTTCCCATCGGTAAAAAAAAAAAAAAGGTATGGTCCAGACTAAAAAAAACATCGCAATGATGAGGAGAACAAGTGCCTTTCGGCTTCGTTAAAGGTCTTGTTACACCTTTTATACAGGGTGAATTTTTCAAGTGGGCGTGGCTGGCCAAATCCGAAACTATGGGGAATAGCGAAAAATGCTCAAAGGAGTCTCCAGCCCGATTTCGATGAAAACTAAAACTGCATCTTTGGATTTTTGAAAAATCAATATTCCTAGCCAGGAATCGAACACATTGATTTTAATAAAAAGAAACACCTTCTAGATGGACCGATGACCGATGCCCCCTGGTGAACGTTGCAGGGATCCGCTGGTTGCGAGTCGCACGGGACTGGTCAATGTGGCGACACTTGGGGGAGTCCTATAGCAGTGGACGTCTTTCGGCTGAAATGATGACGATGATGATATCTTAGGTTAAGAGACAGTCAGAAATAAATAAAAATAATATACTTAAACCAACAATTCAATATTGACTGCTCAGTTTGTACATTCAATCTAAGTGCTCAAAAAGAAAAACCAAAATAGAAATAGAATGACTCATTCATAAAAAAAACATCAACGCTTAATAAAATAACGCAGTTTTATTTCAATAGTCTTTTCCTCTTGGCAAACAGTACAGATTTGTAGGTAGCTAGTTAGTCAATTCGTATGATTGTCAATACGCCAAAATCGTATAGTTTAAAAATATAATTCTCATAGTTTAGGGAAAGTGGGCCAAATGATGATGTCACACATTATTTTATCAAGGTTAATAGACACATTACTATTATATGTAGAATTAGCATAAGCCTGCGTGGTGTTCGCTTATTGTCCCACGGGATCGTACTACCGGGATAAAAAGTATCCTATGTGCTAATCCAGGTTACAAACTATCTGTGTGCCAAATTTCGTCCAAATCCGTTCAGTAGTTTTTGCGTGAAAAAGTAACAAAAATCCATCCATCGATCCTCAAAACTTGACCATTTATAATACTCGTAGTAGTTTAAAGAGCTTTTGAAAGAGAGGCACAGAGATAGGTATAGAGATAGTGGTCTACAAGACCGAGGAGCTCCTGGTTAAATAATAAAAGCAGTACGGGTCGATCTTTCAACGTTAAGCAGTGCTTGCCACGGTTGTTCCATGGATGGGTAACCATTATTACTTACTGAGTTTCCTTCTTGCCTTGGAAAGCACGTCAAGCTGTTGGTCCCGGCTGTCATTTGTAGATCAGTGTAAGTCATTACAAGTAGTCAGTGGCCCGAAAGTTTGACAACCAGTTTTACCAAGGGGTACCGTATTACGGTTTATTCCGATCTGCCCCCAACGGTCTGTCCCCACAGGTGGTAGATGCAACTATATTTCGCATCTACCACCACTGGTGGTGGTTGTACTGAATTGTGGTTAGGTGGTTCTCGGCTGATTCCGGTTGCAGTCTTGCAAGAGAACCCCAATGTAGTTTGGGTTTAGGATAAGCAGATTGATTTGCTCTAAAAACCCTATTTTTGAATGGACTCATGGACGGACGCACTCGCGGTCGCATCATCATCATCTTGATCTGCTTGACCCTTTTTCCAACTATGTTTGGGTGGGCTACCCAAAATACATGTCAATTCCAACGACGAGCTAGGATAGGGAAGTTCCACTATCAATTTTATTTAGAATGCATATTAAACTTTTATGACCAACGTATAAACATAAAGTACTCGTAGTCTAGGCGACTACAAATCATACCTAACATTGAATAACATTTCATTGTATTTTATCATCAATGCCGATCGATCATATATCAATTTTATAGGTTCCGACGTGGTGTCTAACATATTTCAAGTTATTTTGTATTCATTGTCCTTTCGAGACAAAAGGATTCCTTTTCGCGTCTGACAAGATTTACTAATATTGTAATGGCTGGATAGATGGCTTAAATTCCAAGTACCAACTTCTTGGAATTTAAGTACTTAAAAAATTTACTACTGCGACTGGTGCTAGCTTTTTCAGCTCGTGAAGCCCAAAGAGGTTCTGCCTTACACAGATAGAGGAGTTCTACCAATTATTACCATAGAATTGTCTTCAGCAAAGAGGAACTCGCGATTTCTTCAGATTACGCTGAACTTAGTGTCGAGGCCAGGATACGGAGGGTTAGTGGTTCGGTGGCGAGATGAGCAGACGACGTTGTTGCCATTTGGGGAAACACCCGAATGACACCGGCTTAGGAACGTTAGGAAAAAAACAAAGATCCTATGGTCTAGCCAGCAGTGGTTGGAATCAGCTACAGGTGATGGATGTTTAGTGTTTGTTATCTACTAATTAGAGATCAGGCTGAATTAAACGCTTGATAGTAATGTAAACTGAGATAAAAGGAAGTCTGAAAGTGGCGCCGGTGACTGAAAAGTGGTGTGGCAATCGGTTGGACATGTGATGCGGAGGAATGAGGAAAATGTAGCGAGGAGAGGAGAGTATGAATGTTGATAGATATAAGAGTAGAGGAAGACCAAAGAAACGATGGAAGGACTGGGTGAAGTGTGATATGGCTAAAGAGGAGGTGACTGTTGAGATGACGAGTAATATAGAAGTATGGAAGAAGAAGACATGCTGCGCCGACACCAAATATGTTAGTATAAGGGCAGGAGAACGATCAGCGATGTAAAATTACCCAGGTTTGTCAAACCTACTTTTAAACGAACGCACTAGCAACTTGTAATATTCTAGTTTTTGGAACTCGGTTCTCCCTGCATGTGGAAATTGGCCATGTGTTTTTTTTTTTCATCTATTTTTCAAGCACTTCATGGCCAATGCTGTTTTTAAAAACGATATAACCTTTACTCAGTTAAAGAATGTAGTTGTCATGCTGTCGTCTTCATTGTTACTAGATCACGAGTAACTATTAATATTAATTACTCAGTGAAACCTTATTTATGTTAAATACAATGATTAGCCGAGGCCAAGCCTTAACAAAGTAACTCCAACTAAATAACAATGGGACCATGTCTCTGTCGGCTACTGATTACTTTATTGTTCAAATCGTTTGTCTATTTGTCCCACTGTGCACGCTGAACTATTTCTGTCATGTCAATCTGCACAGTGGGCAGGGTGAACGATCGGACAGATCGCAAAAAAGACTAACGAGACACGTGACGTTTCGTTTTACGTTACAGGGTTTAACAAACTTTTATTTTTTATTCCCTTTTTTTTTTCGTTATTTTTTTTTGTGTTGAGAAACATTTTATTGGAAAATAATTTGAATATTCGGCTGTCGTGTCGAGGTTTTCGATATTTTTTTCGGCACAGTTTTTGTTGTCAACGCGTTTGGTGTGTCGTCGAAATGCCTCGTTGATGATTGGTGCATAGTGGTTAGCAGAAAAATATTGGCGATTTAAATGGATGTACTGCAGTTCATAAATACATTATCATTGCTTCCCGTTTCATCGCCACGAAACTGGCAGCACGTGATGACATTGAGAAAAGGTGTTTACCGAGATCGACTTGTATTGAGTATTTACATTGAGAAAAGGTGTTTACCGAGATCGACTTGTATTGAGTATTTCTAGGAAGGATTCCATCTTTCTATTTTTTAGAAGGAGATAGCAATTTTATCAACAAGGATATTGTACGTACCGAAATATGTTTATGGACCTAAGAGATCGGAAAGCCTTTATTTAATATATTATATTCAATCATGATCTACAGTAAATATAACTATAGATCTGAGAATCAAAATATCATTAATTAGCGCAGTTTGTCGAAGCATTCGCCATTAAAATTTCCGAACGATACCGCAGAGTTTCGAGCGCCTGATATAATTTAATAGCAAATTGACGGTCTGTAATATTGAAGCAGATTTAATAAGGCGTTTAACAGCAGTTGATTTTGGTTTGTTGATAAATAAGTAATAATACTACATTGTAATAATATACGATAGGTATTACGTTACGGTACGATTATTTTTATGTAAGTGTTATTTGTGAATGTTTCAATTGATTTTAGACATCCTAAGTAATTGTACTTACCATTCAAGATGAGTGCCCGATGGCATTTCCCAACTAAATGACATACTTCTAGACAAATCTTATTCAAGTACGTAATGCCTTTAGGGAATTCATTCTCAGAAATCCTTTATCGCTGGGAGTTAATGTGAAAAAGTTTCATGCTTTTAGACCCAGCATTTAAGGCTAAGTTATAGCTACTCGGATGCGATTCATGATTGCTAGTAGCACGCAATATTTCGTCAAGCACTTTATGTAAAAAACTAATATTTTATAACATTACTTTATTGTTTACAGCTAAAAGTGAGCCACATCTACTGAATGCCTAAATATGCACAAATTTCGTTAAATCCAACAATACGCTTTTATTTAGAACTAGCCGTAGCCCGCGTATCTTCGTCCGCGTGAATTATTATAAATATATGACTTCCCAATTTGAATCAATTAAAATATATATTAATATTCAATTCAGATTTTGTTATCAATTTCAAGGGTTTTATTTTTTTTCACGGATCTCTATTTTTTTTCTGAAATAAAAGTAGCCTAAGTAACATTTTATATCATCAGCTATCTGCCAGTAAAGTCCCATCAAAATCTGTCAAGCCATTTCGGAGATTAACCGAAACAAACAAACAGGTCAGACAAAAACTTAAAGTTTTTGTTGTAAGTGTTATTTTGAAATTACAAAGTGTCTGTTTGTAATTTAATTTCAATTTTATTTATTTGTTTACATAGATTAATTTAGGTTGCCTAATGTTATCGTAAACTAGGAGCTAAGTCCCAAACTTTAACAATTTAACATACTCAGACAGATCGGAAAAATCGTTTTGGTTATTTTTTTTCATTGACTAAATAGAAATTAAAATTCAAAGTAAAGAATAAACACATCTCAAAGACATTCCAAAGAACATTTTCTAATCAGTATCTTCACGACTGGACATCGTAAATAACAAATTCCTGTAATTTACTCCGAAGGCATGTTTATAAGTACTACGTCCGACGTTGCTTTTCTTTTGAACAATCTTTGTCTTTTTCTTTTACAGTCCTCACATTGCAAGACTGGGGCTTTACTTCCTTTGCCTCCCCCTTTTTCTTTTGATTAAATATACGTTGCAATCCCGACAGGAAGATCTTACCAGGATGACAAGATACTTCGGTATATTCTCCTACTGGTTGCCATACTATGAGGGATATTTTTGTGCAAGCTTTTATTATTAATTATTTTGTTGTTTTAGTCAGTTAGAAACCCTTCACGAAGCCGTCAATCAAGCATTCTGTACATCAAATTAAGTAACTCTACGCAAAAATATTGTTTTGTTTTTGGGGTTAACAATCACGTTTTACGGTAGGACTCAACGTAACGCACTCAAAACATTGTGCATATTGTATTTAAAAAAAAACTTGTGAAAGAGTTGGAATTTTGATCCCCAATATCTCCGTAACAAGAAGGCTCCCAGGGACCTTAGTCTGCTATTGCAATAGTGTCAGAATGGTCTATCATTGATTTAATAAGGCCCCGCGCAGACGAATTAACCTTTGTACGCACGTCAAACGAGTTTCGAACGCGCTTCAATACGCCGTGGGCTAGGGGCCTTATTAAATCAATGATAGACCATTCTGACACTATTGCAATAGCAGACTAAGGCCCCAGGTGTGAGCACCAGTGCCTTTCGGCTTCGTTAAGGGCATTGTTATACCCATTATACATGGAATCGTATCTTAAAATCCCAGAATGATAAAAATGATGAGCCACTGCCTATTGTATAGTACTTTTCCATCTGTTTTGGGTTCGGCTTCCAGTCTAACCAGATGCAGCTGGACTACCAGTATTTTTGAAGCGATGACCTGTACTCATCCTTTCCGATTCACTATGCTGTAGACGGTAAGCCAATCAACCACTGATCTCGATTAGCGATCAGCAGATTCTCGATCAGCGTAGCGTAATTTATTAGTTGGCTTGGTAAATTATTACACAAACAACTAGGCATTTCCAGTACATTCGGAATTAGTTTTAGCTCAGCACAACTTTTATTCGCAACACTGACACAGCCAAACAAACACATACTATACAACTAAATTTGTAGTTGCACGTGCACCGCATAAGTTACAGTTGCCTTATACCTTAGGCCTAGCACGAGCGCGCAGTGTAAACGAAGCCTAACGCAAATACGTCGATTTTTGAATCGGAAATACAATTATCCTATAAAATTTTAGTTACATTGTTTGCTGCAAGCACAATCAGTATCATTCATATATGTGAATAAATTCTTAAAACTGAAAATATTTTATATGAAACTATTATTTTTTAATTTTAAAATCGACGTATTTTTTTGTTACGTTTTCACCGCGCGCTCGTGCCAGACCCTCTGGTACATAATAGTCGGGTAGTTTCCTCTACACGATGACATTCAGGTAAAGTTCCGAACTGGCTAAAATAACTGGCTTCTGCCTCCGTTATTCCAGTAACTGACATCGTCGAAAACTTTCCATATTAGAGTTTGCAGGCTTTTAGAATTACGTCGAACGTCGGCTGTTAGGATTTCGTGGAAATTCTTGAGAACGAACGAGTTTGAGTGAACGATTCGATGAAATCGTTTTTTTTTTATTTGACCTCCAGACTGAACGTGTTGAACCTTGTGGTTTATTGGATATTTTAAAACAATGGCTTGGTTACCTTGTTTGACGTTGTTTGTTTGTAGTCAAACTATTTTTCAGTAGCTTTAAAGTATAAACGTCATTGTTTGGACAGCTGGCTGTATGTTTGAGATATTTTCGTGAAAGAATACCGAACAATTTTTGTTGAAAGGTATCGTCGCGCGTCGCTTTCAAATCGAATAATATTTTCTATCTGATTTTGTCTTAAACATTTCGGCAGTGGCACACTTTTATTTGCATCGGTCGGGTCAAGTGAATAACGTTCAATAAAACTAACCTTTTCAGGAATTATTTTAACTGATTTTAACTTTTACCAAAACTCAAAGGTAATTTCTGGATTTTTTTTGGGATAAAATCCAGAAATTACCTTTGAGTTTTCCTTTTACGAATCCTACAGAGAAAGTCACTAAAAGTCGGTCAAAAATATTTTGATTTGAATACGTAGTTCAGACAAATGTATACTTCGCGGGCCTGTGGACGGTGAGTAATGGGCTAGCTCGTCGTCCGTCCGTCTTATGACGACAGGCCGTGTCGACGGCGCATTCGTGTTCCACGAGCGCTTGAAAGAGATGGCAGCAAACGGGAAGGGGTCCGAAAGGGCCGATGCCTGCCAGGGTTGCGGGACTGTCCGAAAGAGATACCGCGGCCCTGGAACACAAAGGGCAAAAGAAGGAACATGGATGGGTTTTAGTTAGTAGAAGTCTGACACTCCCTTCCGCTCCGCCCAGAGTGGGACTCATTTGATGATTTCCCAACCGGAAAAAAAGACAAATGTATACTTCAGGAAATTACTAAAATCTCTTTGTTGACTTCCCTTTATTCATCAAACATTTTAATGTAATAAGGAAAATCCCTAGTTAAATTCTCTCAAAGGAAAATAATTAAAACGAAGAGAGAGTTACAGAGAACTTGCCCGAACTACGGAGCTAAGTAGATGTTACTGCTTTGTGTAACTTGCCATACTTAGTACAAGTCCGTACTTCAACGTTTTCACTGCAACTGTCGGAATATTATCGTGTCTTGTTGATACTGAGATAGAATATTTTAAGAGGAGCTTAATTAATAACAGCCACACGGGTCGATCTTCAAGGTTAAGCCGCACTTGCCTAGGTCGGTCCGTGGATGGGTGACCACATTACATACCGAGTTTCCTACTTGTCTCGGCTGTTTCTGCTGTCATTTGTATATCTTTGACAGTAGTTACAGAACCGAAAGTCTTACAACCAGTATTACCAAGGGGTAGTACCGTAGTACTAACTGGGTTGTGGAGGTCAGATAGGCAGTCGCTCCATGTAAAATACTGGTATTCAGCTGCATCCGGTTAGACTGGAAGCCGACCCTAACATAGTTGGGAAAAGGCTAGGCAGATTATGATGATATTTTAGGTACACAGAACAAGATTTTGTTTAAAAAAAAAAAGACACAAAATCCATTGTTGGGCTAATTTGGGCCTATGATATTATAATTCAAACTAACAATGCTGCTTGCTACGATCCTAAAATGTTCGTTTCACTTCATCCGTCATTCATACAACATCTATCGGTATCAACATTATTTCTAATATGGCATTACTTTATTTAATGTTATTGGGTTTAGGTGGTTTACAGCTAACAATAGATATAAAAGTTATAGTGAGGTAATCAACTACAAGCCATCTACAAGCCTCCATAATAGGGTACATGCAAGAAATACAAAACATTTTTTAATTCTTAAAAATGCCTTGTACTGACCCTTAAAAACATTGCGGTACACTTGTTTAATTCTCTTATACAACACTTTTTTTACAATTTAATATTTTATGTAGCGTGTTTTTGGTGAAACGGAACGCAAACACAAAACGCATCGATTCCGGTAGTGACGTCAAATGCTATGTGTAAAAGAAACACTTTTAGTTGAAAAGTACTTAAAGTTTCACTATTATATTGTTATTGCAATTTTGGCTTTAATGAAGCACTTACAATATAGTAAAACTATTCTATTAAGGGCAAAAAATTAGATTTAAGCAAGGCAGATAGAGAGATCCCTGCCAGGGTTGCGGGACTGTTCGAAAGAGATACCGCGGCCCTGGAACACAAAGGGCAAAGGAAGGAACATGGATGGGTTTTAGTCAGTACAAGTCTGACACTCCCTCCTGCTCAGCCCAGAGCGGGAGGGGTTATTTGATGATTTCCCATCGGTAAAAAAAAAAAAAAAAAAAAGGCAGATAGAGAGAAGCGACATCAAATGCTATGACTTGAATGGCCGCGACAGTCATTGACGTTTGAACTGTCGTAGAAAATTGTAGGAGATTAATATTTTTTTTGTGCGACAAGCAGTAGTTGAAATTAACATTTAATTATTTTCTTGGGTTGATGGTACTGCATTTTATTGATATAAGTGAAAAAAAAAATACATGCATGTATTGGCAGTAAAGCAACAAACTATTAAGAGGAAATGCGGTAGGTATTTGAAAAAGCTATCGCTGTATTTCGATATTGGTGCGATACAACAGATCAAGTAAAAACTTATGATTCGAGGTTTGGCTCTCGACTATTTTTCCTCCAATATTCGACCAATGTAAAAGATATTTCATAAATTGAATAAGACACTAGGCTTCTGTTGACAGCGGTCCAAATAGGCAATTTTGAGCTTTTTGTAAAAGTTCTAGTGCTGATACAGATTATGTATCATCAAAAAGGAAAACATAGGGACTTAAAAGAGGTTGATATCATAGCTTTAAAGTCATAAACCAGAAAGGAAACAGGCGAGAGCGTTTGTATTGAGAAAAGACCACCCGCATTTCCTCTTAGCTAAGCACAAATGCAGCCGTAACCACTATTAGAATGCATCAGAAACAATCCAGTTAAGATAAGACAGTACTAATAATAAAGATTTATTTTCTCCCACAAAGTACAATTACAATATAGAGGTGTTTCAAACATTGTAGATACAAAGGTTGGTGGGAGTCAGGATTAATACTTAGTCACTAAGCTGCTTCAAACAAATCGATTGAGGGGTCCTTCATTCACAAATTGGATAATTGCTTGAATTGTGCGAAGTATACAAGAATTGCTACGGTCAACTTTTCACGACCAACAACCATAAGACTCCATCTATGTGCAGATATACTCAGCTTACTTATTAAAGAATGCTTATTCCAAAATATAACCTCAAAAATTAGGTCTCTACAAACAAACTGCGATATTTCCGACATGACCCCGGTTTGCTGGCAGGTTGTCACGCGTCGGGCGGAGGTCGGAGACAGCCGCTGACATGGCAGAGTCGGTGGCCACTATCCGACCAGCAAATAGCATGTCGTCGGCGATAGTAGCTGTGTGTGTCGATTCCTAAATAGAGTCGTTGATTCGTCTGTGTGGGCCTAATTTGTGATGAGCAAAATGTAGTTTAGTTTCGAATCGATTATTTGGTTTGCCTTTAGTGGTGCATTCACACAACATTAAACATGAAGTAAATTTTTCACCTGCGCTATAACTTTTTGTTATCCATTGTTGCCACTAACTTCCAAACATTGCTCCATGAAAAGTAATCTAGGTGTGGATATAGCACTAAAACCGCAATCGAGGGTATATTTGTGTCTTGGTGGTTCAAAAATGCATGAATTCGTTTCATGTGTATCTAATACTTTACCATATACCATTGGCAGGTTGTGAGGAACCCCCAGATACCCTGCCATCATGGCTTCATCATCATTCGGCCGAAAGTAGACTTTAAAAGAAAGACTTCCAATGCTGAATATAAAGGTCTCTAAGCACCGCCACTTTTATATTTCTATGATCGCACATTGACAAAGTATAAGATAGAAGTATTCTGATAATGCGGCCATTTTAGATCCCCTGTTCTGTACTTCTTCTTCAACGCCACCAGTCTCTTGGGCACATTGCCAGTTGACAGCATGGAGGAGTTTTTTGACGCCATTTTGTAAGTTTATTGTTAAGTTACTTAGTTTAGGTTATTTTAATTTATAATATTGTTACATAAATTAAACTTTCGTCTTAATCATGTAAAATTATTGTTACATGGTTTAGACGAAAAATCTTGATTTCTAGTGTATAAACTGACACGTTTAACTCAAAAACAATGTACCCACTTTGTTTGCTTAACTATTCAGCAGTGTGTACGCAGACATACCAACAATCTTGGTCGCTACGTCACAGCGTCATTAATCAGTGTCTGTACCAGACCTTATCATTTCCTCTAGGCCGAGTCGTTGACCGCTCGCCATTCTATATTTATTAGTGTAAACGATTATCTTAAAATGTAAAACAATACAGAACATAATATTATCTTTTAATTTAAGTTCCCGGTTACTTCCTACAAGATATGAATTTTATTTGATAACATTTCGGCCCGTATATAATTGTACAGAATCAGTTTGAATAAGCTGGTGAAATATCTACGGGGTGAACGACCGCAGGTAGTTTTTCTTTTGTTTTCTCGTGTTCATATTGAAAGTCGTACGAGGCAGCTATAAACTCAAAAAAGAAAAGAGACCAATGAAGGCGTTTGAACTAGGCTCTAATCGCCAAATTTGTAGACTTTTACATTCAGATGGTAAATTATCAGAATCTGAGTTAAGCCACAGTAGCTATTCAGTTACATTGTACAAGACCGTGTTGCAGAAAAATCACTGCGGCATAGTTATACATAGACTACTTTCATCTGAAACCAGGGTGGGCTAAAATGGCCGCTATAGCATAATCATAATAGGATAATATTACGAGTACAATTCGTAAATCGGTCACAAAGTGCCATTTCATAATATTAACTGCATCTGTGTCGATTTTAAGAATTTTAAAGTGATTCGTATACAAGATGTAACAGAACTCTTCACGAAGCCGTCAACCAAGCATTATGTACTTACATCAAACTAAGTAACTTTAAGCAAAAATGTTTGCAGGGACGACATGACTTTTTTTTTAGGTTAAAAATCACGTTTTACGGTAGGACTCAATGTAACGCACTCAAAACATTGAACGGATGGGTGGATTGAATAATACGGGGGTCGTGGAGATGTTTAAAGTAAAAATCTTACACTATAACATGTATATAAAAAAAAACTAGTGAAAAAGTTGAAACTTTGACCCTTAATGTCTCCGTAACTACAAGGTTCCCAGGTAAGATCTAGAACAAAAAAACTTTCTGTGGAACAAAACCGACTTCTAAAAAAACACTAAAAAAGTCTACAATAACTTTACTTTCGGAAATCGGTGTCTTTGTTTGTATCTTTTTTGCCACCGACTTCCGAAAGTAAAGTTATTTTAAACTTTTTTAGTGTTTTTTTTAGAAGTCGGTTTTGTTTTCGCAGAAAGTTTTTTTTATTTTACCCTTTTTAGTTGTAGTATACCACAAAAAATCTTGTCATAAATTAGTTTTTACATTGTAACTAGAAGTTAGTTAAAGTACTCGTCAAGACGAATTATACGAACCCAAACTCGATGGGGTTATGTCGTTTTATTACAGAGTTCGTATGGCCTGATCTGATGATGGAGCTGGAAGGTTCCAGCTCCATCATCAGATCAGCTTCATGTTATCATAATATTGCATTGTGTCGCGATATACACATGCGTGCAAAATGTCAGCTCAATCAGAAATCGAGAAGTGTGTCAAATTTAACTAGCAAGTATCACGCGACGTCGCGTGATGTGACAATTAACGTGAGGAAAACAACCAAATTCCTAAACCGATTTTCATGAAATTTTTATGGCACCAATCAGGAAGCATATCCTTTCAGATGAAATCATAATTTTTCAAATAGGTTTACAAATGACGGAGTTCTGAGGTAACAAACATAAAAAAAAAAAAAAAATACAACCGAATTGAGAACGTCCTCCTTTTTGAAGAAAGTCGGTTAAAAAAAGAATGTCGCAACGACGCGGAGAAAAAGTGCCTTTCGGCGTCGTTAAGGATCTTGTTACACTCTTTATTATTATCGTATTATGATTCTGCTGAAGCGGCCATTTTAGGCCCCCTGTATTTGTTACACTGTGCCACATTGTAGCATCGTAGTTGTCAGTGTCCACAAACCTTAATTACGGACCCCGCCTGTCAGTTACACCGATTCATTTCTCGGCTGTCGGCTGCTAAATCGTGTTTGCTATTCCGTCTTATACCGAAACTAGCGGCCCGCCTCGGCATCGCACGGATGCAATGTCATTCATATAAACCGGGACGTTTATATGAATGACATAGAGTGGTTCCAGAGGGATCTTGAATCACTCGCATCAAAATCTGTTTCGTAGTTTTAAAGATCTAAGTATACGTACGTTTTCGATTCTAGTCTAGCCTTTACCCAACTATGTTGGTATCAGATTTCAGAGTACTTTTATCAATCCTTCTTTAAAGATTATAGACATTGTCTAGCAGACGATATTCATATTATCTAACTTTTTTTTTGAATGAGTAAACCTCCCGATGTGGCAGTTTGTAGTTGCAGCCGTAAGCATTCACAGATGTGTAGTCAATAGTTTCTTTACAGGATACTGCAGGCTACTCCGGCGCGATCTCATGGCGACATGGAGAGAGCGACTGTCGCAACCCCGTGCAGGGCACGCCACAATAGTGGCGGTAAGTCCCCTCTTTGAGGAGTGGCTAGAGAGGCGCCACGGCGCCCTCACCTTCCGCCTGACGCAGGTCCTCACCGGACACGGTTGTTTCGGGAGGTTCCTGCACCGAATCGAGCGGGAGGAAACGCCCGGGTGCTACCATTGTGAGGATCGACCGGAGGACACGGTGGAGCACACGGTGGAGATCTGCCCCGCGTGGGCGGAGCACCGCCGTGTCCTCGTAGCGGCGATCGGCGGCGGCGACCTCTCGCTTCCGGCCTTGGTTCAATCCATGGTCCGGAGCGAGACAGAATGGGACGCCGTTACCTCCTTCTGCGAAGCAGTCATGCTAGCGAAGGAGGTGGCGGAACGTGAGAGGGAGAGAACCTCACGTCCCAGCCGCCGCGGGAGACGCACCGGGCGTCGGGGGCCACTTGGTGGCCCCCGGCCACCGTAGGCGCGGGCCTGTGGACGGTGAGCTATGGGCTAGCTCGCCGTCCGTCCGTCTTATGACGACAGGCCGTGTCGCTTCCACGCGCGCCTCAAAGAGAGTCAGCAAACAGGAAGGGGTCCGAAAGGACCGATGCCTGCCAGGGTTGCGGGACTGTTCGAAAGAGATACCGCGGCCCTGGAACACAAAGGGCAAAGGAAGGAACATGCATGGGTTTTAGTCAGTAAAAGTCTGACACTCCCTCCTGCTCAGCCCAGAGCGGGAGGGGTTATTTGAAGATTTCCCATCGATAAAAAAAAAAAAAGGATACTGCAAATAACCTATTATTATCCTATCATAATACTCAATATCATAATATGTTACTTTTATAATATAAGTCATTCTGTCAGTAATAGAATGTTAATTCCCTTGGCAGACCGCAAACCGCAAATCAAGATGACAATCATTATTAGCTATGTGTGTATTACATCATTAAGTACTTCGGTAGTAAAAAGCACGTGTTCTTACTATCTATCTATAATTAAGACTAGTGTTTGCTTGCGACTATGCTCGCGTTACTGTCGGAAGTTATCCCACGGGAACATTTTAAAAATAGCTTTTGACACTCGGGGATAATGTATAGAATAGAATAGAATAGAATTTTATACACGTATACACGTGGAATGAGTGTATACACGTGGAATGAGTCACCATTACGGTTGAAAGAATTTTTGGATTCCGATCTGTGTTCCGAAGTTAAAATGGTGAAAGAACTTTTCAAACAGGGAGATTACCCTCCGCTCACATACATCATAAAATTCGCATTCATCTTTGCCATCGCCAAAAGTTTTGGCAGAGGTATTAAATTGGACTTAACATAAGTCTAAAGAAATCAGGGGCGTGCCTATTGCTATCAAACGGCCACAAATCCTGACTCCGACCTATTACTCTTAAAATAGGAAATTCTTGATGGAAAAACACATCTTTGGCGACCGACCAGTGATTGGAATTAAAGACCTTATGCTCACCATTAGTGCTTGCGATCACAAGACATTAGAGGTAGTACTTGATCCAGTCCTTCGATCCCTCCCACTCCTCACACTTATTCAGAGAGCTGAATGAGTTTGAGTAATCCCTAATTCATCATCATCATCTTCCGGCTCTTGTCGCATGTTACTCGGGGTCGGCGCAACACGTTTTTTCTTTCCATTCACCCCTGTCGACCGATCCTTATTTGTATTCGGTTTAATCCTGATAGCTTAATCAACAGCTATATAATTTGAAGTTGCCTTTAATGCGGATTTGGATCATAGATAAGTAGTGTAGATTACTGTAATCTTATTAATACATACAAACATAAACTAACGGCATTTTCCCAAGTGGTATGCAGAAACCATAGAGCGCCACCTGCTACGATCCTTTTTTTTTTTTTTTCGAATGGGAAATCATCAAATAACCCCTCCCGCTCTGGGCTGAGCAGGAGGGAGTGTCAGACTTACATACTCGTTTTGCCTACGTCTTATTGCTAAATAATCGTGTCAAGAGATCAAACCATGGCTGAAACTGATTTAAGGTTTCGCCGTTACGTTGTCAGATCGTATAACGTATAATAAAGCGATCATAATATCTTAACAGTAGGTTTTTATAGTTAGGTCGTAATAAGCACTTTTATTAAGACTATGTCTACATTTCTTTTTTTAGTATCTCCTATCGCAGGTATGCTGGAACAGATTTCCCCAAAAATAAGCATCTTCTTTGTACCAATTTTTCTGTTCCTTACACTCTGTACATAAATCAGACGCTGCGAATAATTTGTTAATAAACAGAGATTTTCGGACGGGGGATAAAATATTCTATATCATTACCCTACGGTTTGTCCAATTTACGTCCTCTGTCTCAAATGTGAAAGTTGCTATGTCAAAAAAACTACATATTTGCAAAAGTGAGAGCATATTTTAATCAGATAATTACTTTGGTAAGTTTTGCGATACTCAAAAACACATTCCCCTAGTTTCTCATTGGAAGGAAGGAGGAAAATAAGGCATGGTAATATATAATGTAGTTTTGGTAAAGTAAAAGAGAGCGGTGGCGAAAATGTATCCTTTCTTTCTTTAATGTGTGGTTAATGCCTAACCTGGTGTCAGATTTTTTTTATGCCACCCACGGGCCCTCTGACTTGGACACGTCGACATGACGTCGAGAAATATCTCTCAGGCATGTTTTCCTTCACCGAAGCAAGTGATAATTATACAATACGCATATGAATCCGAAAAATCGGAGGTGCGTGCCTTGGGTTCGAACTCGAGATTACTTATTAAAATGGACGGATAAGTCATTACTGATCCGAACGGCCATTTTATACAATTTCCAGTGTTGCGCAAGCAAGTTCGATTTTCGATCCATCCAAGATACTACTCGTATAATACCGAAGTTCCGTATGGAGTTGTCTTAATGTTTCGAACTTGGAATCCAGCCTGAAGTTCTGAAGTTCTGAAACTTCTGGATTTTCACTAACTTTACTGAGCTGTACTGTTATTGGTCACTAGCTTTTGCTTGCGGTTTCGCTCGCTTTATGGTAGGAAATTATCCCACGGGAACGTTTTAAATATAGCCTATGAAATTTGTACACTTCCGCTATTCTTTTCTGATTAATTTCGTTGTGGGATCCAAGACAGTTAAATTGTTTCTCAGGGACTTTGTCGAACTTCATTGTCTCGGCGCTTTTCTGGTAGTCGCAACTGTTGATTCTGGCGCACAGGAGTTGCAGTGGTTTGGGACTAGTGTGGCGGGCTTGTCCCAATAAAAAAAACCTATGAATGATGCCTATGAAATATTATGTAGCGCATTAGCGAAAACATTTGCGGAATCCACACTTTACCTGTTTAGGGTTCCGTATCAAAGGGGTAAAAACGGAACCCTAATATACTAAGACTCCACTGTCCGTCAGTCTATCTGGCTGTCTGTCTGTCTGTCTGTCAGGGTGTGTATCTCATGAACCATGATAGCTAGACAGTTGAAATTTTCACAGATGATGTATTTCTTTTGCCGCTATAACAGCAAATACTAAAAACAGAATAAAATGGGCTCCCATCCAACAAACTTGTTTTTTTTTTTATATAATAGTACGGATCCCTTCATGCGCGAGTCCGACTCGAACTTGGCCGGTTACATTACCGGTTATATTTGTATTTTATTTGTCACTGCTATGGCCAGTACAGTCGCCATTAAATCTCATGTGGAGTCAGAATTGTCGTGTTGTTTTGACGTCGATTTGGAATCGTTGAAGCGTTATCGATGCTCACGTCACGTCAGTCGGGAAATGGTGGCTGATGTGGAATAATACATTTGTGAAATAACAGAAGTGAGGCTTTGAATAATTACGAAGTTTCTGTATTGTTTTAATTTTGGTGAATGTGGTTTGGCGAACGACTAAAATTATGATTGTTGAAACTGTGTATCCGATTGGTACGTCTGGGTCATATTAAAGTCTAGTTTCGGCTAATCTTCTCTTTGATTAACATTAAATATATTTTTATTAATGGGTCGTGGAACCCATCAAACATTGGGTATGTTACCATCCAAGTATAGTTGTCTATCTCGTACAAATAATATGGATGCGGCATTGCAGCTTACATACACAAATACGTCTGAAGTTTCTGTTTGTTCGTGGCTAGGCACTCGCTCACCGGAGCCTTCGCCTGTTATGTAATAATTTAAGATTCGATTTTGTGAAGAACCAAGTCGTTGTCACAAATTGTTATGCTCGGTTCATCTCACTCACTGATGTACCTAATGCTCGAATCTGATCTTGTCACGTTACAGGCGAATGCACCGATGAAGAAGCGCCTTCTATGGCGTGTGCTCTAGCTTTATGAAACTCTTATCATAAGAAATAACCCATGTGAGGACTATCGACAGTCTTCTGTTTTTTTCTATATTATTATTGCAATTGTAAATCAGCACTTTTTGAACATCGAAGTTTACAAGAGACAGTCGTCCCCAAAACGTCCACACTGAAAAAAAAATGTAGTTGCCACAATCAAGATTTTGTTTAGATTGACTAAGTAACTTGTTTGCATCTGAGCCTATCAAGCGCAATGATCACAGCTGCTACTTATATTTGATTGAGATTTGAAACGGGATCTTGATTGGAGTTATCACAAAACCTATTTGCAGCAATCAACACAACCAAAGAACTTATTTAGCGCAATATTTGATCAAGTTGTATGATTAATACAATTAATTGCAATGATAGATGCTATCAAGTCAAATGATCTTTGTTGAAGTAATCAAAATGGTTGATTGACACAACTAACTTATTTTGTTACAGTTAACATTTTTATAACTTGTCTCTTTTTAACTCTTCTACAATGATGTCATGTTAAGGGTAATCGAGAAACTTGTTTGAGCGTTCAATCATTTGAACTAGTATTGCTGCAATCATGTCGTAACTAAGATTATGATCAATCTAAACAAGATCGTCAATCAAGCTAAAAAGTCACTTGATTGGAGTCCATTTTTTTCAATGCACCCTTCGCCACTTCCTAGTGTTTTAGCTGGGAAGAAGAAGTGGTGGAACAAACTCCCCAGCAACACATCTGTCTGTTAGGTTAGAAGAACCAGATTCTATACCAGTGGCGAAGGTTCCATTCAACCCGATTCCTACCGGCTTCCCTTTGAAAAATGGCACAGTCAGTATTTTATAGACAAATAATAAAATTACATTAAAGATGCGTACTCCGGCTTACCTCTTACAAAAATGGACCCTTCGCTACTATTCTATACAATAGTGTGAATGATAATAGTAACAAAGAATCCATAACATTAAATTATTGTCACATGTCAGCTAGAACACACCAATTGTAAAAAAAAACATATTTAATTCAAATGCTGTTAATGATTCTATTGTGAAAAAATGGAATTCTTACAATATTACGTAACGTCATTTGTTTCTATAAAAAAATACTAGCTGGTTGATTTCAAATTTGCTTTTTGTTTTTATACCGAAGTAAATATTATACATGAATCAAGGATGATTTAATGCTCTGCATATTTCGCCATTTTTTAATAGCAAATTTGCTAAAACATCAATGCTTTGAGTGCAATGTCAACACTAGAAGGTTTTTATGAGTACGCTGCAGTCTGATGTATGTCACAGAGTAGGCAGAAATCATGAAATTATTACTACACGTAAAAAAGTAAGCAAAAAATGTTAGGTAGGTATCAGATTTACGTCACCCAAAAAAGAAATATACTTTTGCTATAATGTCATCTATTTTCACTCACCTTGTTGATAACAGAGTGTGATTTATGTACAAAAGAGAAATTATGTTGCAAAACATGTGCTTTATAGAGTAAATATGTCATTAATGATAAAAACAAGTAGGTATGTTTGATCTAAGTAAGAACTTAATTAAATATTATTCTTCTTCTTATTACCCTTCTTTGGTCTTTTGTTTACTTTCAAGTATTAAATGATGCCATGTAGAATAGTAAAAAAATACGTTTTTTTTTCCAAGTAATACTTCATTGTCTAAGTTTTTCTTTGCTTTTTTTTTTTTTACCGATGGGAAATCATCAAATAACCCCTCCCGCTCTGGGCTGAGCAGGAGGGAGTGTCAGTCTTTTACTGACTAAAACCCATCCATGTTCCTTCCTTTGCCTTTTTGTTCCAGGGCAGCGGTATCTCTTTCGAACAGTCCCGCAACCCCGGCATCGGTCCTTACGGACCCCTTCCTGTTTGCTGACTCTCTTTGAGGCGCGCGTGGAACACGAAGTTTTTCTTTGCTCACGTAGGTTTGATAAAAATGACTCTTTGTTTAAATAAAAATGTATGTTCACATCTATTTTTGTAAGTAATTTCGTAAGTTTGTTTAGTTTAAACACGTCTACTTTACACATTACGTCAATCTAAGCCAAACAATTTCAGAACAAGAAGACATGACATGATGGATAACAACATGATGTCTTGGATATAAATTGTTTACCTGCTACCGCTTGGCCACAACTTACGCGATCCAGCGACACGCGTCTTGCGAAGAAATAAAAATAAAAGAGAAATCGATAAGAGCATGCCACAAGTCACCGCAACGACGAGGCTTGCGACGAGATGGTACCTCACGCATAACGCCTTCAAATCAGACGCGTGAAGAAGCCCTGCAATGGTGTGACCGTGGCGCAGTAGGTGCGCGTTTGTAAGGGTTGGGAGGCTTTTGGAACCGGGGCCGAGGTCCCGGATTCCACCTAAAAATACAATAATTATTTTTGAGTAGTATTTTGGGGCCACAAATAAAATAAACAAAGTTGTAACGCTTCACGAAATAGCGGTGAATTTTGTCGCAAGACTCAGTTACGCGATGAATTCTGGAATATAAACCCTCAATAAACAGCCCAATGTCAAGCTGATCTCCATTGATATTGTTTACGTTCAATAAAAAAATACGAGCGTGTTACTTCGCGTTTTGACGTGGGCACGTCATTTTTGAATAGTGTGTAGTTTGTGTCGCGATTGTGGTGTTGTCACTGTGCTTCTAGATATTTTATGAAAATTAGTAGACCGCCACTACTAATTGCTGGCCTGGGAAAAAAGTCACACACGCGCGAGTCACTGGACGTTAGTCGCATCACCGGAGGTCGTAAACGGGGCTTTACTTTACTGACCTTACTCAAAACTATTGAGAGACATACAAAGCACGCAATACTTTGCGTTACATAACCTATCTCATAAGTGATCAAAATAATTATAGAATTAAATTAGCCTTGACTGCATCTGTATTTCACTTGATTATTCCAGTCAAGTGGTACTAACACAAGCGCGCGTTGTAAACGTAACGTAAATTCGGTCAACTTTAAGATTGGAATTGGAAGGGACAAAAAACAGCTGTTTCGTGCAAAACTGCAAAATGTATGGAACAGATGTTCTTTTTAAATTACCGGTGAAAATTTTCAATTTAGGGGGGAGGGGTCCGAATAACGTACTGAATACGTGGTAACCGTGTAAGCCTCAGTGACCCCGTATATTTGCTGCATTTTAAGAATTCTTTCATATCTATGGGTAATACTTATGTGCTTACAATGCATTTGCATTGCATTTTGGTTCAAATAAACCGAAATGCAATGCAGATGCATTGTAAATGTATTGTATTGTTGTTGTGTTGTGTTGTTGTGTGTGTGTTTGTTGTTGTTATTGTGCATTGTTGTTGTTGTTGTGTTGTGTTGTGTTGTGTTTGTTGTTGTTGTGTTGTGTGTTTTATTGCAATAGGCTAGTTGTATTTTTGGTTCAAAAATCGTTCTTGTTTACGTTACGTTTACACCTCGCACATGATAAAGTGGCTACGGTTCAAAGAATGTGAGTCCATCGTAAACTGGCACTTAGATGACGCAGAAATACCATTCGCAATACACCATCCCTTAAATAGTTCACGTGACTGTATCAAAACTGGCTGCATTCTGAGTGCCTTACAAGTCATCTCCTGAGATCTGAGAACTGCAGAGGCGTTAACGGTAGGTAGATGGAATAGTCAAGCGATTTTGTACCATGAGTTATTATTATTGTCACCTTGACTTGCCGTCACGCAAACAGAAATGATTATGGGTAGTGTCCCTGCAATGGCTGCATACATAGTGCGTTGAATCGGCGTGCGGCGATGGAACACGTGCTTTTTGCACAAGCTGGCTGCGTTGTAATTCCTCGGAGCGGCAACGAAGTATAAGCATAATCAGCCTGTAATGATCCCACACAGGCCTCCTCCCTATGAGAGGGAATGGGCTATAATCCACCACGCGGGCCCAGTGCGGGTTGGCAAAAGAGGGCAGCGCAGTATTGTTTTTTTTTAAATATCGGACTTTTTTGCAATGCAAGTGTAGAGCCCCAACACAGGATATGCCACATTTTCTCTCCTGTACCTCCAGGACTTGAATGTGGCAAACGAAAGAGCTGTCCAGGTCCAACCAGAGCCACCATTAGAAGAAGAAGAATCCCTATCGAAGCGTTTTTAAAACCCTGGGATGTAGTAGCAGCGTCATTGCGTTGCGACGCCGTATTGCCCGTGTGGTACAATGCGTAGATAAACAGTTGTGTTGTATTGAATCAAAAGCATTTAACAAAAATTTTGGCTTTATACAGGGTGGAAGGGCACCGAAACTAAAACGGTTGTTACCACGTATTCAGTACATCAATTCAGAATGATTGATGTATGGGAATTTTGGCATTTATAACTGGTGAAATGCTGGCTTTCAATAAACTTTCGCCACAAAACAATGTTTGATTTGGACTTGGTTTTGTCAAAACGGACCAACAGACGTCAATGCAGGAGAAGCCTGTTTTTTCCAAGTTTTGTATTGTTTACATTGATTCATTATAAAGTTCGGTTTGAGATACTTTTTTGGATGTTTGGAAATCACATTTTGCTGAAAGTTAGAAAGTGAATAAACCACGTTTGTAATATTAGTTTGACGTAATTAACTAAACTATAATTAAAAGTTGAATCATTTCGACTGAACTCAGTCAGACTTTTGTATATACAAACCAATATGTATATACACTTTCCTAAATTTAAAATGAATTTTCTTCAATAGGATCTTTTCCATAAAAACATGAGTACAAGAATACTATGTTCGTAACAATATGAAATTTTAATCAGAACAGTAGTTGTAGAAATGCAGTTTTAAAAGTTGTTAGGTGTTTACATATTGGTGCTCGTGACTGTACGTACGTAGTAAGTACGTACGTAAGTAGTAAGTAAAGTTAGTCAGACAGGTAAAACTCTGAAGGTCATTCCTAAATTCTTATTCTGTCACCCGCATACCAAGAATGTGTCTTAGTTCACGACCATCTTGCGAAATTCTTTTGTTTTTTTCTACAGGCGTGTGTCTCTGATCTTCATGGCCACATAGAGGACACGTAATGCGAAGGCACAGCCCGGGAAGTAAACACAGCCCGTGAAGTAAATTGTTGAACAAATTGATACACTGTCAATATGCTATTTTGACAACTGTCAATGAATGACAACTTTGTGATTTGAAAATACGAGCAATTTTAGTTTGAAGTCAATTTACTAAGCAATTAAGTAATTTCCTAGAATTTACCTAGTGCTGAATATAAAGTTATAGTTTTACGCTGACTCGCTCGTTTTAATGTATGTGTCGTAAATGAAGGTGCGAACCTATGAATTACTCCACTTTGTCATCCAATGAGAAGAACGGTATTGGGATCTAACTCTCCATGTGCTAGGTTTTGTATGGTTTTCAATAGTGATATGGTTGATTTTCACTTTGATTCTCTCAACAGGCAAAAATGTACTTTTCTGAACTGTTTATCAGACTTGCTGTAAAAGTTTTTGGACTGTGTGTACGTAACTTTTTAAAGATATGATGCTTTAAATATATTTAGCAGATGTTACTAATACATAGTTATATATTTTATTTTTACTTTTAGTTTCCTAGTTTATTATCACAATTATCATAATTACTTATTATTGTTTTTTTTGTTCATGTGGTGTTTACCTTCAAGTAATTTTTGCACTGTCTAGAGTTTAAACGCATGTTTTATTTTTGTTTGTAGTGTAAACAATTGTTGGTAGACCTAATAAATAAAATAAAATAAATATATGTATACTAATATTAAAAATGCCAAAGTTTGCATGGATGGATATTTGTTACTCAATCACGCCAGAACGGCTGAACGGATCTGAATGAAATTTGGCACAGGAATAAATTATAGTCTGGAATAGTACATTAAGTACTTCTTCTTCTCACTCTTCCTCATAAAAATTTCCACATGAACGAAGTCACGGGCAACACCTACTTAATCATATTTTATGTGTGTAAAGAGTATTTACAAGGTCTTGTAAGATCATACAGGGTGTTCTGTATGAGTTTCCTCTATAGATGAACTGTTATGTAATCTTTAGGTCGAATTTCCCAAATTAAACTATATGCGATCACATGAACATTTAAACCGAGTTTAAGAGCACTTTGTCATAATTCCTGTGGATTATTGACTCTGACTGGCAGCTATTGAACAGTTACATTACGGTAATTCGCTTTCAGTCTAAATATTATTTTTGGCTTATTTGAATATAAAAAGCGTAATTCTTTTAAGTATTCATTCTTAACCTCGTTGGTCTGTTGTTTGCAAACGCCACCGCTGAGCACAAGGTCCTGGGTTCGATTCCCGGGTCGAGCAAAGTGTTTTTGGTTTTTACCGTCAGGAATTTGTCAGTAACAGCCACGGAGTCTGGATTTGTGCCCGGTTGATGGAAAAAGACTCGCCCCTTGTTAAAGTGGCGAAATGTGGGTGTACTATTAGTTACACCTCTGCCTAACTCTTTGTGAATTACAGGAGAGATTTTATGTTATTCTAACAAATATTTCCCCTTTATAAGACAACCAATATATTTATATATACAGCGTGTAACAGAAAGGGTATAATCATATGGAATATCGTGGAACGGACCATCAAACTGAACAACTTTCTCTATTTGACCACCATCGAAATCGTAAAAAAATAATCAGCTGTCCCATACATTTGGGTCGAGTAGGTATTGAAGTTTTGTATAGGACAGCTGATATTTTTTTTACGATTTCGATGGTGGTCCCGTAGAGAAAGTTGTTCAGTTTGATGGTCCGTACCACAGTTTTTCATATGATTATACCCTTTCTGTTACACGCTGAATATGTTTTTTTTTTCTATATGAGATATTAACTGACCAGAAATGGTTACCTGGAATTAAGTGTTGCATTTAAGGTCAAGATCTGCCTAACCTTTTCCCAACTATGTTCAGGTCGGCTTCCAGTCCAACCGGATGCAGCTGAATACCAGTAGTTTACATGGAGCGATTGCCTATCTGACCTCCACATCCCAGTTAGTACTGGGTAATACGTTACTTTGTTTGACAAATTAAGAACCGTGTCAACATTATTATGATTTCCTACTTTACTTACAAAATGTTTCCGGGATGATATGAAATAGAAAATGCGTTATTCAACAATACAATAATTGTTTATTAAATATATTTACAACGTAAGTATACATAACAGCCAAGTTATTTTGGAATAGCTTCTATTTGCTAACACATAAGTACCATATTTACTTAATTCGAGAACAATGCTATCTGGGAGAACAGTATTTACAAAAGTACAAACGATAGAGTACCTACACATTCAGAACCAATCGTTCTATTATGGATTAACCTTTCGTCTGCCGGAACGTAGATCTACGCGAGACACAATAGGTTTTTAATTGTGTCTATATACTCGGCATACGAGTGGTTAAGTAGGAGTTTGTTTATTAGAACGTTAGCGAACGTGATTCCGAATTCTCGTAATTACAACAATAAGAAGACGTCACCATATTGCTAGTTTTCATAACAATTAAGAGTCTTCGCCCACGGCGACGTTTGTAGCGATAAACGCGCGTCGATATCGCTGCTATCGCATTTGATACGCTCGACAGAAGCAATTCAAACGCGACAGCATCACGATTGTAGTGATACAGAAACGTAGTTACATGGGCGAAGGTCTAGCGACAGCATCACAGCTGTATCGCGGCTGTTTTGCGTCTGCATCACTGCAAACAGTCGTGGTGGACAAGAGCTCTAAGCAAATACACAGAACACTTCCCATAATTACATATATAAGCCCTACAGCTATACCCTACAATGTTGTCAATGGTGTCCTGACATGTCTCCTTTTTGCTCGGAGTTTTTCGGCCAAAGTTGGATATGCTAGCCACTTGAGAGCACATGAAAGAGCAGCACACCAAAGCTCTCGACAACCAGGGGGAAAGACATAGAATGCAGACGCGGTAACCGAAATCAGCTCAAAGGCAACATCATCATTTACGCCCAAACGGCACATAGTTAATGTATAACAGAAAAAAATACCTACACCCTGCCTCTGCAAACGCGAATTCATCAGAAAAACTGCGACCACATAATTGTGGTACAACAAAATAGTGGTCAAAGCGACATTCATTTTGTGCTGCGGTAAGTAGGCATCGTGCTACGAAATCCTCATTGACACCCGACCACGAAGCTGTCAACCAATCACACGGTACCACAAACAGATCCTATTAATCTAGTGGGTGGTAATTTAGCCACTTTTGTGAGATAACTTTTTAATATGAAAATGTAGGATTTTAAACCATAAGGTACTGAATTTAGGGGTGAGGTTCTGTTCCAGGACCATGGTTTTAAAGACACTTTCATATAATCTTTGATTAAGTAGTTAAAACTAAATAAATTATTTGCATTTAAAAATCTATAGGACCATGAACTGAATACAAAAAGTCTTATAAAACGGAAAAGCATTGGGTATTACCTATATTGACACAAACTAACAAACTTATTAATTCGAAAGGTTAATCTCTTACAAAGTTTTAATGGTTCTCAAAGTATAAATGCTGTGTATCACATGTAAAATATTTAGAGGAATAAGCTTATCGATTAGCGAAACATGCGTCCAACCCATATTAACATTCATATTTTTTGGAAATATACAAAAGACATTGTAGCACTGTCCGTCAAAGTCAGACCTTCTGTTACTTCAGCCAGTCTATATGTAGATAAGGCGTGTTTGAGATGGGCCATTGTCTAAAGAGCAATACTACTGTAGCCACCGCTGCCAAGGCCGGCCGCCTTCTTCAGAAAACGGATAATCTGGCATCAATACAAAGATGCGCGATATAGACCGGCCATTTTACCTAGATAACATCGTAAACTTGGCTTCAAGAAGGCAGCTACAGATGTGACCTATTTCCTAGTTTTCTAAATTTACATATTTTTTGTCTTATCGATTTATGCCATCCATGTTCTTTTCTTTTTCAAATCAATTCATTCGATTGCACTTTGGTAATTTCTTTACAGTACTATAAAACTATAAAACTTACTTAGTTATAAATTCTTGGTCCTGCCGGTTATACTAATCCCACGATTTTCTTTTTATCAATTTGAATCTATTCTCCGACATTTCGTAGCCTCATCTATGTACTGGCTGGTATTCAATTTTCCCCAACACACAATGCTCTCTCATCTACCTTAAAAACTAAATTATCACATAAATCTTGTTCTTAAATACTAGATTCTCAGTCTTCAACATAATACTGAGTAAAAACTTCAACTCTCCGCGAGTGTGCCGGCAAGTTTTCCAGCAGTCGTCACAGTGCTATATAAATGAAAGAATAGGTACAAGAGTAACCCTACACAGAGGATGAAAAACACTATGCAGAAGCACACAATGCATTCTGACAGATAGATCTTGATTCTCTCAGTTCGGCTGACGTGAGGTCCAGGAATATCCACACTCGAGTAGGACCACATTGATACTGTCGCGATCACTCCTGAAAATAACAACGCACCAGTTAATTCAGTTTCATTTTGCTGGATAAAATGATATTTTAATGATGCTCGGTGGTTATTGATTTTGGCAATGACATAGCTCGTGTCTGTGTTCGCCTGTACATAATGTATTACAGTTTTTGTGTGTACTGAGGCTGGGCGTGTGTTCGATTTTATTACGTAACGGTTTATTAGAAATGGAAATAAAATTGTTGTGTTTATGTATCACGAGTCCCAGATAGTCGTTTAAAAGGTATTAATTTTCACATTGGTGTTTCTGTTAAATTACGAATGTTTAAGAGAAAATCATGTGGAATGGATACTGATTGCAAAATAATTAAACAGTACGCCTGAAAAGTTTATGGAAATGAACATTAATAGTGCTTGAATATTATACAGAATATGAACATTCTAGAAATTACTTCCAATATGAGTTGTATGTGAAATGAATTCCCTTTTTACAAAAACACTATGTACACAAGGTTCTTTGCGTCTGAATAAAATCTCACATCGCAGACCACTCGCTCAAAATTAATATTTTACTTTTTATCTTTTACGACGCTCGAGGCATTCACAGTTTTTGTCACGAACGACTTTTTAATTAGCAAAGAGTTTCTGCTCAACATCCCCTGGACGTAATATCCAAGGAAAGGGATTATCCTTGGAGAGTGCGCTCTGCCAATGTTTCCATGGCAACGGTAGTCCGCACAGCTTAGCTGTAGTCACTATTAGAGTGCTCCTATTTGCCTGACTAGATTCATTCTCGATAATAAACTACCTTTATACACTTTGAGTCTACGTTGTAATACGTTTTTGAAAGCAATTTTAATTCATGACGAGTTTCGAACCTGAAAAGTTTACATCAAAGAAACGAATAATTATATATATTATTGTAAAGTGGAGGAAGCTATTCTATCAAAACTAATCATTTATGCAATGGGATTGCACAAAAAAGGATTGACATTTTGTCGTTAAAGTTCTAACACTACGTAAGTAAATTTTTGGCAGTTTTGACATTTTGATGCAGTTTGCTAGAGAATCGAAAGACGCGTTGTGTTACCCAATCAGAAACAAAGAACTCTTTGTCTTATTTAAAGTGAACATTCGTGTTCACTTTAAATAAGAAAAAAAATATGTACGGTTACTTGTATAATTACGCAGATATTTCACTCTCCTCTAAAGTTGCTATTTTTGACTTTCGCGGTGTTGGAACTTCAGCGACGATTTGAAGGAGTACAATTATAACTGTACTAATTCAATAAAATACCTGCTTATATAAAATGTTTACACTCATTCAATGCATTCAAGACTCGATTATCTAAATATTTAACCACAAATACCTTTTCCAAAAACGGAATGCACTGGATGGGTGTATCTTATACAATGTTTAATGAAGTGACTATACTAATACTAATAAAGGGTGTAACAAGACCCTTAACGAAGCCGAAAGGCACTTGTTCTCCCCGTCGTTGCGATTATTTTTTTGTTCTAGACCATACCTGGGAACCTTATAGTTACGGAGATATTGGGGTCAAAGTTCCAACTTTTTCACAAGTTCTTTTTTAAATACATGTTTTTAATGTAAGATTTTTACTTTAAACACCTCCACGATCCCCATATTATTCAATCCATCCATCAGCACACTGTTTTGAGTGCGTTACATTGAGTCCCACCATATTGATTTTTCGATTTTTCACCCCTAAAACAAAAGTCGTTTCTCAGCAATCATTTTTGCGTAAAGATACTTACTTTGATGTACATAATGCTTGGTTGACGGCTTCGTTAAGGGTCTTGTTACATCCTGTATATTTATACATATATATATGTTATTTTATATTTAAGTTTATATATAATATTATAAAGAAGTATTTGTTTGTAAGTTTGTATGTAGGGGGTAATCTCTGGATTTACTGAACCGATTTTGGAAATTCTTTCACTAATACGAAGCTATTATCCACGAGTGCCATAGGCTATATTTACAAAGTGAGATAATTTCCGACAAAAACGCGAGCGAAGCCGCGGGCAACCGCTAGTTATTAATATTAGCGTATAATGTTCTCTGTTTTCATGTAGGTATGTGCCTGTTTTTTTTTTAGACTAAATATCTTAAAACCTATTAAGAAATAAAAGTCACTACCTGAAATGTTTCTAAATCTGCTTATAAAACTACTTCATTGTATATGCAATGGAGTAACGCGATAATTACTGTCATATCACACACATCGGTTATTGCATTAATACGCAATTGGTCTTATCTTATAATTGATGGCTCAAACCATCATCGATAAAGAAAACTATGCACCACATAATTATAGTTGGTGAGCTAGCGAAAGATCGCTGACAAATAAAACTGGGGGACTTATGGTAATCCCAGGAGATGTTTTAACAATAGTAAGTAGTCCAAATGGAAACAGATTGAATGGAAGAGAGACTGCGCGATATCGATAGGTCTGTGTTATCTGTGTAGGTATTGAGAAAAAAATTGACCTAACACGAAATTTGCGTTTTGTGGGTAGCAACCAAATTGTGTTCGTGTTTTAGTTCATATTCGTGGAAATGAAAGAGACGAAATGTTTTTGTTTATCCTTTTCTAGCACGATATCGTCACTTTTAAATTCACTAGCTAGACGATAGCCCGATAGTTTAAGGTTTGTTTAACTCAATTCGCCGCATTTTGAGTTCGCTCACTTTCGTTCCGACTGTGCGATGACATAACGAAAAGTTGGTAGTTACGTTAGGCGAAATACGGAGTGCTAAATGACCCTTCACAAAACCGTCTTCTACGTATTCTATGCATCGAAGTCATCATCATCATCAGCCTCGCCTTTTCCCAACTATGGACGGCTTCCAGCGGCCAAGCCAGCCAGCCAGCTGCCAGCGGCCAGCGCGCAGCGTGCGTGCAGCGGTGGCGGTTTGGCGGCCATTCTAACCGGATGTTAACAAAAAATAATAATCGCTGGCAACCATTGAAGTAACTCGTGACACATTATAATTCAATGCTGGGAAACGAATTTCATTTTTGGTGTGAGAAATCGCTGTGTTTGAACTTTAACCTTCATTATCGCCGTAGTTGGAAGGCTCCAAGGTATGATACAGTACAAAAAATGATCGTAATGATGAGAAAAACAAGTTTCTTTCGGCATCGTTAAGTATCTTTTTTCCCCCATTTTTTTTTTTTTTTAAATCTTTATTTAAAGAGTTTTTTCGCTAATGCGAATATGACACTCTGTATGTACAACAAAAAAAAAAAAATAGTTTACGGTTAATTTAACACACAAAGAATCCCCCATTATAGCACAGCATTATAAGCGGCGTGTAGTGGTGGTAAACGTGACTGCTACGCTGCTGTGTGCTGGTACACACGGCTACACATCAAGCTATACATTTCCAGTTTACGCTGATCTCGCATTGTATACGATTTCCGTACAATGCGAGGGCAGCTTATGCTGGAAATGTATAGCTTGATGTGTAGCCGTGTGTACGTGTCCGATCGATCACTGAATCGGACAAAGTGTTGAGGTTTTATGATGAGTCTGGCTTCTGGATTTATGCCTGAATAGGACAAGAGGATACCGGAGGAGTTCGTGGCTAAATAATACCTAACAGCCACTTGGATCGATCTTCAGGCTAAGCCTCGCTTGTTTCCTTGATAGCGATTGTTTTTACTAATTACTGTTTTATGATTTTTATATCAAGATAATAAGAAGATGACCAAATAAATCTAATAAGTCCGTCAAATAGATTTCCAATAAAATATTGAATGATTTTTTATTTCACAATGAGATACAGTGCGTTGAAAACTCGCGTGACGTCACTTGTACTAACAAGTGACGTCACAAGCTCCCACTTCGATTATTTGATGCGTATTATCTTCGTCATTTTTGACTGATTTGCTAAACCAAAAAATACATACTGATGCAATATTTTTTGATAATCTAACTGACGGACTAAATAGAATCATATTGTTTTGACTCAGGAATCATCCCTATAATCAAGGAATAAATATATAATTATCACTTTGAACGGTGTTTAGTAAACATCTCTACCTACCCATAAAGTTAAACAGGTGTCTTATTACATAATTGATAGTAACTAGCTATTGTCTCACCGTCCCAGCACTATAAACTATTAGTCTTATTCAAGACATAGTTCAATCATGAGTATAGCAACTGCTACCAGCTGTGACTTGAAACTCAATCAGTTATTACTACTTTGTATTCGGTACTTAATATTGCTATAGCGTTTATTAGGGTGTGTAGACCAGAGGCGAAGGTTCCGTACAACTCGATTCCTACCGGCTTCCCTTTGAACAATGGCACAGTCAGTATTCTATAGACAAATAATTTACTCACATTAAAGATATGTATTCCGGCTTACCTCTTACAAAAATTGACCCTTCGCTACTGGTGTATACACGGGTTCCCAATCTTTTTCTAACCAGAGGCCCTAGCGCAAGCGCACGGTGTAGGTAAACGTAAATACGTCAATTTTTAATTAAAAATACTCGTTTTACATATAATATTTTCATAATTTTAAGAATGTATTCCTATACAGGGTGTAAATGGACCCTCCATGAAGCCGTCAACCAAGCATTATGTTCATCAAACTAAGTAACTCTACGCAAAAACTTTTTTTTTTGGGCCGAAAAATCACGTTTTACGGTAGGACTCATAAAACGCACTCAAAACATTATGCGGACGGATGGATTAAATAGTCGGGGGTCGTGGAGGTGTTTAAAGTAAAAATCTTACATTAAAAACATGTATTTAAAAAAAAATTGTTAGAACTTTGACCCCCAATATCTCCGTAACTAGAAGATTCCCAGGTATGGTCTAGAACAAAAAAAATATCATAATGACGGGGAGAACTTTGTTACACCCTTTAGGTACTGCACTTTTTTAGGCAACATTTTCATTCAGAAATACGTGGCAAGAGTTTGTGCATCAGTGTCCCTGCCACCGTGTATTTCTAAACTTTGTTGTGTTCTGTGTATATGATAGGCAAAACTGTTTTTTCTCTTGTGTGTACTATCTTATGTTTTGTATTGAATTGCAATTTGTATCATTGTCAGGCTTATCAGCGTGTATTATTGTTTTGATTTCTTTGACCGGCCGGTGTAGTATAAAAAGCTAATGCCCAGTTAATAGCGTTTTATTTCCTGACCTACAATGATTGCAGATTATAAAATTTATTTGTGAACGACCTAGCTCTGCACGGGCTTCATCGTCTTCCTGCCCTTGTCCCATTCTACTTGTGGTCGGCGACACACGATTTCTTCTTCCATTCTCCCCTGTCTGACGTCACGGCATCATTTACTCCTTTCTCTCTCATATCATTCCCCACACACTCCATCCATCTTTTTTTTTTGGTTTTTGTTCTCCCTCTCCATACATCCACATTCATGTCTATCACTCTTTTAGTCACATATATTATGTACGTTTCATCCCCCCTTATTACATGGTCCATACCAAGACAGACGACTTCCATTCAATTTTTCAGCTTCCACATGGGCTTCGCTCACGTAAATTCTATTTTTTACATAAAATCTATTTTTGCAGTAAGATAACTAAGCTACACTAGCCTGTGTAGCTTAGTTATCTTACTGCAAAAATTTTGTGCAAATCTGCCCAGCCGTTTTAAATTGAGAGAGGTTATATCGTACCAAATAATTCTACTTCATTAGAACACTATAAAGATTACAACACAATGATGCATAATCTTACTTTTGAATTTATAAAAAAAAAACTAGCACTTCGCCCGCGACTTCATTCGCAAAAATTGTGATAGCTCGGCTAATATGCATGATATAAATGTAATGTATAGCCTGTAGCACCCACAAATAATGAAGATTTCTACCAGTGAAAGAATTGTTTTAATTGGATTATTAGTTCCGAAGATTACCTCCTATAAAGGGTGTAACAAGACCCTAAACGAAGCCGAAAGGCACTTGTTTTCCCCGTCATTGCGATCATTTTTTTTGTTCTAGATCATACCTGGGAGCCTTCTAGTTACGGAGATATGGGGGGTCAAAGTTCCATCGTTTTCACAAGTTTTTTTTTTAATACATGTTTTTATTGTAAGATTTTCACTTTAAACACCTCTACGACCCCCGTACTATTCAATCCTTGCATTACATTGAGTTCTACCGTAAGGCGTGATTTTCCACCCCAAAAAAAGTCGTTTCCCAGCAATAATTTTTGCGTAAATTTATTTAGTTTGATGTACATAATGCTTGGTTGATGGCTTCGTGAAGGGTCTTGTTACACCCTGTATATAAACTTACAAACAAATTTTAGCTCTCTAAAAGTTTAGATAAGAATATTTACTGAACGTAGTCTCAACGTAAACGACCGGAGGAGCAAATCAAACGGAAAACGCTGTAAATTGTGGTGAAACCTGACACAATATTTTGTAAATGACTTCCTGATATTGTTATAAATATACCGATAGTCAGTCATACGGGCAAATGATGAAAACATACACAAGGAAAGGCTAGAACATGACTCTGAAACTGTCTACGTTGACATTTTCCTATACAATAACAGTAAAAAAAATCTCACATTTATGTAATCCAAAACACTAGCACAATTTAATTTTCCTTTAAAACTGTTCGCATGCTACACCATTGAATTTCACGTTTCTGCTCACTTGTTTCTATCACGAGTTTTCTTCGTCAGACATGCGTACGCGACTGTCTTTTGTCTCAGTTTGTAAACGTATGCCTCACTCAACGTGCTACGATTGTCATGCACACCGCACAACTACAGTTCACACCTTATCGGAACAGCTCACGCCAATATCGTCTTTACTCCGAGGTCGCACAGCACTAAATGGCAAATTACATTTTTTTCTTCATTACGTCTATTTCCTCGAGTATTTTAGGAAACTAGTTTATTGTGGTTGGAGTTCAAGCTATTTTAGAACGTTTGTAAATGGTTTACGGTTTACAATTGTGTGATTTTCATTATATTATCTTTATTGTAAATATTTATTACGTTTTGTGATAAGAAGTTTATTATATTTTATTGTTTTACGGTGTTGAATAACTCATTTTCAATTGTACTGAGATTAGGTTCGGTTACTATACAAATTGCAATGTTAACATAAATCAATATAATTAAATTATCATTTTCTAAATAAAGAAAATTCTTTGGAAAATGATAAGTAATAATAACTTAAACATTTATTAATGGCTACTTACTGTCTTTGTCATCACAAAACCTTGTGACTTGAACATTTTTATTATCTTCTCTGGGGAACGGCCTCTGTATGTCCACCTACATTATTTCATACCTATGCGATTTATATTTTATATTTTAAAAGTAATTATGTTTCTATTTATACTGTATGTATAGTTTAGTACGGAATTATTTCCAATAGTTCCAATTCCATAGCTCAATTTGAAATAAAAAAAACCGGCCAAGTACGAGTTGAACTCACGTGGAGAGCGTTCCGTACAAATGGTGTTTTAATGAACTATTTTTTGTAAGTAAACGTATTATATTGAGTTTACCACTTTATTTTCAATTGATAGAATTCTTATTGGTTTTCCTGTAATCTACAAGCAATGAAACATATATATATATTTTTTTTAATTTTAGGCTCTGTTGTTTCGGAGAACAATTCGGGTCTGGTCAATTTTCGTCTTCTTTCATGAATAAAATCAAAACTATACTTTACAATAATAACAAAAATACAGACCCCTCATAATGAGCCCTTTATTAGATACTAGCGACCCGCCCCGGCTTCGCACGGGTGCAATGTTATACATATAAACCTTCCTCTTGAATCACTCTATCTATTAAAAACCGCATCAAAATCCGTTGCGTAGTTTCAAAGATTTAAGCATACAAAGGGACATAGGGACAGAGAAAGCGACTTTGTTTTATACTATGTAGTGATACGAGTATGACACAGTATTTTTTTAATTTCCTAATTTGTCTCCCGAAAGTGATCCTTATTTTAAAAGAATATTTATTTACTTTGCACATCTGTGTTTGGGTCATAGGATTACACCATCCTACCAAACACCTGATTTGGTCCAGTAGGTTCGGAGCAAATTGGCTGTGACAGACCGACGGACAGACAGACAGACGCACGAGTGATTCTATGAGGGTTCCGTTTTTTTAATTTTTGTACGGAACCCTAAAAATATAAAGACAACAGTATACCTAGTGGTTATTGTTTTTTTTTTAATAACACGGTCACAATTCAGCGTCAGCTAATTGATAGTGGGATAATATTTGGAAAGTATACAGATTTTATTCGCTGGCATCTTTACCCGTTTAGATAACTTATGAAATGAATGAGAATACGTCTGAAGAGAATTTTCAACTATTATGCTAAAGTAACAACTACGTTTCATACTTTGACATAGACAAGTACTCTTCTCTATTGTACTTAGATAAGTAGGTACTAAGTATCATTTATAGATCTCGGTTTCAGTCAGCGGATGTATTGGTAAAATCTAAGGCGATATTTCAATAATAAATGCTAAAGTAGCTGCGTAATGCTTGAAGATATTGGCCCCATTTTCCGGATGTATTGCTGAAATCATTGCGATACTTCAATAAAAAAGGTATCTTTTGGCGTCATGTTTGTTTTCCCCGTCATTGTGATATGTTTTTTGTTCTGGACCATGACTGGGAACCTTCTACTGTATTCTAGTTAGTGCCAAATTTTCCACAAGTTTTTTTTTAATACAAAGTTTTAATGTTATAACCTTACTTTATACACCTCCATGAGTATTTCAACTACGTTTCATACTTTGACATAGACAAGTACTCTTCTCTATTGTACTTAGATAAGTAGGTACTAAGTAGATACTACGTTGATCGTCGCCTAGAACGGTTGTGTGTTGGATAGTGCAAAAAAGTTTCTTCTGCCACCCTCACTATGGTGCTAAAAAAGTGTTCTAATTGCAATAAGAATATAACGAAGAAATCACCAGGTCTAGAGTGTAGCAGATGCAACAAAGCCGCTCATGCTACCCCTGCATGCGCTAAACTAACTAACAAGCAAGTTTCTACCCTTCGGAACTCTAACGGCCTGGAATGGAGCTGCCCAGACTGTTTGACGAACATGTCCAAGCGATCCTCGTTCTTCGTTCCTGACGATGACTCCGACAGTGACGAGCAAGATAACAGTGAGGAGAGCCCACCTGTTACGCTAGACGTCAAAAAACTGCTGAAGGATATTAGCAAGGATGTACGAAAAGCAGTTCAGGATGCCCTGGAATCTGTCCAAACGTCTATAGAGTTTGTAAGTGATCAAGTGCTCACTCTAGATAAAATAATAAAAAATCAAGACGAAAAAATCAAGGCGCTCGAAGGTAAAAATATAGACCTAACCAACAAAAACAAAAATTCCGAACTGAGGATTGCAGCCCTAGAACAACGAATCCTTGAAATCGACCAGAAGTCTATGGTTACATTTTTGGAAATTTCTGGATTGCCAGACACACCTAAACAGGACGTACAAACCGTTGTAAAGGCGGTTGCTTCTAAACTGGAGGTTAGTGACGAAGATGTGCTGGACATCCGCCAGCTATCGCGTCATCGCAAGGAGCAGCCCGTTACACTGGTTCTAGAAATGAAAACCAAATCAAGCCGAAACGAATGGATTTCAACTGGGAAAACTCTGCAGCTAACTGCTGGAGATGTCGTTTCCGGTGTGCCTCAGGACCTGGCCACGAATAGAATCTACATTCGCGAAGCCCTGACACAACAGACCAAAGCTCTCCTGTATGAAGCCAAGCAACGCCTGCGAGCATCTTACCAATTTATCTGGTGCAAATATGGTCGAATATACGTCAAAAAGGATGCAGGCAAAGATACCAAAGTATCTATTGTCCGTAATAAACAAGATATTGAACTTCTAGCTGATCTACCTGTTGTGTAAGCGGTGGTAATTAAAAGTCTCTGTCTGTTTCTCTTATTAAACTTAATATGTGTAGTAATTCCCCTAAAATTAGTGAATTTTTTGACTGTGTAAATGTAAATTCTTTCCTGGAAAACATTAAGTCATACAAAATTAACTTTTTCTGCCTACATGTAAATATACGATCGATGATCAAAAACTATCCCAAGCTCCTTCAAATAATAGACAGTTGTCTTGTACCTATAGATATGATTGTTGTGACCGAAGCAAATATTTCAGAAGCTATATCAAACCTATTTAACATATCTGGCTATAGGATGCACTCAAAATTACGCGAAAATAAAAAAGGCGGTGGCATTATATTGTATATTAAAAATTATCTTAAATTTACACCGTGTAACTTCACTACCCACACCTTTGAAAATGCCACAGGCACAATCAAAACAATATTCAACCAAATAATAAATGTGTGTGCAATCTATAGGCCACCTTCCACTAACAAAACTATGTTCACACGAGAACTAAATTCCCTGTTGAATAAATTTCCATGCAATGACTTAATTTTGCTTGGTGATATTAATATTGATCTTCGATCGTATTCCAATTGCAGAGATTCCTACTTGGATATGCTCGCGGGGCACGGATTAATGTGTGGTATAACTGACTACACTCGCATTGAGAAGAGGCTAAACAAAGTAACAAAATCGTGTCTAGATCACATATTCGCGCGCACTATCACCACTACATTGGATCCGTGCACGGCGGCTATCGACAGCGTACTGGCGGATCATCGCCCCGTCGTACTTAGCTACATCAATAACAATGCGCAAACGGCGACGCATATACAGGTTGATACAAAAACCTTGTTTACCCGATGCTACAAAACTGTACACGAGGAGTTAAATAAAACTGATTGGTCTTATGCCACTTCATTAACCTGCCCCATCAAATCATATAATTTTATAAATTCAAATTTTAACCGGGCATATCAGGCTTCTACAAAGAAAATAATTACAAAAAGCGATATAAAATGTAAAACCTTTAGACTACCATGGATAAACCATAATATCAAAAATCTGTGTGATAAAAGAAATAAACTCTTTAATGAATGGAAAGCCGACACCAATAACAAATGTCTTAGACTAAAATATAACCAAACGCGGAACAAAGTTCATAAATTAATCGAATATCACAGAAATAGATACTACAATAAAGAAATTACAAACAATTTTACAAACAGGAGGAAAATCTGGAAAATAATTAATGACATCTTAGGTCGCGTAACTTCGTCTATAGACCAGGCAATACAAAGAGCATTTGACGCTCACAACTTGACCGATAAACAAATAGCCGACAAATTTTCCGAAGGATTTGACTCTTCCATCAAAAGTATACTACCTATCTGCTCCACACCTTTGCTAACGAATACTTGTATTGACAACCCGATCAATCTTAGCATGCGCTTTTCTAAAGCAACGCCGGATAAAGTAGTTAAAATAATTAACTCACTCAACACCCAGAAGGCGCCAGGTCCGGACTCCATTAAAGTAGCTGATATTAAAAATATAAGTGACAAAATATCCCCCATTATATCTAACTTGATTAACGCTTGCATAGCTACGGGAAAATATCCAACTGAACTGAAGCAGGGCTGTGTTCGACCTATCTATAAGAAAGGAAAACATGTTGATGTTACGAACTACCGTCCTATAACACTACTATCAACAATTGATAAAATTATAGAAAAATACCTCACTGCTCAAATTTATGACTTCTATCGTAAAAATAATATTATCTACCACAATCAATTCGGCTTTCAACCAAATAAGAATACATCTTCCCTCTTGTCCACCTTTACCGACACGGTAAATAGCTACCTAAATGATAGGAAAGTAGTTCTAGCCCTATTCATAGATTTTTCCCGTGCTTTTGATACTCTCAACCATAGTCAACTTGTACGGAAACTCCAAGACTCAGGAATACGCGGCCCCCTACTAAATTGGTGTCAAGACTATGTACGTGACAGGTCATACCGGGTTAAAGTTGGTGATAGTCTTAGTGATCCCATCAACGTAACAGAGGGCACTGCACAAGGTTCCGTAATCGGACCTCTGCACTTTCTAATATATGTCAACAATATGTATAAAGTCATTGAACACAGCTCTTGTTATCAGTTTGCTGACGATACCTGCCTCCTGATTGCTGACAAAGACCCCAATCTCGCCATTTCTAAACTTCAAACCGACTTCGATAACCTTAGTAAATGGTGTCACGACTCTGGACTTGTCCTAAACGCCCAAAAGACAAAACTTGTCCTAATTAGCAGTCCTTATATTAAAAGGAAACCCCATAATGCCCTCATCGCTCACTGCCATTCCTGTATGCACGCTCACAGCACAACTTTTATAAAAAAATGCAAATGCCCTCCCATTGAAATTGTTGATAAACACACATACCTAGGCCTGGCCATCGACAGTACATTTAATTGGTATCCCCATATAAACCGAGTTTGCGACAAACTAAGAGCGTTTTTGGCAAATATAAAAATTATCAGAAACAGAATACCGTTTAAAACGAGACTAATTCTTTATAATGCCCTAGCAGATTCCTATATAGCTTACGGGTTAACAAGCTACGGCCGTACCTACCAAACCTACCTTCAAAATATATACCGACTTCAAGTTCGTATTCTTAAACAAGTAGTCTCTCAGAACGTCAAACTCAAATGTACGGATAACCAAGCGCTTTTGTTCGAACATTGCAATGTTCTTCCCATCCATCTTAAAATAGAATACGCATTACTTAATGAACAATTCTTTAACACTGACATCCAAACGGAAGTATCGCATTCTAAACAAACGCGCTCCGTAACACAAAAAAAACTATTGACAACCTCTGCTAAGAACAATTACGGACGAAGAACCACCGCTTATTTAATTCCTCGACTGCTAAATAAAATGGATCCTATCCTTAGAAACAGTATAACGAAATCCAATATAAAATCAAAATTAAAATCATTCTGTATAACGAAGCTAAAGAACGACGACGCCAATATTGTAACTGGTTATTAGCAAACCATAGATGTGTGCCGTACCCAGCTATGCATGTATGTATCTATTCATTGCTGCTTGTGGTAGTAGTACTAGTGCGACAAACCTATCTGTGCAGGCAGATACAAATCGGAACCAACGCAAATGAAGATTATGCTTACCGACAGTCGACAGAGCCGCGCCGATATGAACTGCATAGATAGGTTGGTAAACTCGTTATGCATACCGATCAATCAATAAAAACATTGTCTTCTGTTTTTATTACCTACCAGCTGAACTCAACGTTCCTAACAAACCTCTGTGGTTTTCTGGAACGTATATTTTGTTAATTGTAATGTTAATATGTTTACTGATAATATGAATAAAAAAAAAAAAAAAAAAAAATTTTTAGTATTTGTAGTATTTTTCAATGCATCCATCAGCACAATGTTGTGAGATCGTTACATTGAATCCGACCGTGATTTTTCACCCAAAAAAAAAGTCGTTGCCCAGCAGTAATTTTTTCGTTGAGTTACTGTGTGATGTAAGTACAAAACGCTTGGTTGATGGATTCGCGAAGGGTTCGTTTACACCATCGGGAGTCGGGAGTGCACAATTTGTCCTTCAAGATTGCACCACAAATATGTATTACGGTTTAAGAAATTTTTTTCGCTCAAAAAGAATACAATTATTCACTTCTATGAGGAAACACATAATAATTAAGATATATAAAAATGGCAAAATCTTACAATTTATACATTACTTAGGTGGTGCTTTAATAGCCTTGTTGGAAGTGATTTCGATTCCTTGATTACTTTAGGTATAGAGTTATAGAGTTCAGCCCCCTCATATACGACAGTTTTTCTCCCGTAGTAAATATGTATTACAAAATTGACTAAAATGTTGCCGAAATATTAATCGATAGTTTAATATCGATGCAGCTACTTATAATATTACGTCGCGCTATTGGTAAAGATTGAAATACAATGGCAAAAACAAACAAGGATGAAATAAGAATACAATGGAGTTGATGGCATTGTTGAATGAAGATGAAGACGTTATTTAAAATCTTAAACGTAAACTAAAATATAATTAAGCATTACCACGGCCATTAGGCGATGAGACAGAATTCATAAACATAATTGGACACTAACGGATATGCTAATTTGTACGTTATTGACGTAAATCCACCAGCAAAATACTGAAATAATCGGTTTTTCGTTCCTTCTTCAAGCCCTATATCGTCCACAGTCTTCCCTGTGACCGTAATGCCAATAATCCACTACGCGGACCCAGTAGATGTCGCATATCTTCGTTTTTTTTGTTCGAGGACATGCCGTTTTTCTTGCGATGTTTTTCTTCACCGTTTTTGAATTGTTGCTTGGGGTTTAATCTAATATATTTTGTGCAGCTAATTAAAATAGTTAACGGTATAGTAGTTGCTAGGAAACGATGCGGGTATCTGTTGCTGATGCGGGTGTTTGCTATTGCCGCAAAGCTATTCATTAGACAGCTAACGAATACAACCAATAAGGATAAATGTTAGATTAGTAACAGATTCGAGCTCAAAGAGAATTGAGGAAAACAAATCGATGAATTAAATTGACATTTATGGAAGAATTATTATGTAACCCTGACCTGAATTATTGACACGCATGATTAATCGTAGGTGCGTCTTACAGAAGGTTTAGAATTCCACTTGGCTTAATTTAAATTTTTGAAACAGAAGCGAACAAAGTCAGAGTACCACAAGGATGTGTTTTCGGTCTGGTCTTGTTCTCGGCATAATGTGATGCTTTCGATGCGAAAATAGAATATACATAGATTTAAAAGTTTTGTGCTAGTTTATATGTTTTTTTTTTAATATTAAAACTGTTTACATATTTATTTAATACACTAACAAGTTTTTCATCGCACTAAAATTATGCAAATCAGTGCACAGTGGGCAAATCCTCTTTACTATTAGTAGTATAATATTAGCATCAAAAAGGACTCGGTGCGTGCCACCTGGGCTATAGCACCCTCTTGTGGGTTTTATTTTAAATACATTTCTATTAATAAAAATGCATTAATTGAATACAGGATTTAACCCTGTTCTAAACAATGCTCTATAAATAAAAATTAGAACTTGTTTTTTTAATAGATAGGGTTTGCAACAATAGTCAGCCACGGGTCTATGGGCTTGTTGTGCAAACCCTTTCATTACTAGTCCTTTCGCATTTTTTCCAAAATTTACTTGGCACCACTGTCAAAATCACAATGAACCTTACTGTCGTAACTATAAGATTGATGTTGAGTTGCTTCCACTGACATGTCAGTCAAGATGAATGTGATCTCTGTTCTCTTTGTAATAAGGTTGCTGATGGTTTGCATTTTTAAGGGGTAAAATAAAAGAAAGGACTGTACGATTGACAGAATCCTTCCATGCGCGGTCTAGCCACGTGTCCTTGTTGATATTTTTATCCGCCGTTCGTGACTATTGGAGCGTTCCATTTTTAAACGCTTTTTATTGGGTTCTTGTTTTAACGGTTTGTTTTTGTATGTATTCGTTTTTGGAATGATGACGTGGTGTTAGTATAAAAGTGTGAGTTTTGAAATATCAACTTTTACGTGAGCTTACACTCAGTCACTGGAACGAAATAATGGACGTTACAAAAATAAAGTGTTAGGATTGATGCAAATCACGCGATTGGTTGATGAAAATTCAGTCACAGCAGTAATTAACGTTCATTGTCGATTAGTTTGCAATCTGGTGTTGATTTTCATTTCAAATACCGGGCGTTAGACAAATACATACAAGGCGTAAACAAACTCTTCACGGAGCCGTCAACCAAGCATTCTGTACATCAAACTAAGTACTCGGTAACGACCTTGTTTGTTTTGGGTGTATAATCAAGTTTTACGGTAGCACTCAATGTAACGCACTCAAAAAAATGTACTGGTGCATGCATTGAATAGAACGGGGTCGTGGAGATGTTTAAAGTAAAGTTCTAAGTTTATAATATATAAACCCTGTGAAAAATTTGGAGCTTTGACCCCCAAGATATGGTCTAGTCTAGAACAAAAAAGAATATCGCAATGACGGGGGAATTTATTTTTACACCCATTATTATTGTAAGTTGTAATTAATTAGTAACTTGATCCAGTAGAAAATGAATGGCTATTGAAACAAAACTAGGTACTACAAAAATGTCTAAAAAAGCAAGCACAATATTGGAAACGAAACAGAGCATAGAAAATGCACTGCCATGCATTTCCTCTAATTAGCTAACCAATACATTAAAGCTGCACTAAAAACAGGAAACGCAGATAAACTCGAAAAAAAGAACCCAATCTCTTTCGTGATATCATTCATTTTTGAAGCTCGAGTACGCTTCATTCCCGTTTAGAACGGGCTCGCCACATGCCGGGGTAAATCACACAAATGGGGCCAGCCGGCAACCAGATGCACCCCTAAATAAAACAACCCGCTCAAAAACTAACCTTAACATCATTGAGCAAGGTAGTTATTGTAATGGAGAAGGAACACCGGGCTTTTTGAAAAAAAAAAAAAGGTGGTCTTGAATGACTCTGACGGTCTTTCCCCGGCATTTTGTCGACAGTTCGGCTACGATTGAAAGCTCCGTGTGGCGTGTGTGTTTTTTCTTGTAATTTTAAAGGTGTAATCGTAAGGTTTGCGCAAGATATCGGCGAGGGGCGCCGGTGGCAAGGTGCTCTTTTTTTCTTCGGAACCCCCAGCTGTTACGACAAGTGAGTCATTCAATAACATATGTTTTTGTTAACAGGTTTCTCTTTTTTCATACAAGCTTGTTCGACCAAATTTGTTCCGCGTCAAAAAAGCGTTGTTTCTGCACTACTTTTCAACATTTTTCCCTTTGTGAATTATTGGAATTCCTGTTAAAACAAGTGCGCTTATTACCGATGACAAATCCTCATTTTCAGTGTCGTCAATCGTTGTGCGAATTTCTGCTTTGAGATAAAGTGTTTACAGTTCCATTTCGAACCTGGTGTGTTTATTATGAAAGTACAAATATGAATTTTGAACATTTCTCCATTGCCGGCAGTATGCGTTCAGTCATGAGAGCGAAGAATTATCTTTTGATGCAAAAGTACGGCGAGGCAAGGGTAAATACACACTTGATCGCTCGTGTTTACGTGGCTCAGTTGACAGGAATGTATTTATTCCACGAATCATACTGTTTATGGGCTGCATTTGGAAAGAGAGATGAGTAAATTCCGATGCTGGATGGTCTGTGTATTTAAAGCAATATTGATTCGAATATGCTGACAACCATGTGTATGGTATGCTGTCCTGTTAAGTATAAAATTGAATTGTCTATTTGTAATTTCAAAATAACAGGTTTTTGGTGAATGCTTATGAAAGTATATACGGTACTTATAACAAAAAAAAACATTTGATTTTTATATTTGTCTGTCTGTCTGTTTGTTCCGGCTAATCTCCGAAACGGCTGGACCGATTTTGACCGGCCTTTTACTAGCAGATATTTGATAATATAAGGAGTAACGTAGGTTTTTGTTTTGAAAATAGGATTAGGGTTACGTGCAAAAAAAAATAAACCATTGAAGTTACTTAATGAAATCCGATTCAAACCATCCCTGAATCATAAAAAAAAACTGGGGTTTAAATACAAATGTGGTACATACTTATTGAATTCATGATAAAAAATGGTATCACTCGACACGACATCGGTTCCACCAAGTCCAGTTAAATTCAATTAAACGTGTTTGATCACCAATATACATCAATTATCACCCCAGCATGCTCTAATCAGCTTGCGAAGGAGAGAAAAGATCGATAACCACTATCAATCGTCTCACAATGTCAATCACATTCACATACACATCAGGGTATTAAGGTGTCTTGATAAGAAATGTGTCAACTCTTGAGTTGGTGGAAATTACACACGACGATCACACGACGTTATACTGCCAATATAGTAACAATAAATAAAAAAAATAAAAAAAAACTTTATTTATTTTACAAATTAGGTACATATCAACGTAAGTATAAATTACAGTCAGACACAGAAATTCGGGCAAAGTGTGTAATTTGTGCGAGATCTGGAGTCTAAACTAAGCCTAGGCCTGTATTATAGAACTCCAGGCCCCCCATTAAATTATGTTGCTCAGACTGTCGACGTCGTGAGTAAGCAGATATTCAAGTGGATGAATGAGCTAATAAGTGCATGCGTGCATGTGTGTGTGTGTGTTGTACGTGAATGTGTGTGTGTGTGTATGCGTGTGTGTGTACGTGTGCGTGTCAGTTTGAAATACATTACTACATATATAGTAGTACGAACAAACTCATTTGTAGATCTTTGACAGTCGTAAGAGGTGGCAAGTGGTCAGAAAGTCTGACAACTAGTCTTACCAAGGGATATCGTATTACCGTAGTAATAACTGGGTTGTGAAGGTCAGATAGGCAGTCGCTCCATGTAAAGTACTGGTATTTAGTAGGCTGGAAGCCGACCCCAACGAATACAAATCAGTTATTTGCATAACACAGGTTCGGAGGATGTTACAAAAGATCCTAAGGTACACTGTATTATAACCATAAGAGGTGTGAAAATATATTAGGAACATTATGAGATTAGAATTATTATTATTCATTAAACTACATATTATTTACATTTTTAAATATTCTAATATAAAACAATATAAAAAACATTTAAAAATATAAAAAATAGGAGCCCACCGGCGGCATCGGGAACAGGGTCCTAGCTACCGATGGTCAGGGCTCTTGAGAGAGGAACCTCCTAACAATACGCGCCGTGTCCAGAAGTACTGCTTTCTGAATCAAGCCCTTGATCCACCATCCACCGTGACCACCATCGAAATCGTAAAATGATGCTGCGTATGCTGTCCCATACATTTGGGTCGAGTAGGTATTGAAATTTTGTATAGGACAGCTGATTATTTTTTTACAATTTCGATGGTGGTCCCATAGAGAAAGTTGTTCAGTTTGATGGTCCGTACCACAGTATTTCATTATGATTATACCCTTTTTGTTACACGCTGTATAGACCGTGATCAGAGCTGTCGTACTCATAGAACAGAAAAAGCAGGTCGTACTGTATAGATCGGAATATTCGGAATGTCTATTAATTCCCGCTGACATCATTGAGGTTTATTTAATTCCTTATTTTTTCTGATCTCAAGGTAGTGGGGCAGGGCAGTGGGGCCAACGAAACGACAGTTTTGTATTTGCCCGTTGGCCCCACCAGTGGGGCCATGGCAGTGGGGTCAGCGGGAAAACACCGATGTACTAGGTACTCATGAAGTTTCGTCGATACTGCTTTAACGAGAGTAACATTCATTAATGAGAATAGGTAGTTTTGATGCCCCATGACATTCTCGTCTAGCTAACTTTATAGGTAGGAAGGTTTACTGTACAGAAGCTGTCAAAGAGTTCCTCAGATTGGCTTTAGGTACAACGAGGTGGCGGAGAGAACTGAATATGACTTGGCGGATGTCAAATACATAACAATATCAGTATTGTAAAAGACTGACTCGTTGCGTCTGGTCGTAAACGCACAGCTGAGCATGAGGTCCTGGGTTCGATTCCTAGGTCGGGCAAAGTGTTGTTGGGTTTTTCCATCGGGAATTTCTCAGTCGTAGCAACGGAATCTGGATTTGTGACCGGTTGATGGCAATAGGCTCACACCATATTACATGGGACTTAAACATAAGATAACTGGCGAAATGTGGGTGTGCTACTAGGTACACCTCTGCCTCACCCTTCGAGGATTAATTACAGGCGTAATTTGATGTTATGTTATTGTAAAAGGTAGTAATACCGTAGTTACAGTCACAATCGCTATAATAATTACTAATTCTTTCTGTAAATTCACTGTGAACGAACAGTCTGTGCCGTCCACCATGATTGGCACGGCATTGTAAATTATAGGGTCTACAGTACAGCGGTGATATTCCCAGGAACGATCGACTTTTTTCCTGTTAAGCAAATGGTAGTTCACATGACGTAAATGTACACAACAAAGTATATGACTGTAATTTGCGCAGCCCTTTGTTTCTCAGTCATTTTTTTTTTATGCTATGAATTGAATGCAAATCTATAAAAGGTTGCACTTCAAATTGATCAAGGCGTTTAGGATATTTGGCACAAAGGGTATGACAAACATAGGTGGATACGTACAGTCACACACAAACGTAAACTAAACATTTGTATATAACTTTCTTCGTGTACGGACACCTGCAAAGCGTAGTTAAACATAATTTACCGAAATTATAATTCTACTTCAAACAAAATGCACCACAATGATCACATGGCACTGACGCCTATAGTACCTACTTTTTACTCTACACTCCAACTTACCCTCGAAAAAATCTATAAATTTAAACCCATAGCATTTATTATAAGTACTTAAATCATTTACAGGCACATTTGAATGGTCAAGGAGCCAATGTGGAGGAATAAAAAAAAAGCAATTCAAAATACAAAGACAAGCCTTGGCAACTAAGAGATGGCCACGTAAAAATACGACTTTAAAATCTATTTTTGTATATTCTAGCTAGGAATGTTATTGCAAAGGCGCCTAGGTCGCAGGATTTCCATAATAAACCTGACACATAAGTTTACCGTTCTCTCTGTGGCTAAAATCCAAACAAAATAAACCTGTACGTGGATAGGGAGGGAGACAAACTCGACCGCATGGCGACTAGGACGGAGGACAATGTCGCCGTCTCTGCCAGCGACAGGCGGTCACCTACATAGTGTTATGTGTGCCTGGCGTGTGGGAGACACGTCATCCAAATATGACGCGTCTCCCTACTAAGCTGAAGTTTTCGTTCTGTGTGGCAAATAGACTAAGTATAACTATTATCTCTCCATACTAATATAAAGAGCTAAAGTTTGTGAGTTTGTGAGGCTGTAGGGGTTAATCTATGGATCTACTGAACCGTATATAGGCCATTATATTATACTAGCTGTTCCCCACGGCTTCGCTCGCGTTTTGGTCGGAAATTATCAAATGAAATTGTTAACAAAATTCAAAATCGGTTTATAATAGGGAAGTAATATTTTTAATACGGACGAAACAGCTAGTTTGTAATAAATAGCAAATCTTGGTAACAAAATACATTCGGAAACTTGACTAAATATGAGGTACCTACTTTATCACGGTTTTTTCTAAATACATAATATCTAATTCGCACATATGCGGTGACATTCACTCTAATATTACATATCAGCCGCTGATTTTTATAGAAATTCCGCGCTCTTCCGTAACATATTCGAAGAACTGCTTGCACCAGGAGTCTGACAGGACCTCATTTCAGTCACTGTAAGAGGTTAATTATGACCTCTTTCCAGGACGGCGGGTTGCTGATTATAGAAGATTTTCTAGAGAGTTATTTACGTGCAAATGAAGTACCTTAGCGGAATACAACGTGTATTTATTAAAATCGTAACATATCTTTGAAATAGTACGTAAACAAACATTTTATTTTATCTATTTATAAGTGCAGTTCTCTTATATGGTTGGAGCGCGGACTTTGATAAAAATACTCAATTATCCTTTTGACGATCACAAAAGCAAAGCAAATCGAATTAATTTGCAGTTTTAATTGCGTTGCAAAGTTTAATTAATTGCGAATGTCAGAGAGTACGAATGTGAAGGTAGGAACATACCTACAGCAATGCATGAGCGTTTCTGTAGGACTCTCCTACAATCAAATTGGTGATCAAAGTGCTGATTTAACCCTGAATTGGTTAAAAAGTTGCGTGCTTAAAAGTGCGGACATCCAAATAAAATACGAAATACGTGCAAATCACTGCCACCGCTTGATACTTGATCAATGATCATAAAGGACATGTGTTTTTATGAAACTAACGGAAACTTCATTAAGATATAAATCTGAATTTTAAAACTCCTAAACCAATTAGGGTTTAAAAATCACCATGGCACGTTTCCCTGCTAGACTGGTGATCTATTACAAAGGAAGCGAAACAAAAACTTCTAAAAAAAATTGCTTTTATGCAAAAGTTTGCTTCAAGAAATGTGACTGTCTTGGCCAGATATCAGTGCATCTGTTTTTGATCGTGCATGAAACCCCTATGTCATTCATTTAATTACTACAGATATTGTAGGAGTATGTAGGCATTGTAATATGAACGCGATGATCTTAGGAGCTCGTGGCTTAACAATAATAGCCGCCCAGGTCGATCCGTGGATGGATGATCACCAGTGATCAGAATAGGTAGAGCTAATGTACCTAAAGTTCCAACAAGGAACAGAAACGAAAAGAGTTCCTTACGACAAAATTTTTTTTCCCCGTCGTCGTGCGCGCATCATTCACTCGAAATCATGAAAACCTATAAATTGTTTTTTACCTTGTTAGTTCTAACTATTAAAGCTGGTATGAAAATTAAATTATCTTCCGCACTTATTTACGGCGTTCAAACGAAGATAAGGACCTTTATTTTTTAAACAATAAAAATCGTGCACTTTTTTTTTTAAACAGAAACAATAACTGAATTCGATAGTTGTTTTACTTTATTAATTTTAGTTGTACTTAAGTAAAGTTCCGACATTCGGAATGATATTCCGAAAAAAAAAAATTGTTGTAAGGATTGCACGCAAAATACGCGCTTGGACGTGGAGTTGCGGACACCAGCCCGCTATACAATACAATTAATTGTTGTAAGGAAATCTCCACTTTCGTTTCTGTTCCTTGAACTTTAGGCACATTAGCTCTAACTATTCCGATCATTGGTGATCACCCATTACATACCGAGTTTCCTCCGTAGCCATTAGTCCCGGCACTCCCGGCTGTCATTTGCAGATCTTTGACAGTCGGTACAAGTAGTCAGTGGCCGAAAGTCTGAAAACCAGTCTTAAAAACGGGTATGGTATTACCGAGTACTAACTGGGTTGTGGAGATCAGCTAGGCAGTCACTCCATGTAAAATACTGGTATTCAGCTGCATCTGGTTAGACTGGAGGCCGACTTCAAAACAGTTGGGAAAGAGCTAGGCAGTGATGATGATGATGACAGATATTATAATACTTCACTTCGTACTCTTATGATGAGTATGTAGGCATTGTAATATGAAGGTGATGAATGATGGAGATGGTCTTGGTAGGTTACCCTACCTCCATTGGGAAATGGCGTGGGTGAAAGACTCTTTCAAGAAACGCAAGCAATAAATGATAAATGATGTTTATTTTGCAAATAGGTTTTTAAAAACACTTTTTTACACGTCTCTTTTTTAAACTAGATGGGGCCGGTGTTTCGTACCTGACTACTCTGAGAAGAAACAGCCGAAACAAAATCAGAGGTCATAGTCTCTTTTAAAGTCCAGACATAATCTTGGTTAACTCACATGAGCACTATGCAGATTAGTGTCTGAGATGGTCTCTTGAAGAAAGAACCACACAGATTTGAGTGGACCTGTCCAGTCGACTTATAACTCAAGGAGCTCAACGACACGACGAACAATACCAAAGAAAGGACATTTGGGTAGGTCGCTTATAGTACTCAAACTGCCAGACAATCGTGGAAAAAGATACACATGGTCCTCACATTCACAATAATCAAATAAAATTAATACAAAATACTCTACAAAATAAATGTCATTAAATGTGACCATTAACAATAAAAAATAAAAGTAAAATACTTAGCAAAGTAAGTATTCATGTCAAATCATTAAATATAACAATAAGAAAAATATAAAACAAAATAATAAAAATAAAAAATAATAAAATACTAAAAGTATTCATGTCAGCATTCTCTTACAAATTAATAGTAAGCATTCTCTTACAAATCATATTACAAACAACATCACTTACAAAATACGCCTTACAAAAGCCATTTTCTTTCACAGTATTTGTATTTCTTCGATAATCTAATTATCTACTAAGAGATGGTACTATCTATACAGAGTTCGCAATTTAGTTTCGAAATATATCAACAAGTAGAAGTTTAAGGTTTACGCTACAACTTCAAAATTTGTAATGACTTTTTCAGTCGTAATACTACTCTGTCATTATAATATCAACTTTATTTGCGCTAACATGAAGCTGATATTCATATTATCATATTATTATTACTCAGTACTAACTAGGGTGTGGAGGTCAGATAGGCAGTCGCTCCATGTAAAATACTGGTATACAGCGGCATTTGGTTATACTAGAGTCGACCCAAAACATTGGGAAAATGCCAGGAAAATGATAAACTTGTCTTTTTAAATGGATATCACTAGAAACAAGTATTTGAACAGACTTTACTTACCTTCCCTCAGCGTGGAATCTACTGTAATTGCATTAAACTAAGAGGCACCACGAACGCGAAGTTTTCTATCGACTGGTATATAAAGTAAAGTAGTATCTATGCATTGTGTTGCGGGGTAAAGTGATATTTAGTTCCAAAGAGATTTTAGTTATGGCAGTGTGCAACATGCTTGCGTTTTAAAAAACCGAGGAACCACAAAACAGGCGATCTAGAATACCTCGCTAAGAAAATAGCTGAGGCAAGCACCGCAACAGACCAGCTAAACTATAAGAGATACAAAAATGGTACCATACCAAAAATTGCAGCGAACTATAACATATTAAGGAATGACGTCTAGCAAAATTTGTTTAGTCTGATGGGCATTTCCTGTGGACTTTCAAAAATGAAAGATCTGGAACGTCTCCAATAGTCTCGCTCATCCCGTTGTTTTCCCGTCCCCGGGCCTCAGAATTCTACATCAGACGTTTCAGATCTTCGATTTTCTTGACGACCCCGTTGTCGCTGGCATAAGCAACAGGATCCGCGTACGAAGTCGCGGGCAGAAGCTAGTTATAAATAAAATCGCTATGTACATTTTAGTGACATAGCATTTTTTCAACAAGCATTGTTAGACACTAGGTACACATGACCTGGATTTTGTATTATTTTTGCAATGAAACATTTCGTTGCAAAAATATTAGAATGTTGTAGAGAAGTTAGCTAAACAATCTGTTTTTCTTACTTTGAACAGAACTTTATTATTTATAGATAAGTTATTTACTATGTATTTATTTAAGGAATCTTAGATAATATTTACGTTAGCACTTGAGTGACTTATCTGAGATACAGATTTAGGTAGAATCCAATTACTATTTATACCTATAGTTTTTAAGGCCATATTGTAAATGTTTTTGTAATTCAATTATTTCAATAAAAAACAATTTAATTCAAGATTCTATATACTATTAAGTCTTTGTGATGCCTCTTGACTTTTAAAAAGCTTATTTACGGAGTGGTTGCGGATGCGGGTCCGCGGACCGCTGTCTCTGCCAGATAAAGTATTAAAATGTCTGCTGAAACCCACCGTCAGGTGTCCGCAGGCAGTCCGCCAGTTTTCCGTACCCACCACTTTGACCGAACCTTTAGAAGGTGTAGGAAATGCCTTATGCATATAGTGAAAAGATTTTTCAGTCAAGGCAAGCCACCCCGTTTGTTATATTTCCTTCTTCTTTCTTTTTCATGTGGTTAGTGCCAAACCTGGTGTCAGAGTCTTTATGCCGCCCATAGGCCTCTGACTTGGCTGTACATGCCGTCAAGAAATATCTCTCAGGCATTCTGGTTTCGTAACCCACGATGTTTTCCTTCACAGAAGCAAGTGATAATTATCCAATACGCACATGAATCCTATACATCTTGGGTTCGAACTCGAGACCTATTAAGACTTGGCAGTCCGACGGTCACACCACTACGTTATCACTGTTGTTTCCTCCTTTTAGATACGAAATCATCAAATAACCCCTCCCGCTCTGGGCTGAGCAGGAGGGAGTGTCAGACTTTTACTGACTAAAACCCATCCATGTTCCTTCCTCTGCCCTTTGTGTTCCAGGGCCGCGGTATCTCTTTCGAACAGCAGGCATCGGACCTTTCGGACCCCTTCCTGTTTGCTGACTCTCTTTGAGGCGCGCGTGGAACACGAACGCGCCGTCGACACGGCCTGTCGTCATAAGACGGACGGACGGCGAGCTAGCCCATAGCTCACCGTCCACAGGCCCGCGCCTACGGTGGCCGGGGGCCACCACTTGGCACCCGACGCCCGGTGCGTCTCCCGCGGCGGCTGGGACGTGAGGTTCTCTCCCTCTCACGTTCCGCCACCTCCTTCGCTAGCATGACTGCTTCGCAGAAGGAGGTGACGGCGTCCCATTCCGTCTCGCTCCGAACCATGGATTGAACCAAGGCCGGAAGCGAGAGGTCGCCTTCTAGACCTAACAAGTAATTTCAGAATAAGCTATGTCTCAAAGCAGTTTTTGATCTGTAGTAAACAAAACAAACATAAAACTTGGCCATTTGTACCTTTTATTAACAAATCCTACCCCAAATAGAACGTTCTCGAACCACTTCAACTTAAGGTATCGATTGAAACTAAAATGTCACCTCTCTTTGATTTCAGAATGATTCCGGGCCCAGACAGCGTCGCACGTAAAGGTCAAGTCTTGCCTAAGCCTGACAAGATGGTCGCCCACGAGCTACACAAAGCATTACGAAAGGAACTTGCGAACAATGAAGGTTTGACTGAATCCTTGACTGAAGAGGAAATGAATAGGCTGCTCCTAGAGTATTCTTATAGAGGTTGTGATATACGATATAAAAATTCTACAGAATAGACGATGAAAGTTATAGCAATTATTTATTAGTCAAATAGTAGTTTATTTAATATTTATAGAATGCAGGCGTTGAGAAACTTCCTTTTCTCTATTTTGAAAATTGATGGTGCCTAAACAATAGATTACTTGAGTAAAAGAAATTACTTAAGATACGATTCCTATTCTATAGTTAGTATTGGTTGACGTTGGAACTGTCAAAAGCTTTGCTTTCTTTGACGGTTCTTACTTCGTACAAATTCTTGTCTATTGCATAAAAGTGGTTGCGTAAATAATTACTTAAACTTGATTATACAAACAACTGTAAGTGACGATTTGTATTACTACAACGAATTTTGAAAGCTATGATATGGGTTTATTGGAAGCGTGGATTATACATTTCTGACGTTTTTATCGTAGTTATCACTACGAATGTACAATATCAGTGTGTCTAGCCCAGCTTGCCAAACAAAGAAAACTTTCACAAAAGCGCGCTTTTGTGAAACGAAACTAACTTTTCAAGTTCTTAATTTAAAAAGTACCGGACACCTACGCGATAACTGTTACCACGTACTCAGTAAGTACATCATTCATATTCATTTTATTTTACGTTCCATGACTATAAAAAGGTGTTATATAAGGCTTACAGCTAAGAACAATTATGGACCCTGTTAGGGCACCGCAATATACAATATTAAAATAAAATTTTAAGTAGTTATTAATAAACCACCATTTTTACTTATTATTTACAAATTAAGGGTAACACATAATTATAACAGAGTTACATACTTGGTACAACTACACGACAACAATTATAGACATAGCAGTAACATAAAGCAACATCGTTATAATTATCAATATTATTTATAACTGAGATCAATAGTATTATATTTATACATCATAGGGACAGGGCACTATAATATAGTAGATATTTATATATAATTATTGAGATCAATAAAATTTATCTTAAATTATTACATTAGTTTAAAGTCACATATTCTGTAGATAGGTAACATAATTAATCTTAATATATTTACTTTAAAGTGTAAAATTCACAAAACTACAATATCTTGTAATGCTCCTAATTTCTTCAGGTACTACAGTCTATAATTTTATTGACATGGCTTAGGTACGTGAGGAATGCATTTTTAGTGGTGATGTAGATATGTGTAATCTATGTTTATGTCTTAGTGTAATTTTTGTTTGTATTTCTTTTCTTTTAGTGGAGAATTTCGGATATCTGCGTACAAATTTCTAAAATATAGAGTCAGGGTAGCGTGTGGATTTTGAATTCTTGAAAGTGTGGTTTACAACTCTCTGTCTCTTCAAATATTAACTCAAATCAACGAAATTGTTCTGTTCATTCTGAGCCCCCCCCCACATAGGAATTTTTCATCGGTTTTTAAAACAAAATCAGCTGTTTCCTACGAAAGTGCACGATCAAAATGTTTGAAACAGCTGATTTTGTTGTTCTGCGGGCTCAGAATGATGTACTTAATACGTGGTGACCGTTTACGTATAGGTGTCCCTTTCATCCTGCATAGTGTGAAACAAGACTGGTTATAGGTATTTTCAACCAAAATGTTGTTATAACGCCTGCAATTTTATATAAAAATAAAAATATATTATATTTAAAATAATAATTAATGTAAACTTATTGCTAGTGCAATCCTAAGATCTGTAACGACACCAAATGTAATGGAATTAAGATAATTTAATTATATAATACTCTTAAAGCATAATTATTTTACTATTTTTATATACTCTTAGTCCGTAAGTTAATTGTAAGCCAAAGTTAATACTCATATAGTTACTATACATTAAAATTTATAAATTAAAATAACCTAAATTAACTAACTTATTAATAAAATTAAAAAATGGCGTGAAAAAACTCCTCCTCAACGCAGTCAACTGGTAATGTACCCAGTATAGTTACATATTACAGTATAACATTACTGCAATTTTTATATTTACGTACATATTATCAATAAATAAGAAGGTGCTATACAACACCACTTAGAAAACATACATAGATTTATGATATCAATTTAATGTTTTATAGCATAACATTCGGAGTACATATTTTATATGTTCCCAGTTTGTTAACAATGCATGTGAAATTGTAAAAACATTTCAATTAAAATCGGATCTGTACAAAACTCCGATTCAATCAAAATGTACAATCACAGCGAAATGAAATCCTCTTTTATCAATAAACTGAATGCCGAACTACAAATCCTGTTGAACTAATTGTCAGAAACAAACCCAGCTCTAGCCAGGTATTTAAAACTAGAAATATAATTATCGCTATTGGCCTCCCAGTACGAACTTCAATTTTCGTTGCTAGGCAACTAACCCTCTCCCGCCACCTATTGGAACATTCCCCCTGGAGTTCTAGGAAAACGGCTGAGGCTACACTAAATACTCGTACACAGCTAAGCTATGTTCAGAATCAATTTAAAAGGTCAGTCGAATGTTTTCGTTTGCTTTTAGCGTGTTTGTTTCTGTAACTGAGCTTTATTTCGACTGCGTTCCGTCAGTTTGGGGAGAGTATTTCGTTTGTATATTCGCTTTATAGTACTTGTTACAAATTGATTTGATGGATGTATGTCAGTACTAGTATTCTTTTGTTTTTATTGAAGACTTCTGTTTGATCTGTAACATGATTATGATAGAAAATTAGTTTTTATTTTAGAATAACTAACTTTAAAAACTCCTCAACGCTGTCAACTGATAACGTCCCCAAGAGACTGGCGGCGTTTCCACGTTGTATGGCACCGCTGCGAAGCCAGCCCTTGGGTCACGGGAAGTGTCAACTAAGCGTTTTGAAATATCCTTGAAAAGGCTGTGAGTACTCGGGCCCTACGCTCTTAGAGTTTCAACCCCAAACGGCTCGAAAATACAAGGTGTAACAAGACCCTTAACGAAGCTGTCAACCAAGTATTATGTACATCAAATTAAGTAACATTACGTAAAAATTAGTAGCTTTCGGCTTCGTTAAAGGTCTGGTTACACCCTTTACAATCTTTATCAATAAGGTTACTATTATGTTTGGTGAATTCGTTCGAAGATTCAATATACCGTAGGTAGGCAAGTATGTAGTTGCTTCAAAATGATGCTAGGTTTATTCAGATAGTAAAAGTAGGCACCAATATTTATTTATTTAAACTTCATGTACAATAGTTGTACATAGGCTGACTTAATGCCACAAGGCTTTCGCTAACAGTCAACCTTTGAATTAATTAAGACAACATTGTGCAACATTCCCTATCATAAAAATAAAAAATAACCACAAGTTTTCGAAAATTAATAGTACTTAATATGTGGATACTTTTCACCAATTATGTTTGGTTCCATGTAATAGGGAGCAAGCAAGCGTATTACCATCAACCGGGTTTAAATCCAGATCCAAACAAACTGTAAACAAACAGTGATAAAAAAATTGATTTCAGTATTATACCATTTGAAACAAATAGATAAAATTATCTATTTTTACGTTTAAAAGAGTGGATATAATGTAACTGAGAGTAAATTGTAGCTAGTCTGGATCCCGCTGCCAGTATTGATTTTGAGGCCCGGTCGCAGAATATAAATATCAATGCTAGTTTATCTCGCGATGAGCACTGACAATGTAAAAAGATGAAAGCAGATTGATATCAGTATTTCCGCACTGGAGGCAAGCCAGCACAATATGTATGTACAATATGCTATTTTATGCTTGAAAGCTGCTAAAATGAGTCAGTATTTTAATCTTTAATCCTTTGTTTACTCGTAAGATAGTCATACATGTAGATTTTTAGAATCTACATACTTTATAGCACACTGCAGCTTACAGCAGCTTTATTATGCGAACATCGCTTTAAAACTGGAAAAGTAAATGTACAAAGATTTAATACTTAACTATCGAATGTGCACGGCTTTCTGATCTTAGGATGGGGATGGTCAAATGAAGGTAGGAAATATTAAAATATTAGATAGTTAATTAATTAGATAATTTTTCTTTGAGTGGTAGTATATTATTTCGGATCATAACCTCATCGCCGGGATTGACTGCCATACAGGCTGTCCTAGTTCCTGAACTAGGTGGTTAATGTGGTCTCAACTCCTGAGTTGACACACACACAAAACACACACACACCACATCCACACACATCCACATTGATGTAATGTTTATTGAAAGTATAGAAAATAAATGTATTATTATTTCCTTTACTTATCTATTTACAAATTATTTACAATTTTAAATAATATTCCCTAAAAAAAAAACAATATAAAAACATTTAAAAATATAAAAAAAAAATATTATAAAATATTTATTGCCCTTATTCATGATAAAACATATTAGTTACATTTTTAAATATTCTAATATAAAACAATATATATATATATATATATATAATATATTATAACATAACATCACGCCTGTAATCCTCGAAGGGTTAGGTAGAAGTGTACCTAATAATACACAAAGCCATTCCACTGGCCATCCGGCTGGCCATTACGCCGGTTATGTTTAAGCCCCATGTAATAGAGGCCGAGCCTATTGCTATCAACCGGGCACAAATCCAGACTTCGTGGCTGCTACTGAGAATTATTTCGGGTCCTTCCTAAACCCGAAATAAACTTATCCATTGAAGAACTGGTGTTACCGACATAGATTGCAGAGTAAGCAAGCTGAAGTGGTAGTGGGCTGGCATATGTATGTCGAAAGACAGACGGTAAGCGCAGCGTAGGACACCCCACCAGGATCATAAGGTGGCTGGGTCAGACTGGATGCTAAGACGGAGGTTATGGTGCTTTCACGCAGTTTACGCAGTGGTCTACGACATCATGCTGAGTTGTTTGTTTGATTTTAAAGGTCCAAAATAAGCTCAGATTTTCATTCCATTTAGATGACCGTCTTACCAGGTGGAGCTCTTAGCTAAATAACAACAGCCGTACGGGTCGAGCTTCAAGGTTAAGCCGTGCTTGCTGAGGCTGGCCCGTGGATGGGTGACCATAATTACATACCGAGTTTCCTCCGCGCCTTGGAAAGCATGTTATGCCGTTGGTCCCGGCTGTCATTTAAAGATCTTTGACAGTCGGTAAGAGTAGTCAGAAGCTGAATGTCTGACATCCAGTCTTTTCAAGGGGTATCGTACCTATTACCCAGTTACTGGGCTGTGGAGGTCAGACAGGCAGTCACTTCATATTCATATTCATTTTATTTTGCGTTCCATAAGTATAAAAGGTGTTACAAAAGGCTTAGAGCTAAGAACAATTTATGGACCCTGTTAGGGCACAGCAAATATACAATATTAAGATAAAATATTAAGTAGTTAATAATAAACAACCATTTATTTTCTACTTATTATTTACAAATGAAGGGTAACACATAATTATAACAGAGTTACATACTTGGTACAACTACACGATAACAATTATAGAAATAGCAGTAACATAAAGTAACATCATTATAATTATCAATATTATGTAAAACTGAGATCAATAGTATTATTTTATTGTACATATTCATTTATAAATCTGGACAGAGCACTATATTATAGTAGATATTTATATATAATTATTGAGATCAATTTATCTTAAATTATTATATTAGTTTATGGCACATATTCTGTAGGCAGGCAACATAATTAATTATAATATATTAATATATAAAATACTGATACTTCCGGTTAGACTGGAAGCAGACCCCAACAAAATTTGCGAAAGTCTAGGCAAATGATTAGTTGACAATCTAACATTCTCTCTCTTTACGAGGCCTAAAAGAGGCAAAGTTTCGTGAGTTTGTGAGGTTGTAGGGGGTAATCTCTGGATCTACTAAACCGATTTCAAAAATTATTTCACTTATAGGAACTTACACTATCCCCGAGAGCCAAAGGCTATATTTACAACGTGCCCGTGGAATAGTTTCCGACTAAAACGTGAGCGAAGCCGCGAGCAACAGCTAGTAAGAAATAATCCCACTGCTAGCAATCCTTTGACAGCTTGTCAAGGCGGCAATTCGGAGAACCATTCAGAATATTGAATTGGCGTTCTGAATGTTCCAAGAAACTCCGAGCATAGCTCTCGAGCGACTTTGAATATAGCTCGCTCAACTGTCGAATAGAATTACAGTTACTGTCACGAAGATATACTAAGGAACCGTCGAAGAACGACATTGGTGTACTGGTAGCTAAAATTACCTATTTGAAACCTGTATCTTCCTATTTTATACATCACATAACACGCCTAATAGAGTTAGGCACTTTGGCCGCCCCGGGAATCGAACCCTCAAGCTCAGCAGTCGCGCTTGCGACCATTCGACCAACGAGGCAGTCAAGTCAAGTCAATTTATACACCTACATTAATTTTGAAAGTTAAGTTAATACCCAATTTATTCAAATCAATATTGTCACTGCTCTCTTTGTTTGACTGTACATGTATAACAGGTATATTTTCCGAGCTTTATGTACTGTCCATTACATTCCGTCGCTAACCCATTTACCTCTTTGATTCTCAGAAATCTGTTCGTTTTAATTTCACTCCCAGTTTGTTTTTCACGAGAATGGGCGAGTTCCTGTCATGCCCATAACTATCAACTGACGGTAGGATGTGTGTCGTTGTATTGTTTCCTTTGTGATGTAAGGATGAAAATGTTTTGTTCCTGTCGAAAATATCTATTCACATTTCATCGTTTTGTGCAGGGTCATCAAGTTTTGGCGGAGATTGATGATTGCCGTAATTAATTTATTAATTTTAAGAAAACTTACGACTTTTACATTAGCTTATAAATAATAAATATCGCTGGACATTACACACAGCGCCATCTAGGTGCCACACTAAGCAACGAGGCTTGTGTCGTGGACACCAGATAGTTGATACTATTACATAGATACTTTTTGTTTGTAAATACATACTTATTATACATATAAACATCCATGACTCGGAGACAAATGTCCATGCTCATCACACAAACATTTTGCTCCTACCGGGATTCGAACCCGGGACCCTAGAACGTAAGGCAGCCTCACTACCGCTGCGCCATTCGGGTCGTCCAATTATCCAGTAATCAATTACAGAAGAAAGCCAATTACAAGTTTCCACTAAGAGAAAAGAAAGAAAGAAAACGTATTTATTTGTCTTGCATAGGACAAAACAAAATAATTACTAATACGCACGTAATTAAGCACTAGTTTAAGTAGGTATAAAATATTCACAGCCCGCGTCGTATGACCACCGTAGAAACGGGTTTTGTCGACGAAGAATCGAAAAAAAATACAGATTGTGGAAAGATTTCTATCGTAAGCATGGCGATGTTAAAAATGTATGACAGACAGGTCAAATTGTATAGAAAGATCTTGTCGATTCTTGGTAGAATAGAGATAGTATTGCCATACTACGCGGGCAGAAGTAAGCGTTCAAAACAATTATATAGGAAAGTTAAAATGATTGTGTTAAAGTGCGGGAAATTCCATGACCCCCGAGAAAATTATGGAAACGTCCCGGAAAAATGTTTAAATAGATTTTGAGCTCCTGCTTAATCTTATTAGGTGCCGTTATTGATATTGAAGTGCTCGTGGCAAAATAATTACAGCCACTCAGATCGATCTTTAGGTTAAGCCGCGCTTGCCTAGGTTGGTCGGTGGATGGGTGACCGGCCATTACATAGGTACCGAGTTTCCTCCGTGCCTCGGAAAGAATGTTAAGCCGTTGGTCCAGGCTGTCATCTGTAAATCTTTGACATTCGTTACAGGTAATCAGTGGCAGGGGTGTACCCTAAACAGTACCAACACCCACATTTCTCACATGTGATTGGGGGCTGCTGGCCTAACAAAATGGTGACTTCTCACAAAGAACATCACATATACCATTAGCTGTCAAGCCTTTTCCCAGCTATGTCGGGGTCGGCTTCCAGTCTTACCGGATGGAGCTGAAAGCCATTATTTTACATGAAGCGTCTGCCTATCTGACCTCCACAACCCAGTTAGTACTGGGTGATACGGTACCCCTTGGAAAGACTGGTTGTCAGTCTTTCGGGGCACTGACTACCTGTAACGATTACCGTCAAAGATCTACAAATGACAGCTGAAACCAACGGCTTAACGTGCTTTCCGAGGCACGCAGGAAACCCGGTATGTTATGATAGTCACCCATCCACAGACCTACCGAGGCAAGCACGGCTTAACCTTGAAAATCGACCTGTGCGGAATCCCTAAAAAATACTTAAGTCAGAATTTTACTCCTATACGCAAACAAAGCTCCTTTTCAAAGCACACTTTAGCAAAATAACAGAGATGTTTTCTTGCTTTCAAACGAAATAAAAACGTAAGGCCGTTGTTAGGCAACGATAAGTATCGGAAAAATCCCTACAACTGCTGCCTTCGTCTGGCAGCGATGCCGCCTTGTTATTTGTTACTGCTAAGGATTCTGCCATATTTGCGATTTTTTTTTGCGCGTTTGTCGCTTTCTCCCTGGCATCAGACATAATTGTGAATGGGCCTCTAAAATTATCCGAGAAGCTCTTGGCTAAATAAGCCACTCGGGGCGATCTTCAGGTTAAGCCGCGCTTGCCTAGGTTAGTCCGTGGATGGGTGACTACCATTAAACACCAAGTTTCCTCCGTGTCTCGGAAAGCACGGTTGATCCTGGCTATCATTTGTAGATCGTTGACAGTTGTTAAAGTTAGTCAGTGGCCCGAAATTCACACAACCAGTCTTACCAGAGGATATCGTATTACCCAGTACTAACTGGGTTGTGGATCAGATAGACAGGCGCTCCGTGTGAAATACTGCATCCGGTTAGACTGGAAGCCGATCCAAACGTAGTCGGAAAAAGGCTAGGCAAAAGAATTAATGTTGCCTCTTATAATACTTTAGTTAATTTTTACACGGTTCCAGGGATTCGTCGATTAATGCCAGATTCTTCAAATTCCAGATTCTACAAATGTCAGATTCTATAAACGCCAGATTCTAATACTGCCAGATTCTTAAATCTAGCAGTAAATATTCTTTAGTTTGACTCAAAAATAAGGGTGTAAAAACCGAACGAAGTCGAGAAATTCTTTGCGTCAATGCGATATTTTTGCCATTCCATACGTCCGTCAGCAAAATGTTTTGAGGTCGCTACCGTAAACCCGTGACTATTCACACAAAAGAAAAGTCGTTGCCGAGAAATATGTTTTGCTTAGTGTTAAACCAACTGAAACGAAGGCAACAAGATGGAAAAGACAACAGAATATCGTTTAAAACTATACATACGTCAGTCGGAGACATATTTATTATAGGATGTAATAATATTCACGTAGAGTCATCGGATACAATTATTTTAAAATAAAATTTATAACTTTTTCCATTATTTCATGGGTTTTCATCCAGACACCCCGAAAGGTTCATAAAACAAAGACAAACCTTTAGTTTCAGACGTTTAAATATTTAAACAATTAAAAAACACGCCTACCATACCAAAATAAAACTAGACAAAATTGAAACAAGTTGAATGATTTCAGTGTTTAATGGGAACAAGTTAGGTACTGCATAGTTTCATCATTTTCCTGCCCTTGTCCCATTCTACTTGGAGTCAGCGCAACACTTTTTCTTCTTCCATACTCCCCTCTCAGACCTCACGGCATCATTTACTCCTTTCTCTTTCACATATGTACTTTCTACAATACTTAGGTACTGAATAGTTTATTTACCGTGAAATCAAACCGCGATTGTGTTCAAAAATCGAAAACTGAAATAGTACATTTTGATATAAGTGGGGAAACTTTGTTATTGCATTCGAGCGCGGAATTAACACCCGAGCTGCAGGCGAGGGTGTTATGGAGCCGAGAACTGCAGTAACAAATCCCCACGCGTATCAAACGACGTTTTTCAATACACTTTCGAAGAAATAAGATAGTAGAACGGAAAGTATTTTTGTCAGGAATAATTAGGAAACTATGATTTAATTTGCTTTTTTTCCGCGCTTTGCTTTCGCCAGGTTGAAGAAGAAGCAAAGGTCTGATGCCGCTATACAGCCTAATATGAAAAAAAAAACAATAGATTATGAAAGAAAGAATTCAAATATTTTTGAATTTAGAACACAAGCAAATATTAATTTGTTCATAAAAGTAAATATTTGTTATAAATAATCATGTTTATCTATGATATTCTATTTGTAAACAATTTAAATACTCAAAAAATATTTACGCCGTAAAGACGCATATCTCCTTGGCGAGATTAAAAAAAAAAACCATCACCGCCGATTATAGCTATAGTCGTTGAACTTATCTGTGGAAAGTTTTATTTCCGCACGTGTGCTAAAAAATATTAAAAAAAACACGCGTGTGAAATACATTGCATGTTGAACCTAATCGTAGTGCGATAAGAACCAGTTTTCGAGAAAGTGTATTGAAAATATTTTTTTTTGTGATTGCATTCGTAGGATCTACAAAGAAATGTTCCACAGAACTGTCCACTCCTGTTTTGGGCAGTCGTGTAGAAATCTGCTTATTACCAATTTCAGAAGATGCCGGCTGTTATTCGTAAATCTTTGACAGTCGTTACGGGTAGTCAGAAGCCCAAGCCTAACTACAGGTCTTGCCAAGGGATATAGATTGCTCCACGCACAGCTGCATCCGGTCAGACTAGAAACCGACCCGGACATAGTAGGTAAAAGTACTTAAACAACTTAACACACGACATCTATACTTCTATACTAATATTATAAAGAGGTAAAGTTTGTAAGGCTGTACGGGGATAATCTCTGGATCTACTGAACCGATTTTGAAAATTCTTTCACCAATAGGAAGCTACATTATCCCCGAGTGCCATACGCTATATTTACAATGTGCCCGTGGTATAATTTCCGACCAACGCGAGCGAAGCTGCGGGCAACAGCTTTCTCAAATAAAGAACAACGATGAAAATACTGCAACCTTTAGAAGAACAAAGCATACTAAACGCTACACTAATCTGTCTTGTCAAAGCTGATTACAAACTCAAATAACGAAAAAATAACAAAGATCGATGGTCTCTTCGGAGAACCGAGTTTAATCTTCTAGTTGCTAGGTAACCAGCCAGGATTTGCTCGCCGTATCGGAAAATTTTCCAGGAACTAAGGTAGATAGGAATTATACTCGATATAGGTAATGGTACTTTCTGAATTTGTAGAATATCGGAGGCAACTTCAAAATAAATTAAATTTTATTTTGTCACTATTTTTATTTTTCTAAGTCATAAATATAATGTAACACAAAAATAACTGACATTACAAGAATAATTCAAACTAAATATTTACAAGGACTGACTAAATTACACAAAATAAAACTACAAGTATAATATGTTGTATAAAGTACAAAGTTGTACAAAGTACTCCTCCACATCACTGTCATCCTGAAACGTGTCCAGAAGTCTGGCAGCATTGCCATAATTAGAATATGTAGTTGCGAAACCCGTTCGTAATGGACCTGAAAGGGTACTCAACGTACTGTTATATGCACTGAACGGGCTCAGCATCGGCTCAATTTGAGCCGTTCAGGATTCTTTCAATGAAATTCCATACACTTATATACCTTAAGGGCAAGTGCCAGGGTAGCCCGTGATTTTTTTTTTAGGTTTTTTGCAATTTGCAGGCCAGTGTCAGACTGTATGTTGAACAAAATATGATACGCGACTAATGAAAAGACATAAATTGCCGTTTTATTCTCACATTTTGTTCTGTTTGTAACTTCGACGTAAAGTTATCTTATTTCCTAATTCTATTTTTATGGGATTAGTTGTTAAATTACCCACCTTTTAAAGTTTAAAAACCGTACTAGGAGTTGCATATTACCTCATAGTGTAGTGTGTCAAAACACTTGTTTCAATGTGCCGTCGGTTTCACTGCTTCAAGTAGGTATATTTTGGTCATAGACTGTGTTTTGAGTATTACGCAGGTTTGCAAATCATACATAACCGGTTCAGACGTATGGAAATATCACTTTTCACGAAATCGTCCATACAAATCGATAATTTCATACTTTAACCCCTAATATCTTACAGTAACACACATACCTTTCTCAAAATCTCAACCCATAATCAACAAATAACAGACTAATCCCAAACATAATCTTTCTAACCTCCATTGTTTCCCTTCAACAGATTTAATCGGCTCCAAATGTTGTCTAGCTCAATACTCAGACTAATTTGAAGCTTATACGGCCGGTTGAAGCATTATGCCTGGATTTTGTTACCTCTCCCGTTTATGTTTTAGTCTATGTCTGAAATTGGGCTGAAGTTTTGAGGATTATTTGCTTTGAATGTTAGTAGCTGTTAGTGCTTTAAATGTTAGTGAATTCGGGTTCAGGAAAATATTTACATCAGTGGATATGAAAATCCTGCTGTCAGTTTTGATAGAATAAATCCAGTCTTTTCAGTTGACATCCGTTTTCTGGAAGTAATAATTACTTAAACTCATTTATTTATTTCTCAACACTGTATCACTATATACTGTTGCCCATTTAAGTAACACAAAGAGATACAAATATTTTTGTCAGTAATAACGAGCAAGTAGCTAAATAAACTAGAAATATACGAAGTTCGTGGAAATAATCAAATCCTATTTCAGTAATAGAATACAGTTCACTGAAATAACACAAAAACAGATATTAAATAAGTATACATCAAGCCCAAGATGTATAAAATATGGTGTACCTCAAGGGTAGATACTAGGACCACCACTATTTCTTATTTATATAAATGATTTACCTAACGCTAATCGGCAGCACCCTTTGGTTTTATTTGCAGATGACATAAAGACTATTTTCAAAAATATCAAAAATCAAGAACTAGCAATAAATGATTCCCTATCTAATTTAATAAATTGGCTTACACTAAATAAGTAATCTATCTTGCAAAAACCCATTACATGAATTTCAAGAATAAAAACGCAAAATCAATACCATTATCTGTCTGAGGTTACAAGTACAAAATTTCTAGGTATCGAAATAGATTCTACGTGTTTGTAGCGAATTAAATCAATTCTCCTAGGACCTCTACATGTTCAAAAAAGTATCTAACCAAACCACAATACTTATGCTTATCAACGTTTATTGCAATTTGCTGGTCAGTGTCAGATTGTATGTTGATGAAAATACGAATCGCGCCAGTAAAACGTATGGAGTTACAGAATTATAATCATTCCAATCATCAATACAACCCTCCAAGTTCATATAATCTCAAAAAGTGACTTTTTCATGAAATAGCTATTGAATGTGATTATATGAACTTGGAGAGCTGTATTGATGATTTGAATGATTATAATTCTGTAACTCCATACGTGTTACTGGCGCGATTCATATTTTCATCAACATACAACTTGACACTGAACTGCAAATTGCAATAAACTTGAGAAAATTTAAATTTCGCGGGCTACCCTTGCGCTTCCACCTTAAGAGATACTATGTTCGGGATACTCAACTCATAAAGAAATTGCGTTCATGGCACAAAAAAGTGTATTAGATCAATATGTGGGATACACCAAACAGATTCACGTACACCTCATTTCATAAACCTCTAGATTAGGGGTCAAACTTCCAACTTTTTCACAAGTTTTTTTTGAAATACATGTTTTTAATGTTAGATTTTTACTTAAAACGCCTCCACGACCCCCGTACTATTCAATCCATTCATCAGCACAATGTTTTGAGTGCATTTCATTGAGTCCTACCGCTAAACGTAATTTTTAACCCCAAAAAAAAGCCGTTTCTCAGCCAAAATTTTTGCGTAAAGTTACTTAATTTGATGTACATAATGCTTGGTTGACGGCTACGTGAAGGTTCCTTTACACCCTGTTTATACATTATTACTATTAGCATAAGCATAATCAGCTTTTAATGTTCCCACTGCTGGGACACTCGGCCTCCTCCCAATGTAAGGGAATGAGCTATAATAATCCACCACGCGGGCCCAGTGCGGTTTGGTAGATATCACATGTCTTCAAATTTTTGGTTCTAGGATTGGTTCTAGAATTACACAAAGTAATGCGCCTGCCTGGGTTCGACCACCACGACTTACTGTTCGTAAGTCTGGGCGGCCACCACTGGACCACCGGTGCTCTTATTACTATTAAACGTCGATTAATTAAAGTAAAATATCCAAACTAAAGAAGGGCATCAAAAAACTCGTCAACGCTGTCAGCTGGCATCGTGCTCAAGAGACGGGCGGCGGCATTGGTTGCCACGTTGTATGGCAACATTTAGCCTCTGGCCAAGGTAAAACCCAGCCGAGTTACGGGAAGCCTCACTTAGGCATTTGGGAATTTCCTTAAAAAGCTGTGAGCACTGGGACCCCACGGCTCAGAGTTCAACCACAAAGGGGTCGAAAATATAGTTTTTATAAAGATTACTCCAATATTAATGACTGGCAAATTAATTTGATTTGTTACTGTAGCATACTTCAGGTTAAATACTTTATTTTTTAACTCTACCACTAAGTACTAAATTACAAGTACGTGCCACAACAACAACGACAAGTACTAACTTGAGCTATGTTAATAGATTGGTACTGTGATATTTGTCTGAAATAGACCGTTTATTTCTAATTTCCATTAATTAAGGCGAAAGACGTCTACTAATAATATTAATATGGAACGTATTCCACAAAGCATTCCCTACTAGTCACACACACACATTGTGTTAGGCTGAGGTCTCTGTTCACGATAATTGTAGATTTCATCCTTAATCTGGGCTAGCTAATAGTATTTCGTAAGAATGTGTGATCCTAATAGCTTCTAGATAATCGCAATGACGAGGAGAACCAGTGCCTTTCGGCTTCGTTAAAGATCTTGTTACACTCTTTATGTACTAAAACTAGTGTTTAAGGTGGGTATGTATTACTAACTACTAGGATTTTATGATCTGTTATATAAATGATTTGATTAGGCTCCACTAGATACTTACTCATAAGTAGATACTTACACATCAAAGCTACTTTACCTCCGTGGAACCTCTGGTCACTCTGGTTGTCTTCTAATCTATTAAACTGAAGTTTATTGAATTTCGGTATCCTCAACCGTTACTGGCCACGGTTGGTGGGGTAAGCAGGTGCTACCGTGCACCCTTGAATTTCTGTATGCAGTATTATTAAGTCCCTGTATGTTACGGGGACCCAATTAATAATAACCCTGACTTTTCTGTCGCGCAAACGGGTAGAAGGTACCACAAACAAGTTTTTTTTTTGTTATTGTTAAACGTTTATCTTACTGAGTATTACTTTTATTCATTTTTTTTTTTTTAACTCAATAATGAGCCTTTTTTCATATTTTTATAAAAATATGCAGCTGTCAGAATTGAAAGGACTTTTTTAATTGGAAGCAAAGAGAATTAAATACAGCTAGAATTTCACCGGCGGGCGGCGGCGGCGAATTTCATAAAATGTGAAGCATTCGTATGATTCGCTCTGCTGCTAAGCAACTATTCATTAAATGAATGCTTGGCTTTATATTAGTACAAGTGTATGTGATATGAATTTCTGAAACCAAAGTGAACTCAGATAGTTTTATCTTTAGGTATGAAACAAAGGAGTGGCGTAAAAAGAACAAGAAAATATCGCTTCTTTTGAAAATAGAACAAAGAAATGTCATATAGGTAAAACTTTTATTGAACTAGGTTGTTTTTTTTAAACTGGCCTCTTTTATATTATTGTTGTCAGCCAATCCTTGTTGTCAAATTGAACTTGATTCTAATTAATGATTTAAATAAGTTAGCGGTTTTCGCATTAGCACAAACGAACGTAAAAAAGGAGACAAATTAAACACCAATTATAGATATGACGATTTATTTCAATCGTTAGACATTCATAGGTTAAAAATTTTCTTAACATAAAATTTGACTAGATAGTGACTAGAATTCCCAAGCGGGACACCTGTTGCTTTGAAACGCCACAATATGTATAGAGTTTTTATTTTGACAGGCTTTTGCCATTTCCCGAACAAGAAGATAGGATACAACTCCGGATAAGATACGTCACGGGGGTCACAGGGTCAAAGAAACACACGAGGAATAGTGATCCGAAACGAAGTGGTCCGAAACGAAGAGATCAGAGTTTAGTTGCGGGTGGGCTCGGGGCCCAGCAATACTCAGGCAACCCCGATCTCGCTGATCCCCTGCAGCAGGCGCAGGCGGAGATGGTTGAACACCGGGTTCTGGTACGTGATGCCGAGCCCGTTCAAGAAGCGCAGAGTCTCCTGAGCGCACACCAAGAATCCAAGTTGTTCCGGATCCATGTCAGCCGGCACTTCCTCCACCAGAGCAGCCTCGTCTTCCTCAGACAGGAAGTCATCGAATTGCTCCTCTTCCGGGTTCGGCTGCTGGTTTTGCTCCAAGTCGACGGCGCGAATTCGTCCAAACAAACGTCTAAGCGCCTCGCGTTTCTCAGCCGGCACAGACTCGTTCCTCAGCGGCTCACTGTGCGAGCGCTTAGGAACACGTGGCATCTTAGCGCGCCGGTCGCGGTTGTCACCGTCCGCGTCAGAGTCGCCGGCGGACGTATCCTCTCGCTTACGTTTGTTCAGCATTATCGGTTTGCCCGACGGCAACGGAACACAAACTGCGAATGAGCTATGCACTGGGAATTGAAGGGCCCGCGATTACAGCGATACTTGCTATCCTTGTCTAGCGGTGGGGCGGAGCGTGCGTTAGAGCGAGACGGCAAAGTCAGCTGCAGCGGGAACAGCTGGGCGAGCAGATGCAGGGCGCGCGGGGCACGCTCGCTTTGTTTGATAAAGTTTATTCGGGGAAATAAAACTGTTAGCCGCGATTGCGCGGACCGCGGGAGGCGGGGGTCGGGGGGCGGAGGGCCGCGGGTGGGCGCGGGGCGAGAGGACTAGCCCGGCCGGCAGCTGCGACGCATCTGCCGCTCAGGTGGAGCTACATGCCTCGTCTCAAGGTGCCGACGTCGCTTTATTAAGCTAAGGATCGGCTCGAATGTAAACAAAACAATAGATAGACGTCTAACGCGTAATCAATGTCCTGCAGTCCATTGTCTCTCGAATTAGGTAGGATAGACGCGTACACGTCTTAGTTCCTAAGGTGTAACTACACCTGACATGACCTATATATTGCGCTTAAGGACTCGTAAGGTACAAAGAGATGGTAACAAAGAGATCGCGTACGGCCGGATAATACGTGAATGTAGGAACAATGATAGTTTTAATAAAGCAAATTCCGGTAACATTCTCGACTTAAAGCCCTGACAACCGTAATAGGAGATTTCATCCGAACAAAAACTGAAATATAGACAGTGGCTGTTTCAGTTCCATTTACGGAGCTGAAAAATGAAACAGTTTCGGGCTCATCGTTTTACGGACAGTTCATGCTCGAATGTAAATACATAGGCATCTATGTAAAATGTAAAAATCAATACTCAGGTTTATGTACTACCGGAAAACGAGCTGTCGGCCGTATGTATCAACTACTAACAGATGTACAGCTATCCATGTAGTGTACACCGTGTACATAGTTTCCTACCTACCGCCTTGTGGTGGTGTATGAGATTTCCGATAATCCCCTTCAAAGTCAGGTTCTATCGTCTCAAAATAAAGGGGAGTTCTCATTGTGTGTGCATGCAAGTTCCAAGATGCAGGGGCAGGTTACACAATGGAAACTGGAGTGGATGTCGACCGTGTGCACTTGCTTGTTCAGGCGGGTGTCGTTTCCGAAACTATGCTCAATATTTGCGAGACGAGTTTGGACTGGTAGACTGGTAGTGTCCTTTATTGAAACTTTGCGATGATAAGTGAAGAATCGTTTCGTCCTTTGTGTTGTTTGGGGGACTTGTATGGTGGAAGGTATTAACAAATCGAAATATTGTAAAGCGTGGATCGAGAAGAAATTACAAGAAAACGAAGATAGAGTGAGGAAAAAAATACTAGTTATAGGATTTGTGATTAGAAAGAAAAATAGAATTAAAAAAAAATGGTGGAATCGTTGATTGGTTGATAATTAGCATGCACGTATTTAGCGATTTGGCATATGGAGGACCATCGTCGACCTTCCCTCAGTCTGCAATACTTAGTAATTTCAGAAAGAACAACTCAATACATCTTGCTTGATAGTAGTTTCAAACCCAGGACTCCGCGCTCAGCAAACGAACTTGTGACCACTACACCGAAGAGACAATACTAATTTATTTTTCCGTGTAATCTGTAAAGTGCAAGACTTTACAAATTACAAGACTAAATATTGACATAATATTGACTTGCAAGACTAAATATTTTTGAGCATACTATTTGCAATCTGAAAAAAATAATTAATTTACTATTAGTCAAGCTCAATTGGTGGCTAATGGAGTATCACACTTATCAATCACAATTCGGAAGATTTGAGAGACATTCGTAACACATGACTTAAGCTTCATACTATTTTTTTGAAAAAATAAAACCGTTTGAAAAAAAAAATTGTCTGCTGGGCTACTTAAAAAACGCGATGAATGTTGAATTGATAAAATTAATTAACATTGAGATTGTGATTGTGGTACGCAATTACCTACCCCGATGAAATAGCATACAATAAATGTATATTTATTTATTTAAAGTTCATGTACAATAGTGGTACATAGGCGGACTTAATGCCATTAGGCATTCTCTACCAGTCAACCTTTGGGTTCAATAAGAAAACGCTGTGGTAGGGTACAAAATAACAATCTAAAAAAAAATAAAAAAAAATAAGTACTTATAGTGATACTAATACACATAATACATACATGATAAACTAATAAATATTATAACAAATACCAAAATATAAAACGAAAAAACCTAATAATAATTACCGTGACTCGACTTCAAATTGAGAGTTATTTATTCCGATTTAGATAGTGGTTACGTATATGTTATTTATACAATATAAACATACCGGTATAAGTATTGTAAAATTCATAAATACCACCACCGTCGTCGTAGGGCCCTATAATTCGATTTAACGCAGAAAGCCACTTTAAAACGTGGGCTTCGAACTAACGATATTTCCAACGAGAGCGGTTGATCAAGATACTCCTTCATCACGGGGTTCCGTAATTGACATAATTTAAGTGGGTATCCCGGCCCGGAGGAGTCAGTCTGTAGTCGATTCTGTGAGCCTAGCAAAAACGTGGCGGCCATAACGAATTTCAACATTAAAGTATTTAACTACGCCTGCCACGGTTGCGGGACTGTTCGAAAGAGATACCGCGGCCCTGGAACACAAAGGGCAAAGGAAGGAACATGGATGGGTTTTAGTCAGTAAAAGTCTGACACTCCCTCCTGCTCAGCCCAGAGCGGGAGGGGTTATTTGATGATTTACCAAACGAAAAAAAAAAAAAAAAAGTATTTACCTACTCGTGTGTTTAAAACTAATTTTTAAGACTTTCAATCACGTTGTCTGTATATTTTTAGTCGCAAAAATATAAAAATGTAGACATGAGCCAAACAACTTTTTTTTTTTTCAAAATATGTTACGGAATAAACTGAAAAATCGTTACGATATGTTCATGTTTGCGTTGTGCGTTCGTGCTAGGATCTTTGTAAGGAAAAATACAGGCAGGCAGGGTATTCTTTGTTCGTTCCCAGTTTTTTGGAATCAGCTTCAATTCTGTATGAATTCAGTGATGGAAAATAACTTGAGGAAACCGAAAAGGATGTCCTAAGACAAAAAAATCGCCTTTATGCCATATGAATCTGAGTAGTGATGAGTTTTGCGAAAGTGTTTGTTTCGTTTAATCATTGAACCTCGTCAGGAATGCACTTTACTTTAGCAAATCATTGGATCACTCTTGCTCAAAAAACGGCGAATAAAAAAATAATTGTGTGAAAACTATAGCATTTCTTTGAGCTAAAATTCGAAGACCCACCAACCCGCACTAAGTATTATTGTAATATTTATATCAGATAACTATGTTTTCATTTTAATGTAATGTTAAAATTCAAAACTGGGGCCTAAAATGGCTGCATTATCAGAATCATAATACGAATCACGTTAAAAACTTAAAACTCTTAACATGGACTTTGTGGTTATCACCATAAAGAACATTTTAAGAATTTTAAATTAAAAAAAAAAAAAAAAAGTACGGGGGCCTAAAATGGAAGCTTGATCAGAATCATAATACGAATCACGTTAAAAATTTAAAACTCTTAAAATGGACTTTGTGGTTATCACCATAAAGAACATTTTAAGAATTTTAAATTTTTAACGTGATTCATATTATGATTCTGATAAAGCTTCCATTTTAGGCCCCTGTTCCTTTTTTATTTTGCATGCTATTATTAAATTTGTAGCACATTTTACGCGAATAAGTACTTATAATAATCTCACGTGGTGGATTTTGATACACTTCCAGCGGAGGCCGTGTCTCATCCATCCTATATTATGCCATATTATCGGCAACATTCTGTCGAAATTTGAATGATCGGGTTTTGCACTTCAAAATGCCATTATGCCGCCTGTCACGGAATAATAGGATCAGTTATTCAACACCTGAGGCCCTAGCACGAGCCCGCGTTGTACACCTTACGTAGGTAATTACGTCAATTTTTGAATCGAAAATAATTATCCTATTGCATTTTAGTTTTTTTTTTTGCAACAAGCAGAATTAGTATAGATTTGAATAAATTCTTAAATTTATGAAAATACTAGCTAGGTCGGAAATTATCCCACGGGCACGTTGTAAATATAGCCTATGGCACTCCGAGATAATGTATCTTCCTATTAGTGAAAGAATTTTCAAAATCAGTTCAGTAGATCCAGAGATTACCTCCTTCAACCTCACAAACTTTACCCCACCACCACACCACCACCACTTTACTTTAGCTCTTTACAATATTATTATAAATTATAATTATATTATATTAAATAAGTAATAATTATAGATTATAATATGTGAAAGGAGTATTTTTAATCGACATATTTATTTAGATAGATAAGTCGCGCCGGTGGGCGGTGACTGAAAAGTTGTGTGGTAATCGGTTGTCGTGGTATGGGCATGTGATTTGATGTGATGCGGAGGAGTGACGAAAAATGTCTTGAAAAAAGTTGTGAGTATGAATGTGGATGGGTATAAGAGTAGAGGAAGACCAAAGAAACGATGGATGGACTGTGTGAATACTGATACGGCAAGAATAGAGGTTTCTGATGAGGTGACGAGTATAAGAGAAGTATGGAAGAAGAAAACATGCTGCGCCAACCACAAATTAATTGGGACACGTGTCAGAGAATAATGATATTTAGGAATTACGATACGTTTACACCGCGTGCTCGTGCAGGGGCCTTTGATCACTTTGATCTGGTAGTAGGTAGGTAGATACATACCTATAGGGTGACTGGTAATTAGTGACCGATACTTAAACACATGATTGTACTCATGATAACAAACAGCTTTCTCAAAGAAACTTTTTTTTCACTCATTCATTTTTATCCCAATAACACAACAGTCGTATGAAATTCGTTGTTAGCCGTGTGACGCCGCCGTTCTGTCTCCCACTGTGCTCTGCCTACCCACTGTTGCACAGTACGATAGTAATGAGACCGAACGGCGGCGTCACGCGGCTAACCGCTGATACAGGCGCGCGCGCGAATTTCATACGACTGTGTTACCGGGCTAAAGGTGAACGAATAGGTATAAAAAAGTTTCTTTGGGAAAGCTGTTTGTTATCATGATTATAATCACGTGTTTAAGTATCCGTCACTAATTACCAGTCGCCCTATAAAATAGTTTGCAAAAACATGTTTGACTTCTGGTTTTTAAGAGATATTTACAGTATATAATATGATAGGAATTTATTTTTTATAACTCACAATCTATTTAGATATAATTAAATTGTTTTTTTTAATAGTTTTGCCTTCCAGATTTTCAAAGGACACTATATTATATAAAAGCAGATATTTAAATAATAAAATTATGTAGATTATTTGCAAAACAGTGCTTTACCGTTACATGCACCCGTAGGTATCTATAAACAAGTCAAAGTGTTTACTTGAGTAAAAGTTATTATTTATGATACGATTTTTATCCTGTAGTTTAGTAATTGCTTGAAGTTGGAACTGTCATAAGTTAGAATTCTTAGCTTCGCTTTCTTTGACGGTCTTACTTCGTTTAAATTCTTGTCTATTTATTTTAATTTGACTATAGATACGAAAATAGACTTTTAGGCAAGCCCTTTCTTTTCTTTGGAAATATTCGTAAGTAAAATTTTATTTTTTGGTGACATGGTGTACATGAAACATTGCATGCAAGATAATAATGAGATACAGAAAAGTTCTAACATGTTCAACCGCATATTGTGGCATACAAATTGGTAGGAATAGATGGTGTATAAACCGTGATAGTATTCATCAAAATTACATTATAGAAATTTTGTAGGTACTTATTAAATCATCATTATTAATTAAAGGTTTCATTACAATTCAGCAAGCATATTGTCGTAGCGGACCAGGGCTGCTACAAAATGAAGGACTATTTTCTACTATACTATACCTAAACCGCTATTTCAATTCATTTATTCGTAAAAAAATTAAATTTTGTTGAATATAAACAACACACGCAATTTACATACAATTATAAGAACTAATAATAATTATTAGTTAGCATTCCAAGAAATTCAAATATAGTGCCAAACCGTTTCAAAATTATAATGTCAAACAATTTTAAATACAATTCAAACAGTTGTAAAAATAATGTCAACAGTTTTAAATATGACGCCACTAGATTTTATATTATAAATAATGTCACAAGTTAAACAGTTTTAAGTATAATGTCAAACAGTTAACTATATTATATTATAGCTATACTACACTATACTGTTAAGTTAAGCCCCAGATCACTTAGTCAGGTCGAAGCCGATGGTAAGCTTAGCTTTAGCATGTTGGCGTATATTCATATAGATAGGTAGAAATACATTATTGCTAAACCGTCATCCGATTAGTGTCAAAGTGGCAGGTAAGCCTTGTACTTATCTACAGATAACTGGCGCGAATCGGTAGGTAATAGTATCACAGCCTTACTCGGAAATGATTCGATCGATTAATTCAGCGATGGCTGTAAACAATAGGGAATATGGATGTAATTTTTTCTTCACTTAAATCAATAATATGCAGTACTATCAACCCAAAAAAATAATTAAAAGTTAATTTCAACTACTGCTTGTCGCACAAAAAAAATATTAAACTCCTAAAATTTTCTACGATAGTTCAAACGTCCATGACTATCGCGGCCATTCATGTCAGGACTTTGATGTCACTTACCTCTATCTGCCTTGTTTAAATCTAATTTTTTGCCCTTAGTAGATTAGTTTTACTAAAATGTAAGTGCTTTATGTAAGCAAAAATTGCAATAACAATATTATAGTAAAATCTTAGTGAAACTTTAAAGTACTTTTCAATTAAAAGTGTTTATGTGACACATGGATTTTGACGTCACTACCGGAATCGATGCGTTTTGTGTTTGCGTTCCGTTTCACCAAAAACACGCTAAATAAAATATTAAATTGTAAAATAAGTGTTGTATTAGAGAATTAAACAGGTGTACCACAATATTTTTATGGTCCAATACAAGGCATTTTTAGGAAATAAAAAAAGTTTTGTATTTCTTGCATATACCCCATTGACAATGGCATGAATGATGGGAATAATGACTGTATTGGTGAACTTCGAAGTATAATATAAATAAACGATACATAGTCGTTTAAATAAAGTTTGAAAGTACGACTCATGGCAGGACATTTTGGGTACGTGAAATTTAGGTATGTACAAACGCGAAACGCCAGCACATCAAACTATCCGAAACTAACAAATTTTCCCAAAAAACTTTGAATGTAATGCTTTAGCGATAAAGTTGAGAATTAGATGTTTGCCACATGCATAAACCGTGACCTAGGTTAGAACAAAGGATACTTTTTATCCTATTATGTTCTTGTCAATTCGTGTGGTATAATTTCCGACCTCTATGCAATCGAAACCGAGGGTAAAAGTTAGTATGCACAACGACCAATCAAGCTATGCAAAACTAAAACCTTCTGAAGGCCATTGTCACATATACGTGGCAAGCAAGCGCGTGCCCTGTTCGCCAAATTACAGAAATATGTGACAAAATGGCAGGTGAAATTGTAGCTTGGCGTGGAGGGCACGCGCGTGCGTTTATGCTCTGGCGTTCAAAAAGTTGAGCTGATCTGAGCACTTAATATCGTTTCCTGCGTGTCCTGTTGTTTGTTTATACAGGAACTGATGGACGCTACTGAAAGAGCCCCAAACTAGTAGCTCAGTTCTGGGCCGACACAATTTAGATTGCCAATATTGCCATTGACACGCTAAGAAGGAGAAGACTGGAAATGTAAAGCTTGATGTGTCGCCATGTGTACAACCATAATATGAAGTACACACAGATTGTTTCCGAGCTTTCAAAACACAGTAATTGAGTTTTCTGAACCACATCCATAACTTTGTTCAGTGAATACTGCCACCATGGCATAACTTTTAACGAGGTTTCCATAGTTTGTAAGCTAATTACCCTGGAGCCATCGATTAAGATTAGAAATACATTTTAGATATATAGATAGCCAGATAGAATTATACTCTTTATAATGTACACCATAATTATAAATTACGTATGATTGGTAAAACTTTTTGCAGAAAAATAACCGTCTTCTTAGGTGACACTAAAATGTGGAAAATAACTTTAGGAAGTCGGTGACTTCTGTTTGTGTTTTTGAATTTTTGCCAGCGACTTCCAAAAGTATAATTATTAAGTTAGTCGGTTATTTTTTTTTGAAAAAAGTTTTTAGTAGTGATCCCACAAATTCTTGTCATATCTAAATTTTGCTTTGTAACAAGAAGTTATGAAATTATCATAATTATCATCAACTTATGATAGCACGAAATAAATAGGTAGGTACCTACATAAGGGAGCTAACTCATAAACTGCGCAATCAAAGTTGATAAAATGTATGTGACGCGCACTTCCTCTACCAAATTAAAATAGAATCACTGCGACCGGCCTTGTAATCAAGGAGAAATCGGTGCCACCTCCTTTTTTAAAAGTCGGTAAAAAGTATAGACTTGTAGCGGCACTACGAAGAGAACTACAGCAACATAGAACAAAAAGTACTATAGTGCCATCTATGACACAGAAGATGAACTACTATCGGGGCAGTAGCCCACCAGAATTAACACCCACCGACCAGACGGTCGGTGGATCCTCCCTTTTCTATGGGGGATGAAGAACTTTACACCCTGTTCTTCATACCCCCAAAGACTTAGTGTAGACATATCTCGTATAACTGAATGTCCGTTTGTGAAACGTCAACGGAATATCGGGTCATCTAATGGATGCCATTGCATAACTGAATCACAGTACCTAGGTAAATGACGAATCACAGGTTACGGCGCAGCTTTATTGATGGCGCTATCATCAGATAGCCCTATCGATATTCCGCTATCTACCTCACCGACATCCTGATGGATGTGAAGTTGGTGACGACAAATTTTACCTACATAAAAGCACGCCCTGATTTTCCCTAAGGGTTTGGCACGGTGTACACTGTACTTTCGTCAGTTAGAGCCTATTGCCATCAACCGGGCCAAACCCCAATACGACTTTATGGCGCCAGGGATAGTCAATAAAGTTCAAAGTAATAAAATTTCAGGAAATCCCTCATCATAGAGTACACAATAACACAACAACAATCAAAACTATCATTTGAGGTGATATCGCGACGAAACATTTAAAGTGAAATATTTCAACTAACTTTTGGAGGCTACTAAGGCGGCCCATACACCTATAATAATATTGCGCAATGTTGATGATTGCACAATAATATGGAACATTTGGGGTAGTATTGAAGATTGCGCAATGATTGAGTAAAAGATTGAGGACTTTTAAAATTTATTGCACAATATTTATTTATTGTGTTTGTGTATGGTATATTGCCCAATATTTAAGTTATGACGAGAATGCTTGTTCAATGTACCTACAAATAGTCAATTAAAATTGTAGTGTAGTTAAGACTTACAGAATCATTTTCCTCATTGTCCTTTGTTCCTTGACGACGCGTTGGCCCAACACGTTTTTTCTTCCATTCTTCTCTATCAGCCGTCATTTACTCCTTTTTCTTTCATACAATGTCCTCACACAATCTATTCATCTTTTCTTTAGCCTTCCTCTCCCTCTCAATCCCGCAACATTCGATTTCATCACTCTTTGAGTCACTCACAAAATTAATAATAATAATAAATAATAAAAAACGTTTATTTATCTCCACAAATTACATCGTTGTTAGATATATAGGTTGACAGGTAGTTAGGCAGAAAATTGTAATTTGTGGGAGATCTGGAGTCTAAACTAAGCCTAGGCCTGTATTATAGAACTCCAGGCCCCCCATTACATCATAGATAGTTATTGTCAACGTGGAAATAGTGCGAAATTGGTGACGGTGTGTATACGTGTGTGTGTGTGTGTGTGCATACAAGTAAGTGTACATTTATTGCAAAATAAGTATTTTCATGAATATATATATGTAAATATACTTAGAGAATAATATATAATAATATGACTATAATCTTACCTACAATTATATGTATGTAAGTATGGACCGCTAAGCCTACTTACTTAGCTACCTCAAGTAATTTTTCTGTTTCCGTATAGTTTAACTTCAATAACCATTTCATAATTTTATTTTTACATTCAACTTTACTGCAATTTGCTATATTTAAAATTTTATTTAGTTTGTTGTACAATTCACCTCCCCGGAAAGGAAAGAATCTTTGCGCGAAGGAAGTACCAACCGCAGTCGTCCTACATACTGCGAAATTTCTCCTGGAGAGACCTATGCGTTTTCTGCCATCTTCGGGTAGGTTCGAGTGTTGGAGAAGAGCAGTAAGAAAGACGTACAGCTGTCGTACAGATAGCACCTGTGCTTCCTCATAAAGTGCTGAGGTGTTGAAAAGCCGTGGTTTGGATAAGCTTACTTTTATTATCATCCTTTGGGCTCTTTCTACTGTTATCAGTTTTGTTTTACATGCCCCGCCCCATGTGGTAATGCAGTAACCAATGATAGATTGCACCAGAGCCTCGTATACCATCCTCATCGTTTGTTTGTCTGCTACGTCACGGAGTCCTTTAAAAATGTAAGTGAGCTTCCGTATTCTTTTAGATAAAAAGCCAATGTGGTTTCCAAAAGTTAAATTTGCGTCAATTTCGACTCCAAGATATTTAAGACTTTTTGTAGGATTAATAATGGGACAATTACAGTTTGGAGTTGGAGGGAAATTACATTTATGTGCGAGGATATTGTAAGTAGTGAGATTGGCAAGTTCAGTTTGATTACGAATACAGTATAAAATGTATTTGGTTTTATCTTCATTTAAAGTTAGGGAGTTTGAAGATAGCCAGTGACACACAGTGTTAAAACCATTTTGCGCGAGATTAAAAAGCTCCGTCCACGAATCAGCGTAAAAGGTTAGGGCAGTATCGTCTGCGTATGCGGAGATGCGGCAATTTTTAATCTCAAGGGAACAGAGTTCGTTTATATAACAGAGGAAAAGAGTGGGACCTAGTATACTGCCTTGTGGCACCCCAAAATCAACTGGCAGTTCGTCACTAATGTGCTCTCCAATTTTAACTGATTGGGTTCTGTTTTTTAAATAAATAATAAAAAAAAAAATTATAAGCTTAAATTTTGCCTTACTTTTAACGAACCCGAAAAGCACTTGTTCTCCCCGTCATTGCGATTTTTTTTTTGTTCTGGTCCATACCTGGGAACTCTCTTGCTACGAGAGATATTGGAGGTCAAAGTCCCAAAATTTACACAAGTTTTTTTTTTAAATAGAATTTTAGCATGTTATAACTTTACTTTAGATACCTCCACGACCCCCGATACTATTCAATGCGTCCATCAGCGCAATGTTTTATGTGCGTTACATGGGGTCCTACCGTAAACCGTGATTTTACACCGAAAAATAAGAAAAATCGTTTCCCTGCAATCGATTTTGCGTTATTTAGTTTGATGTACAGAATGCTTGGTTGACGGCTTCGTGAAGGGTCTATTTACACCCTGTTTAAGCATGTCTGTAAAGTTTGGCCAACTATACTAATAATATTATAAAGAGGTAAAATTTGTAAGTTTGTATTTAGGGGGTAATCTCCGGATCTACTGAACCGATTTTGGAAATTCTTTCACTAATAGGAAGCTTCATTATCCCTGTGTGCCATAGGCTATATTTACAACGTGCCAGTGGGATAATTTCCGACCAAAACGCGAGCGAAGCCGCGGGCATCAGCTAGTTCTGTTATAAAGCACACCAACCAATCGATCAATCGAAGTAGGTGTAATATCAGCTTATTAAGTACTACCAACATAAGCCAAAAAGTCTACCTTCAAAGCTTCCTACTAATTAATAAGCTCAATGTTCACGATTCTCGGTAAACGGCAATCCTCTTAAAGAGCTCGTCATATTACCTTGCAGAAAATACCTATTAAAAGTTGTACGGTCTTACTAGAATCCACTCTTCATAGCGCAGAACTTCATACTTGTTACGAGATGTATTAGTAAGGTTTCGAAACTTTGCAGCCTTTGCTAAGAGGGTTTTCTAGTTATTTGTTGATTGCAGCTATTGCAAGTTGTGAAAGAGATTTCTTAGTTATGTTGGATTTAGATTAGTTGTTTTTAAATAAGAATCATTTATTTGCATAAAATACCAATTATAGAATAAAATAGAATGCTTTATTTACTAAGAATGTAGGTAAAAAACAGAATACAATAAATATCTAAGGGTGCCCATATAAAAAACGTGTTATTTTTTAGATTATGTTACGGAACCCTTCGTGCGCGAGGCCAGATACATTACATATGTACATTCTGCCTTTTAGGCATGCAAAATTAATATAAACATTATAACATTAAAAACAAAATAAAAAATTAACAAAATATAAACAATGGTGGTGTGTGCACAAACCATGTTTTGCCTGTTTAGGGCATGCATCATTATCAAGGTATTCCTTATTTTGTTTAATAAAATCATTGTTTAGGACTAATTTTAAATTAAATAAGTACCTTATAATAGAACTACCTTTTTGTTTGACCCTGTTGCGCCAGAAGTAACTAAAGATCGATTCTTAGGTGTCCGTCATTTGTTGTTCTCTTTCTTTTCTTCTGTTCATTTGTTGAACTCTTTTGTCTATACTCGTACCTAGAAAAAAGTAGAAATTAAGGTTTAACTTTAAAGTAATATAGAAATGTTGGTTTTTGTCTTTTATGTAGTGTTTTTATCCTAATAACGGAAAGTTTTCAAAAACGCACTTAATGGAATAAGATTAAAGCAAAAAATAGAGTGTTTTCTTTGTGATCTGAACACGGCAAAACTCTCCGATTATCCACTATCACTCTGTTGTCAAAATAAAAAAGTTTTAAAACCATTTTCCGAGACTCTGCCAAGAATAAAATCCCTGACATTTTTGTGAAGTGAAAAATTCAATGCGAAATCCGAACTGTATGTCGACGACGCCCTCATAGCATGAAATAATGAAACCTGCAGGACTGACAAAAGAATTGGACGACCATTTTCGAATGTGCGAAAGCAGTCCCTTTTATAGGATGTCATCGATACACAACGGTATGAATGGGACGAAACGAGCAAATTGAGTTTGTATATGTTTGTGAATGCTTTACAAATATGTTAGTGGGGTTAAAAAAATGTTGGTGGGGAAATAGGGCAAAGGTACATCCGGTATTTGAATTGAAAATTTTAAGTTGAGAACTAGTCAAAAATACTCGACTACTTGAGGATGATGTCTTGGGTTCGATTCCCGGATCGGGTAAAGTGCTATTGGGTTTTTCCATCAGGAATTTCTCAATAGCAGCCACGGAGTCTGGATCCGTGCCCGGTTGATGGCAATAGGCTCGCCCCCTATTACATGGAACTGAAACATAACTGGCTAAATGTGGGTGTACCTACTAATAAGTACACCTCTGCGTAACTTTATGGGGATAATTGACGTGATTTTATGTTAAGATGAGTCTTATTTCAGGTATTGTATTGTATTGTATAGCGGGCTGGTGTCCGCAACTCCACGTCTGAGCGCGTATTTTGCGTGCGGGTGGGAAATTTATTCGATCCACCCTAGGTCCCCGAGAAAGGCCAGCAGCGCCTTGATGTTGCTGGTAATCTCGCGGAGAGTACCTGGGTTACCGAAGTACTTTGCCCTGTATGTTGCAACCTCTGGACAGTGCAGAAGCACGTGGGCTGCTGTCTCGTCCTCCTCCATGCAGGCTCGGCACAGGGGGCTGTCTGTGACTCCTATGACAAAGAGGTGTTTATTAAAAGAGCCGTGTCCAGTGATGGCGGCTGTAACTGTGCGCAGTTGTAGTTTGGTCAGCCGAAGCGCTCGTTTCGTGAAGCGGCCATCGATAGCAGGAAGTGCTTCCTTGGCCTGCCTGCACTCACCATGGTCCTGCCATAGCTTGTGGTGTTGTTCACTAGTTCGTTTCCTTTTTCAGGTAATAGGTGGCATATAAAATTCTCTTAATTTAATTAAGAGAATTTTAAAGAATGAGAATTTTATTTTATTTTCGACGACACTACTTTCCGCCTCGCTGCTTCTCTACGCCTAGGTGCCGCATTATGTTCTCCTCACCGCTGTCACTGTGGTGAAGTTGTCAACAGCCTCGGACATCACGGCCTGTCATGCAGCCGAAGTGCGGGCCGTTTTGCACGGCACGCGAATTTAAATGACATCATCCGACGAGCTCTTGTCACCGTCGGCGTTCCAGCTATATTAGAACCCAATGGCTTGGCACGCGACGATGGCAAGAGACCGGACGGGATGTCTTTGTTTCCATGGAAGATGGGTAGGCCTTTAGTGTGGGACGCAACATGTGTCGATACTCTTGCGCCATCCCATCTTCCTAGCTCATCGTGCTGTGCTGGGGCTGCCGCTGCGGCTGCAGAGAACCTCAAGCGGCGTAAATATAGTAACCTCATTGGTAACTATATTTTCGAGTCGTTTGGGGTTGAAACTCTAGGACCGTGGGGTCCGAGCGCTCACAGCCTTTTCAAGGATATTTCTAAACGTTTAGTTGACACTTCCCGTGACCCAAGGGCTGGCTTTTACCTTGGCCAAAGGCTTAGCGTTGCCATACAACGTGGCAACGCCGCCAGTCTCTTGGGTACATTACCAGTTGACAGCGTTGAGGAGGAGTTTTTTGACGCCATTTTTTAAGTTTGTTGCTAGGTTATTTACTTTAGGTTATTTTAATTAATAAGTCTGTATATTATGTATATTAATATTCTTAGCAAGTACTTAAAATATTAGTTTACTGTACTGATTAATATTTATTAGATGTTAATTTCTTTATAAAAGTAAATATTTGATTTAATTTGATTTTTATTTGTTTGGTCTCATTTTTAACCCCCGACGCAAAAAGCGTCTAACATAGGCATACTTTTATTTTAGAAAAATAAGAAGGGTTCCGGGAAAAATATTAAAACCCATGAAATTCAAACTCAAACAAACTTTATTCTTTCTTTCTTTCTTTCTAAATTGTTAACAAAATCTGATTCAAAGCGAAGTAATACTTTCAGGCGAATGAAGGTCGCGGGCAGCAGCTAGTGAAATATAAAAATATCGACGGCCTAGAAGATAAATGTGCTAAATACAAAACTTTGATAATGTAATATTTTATTGCCGAATGTATTAACCCTTCGTGTGCCGGAACGTAGATCTACGCTAGACACTATGACTTTTTAATTGTGTCTTTATACTCGGCATACAAGAGGTTAAATTAGCATGATTACGGATCGCACTTATCCAAATAACATTATTCCGCATCTTTCTGTCTAGCATGTATTTCTATGTTTTGAGTTATAGTATCTAGAAGTTTTGAATCAATAAAAACAGTCCTCCTGAAAAATTGGTAGGTCAGTAAAGTAATTAGCATGTTTGTCTTCTAGACCACCGATATATGAGCCGTCCGTTCGAGTCTGTATCAACTCAAACAACATTGATGCACGTCTTGCGTCAAATTGGGGCACCGGACGGAAGACGTAGTATTCTCGTATTTCAATAGGACTGTACGTCTTAGGTGTTGCAGGTACCTCTATAGCTACTATAGATTTGTAGTTTCTACCTATGTGTACCTATGTGTATGTGTACGTGTAACTGTATGTATTATGGCATGTACTGTGTTATTGACGTGTAAGCACATGAACGTACGGAATTATAGAACAAAATTTGAAGTGAAGAGTGCAGACATACACATAACATTACGCTTGTAATACACGAAAGGTTAGGCAGAGGTGTACCTAATAGCACACCCACATTTCGCCAGTTATGTTAAAGTGTCATGAAATAGGGGGCCAGCCTATTGCCATCAACCGGGTCTATATCCATACTAAGGAGTCTGGAACCACGCAACGGTACGGTTCTGGCAGCCACGGGGCGGCTACTGAGAAATAACTGACGGAAAAACTCCAAAAACGCTTTACCCGACCGGGGAATCGAACGTGGACCTCTAATCATCGAAGTGTTAAGTAGAGGTGTATCTTTATAGAATATCTGCAATTATCATTATCTTCTTGCCCTTGCCCCATTCTACTTCCGGTCGGGTTACACGTTTTCTTCAGACGGACGGACGGACGGGGGGAGGCTAGGTTCCCGTTGGTTACCTTTCGGGTACGGAACCCTGAAAAAAGTAGTCTTTTTATATAGTAACTTGTTTGTACAGTAACTAAATAGTGCGTATATCAAAGCACGAGTTTCAGTTTGTCGCGCTTGCGTGCATTCAAACTATGGTGAGTCGCAGTACTGTCTTGTAGCAGAAGCGTTAATCGCACACCCGATTGTCGACCTTATTCATACCTATCGTTTTTCACACAGTCCCTCCTCTTATAGACACAGCTATACTTTAAACTATCCTCACATTTCCCAAAACATCCAAGCCCTATATAACTTTGTCAAGCGTAAACGTAAAGCCTTGACGAAGGTGTAGTTTAAATGGGGTGCGTCCATTTGAATTGAGTCACAAACATTCTGCTTTCAAAACGAATCAGCGTCTATATCGTTCGCTGAAATGGGACGAAGAGACAATGTTGGGACGACGGACTAAGCTCTAGGGGTGAGTTTTTAGGGTTCAGTATCTCAATCGGCAAAACGGAGCCCTTATAGGATCACTTTGTTGTCAGTCTGTCTGTCAAGACCCTTTTTCTCAGGAATGCGTGGCGGTATGAAGCTGAAATTAATACCAAAGCGAGATCCCTTTGGTATTAATTTCAGCTTGATACCGCTACCCCTTGGAGCAATGAAAAAATCAAACTTGTAAGTCAACGCAATCAAAAGATATGACTGGTTATGTTGCATATTATGCGATTTGACAAGGGAATCAAAACGTATAGGGTACTTCCCTTTGACCTAGAATAGAATAGAAATAATTGATTTGCATTGAATTTAGGTACATACGTGAGTTGTTACAGTAATTATTGGCTCCTGGTACATTCTACCATTTGGCATGCAAAAATTTATACTTTCAAACAATTATACAACTTAAACTAAAAGTTTTCCAAAAAAAAAACAAATCTAAATTAAAGTAACATTATTATGTTACATAATACAATACAGCTATATTTAAATACAATAACCTAGAATCATGAAATTTGGCAAAAAGCATTGGCAACTGTTGTTTGTTTTCAATTAGATAATACAAATGGGCATAAATATTCTTTCACGTGATCAAGTACGTATTAAAAATACTTGAATATTATTTAAAAATACTTGTATCATACAACTGTTATTTGTTTTCATTTAGATATAGATATTAATAAAAATGGGCGGGTTCTTCAATGCACACCTTATTGGTCAATACACAGATAATGATTCGATTCATTCTTTCGGCTTGACCGTTTCCACGAGGTATTCCTGTTGTTATTGTAATATGCTCTATTTACTCTTCCTGACAATAACTTTCAAACTCTTTCATGTGAATGCTGTTCCTCTGTGAGTCACTATATTATTATACGTCTGGGGTTTCCATAATCCCTTTGATGAGGCCTTAAATTCAAGGCATCCACAGGATTAGACCGGTTAAGCAGTAACCAACCTTATAGGCTGAACTGCGAGACGCCATTAACAAAAAATAAGGGCATAAATATTCTTTCACGTGATTCAAGTACGTATTAAAAATACTTGAATATCATAGTTTGTGGTTGATTAAAAATACCCACTTTCAATTACTGTTCCAAAAGATCTTCTGTTAGTTATTATCCCCGTATCAAAAATTATCTAACTTTGTAAAAACAATGTTTTGATTTTACTAAGTCCGCTACGATTTCTCGTAGCTAGTGATGTATTGTGCTACGACGGCGTAGCAGCTACGCCGATCAGCGTATCAGTGATTTGACCAGCTACGAAAAGAAAGCAAGGTGGAGTTATACAGCCATCCAGCACATCAAGCTACTACAATCTGACAAATTTCTTTAATATATTTTCAACTTTATCGCTAAAGTATTAGGTTCAAGCTTGACTGGGAAAATTTGACTGTTTCGGGTCGGGGCCTTGATGTGCTGGCGTCTATACATTGTGATGCGTAAAGGAGCGGTCTGACTTGGCTAGACAGCAGAAACCGCGGACTTTGACAGATATCACCGCAAATTTACTAGCCTTTTATTTTTTTATCAGTTACTGCCTCGTTGGTCTAGTAATCACAATACACGTGTCGCGACTGCTGAGCATGAGATCCTCGGTTCGCTTCCCGGGTCGGAAAAATTGCCATTGGGTTTTTCTATCACGAATTTTTCAGTAGCAGCCACGGAGTCTGGATTTGTGCCTGGTTGATGGCAATAGGCTCGCCCCCAATTGTGTACGGCTCTACCAAACCCTTCGGGGATTACAGGCGTAATGTTACGTATGCTAAATAAAAAATACAGGTTTAGTAGCACTGTTCTTTCTGTTACCTAGTAAGCGCTGCAACGTGACAGGGCCGTGGCCGAATGTATATAGGCACTGAAGCTTCGTCGCCGGTCCAGGCACGAACGTGTGTAACGAGTTCAAAATGTAAACACCGATATTTTTTTGAGGGCGCTTTCCGTTCACGTCCCAGGCACGGCCCTGATATGTGTGGATAGTCCTTAAGGCTAATTAAATTTGCAATTTTTCTTCCCGTATTTCCTTTGAATTCTTCGAAAGCGACAAGTATGTATGTATGAGTTATTTGTAGTTCTTCTTGTTCTTCGTGTCGCTGGGATTTTATTTTTTTATTTATTTTTTATTTTGTTAGATCAAAACTTCGTTACCTCCACCGCGTCGTCGGTGGCAGCGCAAAGGTCACCTCGGCTGCATGTTTATGTGCTAAGAGGGCAGGATAGGAGGTGGAGCATAGTTTGCGACACAGCTCCACAACCACACCCCGCTGCTGTATCATTGAGTTAACCCCACTTGACGAGGTTGGAGTTACATCTTCCTACTTGAGTCCGGAGACGGTTCAAAGACTTTCAGGTGGACCACGGAAGGTTAGACCCTGCAGGAATATGCTCACTTGGTGGTAAGTAGTGAGCGGGAGGGGGGCAGCTATTTTCCAACAGCTTACTTCGGGTGTCACCCGGATTTCCAGATAAGGACGCTGCGGTTTTTAAAAAATTGTGCCTGCTTTGAACTTAATTGCGCTAATTGTTTACTTTACTTTTAACGGAATTTAATTCAGTCATAAACATACCGTGAAATGAACTTAAAGAATTTCATTACAAAATGTGTACGCAGCTAGATGCAATCAATTTTTGAACAACGAAGGAAAACACACTCTATCGTTCAGAGATATGCTTGGAAATGGAATGCAGAGAACTGTAATAGGAGATGAATCCGATGCGTAGGTGGTCCATGTTGGGAGTTTAAAAGGGACTATTCCAATTACGTAACATGGACTGCATAAACGTTGAATGCATGATCATTAAAACTGAAATGAGCGAAGTAAAGCCTTTTAGGACATAATGAAGATACATTTCCGCGTAAAACACACAGTGAGGGTTCCATGAAAATGTAAATTAAAATTTTCGCTGAAAACGTGGATTTAATATTCATAATAGTTGTAGTGAAAATAACTGCGGGCGGCGCGGGCGTATCGATCTATATGTCGGAGACGGTCATTGGTACGGGCTTAAAATGAATCACAAGTACACGGTGGTGACATCACGCAATCTACTTACAAGGCTACCTACACCACAGTGTCACTTGTTACAGAGTCAAGATGGTAAACTCTGAGCCAGGACGACAGTCAGTCAGTGTCTGATTGCGGCCGAGTTAAGACCTCTTGGAACTGTACCAGATTCATTGTGCCCCGTGTTATTCTGCTAAGTTGTAATCTCAAGTAATTCGTTAGTTTTGCTAGAAACAGTCTATCGCTCAGTGTCTTTTCATAGCACGAAACCCATCGTCTGCCCACATAATGCAGAAGCCTAGCGGAGTAAATCCTGACACCCCGACATATACAAGTACACATGGAGAGCCTTTGACCAGCACCCCGCCATTTTAAATTCATTCTGGCTTCAATTTGTGACAGAACAAAGAGGTGTTGTGGGAGTACATTATAACTCAGTATTGACGGCTTTAAAATTTTCCACGCTTGTTCATTAAAATCGGACCGTGCTTCGGACAGCATATTAACGTACTCATTAACACTTAAGTTGAAGTCGTTGTTCGTTGGTTATCGCGTTATGCACGTGTGAGAAAAATATTGAGTATGAATGTAGATGGCTGTAAGAGTAGAGGAAGAACAAAGAAGCAATGGATGGACTGTGTGAAGGATGATATGGCTAGAAAGGAGGTGTCTGTTGAGATGACGAGTAATAGAGAAGTATGGAAGAAGAAGACATTATGCGCCGACACCAAATAAATTGGGATAAGGACAGACGAATCATGATGAAGTCCTGTTCAATAGCCGGTTTAATCAGGTATTCTATACATTTAGATATACCTTTTCGACAGATGATTTCATGTTGATGTCACCTGTCATGTTTTCCGATAGTTCCGATAGTTAGTGTCATTTCAGATTCGACTTCGCTAACAATTCGCTACAAAATGGTTGTCAGTCAACTGGCATTCAGTTGATTATACCTCTCATACATTTGCATGTATGTATGTGTGAAACATGCGTAACTTTACAATTTTCCGGTGTGTGGTACAAGACACTATTAATCGATAATTCAAAGACACAACTTCTATAAAAAAAACACCTTTTTTTAGGCCTATAATTCCGATTAATGTTCAAAAAGTTGTAAAACTAATTTTTGGTTGTTTTGAATTCAATAAATAGTCATTGTGTTGGCAGCGTGACTTAACTATTTATTGAATTAAATTCGCGTTTTGACAGCTCATCTTCTATTTAGCATTTTCCCAGCATGTTGGGGTCGGCTTCCAGTCGAACCGGATGCAGTAGAATACCAGTATTTAATATGAAGCGACTGCCTATCTGACCTCCACAACCCAGTTAGTAGGTAATCGGTAGCTAGCCTCTCAGGTCACTGACTACCTGTAACGACTGTCAAAGATCTACAAATAACAGCCGGGACCAACGGCTTTTCCTGCTTTCCGAGACACGGAGGAAACACGGTATGTAATGGGTGGTCACCAATCCATGGCAATATTTTAGTGTTGTTTCTTTTGTTTTATTTTATTTTTTATTGTTTGTCCTGTGTAATCCAATAAATACTTTTTATTTATTTATTTCTTTACGGTAGACCAACAATAGCCGTCTCGGGCACTAGCCCACCATGCACAACACCGGTCTGGTTGGAGGATCGTCTTTTCTATAGAAGATAAGGAACTTAGTCCCTGTTCCTTGTTCCTTGTATGTCTGTAAACTGGTAGCCTAACAAGTAAATACAGAAGAGGAAAACTTTGCAAAAAAAAATAGAGCTCTTTTAATGCATCGGTATTATACCAGTCAATGTGATTAGGTTCCTACCTTCATAAACTATTGTAAAAAACCATTTACGAAATGAAAAACCCGCGACACAAAGAATGTCTAAAAATGTAGAACATGCAATGTCCTATTATTGGGTACTAACAATTCGCCCGCGACTTCGTCCGCAAAAATTGTGATAGCTCTGCCAATATGCATGCTAGTATAAACACAATTTATAACCTATAACATTCACGGATAATGTAGATTTCTACCAGTGTAAGATTTTTTTGGAATTGGATCATTAGTTCCAGAGATTACCCCCTACATACAAACTTACAAACAAATTTTACCTCTCTATAATGTTATACCAGCTTTTGCCCGCGGCTTCGCTCTCGTTTTGGTCAGAAATTATCCCATGGGCACGTTGTAAATATAGCCTATGGCACTGGGGAATAATGTAGCTTCCTATTAGTGAAAGAAGTATCAAAATTGGTTCAGTAGATCCTGAGATTACCTCCTACAACCTCACAAAGTCACAAACTTTACCTCTTTATAATTTTAGTATAGATTAAGAATAGACTGATAACCGTACTATAAGTATCTGAAAGACTATAAAATAGACACAATACATATCTCAGAACCTGTAACTTTCCTCTCTAAAAACCTCGACATATCCTCGAACTCCCAGCAACATGTGCACCTGAGCAAGGACACACAGATCACAAGGCATTCTCGACATAATCGCAGCGCAGACGACGCATCAATCAGTAAGATTGCGTACGTGACTCCGGTGATCCCTCATTCTGCCAGATACAGCGTCATAGTTGCCGTGTTTCACTCGTGTAGTTTGCTTAGGACATGGATTTAGTCTTGAAACTGATTACATGAGGATATCAGTTTCTAAGTCAGCATCTGCCTTTTTCAACTATTTTGGGGTCGCCAGCCGGCTTCCAGTCTAACCGGATGCAGCAGAATACCATTATTTTATATGGAGCGACTGCCTATCTGATCTCTACAACCAAGTTAGTATTGGTATGATACCCTTACATATCAGTGGCGAAGGTTCCATACAACCCGATTCCTACCGGCTTTGAAAAATGGCACAGTCAGTATTTCATAGTCAAATAATAAAATCGCAAGATAATAATATGTACTCCGGCTTACCTCTTACAAAAATTGACCCTTCGCTTGCTACACATCATAAGAAAGGATGCAAGGCTTATGTCCATGCAGTAGACGATTTCATTGTCTACTCGAAGACGGTCCATAATTATTCTCCAAATGGCAATACCAATAGGGAGGTCTTTAAGACTGGTAGTCAGACTTTCGGGCCACTGACTACCTGTAACGACTGTCAAAGATCTATAAATGACAGCCGGGACCTACGGCTAAACGTGCTATCCGAGGCACGGAGGAAACTCGGCAGGTATTTTTTTTTTAAATGTTTTTATATCGTTGTTTATAAGGAATATTTAAAAATGTAATTAATTTGTAAAAAAGATAAATATAATAATAATATACCATTTTATTATAGGCAACTAAGGCCCATGGCGATGAGAGCACCGGTGGTCTATTGAAGGCGGCCCTGACTTACGAACAGTAAGTCGTGGGTTCGAACCCAGGCAGGTGCATTACTTTGTGTAATTTTTTTCATCACCACTGCTCTCAAAACGGTGAAGGAAAACATCGTGAGGAAACCGGCATGTCCTAGAACTAAACATTCGAAGATCACATATCTTCGAATGTTTAGTTCTAGGACATCTACCAACCCGCACTGGGCCCGCGTGGTGGATTATAGCCCATTCCCTCTCATAGAGAGGAGGCCTGTCTCCCAGCAGTGGGAACATTATAGCATGATTATGCTTATGCTTAAGGCCCATGGATAAAATACACAAAATAATCTTATACAATACAATACATATTAAAAACCTTAAAATATGACTATACACATAATGCTGTCGGCGTCGTAATGGATGGCACCCATCCACAGGCTACTTAACCTTGAAGACGGACCCGTGCGACTGTTATTATTTACGAGCTCCTCACATCAGTTACAAAGTTTAAACATAAAACGTAAACTCTCGCCTCTTTACCATTGGGGTAGGTAGAAACTACGGAAAGTCACTCAAACGATCCTTACATACGTACCACTTCGTTGGCCTCTTCGCAGTTCATACATATTATGGTCGTACGTGTATACGTACGCTGGTTGCGAGGTTGCTGGTTGCTGGTTGCTGGTTGAGTACAATACACCTTTGACCTTTCTGGAGATGATCAAGTCAGTAAGTAAGTATAATGTCAGAAGCCTGCCAGGGTTGCGGGACTGTTCCAAAGAGATACCGCGGCCCTGGAACACAAAGGGCAAAGGAAGGAACATGGATAGGTTTTAGTCAGTAAAGTCTGACACTCCCTCCTGCTCAGCCCAGAGCGGGAGGGGTTATTTGATGATTTCCCATCCGAAAAAAAAAAGTATAATGTCAGAAGTCATATATTGATCAAAATATCGTGATAAACTATTCAACCGATTCATAAGTGCAGAAGCGAGCGAAGCGCACTCGGTATCCTTAAAGCAGGCGTTGAATCTGAAACAACCAGAAAAATAATAATAGTTATGACTAACTCTAAAAACTAATTTTTTTCCTTAGCCTGTAATGTCCCACTGCTGTGCAAAGACCTTACCCATGTCACAAATGCTTCTAAGTCGTCACTAATGAAATAACTTTTTTTATTTAACAACTAAGCAGCAAAAAACGACACTTCACTTCGTTTAATTTTGATGCGTCGATAGTTTTTGTTACAGAAACGGGGCCATTACAGTTTCATGTCTTTCACAAAAAGCCTGTCTATGGCGTTATGTAAAAACGGACCAATTAGATGTATTCAGACAGATTGAAAACTAGCCAGAATAGAATATTGCTTTTTGCAACGTACCGTGTAGTATCGACGACGAGAAAGCTTTACCTGCCAGACACGACACGCCATCTGTCGGGAGTATCAGGTAATGCTTTTAAATAAAATGGCTTAGTCTTATAAAATAATGGGTTTTAGTTGTTTGTCGTAACAGCTATTAATATCCTGAAATATAGGTAGTACTAAACTACAGCTACAGTTTGGTTGGCAAAACGAGTTACTTACATTTGTTATAACAATAGTTATCAGTTTTTCGAAGTTTCTTTGCAACTTAGTATTGAAAATGTTCTCGAGAGTTTATTCAAGATATCACCCTGACAAGATCTTGTTTTATGATTTTACATTTTAAATAATGTGTTCTTTTATGAAAATGAAAACCTCTCCTACGTAGGGTGTGTTATATATTGCAAATTAAACAGTATTTATAGAATCTAGCAATTAATATCAAAACCTACGACTTAGAGCATATACACATTAAAATACCACCGAATACTAGGATAATAGTTGGATTTATAGAAAGAAAGATAAAATATTTATTTGTCGCAGGGACATGACGTGCATACAAAATGACAAAATATAACAAAAAACATACAACGCATAGCAAATATTTATACATTCAACGGGAGAGAACAAAAAAAAAAAGTATTTAAAAAATAAGGGCGCGGATTAGCTCATTCAAACAAAGAAATAACTATAACACACACAAAAAACAAACTTTTCAGATTTGTCATATTACTAGTAGGTTTTTTTTAAATTCATATTTATATCTTTATTTGCATTCCATAATGTGTGAAGATCTTACAATGGGCTTAAAGCTAAGGTACAATTACGGACCCCGTAGGGCACAGCAAAAAGTAAAAAAAACTTATATGTGAAATAAAATTAATACAATTTTAAAACATGTTCTTAATATTGATTAACTAAATAATAACATTTTATTAAGATCTGTTGAAAACTTATGACATAATATTTATTTGGTGATAATTGCTTTTTTTTTAATTTTTTTTAATCCATCTATTATTTTGTTTCAAAAACACACATCCAAAACCTGAACGCATAACGGAATAAATCATCCATTAGTTGAAAACTCATCGGGATTGGAAGCCAATAAAAATCCAGTAATTTTCAAACTGAATTACTAGTTGAGCCAGGTTAACGCTGCAATGTATAAAATAATCCGAGCTCGAGTGCTTCGTGTTCGCACTGAAGCCTAAAAGCTCCGAAACGCGTTGGAAATTATTAGAGATTTTCGTACTCGATTGGATGGTTCCAACATAATCAATAAAGCATACCCAAATATGTATTACCTATAACATCAGTTTGTGGACATTGCGTTAAAAAAAAACACGCGACGAAGATAACTACAGCTTATATAGGGTGTAAACGGACCGTCCACGAAGCCATCAACGAAGCATTATGTACATCAAACTAAGTAACTTTACGCAAACATTATTCGTGGGAAACGACTTTTTTTGGGGGGTGAAAAATCACGTTTTACGGTGGGACTCAATGTAGCCGACTCAAACATTGTGCTGATGGATTTATTGAACAGTACAGGGGTCGTGGAGGTGATTAAAGTAAAAATCTTACAATAAAAACCTGTATTTGAAAAAAGTTGAAACATTGACCCCCAATATCTCCGTAACGAGAAGGTTCCCAGGTATGTTCTAGAATAAAAAAGGATCGCAATGACGGGGAGAACGTCTTTCGGCTTCGATAAGGGTCTCCACCCTTTATACCTTACTTCTAGTAATAATTATATTCTTTACAAACTGTATAAAGACTTAAAACATTCAAAAGTACAAGTATCAAAATTGGAAAAACGATTACAGGACGTCAAAAATTTCAATTCGAGAACCCGGATAGGGATATCGCTAAGCGGTTGCTCGAATTTTCACGTGACCAGAGGATGGACTTTTTTTTGGCCAAAGAATCACTATTGCCAGCCAACGTGGCAATCGTGGCCTTCTGGGCAGTTTTTCTGTTGTCAGCGAAGCGGGAAAATGATTTGATATACAAAAAAAGAACATCTCCATGCTTGAAATCACCAAAGGGTTAGTTAGAGGTGTACCTAATAGTCCACCCATTTCACCACATAGACATTCTGTGAATAATGTACATAATTATATTCTGAAAGGGGTTCTTGCTCACAATTATTTGATTTTGTATTTAATTTAATCTTATTTAAAAATCATAAATAAAAAAAATATATAATATGTTATGTAACTTAATTTAATATAATTCGAATTAATCACTTCACTACATAGTATAAAACAAAGTCGCTTTCTCTGTCCCTATGTCCCTTTGTATGCTTAAATCTTTGAAACTACGCAACGGATTTTGATGCTTGGTTTTTTTCAATAGATAGAGTGATTCAAGAGGAAGGTTTATATGTATAACATTGCACCCGTGCGAAGCCGGGGCGGGTCGCTAGTCGCTATAATAAAATGTAACAATAAAATGTAATAATATATAGTTATAATAAAATCTAACAATGTAAACTTTAAAAAAGAAAAAAAAATGTACTTACTTAATTTAACTGGCAAGAAATAAAAGGCTTTTTTTATTTATATTCTGAGATAATCACAAAACAATTGACCAAATAACAAATTAAAAATCGTAAAAAGGATGATGGGTTTTACTGGAGATTTATTGAACTTACCGTATTTACCTGTACAACAAATCAAACAAAGAACTACATTTAAACACCAAAAAATCAAATTAAATGGGTAAACTACTTACATATTAAGAAACCGAGGCCCTCTTGTAACATGCATCGTAATTATCATCCATACGAACACCCACTCACAAAAACACATACACTCCTCAATCACTCACACACATACATACATCACAGACATAGATTTAAAATTGTTTTTACACCATGTAACTTTAAGCTTCGGAAGAGTGAAGTGACGTAACGTAACACAGGCAATTTTTGTCTAAAAGGTTACATAAACCACTAGATGTAGTACTTATTGTAAAAGAAAAAAATACATTATTTGTAATTTGTAATTATTTGTACTTAATTTTAAAGATTATGTAAGTAACATTCTTAGATGAAATGAAGAAGACCGCATTAAAATTCTTATTCTTACATTAAACGACGTTGTCACCTCTACTCATATCTTTACTTATTGAATCGTTTTTTTTTTTTTTTTTGAATGAAAATCCGTCATCTGGTGAAGCTGGTTGAGTAGTTCGTTTTAACTTTGTAAGTCGTGTGGTAATATCAATCTGTTTACTTTGTTTTGGTCGTAGGACCGTAGAATCCAAGCTGTACAAAACCAGTATAAGCTGATATATAGATTGTGTTATACTGGAAATGTACAGCTCGTTATTTCGCCGTGCTATGTAGACAGTTTTGGTTCTTGTTCGTTCTTCGTTTTGATAAAATGCGGTGTCTTCCTAGCTTAACTGGATCAGATATTTATTTTAATACATTCGTGGGTACATGACTTAAACACTAAGGAATGACGAGTAGTGATTTTAAAATGGTGCCTTATCCGTGTACACCGCTTATTGGAGAGCTGTGTACACGCTTAGGCATTCGCATAACATTATAATTAAGTAACAAAAACATTGCAATTGAATAGCACGTAAATCAAGTGCAAAAGCACAATAAAACCTATCCGTAACGCCATCTAGCGCAAATGACCACAAGTGTTAGTTCGTTTTAGTTATAGACTTGATGGAAAGATGTCTCTGTAGTCAAAATCGCAAATATAAGGCTGTGTTGACATGGTGCTGTTTTCGTATTCGTGTTTGCTTGTAAAATAGAAGTGTTCTGAAAATAATAGTGCTAAGAAGCTCAATTTAGGAAGACACACCATTCTTAGTTAACTACCTCACAACTTATATAAATGTAAGTATGGGTCTAATGGCCGATTTTTTTAACAGTTTGGTTTGAAATTGTTTTGACTGCCTCATTTGTCTAGTGGTCGCAGGCGCTACCGCCGAGCGTGACCTGGGTTCGATTATTAGGTCGAGCAAAATTATATTGGGTTTTTCATCAGGTAATGGCAATAGCATTTGTTTTTGAATATAGAGTGAATTTTCCCAGCGTGTGCAACAGCACAAATACTGCTAAAATCTTCTAACATTTTAATTGAACTGTAAGAAGTTGTTATAAACTTTTTAGCTCTGATAAGTACGTGATTTTCGCCGAAATCAACTGTGATTTATAGGATCTTTGTTTAGGTACAGAATGTTAAAAGTTTTTTCTTAGTTTGCAAAGTGGAAAGTTTTTGTTGTATCATGGATTCTCAGGATAGCTCATTTGGCAATGTTTTGGGTTTGTCTGCTCAACTGAACAAAAAAAAATAGAATACAGTCAAGTCTAGCACTTGGTTCGCCTCAGCATGTTTATTAACTAAAAATGTATGCACATGATATAAAAAAATACTGCTCAGGCCTTTGCAAAGTGTTTTTGTACATCATGTGTACACATTTTTCAACATGCATCATGTGCAGATAGACTGGTAGAAAATGCCCAAGGCATGACGTCCACTTGGACTAAATGCCAGTCTATCTTAGTGTGGTGCAGAGACAAAACACAGCAGGTGCAATGGTACAGAAAATTGCAACAGTTTTGTGTGATAGTGACTAATCTAAGTGAATAAAGCAGAACGCTTAGCTGAAGTACCGACTTGCTAAATAACGTTTTATTCTGAAGATAACAGCATACTGCAGAAGTCCAAGAGGAGCTAAGTTGTTCTTGAAATATGAGTGGGTATACTAATAAAACTAGGCTCACTTTATTGAGGAAACAGGTGTTTTGTTAATCACGCCTGTTATTCGAAGAGTGAGGCAGAGGTATACCCCACATTTCGCCAGTTTTGTTTAAGTCCCCTATCATACGGGGCGAGCCTGTTGCCATGAACCGGGTATGGATCCCAACATGGTAATCGAACCCAAGACTTAGGACCTCATGTTCAGCAGAATCGCTTGCAACCACTAGACCAACATGGCATGTTTTTTTATGTGGCCATGATTGAAGAGGTTACGGAGTATGTTGGTAATGGTGTGCAAATGTACAGTGCTATGGTGGCACGACACTCGGCAGATATTTTGAGCAAATATTTGGCTTGTATCATTGACACAAAGTGAACTTTATTACGATAGGCATAAAGAACATTTTGCATAGATAAATATCGCGAATATACGCCAAGTGAAGTGCCAGCATTAAGGCTTTTGTTTGACAAATTTCTCACCTCGTTATAATAATGATGTGGTTAACGATAATGTACTTAGGCTAGGTTTGCTTGCCTGGAGGCCGTAACCTATTTACTAGTGACTTGATAAGTTAAATCTTCAAAAAAGGTTTCTAGCGAAGCCACTAGTAGTTCAAAATATCGACAGTATTGTTGCTGAAAAATTTTATTGGAAAAGTATTCTTTTTGCAAATTGTATATTTCATTACAAGTGCGGAAAGGCTGTCATTGCAAAGAGTTCCGATAAATGTCTACCCGAGCCGAGGCGCAGCCGAAGGCGAGGGTTGACAGTCGGAACAAGTTGCAATGACGGTTCCGCAGGTGTACTGAACGACTATTTTTAATACTGTTGCGAAAAAATGAAGCAATTTAATAAAATAATAAAAACACAATAATCATTTATTTCTTATAAAAGTTACAGTACACATGTACATTGAAATTGGTACAGTTTTTGTAACGACTTTTTGACTTTGCCGGTAAAATATTCTCCGAAGCATTTTGTGCAATTATACCGAGTTCCAGTGGTGTTAATTAAAAAAAAAAGGGTCGAAATTAGGTACTCCTTTTGTGCAACAAACAACTAAACTCGCAAAGAAAATTTCTGGAAAATGGCGCCAACCGTAGAATATAAGCAGAGTTGTTTTTTTCTTCACCCATTTTGGTAGGCAAAGGGAACTATTCATACAGCTTAGTCTTCAATAGATTTTTTTTTATTGATATGAAATGAAAATGAAATTTAATGAGATGAAATAAAATGAAACCTAACCTAACTCATTCAATTAAATCATTAAATCTGATATTGAAATAAATTAGTAGCTTCTTTTTAGAAATAGTATTTATATGAATCACAAAAACTCTTTAGTAAGAACTTCATGGTTGGTTTTTCTTTTTAATAGACATTATTTTGACAGTTGGGAAAGAGAACGCACGAGTTCGGGAAAGGTAAAAAAAAACACTAGTATGTAATAGCCCACATCCCGAACGCTATACGTCCCTGCAATACACCACTTTTTGAGCAACTGTATTAAAATAGTACATTTTGATATAAGTTGGGAAACTTTGTTATTGCATTCGAGCGCGGAATTAACACCTGAGCTGCAGGCGAGGGTGTTATGGAGCCGAGAAGTGCAATAACAAATCCCCACGCGTATCAAACGACGTTTTTCAATACACTTTCGAAGAAATAAAATATTAAAACAGAAAGTATTTTTGTCGGGATTACTAAGAAACTATAATTTAATTTGCTTTTTTTCCGCGCTTTGCTTTCGACAGGCTGAAGAAGAAGCAAAGGTATGATGCCGCTATGCAGCCTAATATGAAAAGAAGAAAAATCATTTATTTTTGCATTTAGAACACAATTATATGTTAATTTGTTCAAAAAAGTAAATATTTGTTTAAATAATCATGTATATCTATGATATTCTATTTATAAACACAATTTAAATACAAAAAAAATATTTACGCTGTATAGACGCATATCTCTTTGCAGCTATTAAAAAAAAACAATCACCACCGATTAAAGCTATAGTCATTGAACCCATTTGGACTTATCTGTGGAAATTTTTATTTCCGCACGGTATAAAACGTAAACGTATACGGAAAAATATTAAAAATCCACGCGTGTGAAATACATTGCATGTTGAACCTAATCGTAGTGCGATAAGAACCAGTTTTCGAGAAAAGTGTATTGAAAAGTATTTTTATGAAGTACCTAGTCTATTTTAGACGGTTGGAAACTTGCTTTCTGATTGGTTGGTATAAAAGCCAATAATTCATAACATCTTCAATTTGGTTGGTCAGAACATTGCTCTAGTGAAACTGATAACCAATGAGCGCATCCGTCAGAGCAAAACGTGCATATCAGCCAATTAGTTTGTTTGCGACTTACCTAAGATAATCTGTTTTTTTTTTTTCGGTTGCTTTATTATTATTTCAAACTCTATTAGCCTTCTGGCCGTCTTTATTATATGCTTTTATTTAAATTGCCTAGTTAGTTAGTATGTATTGGTTACTATATTTTCGGGCCGTTTGGGGTTGAAACTCTGGGGCCGTGGGGTCCGAGTGCTCATAGGCCGTTTAAGGAAATTTCGAAACGCCTGGTTGACGCATCCCGTGACCCAAGGGCTGGCTTTTACCTTGACCAGAGGTTAAGTGTTGCCATACAACGTGGCAACGCCGCCAGTATCTTGGGCACATTACCGGCTGACAGCGTTGAGGAGGAGTTTTTCGATTCCTTTTTATAGTTTGTTGTTAGTTTATTAATTTTATTTTATAGTTTTTAATTATTAATGTATACAGTTAGTTAACCAAGAATAATAGTTTATTGGTTACTTAATTTTAAACCAGTTCACCCAACCGATTGAGCTAAAAATCGTATCTATTTCGGGTGGTTAGTGCCCAACCTGATGTGAGAGTTTTCATGCCGCCCATGGGCCTCTGACTGGGCTTTACATGTCGTCGAGAAATATCTCTCAGGCATGCTGGTTTCCTCACGTTTTCCTTCACTAAACAAGTGATAATTATAAAATACGCACATGAATCCGAAAAATTAGAGGTGCGTGTCTTGGGTTCGAACTCGAGACATATCAAAATACATTTTTTGACAGACATGACTTGATTCTGCAGCCAGGATCGCGTCCTCACGAGAGAAGTTTAAATCCTATGTAATCGGAGGCGGACCTATTGCCATCAACCGGGCGCAAATCCAGACTGTGGCAGCTACTGAGAAATTCCTGATGGTCAAACCCAATAACACTTTGCCCGACCTGGGAATCAAACCCAGAACCTCATGCTAAGCAGTCTCGCTTGCGACCACTGGACCAACGAGGCAGTCCAATAAGTAATATTCTTTTCTGAATCCTAAAAATATCCTAAACGGCTAAAAATCAACGTCAATTCAGTCACCTGAATATTGAACTAACGGTAACGAACTCGTCCGAATTTGTCACTTGTTATGAGCAAAAGGCTTTTCGAATAAAATACTTATCGAGTTTCTTCCGAAGGAATAATGTAAATTCAATTTTCAATTTCGTTTCGAATCGACACGTTCGAAAAGTTAGCGACAGCGGGTGTACTGAAGTCACACTTCTTTTATCGATTGTTAGGCCCCGTACACACGGCTTAGATCTGTACGATATTTTGCAGCATAATTTTAAGATCGCATGGCAGTTCCATACTGCATTTGTTTTGAACTGTATGAATATTGGGCTATTGACGTGTGATCCCAACTTTAAACTGTAAAATCTCGTACCGGACTTTTTTTAATTGGTTGCCCAGTGTGAGGCGTACGCCAAAGTACATGGTTTGGCGTACAATTGGAAAAAGTCTGTGGTCATGGTCTTTAATGCTGGGGGTAAAAGCCCTGACAAAGTGCCTCCTGTACTAATGTGTGGTACTCCTTTGCAGAGAGCATGGAATTTTAAATACCTTGGTCATATATTGACTCCTGACCTTAAAGACGATGATGACGTTGAACGTGAGTGGAGGGCATTGTCGGTTAGAGCGAACATGTTGGCTCGAAGGTTTGCACGATGCTCACTTCCAGCCAAGATCACGCTCTTTCGAGCGTACTGTACGTCATTTTACACGTGCAGCCTGTGGGCCAGGTGTACGCAAAGATCGTACAGTGCTCTCCGCGTACAGTATAATAACGCGTTTAGGATGCTGGTGGGGCTGCCACGCTTCTGTAGTGCGTCGGGGATGTTCGCAGATGCGCATGTGGATTGTTTTTACACAACAATGCGTAAAAGGTGCGCTTCCCTGGTGCGCAGGGTGCGGGGCAGCAACAAAAGTATCTCAAGCATGATTGCCAGTCGCCTGGACTGTGTTTATGTTGGTTGCTGCTGTGCCATTTCTCATGGGTTGTCACAGCAGTGATCCACCATTATCTGTTGTGTTTGTTTGTTTTATCAGTGCTTACTAACATAGTCGTAAGTTTTACTAACAGCTTTTGAGTCATGGATACTCGAATAAAGAGACATTTTATTCTATTCTATAGCGTAGTAACTGTAGTAATTCGGGTATGATCCAATATTTGTACAAGTCGGATGGTGAAAACGATATCACAATACGTTGCATAGCTTAGAATCCTTAAGAAAAACAACGCGGTCATACATACAGACACGAAAAAATTATTGATTTATGGAGCTAGATGAGGAAGAATTATAACTTCAAATAATTTGGCTCCACACCCGTGGAGCCAGTGTGCTGATAAATAAACATTTTGCAGTGTGATTAAATCAATAAAAAATCCTAAAAAGTAATAGATTTCATTCTCGTCTTAATTTCCATAAAAGCTGTCAAATTATGTTACTAAAAATATATCGTCTTTCTTACTAAAACGAATATTTAATTAAAATGTCATAATATGGTTTGTTACAAATGTGTGTGTTACGTTCAAATAAATCAAAGGGTTTGCAACAAATATTACGGCTAGTACGGCCTAATTAAGTGCCCAATGTGCCCCAAGCAAATACTTGGGGTGGGATTAAAGGTTGGGGAACCTTGGAAACTACATTCGGAAATAACCGTTTCAATCGGTTGTTTGTGTAGTGCTTGGTATTGTGTACTGATACCTTAACTTACCTATCTGAATTTTTTTTCTATCTCTACTAATATTATAAAGAGGTAAAGTTTGTGAGGTTGTAGGGGTAATCTCTGGATCAACTGTACCGGTTTTGAAAATGCTTTCACTAATACGAAGCTACATTATTTCCGAGTGCCATAGTCTATAATTTACAACGTGCCCATGGGATAATTTCCAACCAAAACGCGAGCGAAGCCGCGGGCAACAACTAGTTTCCTATAAACTGACTGGACTGCCTCGTTGGTCTAGTGGTCGCAAGCACGACTGCTGAGCATGCGGTCCTGGGTTCGATTCTCCAGGTCGGGAAGTGTAATTGGGGTTTTCCATGATTCACTTAAAACATTACTGGAGAAATGTTGGTGTACTTTAGGTAGATACCCCCTGCCTAACACTTCGGGGATTACATGCGTGATGGTTCCTATAAAAGGGTAGTAATGATGACTGAAAAGTCCAAACATTGTATAATAAACATAGTCGGAAAAATACTCTTAGCTACTGAAACATTCATGTCGATTCCGCAGAAACCTTGTACGAACAGGGTCAAATGGCAGATTTTTCATGGGTAAATTAAGGTACAATACCAACATGATTTTTTTTCATGCACCGTTATGAATTGCATAGATGATATAGCCATCTATGCAATTCATAACGGTGCATGAAAAAAAATCATGTTGTTCCTGCGTTGTCGCTGTGGTTTGCCGCTTTGGCTTGCAGCTGTGGTATGCGGTTGCGTGAAGTTTAACTCACCTTCGCTCGTTCGTTGTCCACGGCGTGCAGGATGGAAAAATCGCAACACACGAAGAGCTAATTCTTTCCTGTGCTGGTGTTATTCCAGTTCGATGATAATGGATTATTTCCTTAACTTCCATAAACTTTATCTTTAATCAAACACTCCTCAATAAGAAAATTCGCATAGATAAGTCATTGAATTTCGTACTGATCTCACCCTTCAATTTTTACGACAATCTAGTTGCCACATCCTCCATGCTCCGGAGTAGGTCCAAATCATTTCTTCCCCCAATACAATTAACTCCTGCCCTCAAGAGCAAACACAAGATAACGATAGAATAATACCGAAGACCGGGTAAGACAAACGCCCTCAATGGAGCCAATTATCTAGCAATTAGCCTGATAATTTCAAATCAAGATCATCAAACGATTCATGAATATGCGGCCGACAATTAATTACTAAGAGATACGCGAGGGTTAACCTTCATTCTGATTAATTAGGCCTACGGGTTTACAGTACTATTGATACTTGATTGGCATAGTTACGCAAAGGCTGTCAATCAAAGTTAGGAACTTACTAATAACATTGTATCAAAGGCATTCAAACATGGTTACGATAGATGAGACTATGGGAACAAAATCGTCATCTACTTGTAAGGGGTCGTTTTTTAATCACCCGAGGTTCGAAGAGGGGGAAGGGGGTGAGAGGAGCTCCGGGCTTAATAATAATAGCCACTCGGGGTCTATCTTCGGGTAAAGCAGCGTTTGTCTAGGTCCACCCATTACATACCGAATTTCTTTCCTGGTTGGGAAAGCCCGTTAAACCATCAGTGGCCCGAAAGTCTGACAACCAGTCTTACGAAGGGGTAACGATTGCCCAGTACAAACTGGGTTGTGAAGGTCTGATAGGCAGTCGCTCCATGTAAAATACTGGTATCCAGGTGCATCCAGTTAGACTGGAAGCCGACCCCAACAGTTGGGAAAAGGCTAGGCAGATAATGAAGTATTTAGCGGAGTAGGTAAGTACAGTGAGTATAAGGACAGTGGCGAGAGGCGATTACAAATAAACTGGTGAGTGCAGTGACTGTTCACATTTTCGCTACTGTCCGATTGGTTTACATTAAACCACTGTTTCTACTCACTTTACCCACGTATCTACTTCGCTAAACATTTGACCAATGTCAATCGGACTTCAGTGAAGCACGCGCATGTCGCTTGACGCAAATCGCATCTCCAGAAGACGTGGACAGGGCTTGAAGACTTTCTATATAATTGGTAGATGATTGGCATTGTTATATTAAGGAATTTTGTTTCCAAAGGCTGACAATCAAAGTTGAGAGTTACTAATAACTTGACTTAATAGAGAGGTGAATTGCTGTGGTTGGTATCTAATGTTTTCCTCTCTAACTCTCTAGCTAGCTTGCGCTCGGGGCTTCGTCTACATCAAGATTGAAAATTATCCTACCTTAAAAATAATTCTATAGATGAACCTGCTCATGGCCTACCTGTTACAAGTTTTATCGATATCGAACCACTTCAACTTTCATTTCCGTTCATTGTTTTATTTTCATTAACAATTTACATTGTGTTGAAAATTACATATTAAATAAAATTATCACATGCAGAAACAAATTCGTTTGTAAGCCTATTAAAATTGAAGTGAAGTGTACTAATTTAAAATATGTCAACAAATAAATACAATGTCAAATTAAATGTCAAGTTAATAGCAGGTATAATGTCAAAAACTATGAGAGCAACTTGGTCAAGGTCCTAGTGATGAGCATAGTGCTAACGTCAAAAGATAATTTAAATTAAAGCATGTTCCCTGCTATTATTTTAAGTGACTATTTTTATCATTTGACATAAATTCTGATACCGAGTAAAAGCATTTTTCCAACAAGAAAGCTTTTAATTTAGTTTTAAATGAGTGAGATCTATAAATTAATAATTTTAAATCAGTCGGTAACCTTTTAAATAACTCCACTGCTTGGTATCTGGAACAATGCTTAGCTATGTTACATTTTGGTGCCATCTTTTGTTTAAATTCCTTCCTTCTTGTGCTTTCTCTTATCTCACGTTCCTCTTGTGATTCATACTCATGAATATACTTAGCAAAGTGATTTAGGATTACTAATATATATAAATTTGGTACTGTCCAAATTTCTAATTCTTTAAAGTGCTCTCTACATGAGTCTCTTTGTGAGATTCTTACTATAGTCCGTACGGCACGTTTCTGTAAAATAAATGCTTTCTGACAGTTATAATTATAGCTGTTACCCCAGTGCATTATGCTGTATCTTAATCTAGATTCTACCAGCGCGTAATATATAGCCTTAAGTTGCTTCAGATCCAACATATCTCTAAGGCTCCTAAGTGCATAGCATGCTGATGATATTGAAGCGTCAATAGCAGCTAGCTCCTGTTTCCAATTTAAAAAAACATCTATGGCAATCCCTAAAAATTTGACTTTGTCCACTAACTCAATCTTGTCTCCTTTGACTTGTAAATCTAAATTGTCATTATGGCGAGTTGTAGTCTTAAATAACATGATGCTTGTCTTACTTGTGTTTAGCAAAAGGTTATTGGCTGTAAACCAATCGCAGAGATTTTGTAGGCTTTTGTTAACATTTTTGGTCAATTCTTTTAAATCATTCGCCCCACATATTATATTTGTATCATCTGCAAAAACAACAAGTTTTACATCAGGCTGAACATAATGCATAAAGTTAAGTAAGTCATTTGTAAATAAAATAAATAGTATAGGTCCTAATATGGAGCCTTGGGGCACACCACGTTTTATATTTGTAATTTTAGAGGTGTATATGACTTCATGATTATTTTCATCGATGCTTTTTATTTCGACAAACATACGTCTATTTTGTAAGTAGGATCTTAAAAGTTGTAAGGACTTGCCTCTGATTCTATAATATTCAAGTTTAGTTAATAATAATTCATAATCAATCGTATCAAAAGCGGAGCTAAGGTCGATGAATAGCCCTGCCACTTTCATTTTATCATATTAAGAGTGTTTATTGCATCCGAGCAACCGACGCCTTTCTGATACCCAAATTGTCTTAAATTAATTATTTTATTTACATTTAAATGCACCATCAGCCTAGTTTTAATGATTTTTTCGAATACTTTTGATAAGGTTGGCAAAAGGGATATAGGTCGATAATTTTTCGGATCGAGTCTTAATACCTTTTTTGAAAATTGGAATTACTTTAGCCAATTTCAACTGGTCTGGAAAGACAGACTCTTCGAAACATTTATTAAAAAACTCAGAAAGAGGGAATGCCAAAGAGTCTATGTTCTCCTTCAAAATAGATATTGGTATTTCATCAAAACCACATCAAAACCACTGGCCATTTTACTAATAATCTTTGTAATTTCAGATGATGTTGTTGTATAGAAGGTTAAATCACTTTCTACCCTTTTTGTACTTTATAATAGATAAGTCACTGATCTTTCTTTTTCATTGCTAGCGAGTAACGATTTGAATAGAAAACTGTCAATGAATTGATTTGCGACCTGCTGGGGGTCAGTTATCACTTTATTGTTCACTTTTAAGATTAAGTTTTTAGATTGCCTATTTGTTGTTTTCTTTGTACATTCATTAACAAGTTTCCACGTCTGTTTTGTTATATTTGTAGCATTATTTAAATTATTCATTATGGTCTTTTTCTTGATTTGCTGAATAACTCTTCTATAAATTCGAACATAGTTGTTTTTATACTTTTTTACACTGGCATTATTTACTGTACCTGAGCAAAGTACCCTTTTCATTTTACTTGAAACTTTAACCCCTTTAGTAATCCACTGTATTGAAATATTTTTATATGGCTTTATCCTAATTGATTTGTTACGGTAACAATCTTGAAAAGCTTTACTCAGACAGCTTATAAAACTATTTATTCCCATATTAGTCCAAGTTTTATTACTTATACTTTCCTTGAAAGCAATACTATTTTTATCATTAAATATTCTTATTTTTATTATTACATTTTGATTAGATTTTTTAGATTTATTTTTTATTTTTATTTATTTATTTATTTATTACTATAATGCACAATGTACACAGCTAATTTTACATGCAAAAGCTTAAAACTAGTGAGTATATTACCCTGTTAGGGCGCAGCAAGATAACTTAACACTAATATTGCAATATATATAATAGATCATTGGGAACTTTCACATTTAAATATTATATTAATTAAACATATATCTATTATTATTTCACTTCATTTCGTTTATACAGTTACAATATTATGTCTGAAAGTGTTACATAAAACAAAAGTTTAACAATTTGATTAATAATAATTTAGAAAAATATAACATCACTGAGTCAAATTTAATTTAAAAAAATCACGATAAACAATGTCAACACATTAAGACATAAAACCATTAAAGTACACACATCAAAAGTGTCTAGGGATCAACATATATTTTTGCAATAACTTTTCTCCTGATTGATATTAATTAAAATTTTCTTTAAGGATTCATCAAATAAAGTGTTTTCGTTTGTCACAGTAACGATAAACCAAGTCACCTTTGCATTAATAAAGAAATTTGCCATTTTCCTAATAAAGGGATTTTTGACATTTGAACCACTAACACAAAAGTTCGAAAAAAAGACTGAAATAACAGTTTTCTTTAAAATTTTATTGGGTAACTTAAACAATTAATAATCCGTGTTTCTACCGCGAACACTAACAACACAAGAACATCGGTTTGGCATACTCAAAATGAGTTCATCCAAATCACGCTGTGGAATGGCCGCCCATGTTCGTTGCAACAACAAAAAAAGGTCTTCTTGCGACTGGATACCCTCCATATTCGGCAGAGCTCTTCTCTGTAGCATATCCCATGCATGCTCAATCGGATTCAAGTCTGGCGACTGAGCAGGCCAGGGCAGGACATTGATGTTAGCTGCGGCGAGAGTCTGTCTTACAACTCTTGCGGTGTGCGGTCGTGCATTATCATGCATTAACTGAAATAAGGGACCGATTTGCACTTGTAGAGGAACGATGACGTCTGATACAATCGTCTCAGCATAAATTTGAGCGTTGAGGTTGCCTCTGATCCAAATCAACTCAGTTCTTCCGCCGATCCAAATACCCGCCCATACCATGGTTCCACCACTATAAGGATGGACTTCCTGGCAGGATTTTAATCGCTGTTGGCGTCCAGGGGTTCTCCAGTGTCGTATACGTCTTGTATCCGGTCTCATACCAAAACGAGACTCATCAGAAAAGCACACGAAACGCCATTGTTCTTCTGCCCAATTTCTGTGTTCAAGAGCCCATTGATATCGTATCCTACGATTGTGCATTGCTATAGGTGGTACCCGTAGCGGTCTTCGGGAATGAAGGTTCACTTCATGCAAGCGGTTTCTGACTGTTTGGTCGCTAATTAAGTTCCCTGAAGAGTGATGAAGCCTCACGGCTAACATCATGGCGGTTATTGTTGGAGCTCTTCGAGTTAAGATTTGAATGTATCGGTCTTGTCTCCGTGTGGTGCAGCGATACCGTCCTCCATGGCGCTCAGCCACGGTACCAGTGCTTCGGTAACGTGTCCAAAGTCGACTGATAACACTCTGACTTGTATTCAGAGCTAAAGCCACAGTACGTTGCCGGGAACCAGCTTCTATCATTCCCACGGCTCTGAGCATTTCTTCCCTGCTTAAATGACGTCGCCGCTCCATAATAACGTTGGTTTTAATCAGTAGTAGGGAAACAGTAGCACTAATAATGTCTTCAATGCGTTGTATGTTTTTATAGGGAAAATATTGACAGCTGATTTTCATCTTTTACTCGAATTTGATTCACAGTTCCTGATTCAAATTATGAAATGCACCAAAAAGGATCAATATAAATTTATAAAATCATAAATTTATTACAAAGCCACATCTCAATCTCAAGAAATCCACATAAAAATGCTTGATCCCTAGACACTTTTGATGTGTGTATTAAAAATGTCATAGTAACAAAGCTTCATAGTGTTACATAAAACATAAAGTATAAATTAGTTAGATAGGTAAACAAAAAAACATAACTTGATTAATAATAAATAGAAAAATTATAACAAGAGTCACGTCAACATTTTTCAAGAGTTACGTTGCAAAAAAGTCCACCGTGACCATCTGCCAAACCAAACCAAACTTCATAGAATAACCTCTTTATTTTAATTAATTTCGTTAGTATTCTAAGAACAAGGCAAGGATAATTTTCTCATTGCCTTGTAACTTCAAATTTTGATTAAATTTACAATGTTTTGTTTAGTTTAGTTTATTTATTAATAATTATCAACAATTACAGGTCAGTTACATGTTGCTGTTTCATTTCCTCGCAATCGAAGTTAAAAGTAGAGTGTACAACTCGTCTTGCGCTTTTGCACTTCATGTACAATCTACTATTTCAGGCTGCGACTGAGATTTTTCTGTACTCTTTCACAGTTTCACCGACATGTTTGACCACAAATTTCAAAATCAATTATTCAAACAAGATAGTCCCATAAAGACCGAAAAAATTGGCACAACGAACTTCCTATAAAAGTATGTTGGGTGTAAAGTTCTCCATTCTCCATGGAACAAGGAGGATCCTCTGACCAGACGGGTATTGTAGTAACAGTTGGTGGGCTAGTGCCTGACAGTTGTTGTCGGGTTTTTCTATTAGTTTTGATATCGCCATATTGGATTTCAATGTTAGTAGTTCTTCATTTGAGGCATGATGGCGCTGTAGTACTTTTTGTACTATGTTGCTGCAGTGATTTTGTTGCAGTTGCAGCGCTCTTCATTGCTACGAAAGAAAAGGACGTGAGTCAGCCCCCATTCTTACCGTTACCTGTATACTCTATCATCTTCTAAAATAGCAATTTACGCAGGATTATAACTTTGGTTTGCAAATGGCCGGAATAATTTCGTGCGCAATTTTGTTTCACTAAGCTCGAACAAAATGACGTATTTATTCGGCTTCAAGGCTTCTTTATAATCAAACCTTTGTACCTAAATGACGGAATAAGTAGAACTTTTGGATGACTAAAAGAATCCAGACTTTAGTTACTAATTGTTGAACCAGAAAGCTCTTTGAAGTCAATAATTGTATGCGTAAGTCCTTTGTATAAGAGTGATGGAACTTTTATAGGAATCCTCTTATCCCTTGATCCTTTAAAATTTGTGCTGACTTTTATGGTCGATGGGATCGATTATGGATGAAAGTAGGTATTAGGGTGAGCTGAAGAGCTCCCCTTTTAAGGACATGGAACGTATTTATAAGGAGATTTTTCTATGTATAATTAAATTTAAAAACCAACACATCACTAATGAAAGGGTTTTTGATCAATAAACACGTTTTGAACATAAACAACTAAAAACTCTAGTTTGAGAGGTCTTCGTTAGTTTCTTCTTGTTTTATTATTCTTCTTTATTTATTCTGTTACATTCTAAATTATGTCTGCTTAGGAAATGATTTCTTACTTACTCGTATAATTCAATCTTTGAGAAAATTTGATCAAAAAATTATGGAATGTCTTCCTTGATTAATGTAAATGTCAAGACTAAGGATAAAAACCCAAAAATAATCATGTTCCGAAATTCCCTAAGAATAATTTCGAAATAATGAGTCGTTTTACGAAATCACTTTTCAATCACTGAGACGAAAATGAAAAGTTGAAAAATCTCGTTAAGATGCCTTCTTTCGTCCATGACAATGTCATTTCAAAGTAATCTTTATGTATCTACTTTTCAGCTGAAGGGCAAGACAATTTTAGATGAGGCGAGAAAAAGTGTCTCATTAGAAATCTTATTTGATACAATTACTATCCACTTTCAGATCATTTAACATAAAATTTGGGACTTAGTATCAGATGATGTACAACTTTATTTAAACGCCATCGCCGGTAGCAACTGTTTGAGAGTTTCTGAGAATCAATTTGAATGGCGTGTGATTGAGGAGAATGCTTTTTCGATGTTCGTTTTTTCGTAGTGTTTCTAGGTAGGTGACATATCTACTGAATCGTTAATGTCGAATTTGTAACCTAAAACATTTTTCAGTCAACTGTCAAGAAAAAAAACGGTAATTTAAAAAACCCGACTGCGTAAAAAATAAAAATAAAATAAAAAGCATAGAACATAGCGGCTGTTAAGTCGCTATGTTCCTTGTTTTTTTTGTTTTTTTTTTTTACGCAGTCTGGTTTTTTAATTCTTTAAATTACCGTTTTTTGTTTTTGTTTTATTACTGAATAATTTTTATTTTGATATACCCAGTGTCACTCTCACAGTAAATACGAATCTAACGACACCTCTCAAGCTAAAATCCATCGAGCCGTTCAGGCCACAGAGCGTGCCAAACAATTATACATACATACATACAAACATACATACATACAAACATACATACATACATACCCTCGAAAAACATAACCCTCCTTCTGGCGCAGTCGGGTAAAAAAAATATGGCGGCTGTGAGATGCCAGTGTTTGAAGCGAAAATATTTTGTTTTTTTACAACTACTGAATGTTGTTATTAGGTATTTTGTATTTCAAAATCAATAAAGACATTTCTCCATCTGACAATCAAATTCGAGCAATTAACAACGAGTTCAACTACTCAACGCTAGAATTCCCTAACCAAATTACTCTCAATTTCTTATTACCAAGTTGCTCCAGAGGCACTAAGCAAGCGCTCGGTGTAAATGTAACGTAAAAACGTTGATTTATAAATCGAAAAGAATTGGCCTAAAGCTTTTTATTTTTTTGTGACTAGTACATTTAGTCTCACTGGTTGTCTCAAACCGACTGCGACACAGATGTTGTACCCACTGGCAGGTATAGCGCCACAAGAAGTTCGCAGAGCGATGGCAAGATCTAGTGAAAGAGCCATAATGGTTTCCGCTGCAAGACACCCTTTACATAATACCATCTTCATGCCGCAAAGGCTGGAAAGCCGTAACAGTTTTTAAAAGGGTGTCCCTTTGTCACTGGCGAACGCTATAAAGAAAGGTACCCTACCCAACCCATTTCTGGCACTTGCAGAAAATCTCGCACCTGGACACAAGTTGCCATGGCTGACGTGGAAGTCTTTGAATAGACTCCGGACAAAGGTTACGAAAACCAGTTCAGGTGGAGATTCGTAGATGGCTCTGCCCTGGAGTGTATATATGGTGTTGCCCCACAAACGATGGGACGCTTGATATTGTGTTCTGCCTGTCTTGTTGCATATCACAGGAGCTGATGGACGCTTCTGAAAGTGCTAAACTCGTCGCCAAATTTTGGGCTGATTTAATTAATATTGTCACAGTAAGACACGCTAAGAAGAGTGTCACCAATAGATTTTAATAAATGTTTTTTACGTTAAAGGAGTTTGCCGATTACACCGTTTCATTCCATAACCGTGCTGGGGACGTGTCAGGCAAAATAATAAATAATATTAACATTAATATTATTAGCAAGATAATATTTGTATTCAAAGTATATATTAGACTATGCCTACAGAATATGCCCCATAGAACGGTCTACCGTTCTATCACCGACCAACACCGTTGCGTGCCATGAACGGAGCGTTAAGAATATTAGCTTTTTTGTTACATTTACACTGCACACTCGTGCAAATGCCTAAAGACGGTGAGTCATGTGTGGTGAGAACCAACTTCAAACTCTTGGAAGAGCTCTATTTCCAGCAGTGTACTAAGATACTTACAAGTCGGTTGATTGAATTTGACCAATAAAAACTTTTGTTGATCGTATTTTTTTGTTTTCTTACTTCTACTTGGTCAAATTATAGAAAAAGGCCAAACTGATTGACCTACCTACTTAAGTGTTCGTCTGTCTTAATGTTTCAAGACCGATTCAATCGAAATTAGGACCCAGTACTTTCCCAGTTACGTTACTACCACTCAAGATAAGATACAATATGTAGGATCGTGGACTGACTTTGTACATTCTGTAAAATTGAGTCCGATACCCGGGTCGGGCAAAAAGTGTTATTCGGTTTTTCCATTAAGAATTTCTAAATACCACTACTGAAAGTTGTTCTTAAGCCGTTGGTCTTGCACCTGATCTCTCTCCGGTCATGTCGGATTGCCGTCCCATCGGACTATGAGCGTAAAGGAACAGAGAGTGCACGCAACCGCACAGAATTGTGTATTATAATATCTCCCGCGGCGATGGCTAATCGCCGCTGAGATTAGCTGCCGTGACCAAAAACGGTCAGGAAGACTATTATTTCTATAAAATTTTATTGACATTAGTATTTAATAGAACAAACAATGCATAACAACACAATTAATTAATGGGTTGTCCTATAATACTACTCTTAAAAAAATGAGGTTGCAAAAGTCTCGTGAAAATTTTGTTACTGTTACAGTTAGCCTCTGTCATCCCACTGTTGGGCAAAGGCCAATGGTCGAATTCATAGTTTGATTAAACTATGAATTTGCTATCATCAAAATCCTGCTAACATAGCAAAACGTATTGTTGAAATGTCATGTTCTGGAGAATATTGTAACTCCATTGCCATCATCTCCATAAACTGCGTTTAGATAATGCAAATACTTGCGTTTCGATATTCTCATTGAAGATTTTGTTTTTAAAGTATATTCAGATTATTTATTTCTCCTTTTTTGTGCTAAACATACAAAGTAAAACTCTGTATTATGTGCATTCTTTTATTGATGAACGCTTCTGAAATTACGCAATACCCAACATTGCCGATCTTCTTTCATGAAACATGCAGAGCCATCAAAGGATTGATTGCAGAAATATTCCACGTTCGACGCATCGCACAGTGTCACGTTTTACCTACATGTAAACCCAACATGTCGGTGCTGTAGTTTATCTTTGCTGACACAGATGGCGCCACCTATAAACGACAAGCATTATTAGTTATTTATTACAGACGATTCATTTATTGCACCTATGTTAGAAGAACAAACAGAAATAGACTTTATTATCGTTATAAATATTAGTATTTATTTGATACTTAAGTGCGTATAATTTGTATGTACATATTATGATGTTCTGTTGGTAAATCTTTATTTTAGCTGTAAAATCTTAAATACAAATGTTTAGTATGTTAGTGTCGAATAACTTGAAAAAGAGGCCTCGAGTTGAATCTGTGTCCTAATTTATATCGTAGGTAGATACATTATGCGTTCATCTTGTTTAGCGAAGCCGAAAGCGTTATTGTGCAGACGATGGGCGCGTTCAGGTTTTCCAAGCGAATAGCTATGTCCACACTGTGCCAATAAAGTGTAGCGCGCGCTGTCATACACGTCTATCCGCGTCGGGTGGATTTCAGTGCCACAAAGCGTTCAACGAGAAGATGCCGGACGAAGAAAAATAAATTACTTTGAAGTTTATTGAAGATTGCAGATTATTGATTATTTGGTTTGCTAGTTTTGTCAATTTAGTTACTACTATTATTATAATAGCCTAGTATCCAAAACTTTCGCTTGGATCTTTTTTTTTCTGGAATATCTTATGACCAAGTAAGCCGCAAATATTCCACCAAGTAAAATGTTAACGTCGCACATGTTTCCACAAGCTGACAGAAGCTACGATTGAACCAAATGACTATAATGGCGTTGCGTTCAGCAACGCATTCAATTATTGAAAGCGCCAAACGAAAGTTGAATAGAAAGATGAAGACGAAAGTTGGAGATGAAAGGGCACAGTGTGGACATAGCTAATGAGTGACTAATGATCACAACGATCGCGTATTCGCGCGATTTTCGCAGTTCGCTTATATTAGATCACCGTCTAACAGTCTGAAAATCAAAAACCGGCCAAGTGCGAGTCGGACTCGTGCATGAAAGGTTCCGCACCATCATAGAAGGGGAGCCCCCTTTAATTTTTGATTTATTTTTATTATTTGTTGTTATAGCGTCAACAGAAATACACATTCTGTGAAAACAACTGTTTATCTAACGGATCATTTATTTATTTATTTATTTACCAACAATTATAACATCCTTACAGACTTGTCCAATACGATGCTATAAGATATACAATATAAAAAAAAAATTCAATATAAACAGTTAAAATAGAAAAAACATAAAATATAGACATGTGAGATTACAAACAGAGAAAAAAAAAAGTAACTAAATCATATCATGAGATACAGCCCGCTGACAGACAGACGGACGGACGGACAGCGTAATAGAGTCCCGTTAAAGGGTAACCACCCTTTGGGTACGTAACTCAAAAAAGGACTTTTCAATAAACACATATTTTTTGGACATACATAAAAACACAGATTGCCCTTATTAAACGCATCAATCCAACCATTTGTATAGAGATAAAAAAGGGTCTTTGAGGGTGCGAAAGGACACACTGATCTTGGTCAATATCGTTATGTAATAAAATTGGGGTACACGGGTTCAGCAGCATTAATCAAACCGCGGACCACTTAAGAGAAAAGTCATTTTAGACGATTCAGGAAAATGGCTTGGGAATTTCGTCGGTAACTTTTTTGGGAGCAGGGAAGTGATTGTTTTGAAAACTAAATAGTATTGCTTGCCTCGTTGGCCTATTCGTCGCACGTCGCAAATCACGACAGCTGGGCATGAGGTTCTGGTTGACGACCCGAATGGCGCAGCGGTAGTGAGGCTGCCTTACGTTCTTAGGGCCCGGGTTCGAATCCCGGTAGTAGCAAATGATTGTGTGATGAGCATGGACATTTGTTTCCGAGTCATGGATGTTTCTATGTATAATAAGTATGTATTTACAAACAAAAAGTATCTATGTAGTATTATCAACTATTTGGTGTCCACGACACAAGCCTCGTTGCTTAGTGTGGCACCTAGATGGCGCTGTGTGTAATGTCCAGCGATATTTATTTATATTACTTTGCTCTACACTTTATGATCCCTTACTGCTATCAGAATGTATTGTTTTTTAAGGGGTGGGGGACATACGACCGCAGCAATCCTGTGAAAATTACTATGATATTTAATATTCCCTCCTTTTTGCTTCGCCGTAGTCGGGTAAAAATCACTTTCCCTTCCACAAAACCGTTTTATTTTGAAAACCCCCTTGGGTATTTGCCAATGACCGAGCACATTACGGCACTACATTACTCAAGATCTTATGGGATTCCCATGACTTTTATAGAAATCTCTGTAATGTTGATAGATGATACCTGTCCTGTCGATGAATTGAATTCTCTGGGGCCATTTTCATTCCTTTTATTTTTTTTCTTATTCACACTTTGTTCCACGTATTCAGACATTTGTTAAGGGCGTCATTTTTTTCCCAGATTAAAAGTTAGGAAAGGAAAGGTAAGGTTTGGAGACTGTGTGGTTTGCCCATAATCGTCACCACGCTAGGCATGCAGGTTGGGGATCGCAGATCATGGCTGCGCTATGTACACACATCAAAAGTGTCTAGGGATCAAGCATTTTTATGTGGATTTCTTGAGATTGAGATGTGGCTTTGTAATAAATTTATGATTTTATAAATTTATATGGATCCTTTTTGGTGCATTTCATAATTTTAATCAGGAACTGTGAATCAAATTCGAGTAAAAGATGAAAATCAGCTGTCAATATTTTCCCTATAAAAACATACAACGCATTGAAGACATTATTAGTGCTACTGTTTCCCTACTACTGATTAAAAACAATGTTATTATGGAGCGGCGACGTCATTTAAGCAGGGAAGAAATGCTCAGAGCCGTGGGAATGATAGAAGCTGGTTCCCGGCAACGTACTGTGGCTTTAGCTCTGAATACAAGTCAGAGTGTTATCAGTCGACTTTGGACACGTTACCGAAGCACTGGTACCGTGGCTGAGCGCCATGGAGGACGGTATCGCTGCACCACACGGAGACAAGACCGATACATTCAAATCTTAACTCGAAGAGCTCCAACAATAACCGCCATGATGTTAGCCGTGAGGCTTCATCACTCTTCAGGGAACTTAATTAGCGACCAAACAGTCAGAAACCGCTTGCATGAAGTGAACCTTCATTCCCGAAGACCGCTACGGGTACCACCTATAGCAATGCACAATCGTAGGATACGATATCAATGGGCTCTTGAACACAGAAATTGGGCAGAAGAACAATGGCGTTTCGTGTGCTTTTCTGATGAGTCTCGTTTTGGTATGAGACCGGATACAAGACGTACGACACTGGAGAACCCCTGGACGCCAACAGCGATTAAAATCCTGCCAGGAAGTCCATCCTTATAGTGGTGGAACCATCATGGTATGGGCGGGTATTTGGATCGGCGGAAGAACTGAGTTGATTTGGATCAGAGGCAACCTCAACGCTCAAATTTATGCTGAGACGATTGTATCAGACGTCATCGTTCCTCTACAAGTGCAAATCGGTCCCTTATTTCAGTTAATGCATGATAATGCACGACCGCACACCGCAAGAGTTGTAAGACAGACTCTCGCCGCAGCTAACATCAATGTCCTGCCCTGGCCTGCTCAGTCGCCAGACTTGAATCCGATTGAGCATGCATGGGATATGCTACAGAGAAGAGCTCTGCCGAATATGGAGGGTATCCAGTCGCAAGAAGACCTTTTTTTGTTGTTGCAACGAACATGGGCGGCCATTCCACAGCGTGATTTGGATGAACTCATTTTGAGTATGCCAAACCGATGTTCTTGTGTTGTTAGTGTTCGCGGTAGAAACACGGATTATTAATTGTTTAAGTTACCCAATAAAATTTTAAAGAAAACTGTTATTTCAGTCTTTTTTTCGAACTTTTGTGTTAGTGGTTCAAATGTCAAAAATCCCTTTATTAGGAAAATGGCAAATTTCTTTATTAATGCAAAGGTGACTTGGTTTATCGTTACTGTGACAAACGAAAACACTTTATTTGATGAATCCTTAAAGAAAATTTTAATTAATATCAATCAGGAGAAAAGTTATTGCAAAAATATATGTTGATCCCTAGACACTTTTGATGTGTGTAGCTGCAAACATTTCTTTGGAAATGGTTATACCGCCGTTTATCGGTCATCAAAGCCTCGTTTGTTGTTCAGCAGGATGTACCACGAGCAGGTGAGGTTGGCTTGGGGCACTGAGATGGTAGGTGTACCCCTTACACCCCCTAAAATAACTACATATTATCATATAATTCTTCGAACAATTCATATAATTACAAGAAAAGGAACAGAGTTACACTCAATGCGAGTACGCGAGATATCAGGTAGGCGCTTCATGTATAAATCACACCTTACAAGTTATCGGCACACGTGTGATGTATTTTAGGTTTCTCTAAAGGGGAAACATTCTTTAGCCAGGTCCTTTAATTGGAAATTATTCCCAAATCAGATTATTTATTTAGTTTTCTTCAGATTTAGATAAAATTCCACATATTTCTTCTCTTTTTCAATCTTTGGCCCCCAACGCTTAGTGTAGGTCGCTTCCAAATCACTCCACTGTTGGCGGTTTTGTGTCATGGCTGTCTAGTTTCTTCCAGCCATTTTAATGAGATCGTCTGTCCACCTAGTCGGTTGACTTCCCACGTTCTCCGTCCGTGGTTTCTACTCCAGCATTTTCTTCTTACATCATCCATCCAGTTTACGGCATATATGGCCCACCCACTTCCACTTTCTATTTTGCACATAAATAGTATAAATAAGTCCAAAACCTTCCCCCTGCTGAAAAACAGGCCTCCTCTAAAAAGGGGGAAAATGCAAGCTTTAAATTGAATAATTTTAGTTGTGGAACTCTCTAAATGCACTTTTAATATCTTCTACTGTCCAAAAATCTTTAGATTTTTATCAAACTTAAAATAACCGCAATAATAGCCAGTTTAACGCGTATCTTTTGAAGCCAGGAACAGTCTTCCACCCAGTTTAATAATGACGAAACTTTCTGCAAACTATTCTCGTTCTTATAACGATAGCAGTATAGGTGTGTTTACCCCGTATTATAAAGTCTATAATGGTCCGTGTTCCTGGTTGTACACTCAAGGAGCCTTTTTCTCTTGGGAAACAAAGGGGCCTTTTCTATAGAGTATTAGCTGTCAGCATATAATAAGGAACCAATTTTCGTTGAAAACCCGAATATTATTAAGTGGACAGTTTAATGACTAAGCATTTTCAGAGATTTAATGGACCCTTAAATGTGACCTCATACTGTTTTTCGGTCTTTTTAAATTGTGCTAATCTTTGGACTTACCCTTTTTCCTACTAAGTTAGGGAAAGATAAGGGTAAAGTAGAAACGGCTGAATCTTCTCAATATTTTACGTGAAGCTTTTGTCTTCTGACCCAACACTTGTTACTTCTACAACCCAATTACTGTTTTAAAGGGATATTCTGGGGCTAACTAGACCCAATTGCCAGCCTTTTGAGATTCTGACGACCCGTTACTTATACCTACAATGGGTAGAGGTTGCGCCTCACCTAGCGGCACGGAATCGCATTTTTTAAATGCTGCTAGATCCTTTTCTGCCGCTCAAAGGGAAACAGAGCGTTTTACCGAGCGCACCTTCAATGCTGCCGCGTGCGATTAAAATTAACCAGATATATTTGTATGAGAAACATTTTAATACCTTTCACTATTTGTATAACCACCACTAGTCACTAGTGTTTGGTTCTGTCGAACCGATAAGGACAAATGATGTACTTGATTCCGGACACCATACGCACATTGAAGCATCAGTTAGTGTCCTGTGTCAGCGGTTTGTCTACAATCTGCTAGTAGCAGTTGGACTGAATTTTATAGGTGTAGATAATCTTATCAGTAGTTACTATTAGTGATTTAATTTTCGTTTCCACACCTTCAAATTGCTCCATATATCCGAACGCCAGTAATTAGAAGAGCTCCGCAGTCTGCCGACTTTCTATCGGCCAGTAGTTTAGTCTGATTATTCGAGCGCAGTCGACCGACAGTTGATCTGGTTAGTGCATTCGTCACCAACCCGACCGTTTAGTTGGCTTACGGCCGTTTTCTATAACTTACTTAAGTATAACGCTTAGTTAATATGCCTTACTCTAGTAGCTATCGGTGTTTCTATAAACAGTTAGCAAGTTAGCAATGAATTGACAGGAATCTCCTATCCACCTCACTTATCTGTCTCTTGGAGGGTTCTTTCTTTAACTGTTTATCTGAGATAGCAACGTTCCGTTAACTGTTAGTAAGTTATTGAAAATGGCCGTTAGTGTGCGCGCTTTAACAACCTGACTAAACTATCGGCCGATAGAAAGTCTGCAGTCTGTGGGGACTCTAAGAAGTCATTTTCGTTCTTAATTAAAACGGATCATAAGTGTGATTGCCTTCGTTCCATATAATGAGGTTCCTTGTAGTAATGACTGCCGAGTTGGTCTAGTGGCTACACGCGCTACGACTAAGCATGAGGTCCTGGGTTCGATTCTCAGGTCGGACTAAGTGTTATTTTTTTTAATGTTTAATGGACCTATTATTGTTATTGGGGTTTTTATCAGAAATATCCAAATTCAACATAACTGGTGAAATGTGAGAAAGAAAGAAAGAAAGAAAAAGTATTTATTAGACTCACACAGGACAATACAAAAAATGGTTGACATAACACGTGAGTGTACTATTAGGTACATCTTTGCCTAACCTGTCGGGGATTACATGCTGATTTTATTTTGTACTAAAGCTCTTGTTTTGTAAATCTACCAGTAGGTACGGTTCGGTTTTAAAATGATAAAAAGCTAGTTAAAGTTTGTCGGCCGTGTGCTGGGTAATTTCCATTTTTATTGCAGCTAGACGAATTCTAGGCTACCTTTAATAGTACATTACTGCAGCGGCAGCACCAGAGGCATTGATGGACGAACGTGTAAAAAACGTAAGTCTTACGTAAACGTAAGTACGTAAGTTAATCAATGCCTAGTTGTGGCCAAGGCTTGTATACTTTTCCCAAATAATGTGAGGAAATTAAAACTAACAATTACTTTTCAAAATCAATGATGCACACAAACAACAATTTTTTCTCTGCGTTTTTTTTTTTTTTTTTTTTTTTTTGTTTATGGCGTTGCACTATTCGTGCTTATTGCCACTGACAATATTTTATATAATAACAAAACGTAGGAATCAAGTACTCGCGAAATTATATTATATTAGTACGACGGGAAATTTGGAAATAGAAAGGAAATAGGTTGGTAATATAATATATATATATATATTATATACAGAAAAAAAAAGTATATATATATAACAAGTTTTAACAATAGGATATAAAACATGAACGCCACAAGGTGTTCCAACAAATAGGCCGACTCGTTGCGTAAACTAAGAACTACCTAAGAACTACATGGTAAATTAAGTACTTATATACAGTTTATAAACGAATGTTTATATAGCTATATCATTATTTACAAAGAAAAGAGCTATGGTTTTATAAATATCTACATTGAAATTAAATAAAATACACGAAATAGAAGTGGGAAAAGGGACTCGGAGGGAAACAAGACTTTGGAAAAGTGAGAAGTGGTCATAAAGGGGGCAGGAAAAAATAAGGTGGTTCAGATCTCCCACCTCAGCGCCACATTCACATGCAGGGTTCTGCACAATGCCAAGCCTGGCAAGATGAGCAGGAGTGCACACGTGACCCAATCGCATACGTATGAATATTGTTGTAATCTTTTTGCTTAGCTTGTACTTGCTAAACCAAGGTTTAACAAAAATGGATGGCTGAATAGTGCGATAAAATTTCCCTTTCACTGATTGCTCGGACCAAAGCTTACCCCAGGATTCCTGTAGATAAACCATGGGCAGAGCTGCCAGATCTTGGGAGTTATTTTTGTATGGAAAAACGTCTCCACACAATACGGCATCATTAGCCAACTGGTCAGCTCTCTCATTACCTAAAATGCCACAATGCGAGGGTATCCACGCAAAATGCACTGAATACCCCTTAATAGAACACCTATAAAGGAGTTCACGTGTTTCAAATATAATATGAGGAATAAGAGAATAGAAAGGGAATCTGGCCAAAGATTGTAAGGCACTCCTTGCATCAGTTAAAATGAGTGAATTTCGTAAGCCCATCATAAGTATATATTCGACAGCTTTGAATAGACCGTAACATTCTCCCGTAAATACAGATGACTCGGGCGGGAGCTTTATTTTTTGAACTATATTATATTGGGAGTGGAATACACCTACTCCCACGCATGAGTCTCTTCCATGCTTCGAAGCATCTGTAAACAAGAGCTGACAGCCCTTCCAGTCTCTATCTATAGTGAAGTTGAAGTTAATATTATGACATACGTCATCTTGGTAAATGTTAAGGTTATAGTGTATATTTGGTGACTTAATTAGTGAACTGTAATTACAGTGAAACATAGGAAGAAATTGAGATTGGTGATAGGGAGCTTCAATTAAATTGTATTTTCTAAAGCTTTTAACTAAACACGGAGTATCTTTGTGCCTCCAGTAAGTGGACGAAATTACTTCTTCAGAGAGAACGGAAAGTTTATTTCGCAAAGGGTGACATGTAAATTGCAAACACCGAGCCATAAATCTATCAGCTAAAAATTGACGTCGTAAATGAAGTGGAGGGTCTCCACATTCCACCTGAAGACAATTAATAGGACTGCTTTTCATTGCACCTGAAACCACTCTAAGTGCCTTGGACTGAACACTGTCAAGTTTCTTAAGACCAGCAACATTAGCAGGCTCCAGCAAAAAGGTGCCATAGTCCAATACGCTTCTAATCAAGGTGTTATAAAGTAGTTTTAATGAAAAGGGATGTGCACCCCACCAAACACCAGCAAGACATCTAATTATGTTGATATTTCGTTCACATTTAGCAGTTATATAATCACAGTGTGGTAAACCAGTAAGATGTGTATCCAAAATAAGGCCTAAAAATTTAACCTGGTTTTTAACGGGCATAGGGATATTATTATACTGTACTGTAACCATAGGAGGCTTACGCATTCTTGTAAACAAGACGATGTTGCTTTTATCAATTGACAGGTGTAGACCATTGGTTTCTAGCCAAGTCTTCAGTAAACGTAAAGAACAGCTTAAGGAAGTACAAATATTTTCAACAGAATGACCAGATAAATAAAGAAGTAAATCATCCGCATATTGAAGGACTTGTACGGACTCATTTAAAGAGGATTCCAAATCATAAGTGTAAATATTGTAGAGAATTGGACTAAGTACGGAACCTTGGGGGAGACCTTTCCATACTAAACGGGTAAATGTATACCCTTCAATATGAAGATTTAAAGATCTCTCTGAAAGCATGTTAATTATGAAGTTAGACAGCATTTTTGGAACTTGTAATGAATTCAGCTTTTGTTCCAGGACTGATACCAGGACATTATCGTAAGCTGAGCTAATATCCAGGAAGGCAGCAATTACAGAGTTATTGGAAGAGAAAGCTAAACGAATATCAGTTGTGAACACACTAAGGCTGTCTATCGTACTTTTACCCTTCCTAAAACCAAACTGTGATGTAGCTAGCAAGTTTTTGCTCTCCAAATACCATTCCAAACGATTCTTAATGAGGTGTTCAACAATTTTAGCAAGAACTGTAGAAAGTGCAATTGGTCGATAAGAAGTAACATTAGAAGAAGGTTTATTTGGTTTTAGAATGGGAATAATCGTTTGAGACTTCCAACTTGATGGAATGCTGCCAGATATCAAAGCTGTATTGATGAGATTTAAATATATTAAAAGAACAGAGTCCGACAGATTAGCTATAAATGAATATGGTATACCATCTTCACCAGGAGCTGAATCCTTAACATGTGAAAGGACTCCTTTCAACTCACTTAGTGTGAACAGGGAATTCAACTCAGAATTAGGAATAGGAACATATGGAAGGTGGATTAAAGATCTCTGTTCTGGGACTGAAGGGGGAGCTAAATGATCCATAAATTCATTGGCTAATTCTAATGGTAGTTTTGAGGCTGTTGTGTCGCTGAATGCTGACCTGAATCGCCTAATATTTTGCCATACTAAAGATGCGTTAACTTCTGGCGAGATAGATGCACAGAATCTTTGCCAACCTTCAAATTTATTTTTCCTAAGGAGCTTACGAGTTGTTCGAGCAGCTTCTAGGTATATCTGAAAATTGTGGCGAGTCATAGTATGACCATAATTTTTTTCTGCTTCTTTTCTTTTTTTAATGGCTTGAGTACACTCAGCATCCCACCAAGGTGGTGAAGGAATTTTGCCTGTAGCACCATTCTTAATAGGGAAAGTATTATCTGCCACCTCTATTAAAACTCTTGTAATTTGATTAGATAATATCTGAGGGTCATGTAGTTGCAAAGAATCAGATAAGGCAAGCATTCTTTCTTCTACACAATTTTTATATGTATCCCAATCTGCATTTTGAAGTCTGTACTTTAATCGTGGTGTTGGAATGCAAGCAGCTGGTTTTTGATGTGGAAAGGAAATGATTAAAGGGTAATGATCACTACCATAGGAAGACGTTAAAGGAGACCAGGATAATGTTGATGCTAAGTCAGGTGTGCAAATTGAGAGGTCAGGGGCGCTTATTCCCTCATCTGGATTCGTTTGGCGTGTTGGGAGACATGTATTTAAAATACACAAATTATTAGAGTCTAGAATTTCTAATAACTTTTCCCCATAGTAATTGGAACTAGAACTACCCCAGGACTGATGTTGTGAGTTAAAGTCGCCCATTACCAAAAACGGTTTAGGTAAATTTGAAAGAAGATTACTTATTTCAGAAAGGATATTTACAGTGGGACGAGAATAATATATACATACTAAACAGATTTTATTTACAATAGCAGCAACAGCAGATATATCGTCACTGAGACTTGGAAGAGGAAAAGATTGAAAAGGCAAGTTGTTTTTAATAAGTATGGCAACACCGCCATACCCATCGCTTCTGTCTGTTCTTAGACACGCATAGCCAGGAATTCTAAAAGAGAACCCTGGTTTAAGCCATGTCTCACAGAGAGCGACTGCAAAGGGATCGTATTTGTTCACTAAGTAGGACAGATCAGATTTTTTATTCAGAATGCTGCGACTGTTCCACTGAACAATCTTGGATAGATTTGGATCCATTATGATTAAGATTAAATAAGTTAAACAGCGTATCAATTACAGTGGCAACGTTGGACGGTTCAATATTATTATTTTTAGATAATGTATTAATTAACATGATTATTAAATTTAAAATTTGATTTTCACTATTATTTGTTGTTTTATTTTGGAATGCCACACCATTCCCTGACGCAGAAACTTCGTTATTGATTAATGCTTGATGAGCTGTACGGTCATACCCCTTAGCTGTTTTTGGGGGATCCCGAGGTTTAAGGAATACCGTTTTTCTGTGTGAGGAGATAATTGGTGGGTTACGTGATTGGGGCGAAGGTTGTGAATAGAATGAATTTTTAGTGGTATGTGATGGGGCAGATGTCACTACATCTGCATACAATTTTGAAATAGGTGGATGTATCTGCGACGCTTCAGCATACGACACGCAGCTATGGGCCATATAATGCTTAATTGATTTTTGCCTCTCAAATTCTGGGCATTTTTTGTTGATGGCGTAATGAATGCCACCGCAATGACAGCACTTACTACTACTCTCATCATCAATACTGCAAGTGTCAGCAGAATGCTTCTCCCCACACTTGAAGCACTGAGGGTTCGACCTGCATTGTACCTTTGTATGGCCAAAACGACAACAATTAAAGCACTGAATTGTTGGGAATGTATACAATTCCACTGGCATGGAATTGTAACAACAAAACACACGTTTTGGTAAAGTTTGTCCGTCAAAGGTGAGCACGACTGTTTGCGATGGTTTCCACACAGGGGTCGGTTCGTGCGCTTTATAATTGAGACGCCTTGCCTTGATAACCTTCCCGCATCCAGCAGGGACAGATATATTTTCGATTATTTCCTCCGGAGACCATTCGGTAGGTACGCCTTTAACAATTCCAATGCGACACACATTAATTGATGGAACAAATGCCTTCAATTTCTCTTTGGCCAAACTTGGGTCATTTAAAAAAGAATTGGCATCTACGTAACGAGAGAAGCTCAGTGATATTCTATTACGACCAATGCGTTTTAATGAACCGTTAATTATATTATTAAAACTGCGTTTTTTAAGAAAATGTCCTAAAGTTATTGGGTGTAATGTTTGGGCCGAGTTTTGAGTATCAAAAATTTTTTGGATGTGTACAACGTATGGCGACAGGTCTGTGGCTTCGTACAAAGCCCTAGCAACCTGTGGCGCCTTCTGGGGAAGATCTGACTTAATGAGGTTTTCAGTCTGGGGACCATCCACAGAGAGTGGAGTGGATTCTTGATGAACTACAATTGAACTTTGACTGAATGTGACTGATTCATTATCGCAATGACAGTGAGTTCCTCTATTTATTTCGGTTGTAGTGTGTGAGTGACTATTTCGCCTTCTTTTATTGCAATTTTTGCATACTTTACGTGGAGCTCTAGTCCTTTTCCGCTCCGATCTGGTTATGGACGAGTCGGTATCCATACTGGATTCATGTATTGTAATATTAAGCCCGACCGAGGGGACTGTGCCCCCCGGATCAGGCGGTTCATTGTCCATTGTGGCCACTGGCCAAAAAATAAAATATAAAAAACTTACCCTATCTAAGAAGAATTATATCTACAAAAAATTAAATTAACTAATCTAATGAATATTTACATAAATCTACACAACTTATCTCCAATCGCAAACGTTTTATATTATTTAGAAGAAAACGAAAGAAAAATCACGCCCGCCAAATTCGATGATTCCCGCGCTTTTTAGTCAGTCTTTCTCTGCGTTGTAGAGTTCATTTGTTTTATTTTTCAATAAACCGCTTTCTATTTGTAAGCCAATTCGAAATTTAATAACACCTTTGATAAGTTACCTCCTTGGTTGCCATATTTCAGAGTAAAAGATCGTTCCATTTTTAAATAACACGACGGATTTGGAGTTTACTATGTAATTTATATGGATTTTCATACAACTTTTGCCGGCCGCTGGTGGCAGAAATGTATCTGGCCAGTACAGCAATTTCGATTTATCTCGAAGAAGGTTGTCAAATTATTGCTCAAATTTTCAAGCATGTTTGAGAAAAACATAAATTTATGGAATATGTTACTGAATCTGATAATTTGAGATAAAGTCAAAGTCAAAACATTTTTTGTGAACCAAGTGTTGTTGTTATGCTAGTACTTATGACTTAGCAGCCTTTTACAAGCATTGCTATTTATCATTCGCCTGCCCTAGTCATCCTAAATTAGCATGCGTTAAACATTGGTAGCGATGTAAGAACCTATCTCTATAACAGGAGCCAATGTTAGTAAAAGTATCAATGTCTATAGAACATCTGTTATGTTATTATGAACAAATTAATGTAAACAAAGCCAAAACCTTGAAACCTTGTAAAACTTTTACCTCACGAAGATTGAAATAGGAAAGACGTAAAACAGCATGTCTGATTATTACATTATACCTAATTATGACTAACTTGCTCTGCCCGCGGCTTCCCACACGTGTCTGTGTAGATATATAAGGCCATTCACACTCAATACTGCTCGGTGCGCCGGTTGCGCGGAAGGGCGGTGTACATACCTACGTGTTTTAGGCATCTACGGATTTCATGCAAGCCAATGCGAAATGAAAAATCTAGATGAGGCTTGCACAGGAACATAGACATTCCTCATGAGTTGTGGTGATGTCGCAGTTGAGTCCGGACATCGTCAAAGGAGTTTGGTGCCCGGACATGGGCGCTGGATGAGTCGCGGCTCATCTGCCAAGGTACACTGTAGGCTCACGGTGGTTGTCTTTAGTGGGTTCAAGCCCCACATGACCAAGCCGTCTCAATGAGGGCTACCGTTTTTGAGCTCACCAGATGGCGCCACTGTCGATTAAGGTCCTGTCAATTTTTCTATTTCATACTATAAAGTACCAATAACTTCATAAAAAGTTTATTTTATTACGTATAACAACATAGTGTAAACTTCAGGTTCATATATTTACAATATTCTGACTAAAATTAGCAAGCATGAAACATATAAAAATCATTTTACCTCCAAGTACTGACAATTAAGATTCTAAGTTGCTACTTAAAATCTTCAAGTCATAATTAATCAGGAATGGCTCAATCTAGACCACAATCGTGAATATTTATTAAAATACGTGTTAAAACAGCACGCAACGGGCTAACAATCTATGACATCTGTCATTTCGGTGCCCCCGCGCTACACTACCGCCTCTAGCGGCGAATTCATACGCGATAGCCCCCATTGGCGTGAGTGTATGCATGTGTCCTTGAATATTTTCTATATTTTGACATAGGTAGGTACTTCCATGTACCATCAAGGAAATTAATTAAAAAAAAAAAGGAACTTGGACATTGGCACAAGAAAAGAGAGGCCTACTCCCAGTACTGGGTGAATACAGGCTGTGGGTAAGGAAACCGACCTGAGATCTTCGGTTAGTTATCGGTAGGTTATCGGGCGGTGAACCGCACGAACGAGTGGTGACGATGACGCGTGAAAACGTCCTTATTATGTTTCCTTCAAAACACACAGCGTTGGTTGAAGAAGCTGTCATTAGATTTTGCCTTAAATGATGTAAATAGTATATAAACACTTACCAATTTCCGAACGTTACCTTAACATCTTTCACTATGGCAGTAGCTCGCGATAATCTATGGTAGCGGCGAGTTGACATCTGTCATTCATAGCGTCTAAAAATTTTGCCGCCAACGTATGGAAAATTTTTCACTCGTCAATTTTCTTAGAAAATTTTGGGTAAAGTGGTGTAAAGTTTCAGTTAAAGCTTTATAGATAGAATTAAAGTACTCGTGATAAGTAATTTCATATTATCCTTGATTATGAGTGAGCTTGATACTGTGATATCGAAATGGAGAGCGAAAGCTCTCACCGCAAGGTCGCCGGTGCTCCTACCCTACCGGTTCTTCGGACGGAGATCGGTCAGTGGAGACCAGTGAACCCGAGCGGCGGTTCTCTTATGAAAGTGAGGAAGAGAGCTCTTCATCCTCGGAGGATGAGGACACTGCTTCCGCACCGCCGAACAAGAGGTTAAAGAGATCAAAGCGATTACCCTGTGCGGGCCCCCGCATCAACAATTTAATGAACCAAGTAAGTTTTATATCTGGTTACATGACACAATTGCCACATTACATCAGTAACTTTAGTCAGAAACAACTAACTACTAATGTAAACTGTTCTGACTTAGTGTTGCTAGTACTTCTAAACTGCACAGTAGTTTTCTAAACAACCTGGTTGTGACTAAAGAGACAGAAACTTTACTATTTGGGGAATTAAGTGTACAATATAATGATAAGATAATTATTCCTTAAGCTAATACAGAGGCTCTTGAAGAGCTTAAATTACTACAGCAGTTTGACACTCCAGAGTGGAAAGGAATTCGTTACAAGAATACCTTACGAACATGTTCAACCACACCAAGTTTTACACAATTAAAGGTAAATGAGGAGTTACGTCAGTTGTACAAAACCATGGACTATTTAACCTCTGCGGAGGGAGTTTTGGCTGGACTTTCTAATGTAGGTCTAGAGCAGAGAGGGCTGCTTAAGCAGGGACTGCAAGATCTTGTTAATTGAGCTGCAGCTCGCCCACAAGAATTGTCTCCTAACACACTTTTTGAGAAAGTCCCCACTCTGTTTGGTCCAAACTCGTGTTGCTCACAACAAGTGCTTTGACAGTCATATGCAGATAATTTGTGGCAGGAGAAGTGAATGCATTGAAATAAGGCAAAGTAGAATCCTAAAAAAGATAAACACTTAAAACTTAAGGACATCTTCATTAAATATACCACGAAGTACAGAGTATTTCTTTAGCCGAGAGGCCTTGCAACCTTTTGTGCAATAACCAGGAGGGTCTCAAATATGCCAAATAAAGGACAATGACCAAAAGTGGTACCAACAAGTCTCATGCTTCAAGATCAAAAGTTTATGGTAATCATTTTCATAATTTTTTAAGACATTACGCGTCATGGGTTTGATTTTTTTGAATAGGGGTTTTAATTTAAACGATAGAAGTATGAATATTGTTATACTCTTAATGCTACTAATATTGTTGAATATTGTTTTACTCCCTTTACATGACATTCACACAACCGGTCATAGGGATGTAGAATGTACAGAAACTATTTTGATAAATCGACTAACCAGTCATTCCAACCGTTTCTTTTTATAATAAATACCTAAATGGTTTGCTTCAAAAACATTTTACGAATTATTTGTAAATACCTTTGCTTTCTTTTTGTTGAAAAACAATAATAATTAAGTAAAAGCTGAATACCAAATCGATTTGGTATTAATAATTGACCCAAAATCGATTTTGTTACTAAATTCTTATTAAATTCCGGTGCCTACATTTCTGACATTTGTTCCGACGTTTACGTCCGTCTGTGTTCTTAGAGTTGAGATTAATTAATTATTGTATTGTGTGTTGAGAAGTAGAACTTGTTTGTATTTTGTGAACTTATTTATGTTTATTGTGCAAATATGTCGAGCGGTGTGGTCAACCGAATGACGCCGCCTGTCACCCGGCAAAACCCATGTATCAATTGTTCATTTTCTAGTTACCTGGTTTTGAGGTTATTCAGATTTTATAAAATTACCCCGAAACTCAGGAATAGTTAACAAAAAAAATACTACTAATAATATAAAAAACAAAGTTTGATTTTGATGCAGTATGATACGGGATTACATACATCCATGAGCATTGTCCTTTACAAAAGTCAATTCTAGATTCCACTCAGGAACTAGAATACTTAGGCCTTCTTTGGAACACTGGCCCTGCCCACAAACAAGGTGGAAAGGGTAAAGTTAGTTAGTAATATCAATAGTTCTGAAAAATAAATTTTGTTCCCAAGTTCAGAGTTTATTAGGACTTCTACATTTTGCTACCCTCACCACTCCAAGGGGACGACTGCATTGTCGTAGACACAAATATTTCTGAAGGTATTCAGGCAAGGCAGACCAAGACAAAAAAGGTTGCTTCCTGTGCTGGTTTGCCAAGAGCTAACGTGGTGGCGAGAAGCCATAGACCACAGCTCAGTTCCCCTACACATGGGGCAAGTAACCCACTTTCTGACCACCGATGCTGCGGACGAAGGGTGGGGAGCCCACATGAACGGGCTCCTCTTGTCAGGAACTTGGCAAACATATCAAAGTAAATGGCACTCGATCTGGAAAGAGATGTTTGCCGTATACGCAGCAATAAGCAGCCAAAAAGCCAATCTTCAGAGTGCACATTTTTCAGTTCAATCCGTCAACAGAACAATAGTAGCGTATTTGAGAAACGAGGGAGGGACACGTTCCCTAGCGCTCCTGAAGCTAACTTGCAAACTAATGAAGTTAGCAGATCAGTTGAACATCACTCTGTCAGCGGCGTACCTCCCGGGGAGGTACAACGGCATAGCCGACCGCTTATCAAGGAACGGACTAGTGCCGGAATGGCACCTGTTGCCCCAGGCCTCGGAGGCCATATTTTAAAAGTGGGGCGTCCCCAACGTGGACCTATTCGCGTCCGAAAAGTCGGCCGTTGTGCGACAGTACGTCACATGGGACTCAAACGATGGCTTGGCAAGCTTCTGCGATGCATTTAGTCGAAGATGGCAGTATCGACTAGCATGGGTGTTCCCTCCGCCCAACTTGACACGAGTGCTCAGTCATCTGAACTCGGCGGAAGGGACGTACATATTAATAGACTGGACCCAGTCTGCCTGGCTCCCAGACTTGAAGGCAAGAGCTCTCGGAGAGCCAGTGCCGATACAGAATCTATGCAAAAACCTCATAGACCTGACAACAGGCAGAACTCCTCCACAGATCGACAAGCTGTAACTTTTAGCTTGGAAAGTTGGGGGTGGGTCAGTCAGGTTGCCCAATGGTCAGTAGAGGAAAAGGACCTCTTACAAAGTAGTTGGGGAAAATCCACACTTGTTACTTATAAAGCTCCTATCCAGACATGGATATCATGGTGTGATTTTCACCGCAAAACCTAAATCACCTGATCCCAAAGATTTAGCGAGGTTTCTAGCCAAACTATACTTGGTTGATAATTTAGCTTCTAGCACCATCCGTTTACACAAGTCTGCATTTTCTAAATACTGTGCCATAACAACAGATATATCTTAAAACTTTTTTGTCCATCAAGTTTTAAAAGTTTTAAAACCACTGCCTAGAAGATCACCGGTATGGGATACGAAGTTACTCTTTGATTGGCTTAAATCAACCTCAGAGGTTAACACACTTCGCACGCAAAATATGCGCTTAGACGTGGAGTAGCGGACACCAGCCCGCTTTATAATACCACACTCCTTGATATTGCTAGGAGAACAGCACTTATTTTACTTTTAGCCTCTGGCAGACGTTTACATGACCTAACATTGTTACATATATCAAATGATCATATGGTCTTAGATGATGAATCCTTAACATTGTGGCCAAAGTTTGTCTCAAAAACAGATACTGGACACCACAGACAATCAGGGTGGTTACTTAAAATCCATCCTAATCCTAATCTATGTCCAGTAAGGCACATATAATGCCTTGTACAATATTCATGTGATAGAAGAGCACGAGTAAATAGGTTAACAAGCTTATTTACAACAATAAAAGATGTGGCCAGGCCAGCATCAAAGACAATAATTTCAAAATGGATAAGATCCATCTTAAAACAGGTAAATATTGAAGCATCTCCGGGAAGCATAGGGTCTGCCGTGGCCTCAATAAGCTGGCTAGAGAATAGATCACTTGACGAAATTTTAAGTAGAGGAAACTGGAGAAGCAGTGATACTTTTAGGAAATTTTACTGTCAGGAGGTGATAAGAGAGAGTATGTCCCACAGGAAGATTTATTATAATGATAATTTTTCTAACATTTAAATAAATTTATGTGGTACAGGGTACACATTTCATGTCAATTAGATTCACAAGTTATGAGTGTTATTTAATAATTTGATTGATTTCACTAACAATTAGTCAGTATTAAATAAGTAAGAAAATGATTGATCTCATCATGACTTTATTTACTAAAATAATAATTCAATAATCAAAAAAGAAGTAGTGTTAATTTTGACATTTTCTAGAATATATAAATTGGATTGGAATACTTTATTGTTTAATTCAACATTTCATGAATATAGGTATGTTAATATTGATTCATTCCATACATAATTCACATAGCGTCTACATCCTTCAGGTATTCTTTCACCAGCAGATATCAAACAGGTCTTCAACCAACGCTGTGTGTTTTGAAGGAAACATAATAGAACTGTTTTGCATTAAAACAAAACAGATATTATGTTAAATGAAAAACACACAGCGTTGCAGCAAGGTGCTTGCTGGTGAGTTTTGAAGACTTCTATGAATGACAGATGTCAACTCGCCGCTACCATAGATTATCGCGAGCTACTGCCATAGTGAAAGATGTTAAGGTAACGTTCGGAAATTGGTAAGTGTTTATATACTATTTACATCATTTAAGGCAAAATCTAATGACAGCTTCTTCAACCAACGCTGTGTGTTTTTCATTTAACATAATATCTGTTTTGTTTTAATGCAAAACAGTTCTATTATTTAGGGCCTCCTACGCATCAACGCAACGCAAAGCATCGCAGTGCGGATAAAGACTACTTTCTATCAGAATACCAGCGCTGCGGTATTTGTTTGTCATCTTTTGCAGCATCATGCTGAGATAGGAGCCTTTTTGGCCTCGCACAGGTCTTTTTTATTATTTAGTTTTAGATTCTTTTTTATTATTATTATTTTTGTTGTTCCTGTGCTTGTCCCAAATAAAAATCTTTCTTTTATTGTTTTCTTCTTTCTTTCTCGTAAAGTCATACATTAAAAGTCATAAAGTCATACAATAGTCATACATTTTTATTTCACAGTGCGTATGTACCTTTTTTTTTTTTTTTTTTTTCGGGTCTGAAATCATCAAATGACTCCTCCCGCTCTGGGCTGAGCAGGAGGGAGTGTCAGACTTTTACTGACCAAAACCCATCCATGTTCCTTCATCGCCCTTTGTGTTCCGGGGCCACGGTATCTCTTTCGAACAGTCCCGCAGCCCGTGCGTATGTACCCTAAACTCATTTTCTTTTAGGTTTCCCTAGCTTAGTGTTACTCGTATATTATATTCCGCACTGTGAGTTTGTGTCCTCGTTAGATTTCACTTATGGGCGTCAGTGCGTTGGATTTTATTGCATGTTGTTGCCAAGTACTAAGTAGTACGTAACAGGAAATGTATGTTTGTGATCCATAGAAAGCCATGCTACGAGCAGAAACTTGTTGTTTTCTATCGACATGAAGAGTTTGTGAATACATCATCATTATCGTCTTCCTGCCCGTATCCCATGTTATTTGGGGTCGGCGCAACGTGCGGGTCCGTACCTCAAAAGAAAAAAAAACGAAACCCCTTATTTATAGGATCACACGCGTGTCTGTCTGTCACCGCCAATTTACTCCGAAACTACTGGACCGATTGAGTTGAAATTTGGTACACATATGTAAGGCGGTGATCCAAGACGGCTGTGTAACGTAAATTAATGAATTTTAAACAACGGACCTATTTTGGGGGGAAATTTGAAAATGAAGAAAGGGCTCATTGTGAGCATCTCAAATATTTTTTTTTTTATAATTTTAAGATAAATAATTTTGAAGTAATTTAAGAAAATAGGCGAAAATTTACCACCCATAACAGTATAGTTATCCATAGTTATTTTGTATTGCTTACTAACACAATGGATTATTGTTGTCCGATAAATAAAGAATTATTATTATTATTATAACTTCGAAACTGTACAGGGCCGAAAATTTTGAAAGAATACAAAAAATTGTTCTTTGCCCATAGATTACAGGGAAACCTATAAGAAATCTATAAACGTACGGACCCCCACTTCACGCGAGTCGAACTCACACTTGTTCGATTTTTTTCTTCCATTCCCCTGTCTGTGCTATCGTTTACTCATTTTTCATTCACATTCCTCACACAATCCATTCATGTTTTCTTTGGCCTACCTCTCCCTCTCCATCCATCAACATTTATCTATTAGTCACATGGGTTGCATCCCTCCTAATCACAGGTCCATAATCCTATATCATCTGCCTAGATTCTTCCTGTCAGCTTAATTGTTGGGGGTAGCTTCGATAGCGAGGTAGCGAGATCCAGCTCTGTGAATGACTCTCTCAAGTTTTTTCCTAATACCTTACAGCCTCACCTCGGCTTTCTGTCTAGCTAGTTGCTGATTTTATATGGAGCGATTACCTCCAGAATACAAGTGTTTTGCTAAGTAACTCCTTGGTAAGAATAGTTGTCGGACATTCTACTTTGTGAATCTCATCCCACGGGAAAATAATAAATTACTATTCTAACTCTGAAAATAAGTGTTTTTAGGGTTCCGTACAAAAAATGAAAAAAAAAACGGAACCTTTATAGGATCACTCAAGCATCTGTCTGTCTGTCCGTCCGTCCGTCTGTCACAGCCAATTTTGTCCGAATCTACTGGACCAAATCAGGTGAAATTTGGTAGGATGGTGGTATCCTATGACCCAAACACAGATATGCAAAGTAAATAAATATTGTTTTAAAATCATCGTCAGGTCATTTTCGGGGTACATATTAAAAAAAAAGTTTTGCAAACCTCACTGTGTCATATATCAAATGAAAGGGCTCGTTATGAGAATCTCAAACATATTTTTGTTATTATTTTAAAATAAATAGTTTCTATTTTATTCATGAAAGAAAACGTAAATTTACAATTCCCCCCCTGATCTCTAAAACTACTGAGCCTAAAATTTTGAAAAAAATACAAAATGTACCTAGTTCATTGCTTGTAGATTACAGTAAAACTTATAAGAATTCTATCAATTGAAAATAAAGGGGACAAATGAACTGAAATGAACAAAAAAGTTTTGCAAACCTTACTGTGTCATATATCAAATGAAAGGGCTCGTTTTGAGGATCTCAAATTGTACGGAACCCTCTCCACTCGAGTACAACTCGCACTTGGCCGGTTTTTGTTAGTTAATTTACACCTGAAAGTCAAATTAAAAATATTTCCTCAAACTCACCACTCAACTTTCATTCATCATGACAAGAAGCTTTTAACAGCGATAGAACCTGTCGTTCACACTGAGAATTTTTAATTAATCTTTAGTAATATTCCTATTTTCGTGTTCATTCCTAGATCTATTATCGGTAGCACTTGACTACTTGGAAATAATTAAGACAGAGCGATTGGCGAATTAAGTCACAATTATTTTTCAATTGGTCGTTATTTGGGAGCTGCATGCATAAACAGCCAATAATGTGTACATTGTTGGAACCTAGGTTTGCCCCTTGCGAGAGGAAGTGGGCAGTCCTGCATCACGCGGGTTTAGGGACGCTAAGGTAGATTTCACATGATTTTCTTATTTTTTTGTGGCGATTGCTTCTTGGTATTTTCCTGTACTGTTTTGAGAGCAGTGGTGATGAAACGTAACTCGTAAGAAAGCCTTTCAAGATTCGAACACCTGCCACGTTATTTACACCGAGCAAAGGTACACAGAAAAAAAAACAAGAGTCTATGGAATAGGGGGACTAAGGCAGACAAACAAGTTCCAAGACTATTGAACATTTATTAGTTAGTCGTTAGCCTGAATCACATGTGCACGACAAAACCCGATTTATAAGGCAATCTAAAGTAGTATTAATCGGTTTCCGGTATGAGTAGCGGTGGGGCCCAGTGGTGGAGGCCTAGACTTACGTGCAGTAAGTCGTGAATTCGAACCCAGGCAGGCGCATTACTTTGTGTAATTTATTTCATCACCACTGCTCTCAAAACGGTGAAGGAAAACATCGTGAGGGAACCGGCAGTTCCTAGAACCAAACAATCGAAGACATGTGACATCTACCAACCCGCACTGGGCCCGCGTGGTGGATTATAGCCTGCTGTTGCTGTTGCACTAGCTGTTGCCCGCGACCTTCGTTCGCGTTTTGAATCGGATTTTGTAACCAATTTCATGGGGTTTTATTTTTTTGCACGAAACCCCAATTCTTATTCTAAAACAAAAGTGCCCTATGTTAGACCTTATAACATCAGCTATCTGGCACTAAAAGTCCCGTCAAAATCGGTCCAGCCGTTTCGGATATTAGCCGGAACAAACAGAAAGACAGACAGAAAAAAATGTGTTTTTGTTTTAAGTGCCGTAATTATTTTCATATGCATTGAGTAAAAAGCTATTTTGATATTACAAACAAACACTTCAATTTTATTTACTTGTATAGATTCCCTCATATAGCGAAGCTTGTGTCCCAGCAGTGGGTACTTTATAGGCTGATAATGGGAATCGGTTTCCAGTCCAATCCAAGTCTATTGACTCTACTGGAAACGGGAGTAAGTGTAATTGTGCCTTTATTATTCCCTTTGTGTTCTGAGTGGTGATTCATCAAGCGAATGCATTGTTCATTCAATGGAGGGTGGGTAGGTACAGATACGGACACTCCAGCAGATTGAGTATCTGTCGTAATTGATTGGAATTCACAACTGATTTCAATTTCAATCTTTTTAGTTTCAATTTATTTGACGAATTTTACTTTGACTACAAACGATTTGTCAGGTATTCAAATTGCGCAAAAGATCTCATCAAACCAAGGTTGCGTATAATTTGATTACGGACGATGTCTTATGCTTATGACTTATGCCCGCGGCTTCGACCGCGTGGAGTTCGATAATTGTCCCAAGAGATCGTACTACCGGGATAAAAGTATTATATGTGTTAAGGTTATAAACTATCTGTGTGCCAAATTGCAGCCAAATCTGTTTAGTAGTTTTTGCGTGAAAGAGTACAAACAAACAGACATCCTGACATCCATACATCCTCACAAACTTTCGCATTAAAAATATTAGTAGGACAGGTTTTTAATAGTTCTTTTCATAAATTAGAGAATGTATTCTTATTTGTGTTGTTTGGGAGCTATTACACCATTTTTTTTTGCGGTTTTGGTCATATGTGTTGTCTCGGTTTCAAAATGCCCTTGGCAATCACCGGGGTAATAGACTAGCGCATTCGTATTCCCAATGCTTACCAATTTTGATAATTCAACATCATTTTTTGCGTGGACTGCCTCATTGGTCTAGTGGTCGCCAGCGCGACCGCTGAGCATGAGGTCCTGGGTTCGGTTCTCAGGTCGGGCAATATGCTATTGGGTTTTCCATCAGGAATTTCTCAGTAAGAGCTACTGAGTCTGGATCTGTGCCTGGTTGATGGCACCCTATTACATGGGAGTTTAACATAACTGGCGAAATGTGGGTGTACAATAGTACACCCACAATTCGCCAGGTGAGGCAGAGGTGTACCTATAAGGTACATCTCTGCCTCACCCTTCGGGTATTACAGTTGTGGTGTTTTATCATTGCGTTGTCACAATAAGAAGCAATATATTACGAGTTTCTCCAAAATGTTTCGGAATACAAAAATACGAAACACAACTGGGGCGCGTGTGGCTTCGTTTCTGTGGGTAAGTCATCGTCATACATCTTGATATGTGAAAATCATTCTGGATGCTTAATAAAAAAATATACACAATCGCTTACATTTATTCGCGGTTCATTGAACATAATAGCCTCGCATCGCTTCCCCCTCGCGTGTTCCCACCTTTAGATAAATATGTTTTTAAAATGTGTTTCCGTTGCGATGCATCCAAGCGACTGAGTTACAACATAGTGATATTTTTCGTGTCATTTCCTTAAGCTTCTTGCTTCGATAACTTGCTTTTGTCGAGGGTAACTCGACGATGTAGCTACTTGAGGTAATGCATCTTGTTTCAGTACATAATACAAGAAGTAAAAAGACCTTCACAAAACTGTCAGCCAAGCTTTCTATACATAAGTAATTACGCAAAAATTCTTCCTGGGAAGCGATTTTTTAATTGGGTGAGAAATCATGGTTTACCGCGTAGGACTCAATGTAACGCACTCAAAACATTGTGATGAATGCATAATATTACAGGGGGCATGGGAGAATTTAAAGTAAAGGAAACATTAAAAATTAGAAACAAAAATATTGTGAAAAAGTTGGAACTTTGACCACCAATATCTCCGTAACTAGAAGGTGCAATGACGGGGAGAACAAGTGCCTTTCGGCTTCGTTAAGGGTCTTTTGACACTCATTATAGGACGCCTAGCTCCATCACTATTTCGAACTGAATTGAGATCAAAACAATACTGGTTTAAGAGGTCATTCATTGTCAGGTAGTTTTGATTTTGATTTAAATGAGTGTCTATGGAGTTTATTGCCCATTCTTCTCCATAGAGATCTACGCTTTTGGAATGGGCATGGACTACAGTACTTTTACAAGTTATTTTGCCTTGTAAGTGGGACTGTAGCTTCGCTCTCTTTGCCTCTCTGATATTCAAAAGTGTGTAATGGTCTAATTTAAATAAATGCTTTGAGTTTGACTTTAAGCCACCGGATTCGGACCTGTTTTTCCTCTGCGAGTCTTATCTATATGAGCAAGTTTTTATGTATGTGGGTTAAACCAAATGACACCGTTTAAAAGATAGCAGAGATAAGAGCTCGTCAAGAGAGGAAAGACGAGTGTCGGTATCTGCGCGAGTACCCGCCACCTTCCTTCTACTTATCTCTAGTATCTACACGTATTATGTATACGACCTATATTCAACGACCCTATCTTAGACTGGAATGATTATAAAATAAGATATTTCTTATTAGAGGCGAACAAGGTAGCTTTTAAAAATCCAATTGCGATTAGAATCTCCTGTTTTCTATTTAAGACGGGTAAAGTTTTTTTTTTTATATTAAAAGTAACTAAAGGAACACTACCACTGAAAACCAGCGCTGTGCTGTGGGTCCCCCATAGCACAGCATCATGCTGAGTGGTAACCTGCTTGTCGCAGTCACGACGTGCAAGCTGCGAACGTCTTTTTTTTAAATTAATGCTTTGTATGTTTATTGTTATTTTTTTTTTAATCATTTTAACGATGCACGTCATGTCCCTGCGAAAAAAAAATATTTTTTCTTTCTTTCTTACCACCAATTCTTATCGTAGTACATATTTAGTTAAAAACCAATGAGCTGCGTAAACGTATTTTTTGTGTGTTATTTTCTATTATTCGCCTTACCATGTCAAAAAATATTATCAAATATCATTGTCAACGGACAATGACATTTTAATAGAATTGCTTCGCTCATCTTCATCATCTGCTTAGCCTTTTCCCAACAATGCTGGGGTCGGCTTCCAGTCTAACCAGATGCAGCTGAATACTAGTAATTTAATGGAGCGACTGCCTATCTGACCTTCACAACCCAGTTAGCACTGCGTAATACCGATACCCCTTGGTAAGACTGGTTATCAGACTTTCGGGTCACTGATTATCCATAACGAGTGTCAAAGATTAAGTTTATTCAAGTGAACCGGCAGACATGTGCCCTCCTGGAACTCATAATAAGTTCCGCTGGACTCGCGATACCGTCTCTCGGCGCAGTTTTGTAGTTTAGCAAACTTAAATACATAGCACCGTAGTTATCCTAGCCGTATAGTGATTACCTATTGTATTGTATTGTATAGCGGGCTGGTGTCCGCAACTCCACTGGGGAAATCTATTCGATCCACCCTAACTCCCCGAGAAAGGCCAGCAGCGCCTTGATGTTGCTGGTAATCTCGCGGAGAGTACCTGGGTTACCGAAGTACTTTGCCCTGTATGTTGCAACCCCTGGGCAGTGCAGAAGCACGTGGGCTGCTGTCTCGTGTAGACGAGCCGAGCCTGCATGGAGGTAGCTTCATGCAGGCTCGGCACAGGGGGCTGTCCGTGACTCCTATGACAAATAGGTGTTTATTAAAAGAGCCGTGTCCAGTGACGGCGGCTGTAACTGTGCGCAGCTGTGGTTTGGACAGCCAAAGCGCCCGTCGATAGTAGGAAGTGCTTCCTTGGCCTGCCTGCACTCGCCATGGTCCAGCCATAGCTGTTGTTGTGTTGTTCACTATTTCGTTTCCTTACCAGTGTGCGTAGGTATCCGAAAGGGAATGGCACGATGGGTTCGGGTCCCACCGCTGCCATTCTTGTGCGCATATAAGTAGCCCGATCAGTATTACGCGGGTTGCGACGTGGCAGTATTGGTGACACATTGATCTGTATGTCGAAACGGATCCACCTGTGGTCCGAGCAGGATGCAGGACCTGCCAGCCGGTGGTGACGGCCGCTGCACCCTCTGATACCAGAGTGAGGTCTATGATTGTTTGGCTTCGTCTATTTATGAAGGTTGGTTCGGAACCTGTGTTTAGTAGGGTTAAGTTAGTTGTAAACAAGTAATCTACCTTGCCTTACCCCTTGCGTTTTTGTCCATGCCCCACAGAGGGTGGTGAGCGTTTGCGTCCGTATATGTAGTGATTACCTATCTAGCACCCTAATTATCCTAACGCCCTAACCTATCATACAAACCATACCAAACGTAAGTTACGTTGGTTTTACGTGAGGGAAGTCTATTACAAGGAGACCTACGGTAACAGACGGAATTTGGGTAGGATTAGGGTTTGTGTACGTCGTGCAATGTACACAGGAAATGATTTTCTCACTGCCGATCCCACAGACTCATAGGACCGATGACGGCTAAAGGTGTCTTGGCCACAGTGAGAGGAGGTATAGAAGATAAATCACGTTCGATCCGGTTTGGATTAACGGTCGATAAAATTATTTAGAGGTACCCACACACCAAAGAAAATAAATGTACTCACCGATATACCACCGCAGACGCTGTAGTTAACGAAATTCACTTACGATACCAGCACTTTGCACAAATAGCACACAACTAGGAACAACTCACGAGTCGGGAATCGATCACGAATCACGATTATCGGGATTATTATCAACAGTGAAATAGATCACAGCCGAACGGAGTGACACACAACACTACACAACACACACTACACAGCAAACACACGACACACACCGCACTAACACAGCAATAGCAGCAACACTAGCTTGCACTGTCTTTCGAGTATTTTTGTGTAATTGCACTCGGCTATTTCAAAAAGTAACCGTCACTGATTTTTATTGTCACTGACCCCGCGTGTGATATGTCTGTCCGTCTGTCTATCAGTCTGTCTGCCGGTCTGTCTGTCAGTCTGTCTGTCAGTCTGTTGATCTGTCAGTCTGTTAGTCGGTCGGTCAGTCTGTCTGCCTGTCAGTCTGGTGGTCTGTCTGTCAGTCTGGTGGTCTGTCTGTTAGTGAGTCTGTTAGTGAGTCTGTAAGCCTATCAGTCAGTCTGTTTGTCAGCCTGTCTTTCAGTCTGTCTGTCAGTCTCTCTGCCAGTCTGTCTGTCAGTCTGTCTGTCTGTCAGTCAGTCTGTCAGTCAGTTTGTCGATCTGTCAGTTTGTGAGTCTGTCGGTCAGTCTGTCTGCCTGTCAGTCTGGTGGTCCGTATGTCAGTCTGTCCGTCTGTCGGTCAGTCTGTCACTCTATCTGACAGTATATAAGTCAGTCTGTCTTCCAGTTTCTCTTTTAGACTGCCTGTCTGTCAGTCAGTCTGTTAGTATGTCAGTCTGTCTGTCAGTCTGTCTTTCAATCTGTCTGCTAGTCTGCCTGTCAATCTGTCTGCCAGTCTGTATGTCAGTCTGTCTGACAGTCTGTCGATCTGTCAGTCTTTTAGTCTGTCAGTCTGTTAGTCTGTCAGTGTCCATGGAGTTTCTTGCCCATTCTTCTCCATAGAGATCTACGCTTTGGAATGTGCAACTATAGTACTTTCTCAAGTTATTATGCCTTGTGACTGTGACTGTAGCTTAGCTTTATTTTTTTGTTTGACATTGAAAAGTGTCTTGTTGAGTTTGACACCTATTTTAAATCTGTTGATTCTCCCAGATTTGAAACTAGTGTCACCGTAAACCTAGGTTAGGTTTGGTTGAAATTCAGGTATTTCAAGTAAACTCCACATATCTGAAGAATGTCCTCATAGTAAAAAAAATCCGCACTTCCCAGGCGCTTCGAATGACACTGGTTTCAAATCTGTTGATCCTTCCAGATTTGAAACAAGAGCCGCCATTGGTTAGGTTCGGTTGATAAATTCAGGTATTCCGGGTAAACCCCACACATCTGAAGAAAATCGCCATAGTAAAAAAAAACTTACTAACTAGACGCTTCGAATGACTCCTATTTCGTTTTTACAACAAAACGAGCCCAAACTTGGTTCACCTAATCCTACTCGTCGAGGAGTTCCAGTGGCAGTCACCGGAATACGCCTTCAGGTCACTCCATCAAGTCCGGAGTTAAGGTCCCATCATAACTAACAAAACGAGCCCAAACTCGGCTCACCTAGTTCTGCTCGACGAGGAGTACCAGTGGCAGTCACCGAAGTACATCTTCAGGTCACTCCATCAAGTCCGGTGGTAAGGTCCCATCATAACTAACAAAACGAGCCCAAACTCGGCTCACCTAGTTCTGCTCGACGACGAGTACCAGTGGCAGTCACCGAAGTACACTTTCAGGTCACTCCATCAAGTCCGGAGGTAAGATCTCATTATTACTAAGAAAACGAGCCCAAACTCTGCTCACCTAGTCCTATAATTTAAGTACACTACGCACTTAATTTTTACCTACCTAGTCATAAATTTGTAAAAAATACTTAGCACAATTCGCTTCAAAAAACCTTTACTGAATTGTTTAATTTAAGTTGGCAACTTTTTAAACACACAGTTAGTTCCGTTGGAAAGGTGACGAACTAGAGAACTAACTTAGATTAAAATTAATTATAGAAACACCGCAGGTTTTATATTTCAGGTTGCATTGGATCGAAAAGATATGTTTTTAGTATTTTTGTTTTAAAAAGCGTACTATCTTATTTTTAACCCTAATTTGAGAACAGACAGACTCAAATCAAATCAAAATATTTTTATTTCACATAGGCCTAGATGGGCACTTATAAAACGTCGACAAAAAGGTGCACGGTTCGGGTTGGTCGTTTCCTATGGAGAAGAACCGGCAAGAAACTCCATGGTTACTCTTTTCAAATCATTTGGTGTTACAATATTATCATGTTACAGCATTAGTACTTAAGTATGGGGGATCAGCATAGGCCCGACAATAGGTCGTTGCTTACTACACAAAAAAAAATAAAACAAGATGAAAAGTTAACAAAAGTTAACGAGCATCTGGGAATCTACAAAGCCTATAATGTTCAAACATTCACAAACAATCGGTAAAAAAGAATCTATACAAAGGTAAGAAAATATTGTAAAATAGTAAATTAAACAAGTGACACAAATATTGTCATCAGTGCTGTAACTATTCTGAGCAAAAGATGTATAAATGATTTGAAAACTATCGTAAAGAATCTGGTTAGATAGATGAGAAAAAATGAGCTTGAGAATAGTTAGAGACATCCACATATTTGTGCCGTTTATGAGCTACCAGGGAAGCCGCATGCGCAGAAGTAATTAAAGCCAAAATTCTTTGTCTTCGACGTAGTCCTTGATTTTAATATGCTTTTTTAATAAGGACACGTTTGATGTAATTTTTGAACTTTCCATCGGTTAGTTCTATAACTGACTTTGGCAACTTGTTATAAAAGCGTATACTGTTTATAAGAAAAGACTTGCTAGTTTTAGTTAATCTGAATTTAGGTATTACAATTTCGTGTTTACTGCGTGTATTTATATTATGGAAGTCGCTTCTAATTTTGAAAAGCCCTCGAGTTTTGCGGAAATATAAAATACATTCTAAGATATAGAGCGAAGGCAAAGTCAGTATATCGATCTCTTTAAATTTTTCTCTTAGGGACTCGCGAGGACCCATTTTATAGATTGCGCGGTCTGCCCTCTTTTGTAGAATAAAAATTGAGTCAACTTCTGCTGCTGATCCCCACAGCAGAACGCCATAAGACATAATACTGTGGAAATAAGCATAGTATAGTAACCTAGCTGTGGCTACATCAGTTAACTGCCTAATTTTCCTTACTGCATATGTAGCTGAGCTTAACCTACCCGAAAGAGTTCTAATGTGTGCGCCCCACTGCAATTTTGAGTCGATAGTAATCCCTAAGAATACAGTTTCCGCTATGACATCAAGTTTTTTGCCGTCAAGATTTAAATTTAGATCCCGTTGTGGTACATTCGGTAAAGAGAACTTTAGACATTTTGTTTTGTTCGCATTCAGTAAAAGATTGTTAGCTGCGAACCATTTTGAGAGAACAGTTAGACTTTCGTTGACATGTTGACATCCGTATCTTTTCTATTTATTTTAAAAATTAGCGAAGTGTCATCAGCAAATAGAATTATATCCGATAATTTGGCCATCAAATAAGGGAGATCATTAATGTAAACAAGAAATAGGAAAGGACCGAGAATCGAACCTTGGGGCACGCCCATCTTGACTAGAGACCCGGAGGACGTCGCCCCATTTACATTTACTTTTTGCTGCCTGTTTGATAGATAAGAAAGAACAAGATCAGCAGCTTGTCCACGAATTCCGTAGTGGTGTAATTTACAGATCAGTGTGTTGTGGTCGACGCAGTCGAATGCTTTTGAGAGATCACAGAAGATGCCAATGGCATCCTGGGACTTCTCCCAAGATTCCAAAATGTGACTGATGAGTTTTACTCCCGCGTCCGTTGTCGACCTACCCTTCGTGAAACCAAACTGCTGACTATGCAGAATCCCATTAGAGTTGAAGTGCGATAGCATCTGGTCCAGCATGATTTTTTCATAGATTTTACTCAGTGCTGGAAGCACAGATATAGGTCTATAATTGGAAGGATCACTCTTACAACCTGACAGAGTGACTGACAGCTGACAGGCAGACTGACAGACAGACTGCATACTCACTGGCTGACAGACTAACATACTGACATATCGACAGACTGTCACACAGACTGACATACAGACTGGCAGACAGATTAATAGGCAGACTAGCAGGCAGATTGAAAGACAGACTGACAGACAGACTGACAGACAGACTGACAGACAGACTGACAGATAGACTGACTAACAGGTGACAGGCAGACTGACAGACAGACCGCAAGACAGACTGACTAGCAGACAGACTGACTGACAGACTAACAGACTGACAGATCGACAGACACATTGACAGACTGACCGACAGACTGACAGACATACTAACAGACTGACTGACAGACAAACTGAAAGACAGGCTGTCAGACAGACTGACTTATAGACTGTCAGATAGAGTGACAGACTGACCGACAGACGGACAGACTGACACACGGACCACCAGACTGACAGGCAGACAGACTGAACGTCAGACTAACAGACTGACAGATCGACAAACTGACACAGACTGACAGACAGACAGGCAGAGAGATTGACAGACAAACAGACAGGCAGACAGACTGACTGTAAGACTAACCAACAGACTAACAGACTGACAGACAGACAGACTGAAAGACAGATGACTGACAGACAGACTAACAGAAAGACTGACCGACCGACAGACTGACAGACAGACTGAAACACCGCAGTTTTTATTTTAATTTCAGGTTGAATTTGATCGAAAAGATATTTTTTTAGAATTTTTGTTTTAAAAAGCGTACTATCTTATTTTTTAACCCTAATTTGAGGGAAGTTCGGAGGTATTTTAATCACCAATGACTACCAACAAATAATAAAAATACTACCAAAATAATGCAAAAAAAAGTTATGAATGCTTGAAGGTCAAATTTTGGAAAAATCTCAATAAAGTATAAAAATTGACATATCTCCCAAACTATAAAGCTTTAGCCAGAGGATGTAAGGTCTAATAATTAGTAAATGACCTCCTCTTTATGCAAAATTTGCTTAAACCTTTTTATGGCAAGCGAAGCCACCGCCCAAAGTTACTATTGCTATAAGCCCGATACTAAAAACAAGTTAAGAATAAGTAGGCTGTAAGTTGACAGGTAATCGTGCACACGTTGGAACATGTCCTTCCTTCGCCCTCCTGCCTTCGAAGCGAGGACAGTCTCAGAAGAGGGATAAAACGGATTTATGGGCAGGGGAGGACCTCATGCAGGTAGTTTACTTGGATTTCAGTAAATATAACTTCACTTTATTTTATTTATGGCGGGTTAAGAAAGGTTTATTGGAGGTCGGTTGTGAACGTAGTACGTATAGTGGAGTTGATTTGAAATATGTGTACCAGAGAATATTGTACCACCTACGAATGCAGGATCCCTGGTATCAAGTTGATGTCTTAAAAATATCGGCGCAAATATCGAAGTGGACTGAGTCACAGTCGTAAGAATAGACAATTACACCTGTAGACATAAAGCTACATCATGTTCTCACGGGGGTCAGCAGAAATTACAGCTTGACCTTTATTTGGTCATACTGTTAAACGCGCGAGACTACGCACCAGACATTTCTGAACAACATTTCCATAAAGCCAGCGTGTTTGTCTAGAGCGTTCCCTCACGGAGTTTACTCCCGTCTGTTGCTTAAATAATACATTAGTTATTGCGGAATCTTAATATTATGTCTACACTATTTTCTTGAAAAGATTTGGCTATGCAGAAGTATTTTATGAAATCAAAGCACTCGAAAAGTCAAGCTCGTTATTTAACTTGACACAACATCCAAAGGTCAAAGTGAAAAGCCCCAATACAAAGACGACTAAAAACTCAGACCGATTTAAAATAAACATTTATTCTTCGGAAGCTCCAAAGATTAGATCTTCGCTCAAAGCAGCTCGATGTATCTAAAACGTAAGGATGTGCGCAGCCTTGAGACAAGACTTTTTAAATATCCATATATCGGATTGTCAGGATTTATTCCGTTCAGCTCGTATCATGTGGGCAGAAGATGGGTTTCGTGAAATGAAAACACACTGGGTGCGAAACATTGTTTGCTAATAAACTAAGAAATTACTCGTGAACACTTACGATTTACGAACAGTAAGTTGTGGGTTCGAACCCAGGCAGACGCATTACTTTGTGTAATTTATTTCATCACCACTGCTCTCAAAACGGTGAAGGAAAACATCGTGAGGAAATGGGCATGTCTTAGAACTAAACATTCGAAGACATGTGACATCTACCAACCCGTACTGGGCCCGCGTGGTGGATTATAGCCCATTCCCTCTCATAGATGGGAGGCCTATCTCCCAGCAGTGGGAACATTACAGGGTGATTATGCTTATGCGTATGCTTAAGAAATTACTTGAAATTACTATTTAACACAATGACAATGATTGTACAATGATTTGGGTGCAGTTTCAACTCCGCTGCGATCAGACACTGAATTTCGTCCTCGCTGCGAGCGTAAAACATCACGACTCTGTAGAAGCACGCAGTGTAAGTGTAGTGTAGTGTAGTGGTAAGTGGGTCGCCTGACGTCACCACTGGCGCGCTTGCGATTCACATTATGTCCGTACCAATGACCGGATGCGACACATTTTTTAATAATAAAATGCGAATGTAACTCTGAATTTCTGTTACCTTTCCACGCCGTACCGGGTTTCCGGATTTCAACTGGACACAGGTAGACCATTATTTGGGTCGTAGAATACTTTTATACACGACCATGGTAGGTAGTACGTTTTATTGGGATAATTACCAACCAGGCGAGGCCGTTTAAGAATTTTATTCGGACAAAATTTATGACGGATTAGAAAAATACCGCTTTTATAATGGTTGCCTCTATTCTGTCTACAGCATAGTATAATCAGCCTGTAATTTTCCCACTGCTGGGATACACGCGTCCTCTCTACGAGAGGGAGTGGACTGTAATCTACCACGCGGGCCTAGTGCGGGTAGATGTCACGTGTCTTCGAAATTTTGGTGGTTTTTCTTCCCCGTTTTGAGCCGTAGTGATGAAAAAAATTACACAAAGTAATGAAATGAAATATTTATTTACCAGATATAAATCCAGACAACATTCACAAACAGACACTAAAATAAATAAAACACGAAAACGCGTAATGCACGTAATGCGTCTGCCTGGGTTCGAACCCAAGATTTCTGTCTACAACTCGTAGACCTATTTTGACTCTTTTTTGCGCAGAGTCTAAAACAGTAATTTTCTTAGCCATTTCACGTGACTGCTTTGTTGAGTGTATTGCGGGTCAGGATACTCGTAGAATAACTGACGTTTACCAGATAACGTTCAACCCTTTTGTCGGAAATCGTTTTCTATGCGAGAGTAATGGAGTTGTTTGGGGCTTGTCTGTTTAAGGGGACGCTCTTTTATATTTTTCACAACACATCGTGTGAAATAAAATGGCCACCAGAATGATTATAACGTAATCATCATTATTTGGTCTTGGGTTCGATTCCCAGGTTGGGGAAAGTGTTATTGAATTTTTCCCAGTAGGAGTGTGTTGATGGCAATAGGTTCTCCACATATTACATGGGACTTTAACATAACTGGCGAAATGTGGGTGTACTATTATGTATACCTTTACCTAACCCTTCGAGGATTATAGTGGTGATGTTAAGTATGTCATCAGCATTTCAGCCAAAATGACTCTGATATTCTTTTTTTTATTCAATTTTCGTTGTGAAATTTTCTTTAAGTTTAATATGTATTATGTTACGATTCAGATTTTTATGTTATTATTTTTATTTAGTTTAAAGTCTTTATGTACTTAATAACATTTACGTATTTAAGATCATTAAAGTTGTCTTATTCATTTACGGCAGCTCTCATTCAGAAAATATTTGTATTATTTTGTTATACAAATATTTGCCTTAAGAGTAACTTTGCCTTAAGTAAAACAACAAATATAAACGTGGTGTTAGTAATATATCGGTTTGATATGAAAGAATATCTTAAGTGTAGACTTACAAAATGTTCTGCCATATTATCTAGTCTCAAGTATGTGAGTGTATTTGACTTTGCGATGAAGAAAATAAAAATTTCAAGTGTGTGAGTTTGGGTATAAAAATGGTAAAATATTTGGGTACACATTTCTTAACAATGTAAAATAATCTGAATAAGTGATCTTTATAGTATTATTTTTAATAATCATACTACACAAATTTTAAAATGATTCCGAAATGTACCTACTATACCTATTACTGACTTATAAGTAATTTCATACAAGCCTACAAGCTCGGTTTGCCCGTATAACCTAGTTCATGATATTAGGGTTGCCGAACAATCTGGTTCCCTTATGGGTTTGGCGTATTGTTGGCCCCTGCAGGGCTATTGCGTATCTCTGTTGACAGTTCATAGTGATCTTCACTTGGCGAGTTTTGATATACAATGACAGTTCTGCACAGGTAGCGTCAGTTGAAACCAACAAGAACGGTCATTGTATATCAAAACTCGCCAAGTGCAACACGATGGATGCCTGAGCATGGACGGCGCCGCCGAGGCCGGCCTAGAAAGATGTGGCGAGATGATCTAGACGCGCATCTCGAGGGCTGGTTCGAGGTGGCGCAGAGTCCTGGAAGGATATGGGGGAGGCCTTTGCCCAAAAAAAAAACCGACTCATACAATACGAATAAATTGTTTTGACAGCCGATTATGAAATCGGCTAACAAAACAATATTTATTCAATGTACGCTGACGACTCTTATAAAATTTAGTAAAACTTAACGTTACAGTTTCCTAGAGCAGGGAAACTGAGGTCACAATTAAGGTACTCACGTACCTATTCTGGAGGAGAGCACGGTTAAAAAGAAAAGATGGGAAACAATAACAGAGTTTAATAAAAAATACAAGAACTTATTTTAAAAGATGGAATTAATTGGAGCTGGAGCTAGCCATATACCTATCCTCACTAGACCAGAGAAGCTGGGAAATGGAAATTAATAAGAAAATATGATGAAGTGGAGAAAAGCGGCACTCTCGGCTGTAGCAGTGGCCGAGGAACGTCAGGCTTCAGTCTTCGGAGGAAGGCGGCCCTCTCAGCTGCAGCAAGTAATGGCCGAGGGACGTGGAGAACCGCAGCCCTCTCGGCTGCAGAAGTGGCCGAAGAACGGCAGCCCTCTCGGCTGCAGAAGTGGTCAAGGAACGTGGTGTACGGCAGCCCTCTCGGCTGCAGTAGAGGCCGAGGGACATCAGACTTCGTCTTCCATCAGTACAAAGCAACAGATGAAGAACCACGGGTACGCGCTGTGCGATGATATTATTATTAATAATGCGACATGAATAAAATCTTAGAGGACTTCCTCTTAAAACTTATAAATTTGAAGACTTGTGATACTTTTGAGCTCTGGACGAAGACTGCCGCTTCACAGCCATCTCCAGATAATTGACATTTTACAATTTTTGAATGAAGAAATTTCTAGAACTTACAATAAAAATAAAAATATAACGAGGTCGATATGGATTACCTATACGACCTAAAACTAGGCTCCAGCAATGAATTAAAAATAAAAACCTAGGCCTGTCATTACCTGACATAAGAAAAGTAAACAAACATTCAAGAGAGATAAAAATCTACAGAAAAACTTAAATAATATGAATTACAAGGTAAAAGTATGCTAAGCCTCTAGGTAATGAGCATGCAGCTACCTGAGGAGCAGGAATGTTACTTTTTCAGGTTAATATTATAAAAATGCAAGTATGAAAACCATGTAAAAATACAATCATTACAAACTACAAATAGGTATTGATTTTATCAAAGCCTACCTACCCAAAGTACAGATGCCAGCACAACAAGCTACCGGAAACTGTCAAATTTCCCCAATAACCTTGACCTAATGCTTCAGCGATAGAGTTGAAAATCTATTTAAAAAATTTGACAGATTGTAGGAGCTTGGTTTGCTGGCGTCTGTACATAGTATCGTTAGTGGCCGCGAAAAATAAAAGTGCATTTTACATGTCGTTTATTATCACTGGGTTCTAAAGAGAAGGTGAATCCACCGCCGGCGATCAGACAAGCGATAGCACGAGAGTCGGTACGTTCAACATTTAAGAAACTAAAAATATTACCGAGAAAGGCAACTAAATCAATATGTATGAATGTAAAGTCACGAACAAGTGTGATGAAGGTATGACAAGACAATCGCTTTTACGATAAAATTTAGCTAAAATACTCTTACATAGAGAAATCTTAAAGAATTTCCCAAGTCATAGATAAAACGCGAAACATCAAAAGTATTTAGTTTTGCAATATTTTACATTTGCCTTTTTACGTAAAATGCTGAAACAGGGGTCCAGAGCATTTGGTTGTAGACAGTATTATTGTTGCCAAAAGAACTGTCTTGTCTTAACAATAAAGGAGAAGAAGTTTCAGCGGTGGCATTTACAAGCCACATATTAGCGTATCTGACGTCACGTAAGCTGCTACATTGCGCGGGCACACTTATCCGCGAGATTAGCCGGCTGCCTCTTTGGTCTATAGTTCTTAAAATGAAAGTATGACCCTCGCCCGTGTGAGCTGTGACGATGGTTTTTTTTTCATTTTTGTCTGTCTGTTTGTTCCGGCTAATCACAGGAACGGCTCGATCGATTTTGTCCTTTGTTTGGTATTTATTTGTGTCGTTTTGCTCCTTGAGTTATGACTTGATCTACACGATAACTCGATAACTGACAAATGCTTGTACTGACTGGACAGGTCCACTCAAATCTGTTTCGTTCTTTCTTCAAAAGACCATCTCAGTCACTATAATCTGCATAGTCCTCATATAACTCGACCAAGATTCTGGACCTTAAAAAAAGACTATGAGTTTATATACCTCTGAGTTTGTTTCGGCTGTTTCTACTCAGTGTAGTCAGGTAGGCAAAATAAACACCATTTATCTTCAGGGATACAAGTGTACGTAACAAAAGCATTCAGAAAATACTTATTGTAAGGATTCTAATTATTACAAAGCAAGATGGAATAATAATTCTCTAATTAGATTAGTATCTTGTCTAAGTAGAATTGAGTTCTAGGTATTTTTATTAACATGTATGGTAACCAAAAAAAGAAGTAAAGATTAATAAATAATATCACAAAAACAGAACTTGGTATTCTGTCTTATAAAAAAAAAAAAAAAAAAACAAAAAAAAACAGGCTTGAACAAGCTAAATCCTGGAGATAGACAGATCTTAAATAATAACTCCTGATACCCCAGCACGAAGGCGCAAAATAAATGTAAAGTAAATTGGAAAAAAAAAAACAAACTATCGAAAAGACAAATACAATTAGTAGGTACCCCTAGATATATTATGAATACATTCTTTACAAGTTTTAAGAAGAACTAGCTTATGGCTTTGCCCGCGTGGAGTTCGATAATTTTCTCACGGGATTATAATAGCGGGATAAAAAGTATGCTATATGTAAATCCAAGTTATAAACTATATGTGTGCTAAATTTCATCTAAATCCATTCAGTAGTTTTGGCGTGAAAGAGAAAAAAACACATCCATCCATTCATCCATCCACAAAACAGGGGCCTTAGTCTGCTATTGCAATAGTGTCAGAATGGTCTCTCATTGATTTAATAAGGCCCCGCGCAGACGAATTACCCTTTGTACGCACGTCAAACGAGTTTCGAACGCGCTTCAATACGCCGTGGGCTAGGGGCCTTATTAAATCAATGAAAGACCATTCTGACACTATCGCAATAGCAGACTAAGGCCCCAGGACTAAAACCAGCTTACATAAAAATCGTGCTCTGTAAAGTATGGAACAAAGATTATCAACTTACCGAAGATTATATAAACTAATCAAGCCCTTTCATTTGAGTCCTAACACGGCACCTTGCAAACATTTTTTTTTTCATTTTATGGTTTTAATTTTGTCCTCTAGAGAGCCTCTAGCGCCATATTGTATTTGATGTGACGTCATGTAGCCTGTAACCAGCGGACGATCAAGTCGTTTCTAACGAAACCTTATTTGAATACTTACTACTTCTGAATTATGATAATTAGTTTAGAAGTTATGCAGGAACAGATGAACATACATATGTTGGATCCGGTCGGATTGGTGTGGGTTGGATTTGTACGGACATACAATGAATCGCAAGTTCGCCAGTACTTACAAGTGTATCCACACCACAGCGTACTTCTTCAGAGCCATGATGTTTATAGCTCGAGGCGAAGACGACATTAAATGTCTGATCGCAGCGGAGTTGAGACGTTCTGGAACTGTACCAGATTCGTTGTGCCCCGTGTTATTGTGTTAAATTGTAATGTCAAGTACTTTGTTAGTTTAATAGAAACAATGTATCGCACCCAGTGTATTTTCATTGCACGAAACCCATCTTCTGCCCACATGATGTACGAGCCTAACAGAATAAATCCCGACAATCCAACACAATCATACATACATACGTGCTGAAATCTTAGCCCTCCACCGTAATCGGGTAAAAACTAATTGATGATTATGTACAAATCCAGTATTCCTCTTTAAAACCGACCGAATTTAAGTTATTTTCGCTCCGCGTGTTCGTGCTAGGCCCATTGCAGTGGAGATCTATTTTGTCGTTCGCAAAACACCACAAACAAATCGACAACGTGATAAATTGTAGCTCTATCGAACAGGACTCAAATTCCTTTTTGATGAAATTCTTTATATTTCATCGTAGTCTGTTCTGAAGGTGGCTCAATCAATCAACCTGCAAAGATATTCCGATCTTCTATACAGTCTAACTCTACTGGCAAAGATGGTTCGTTTATTTTTATTGTTTCCCAAATCCTAGTTCTTAGGGTGCCATACCCAAAGAGTGCCAACGGTACCCTAGGCTCAGCTGACTGTCCATCTGTCACAGGGTTTTATCTTTTAAACCGTAATAGGTAGACATTTAACATTTTTACAGAGTGTGTTTTACTATGGCCACTATACTTAAAAATTAAATACAAGAAACGTGTTCTTTTCAACGTTTTTTTTGTTTGATCTTAAAAAATTGTGTTTATATTATTGTACGGTGGTAGCTACTAAATTCTTCGTGTACAAGTCCGATTCGCACTTCGCCGGGTTTTTTTTTTTAATATTTTGCATTAGGAATACCATCAAGTAGTTGTTAGTTGTGATGACAAAGAGTAATGATAGTTGGATGAAATCTGGATCGCTTCAGTGGATAAAATGATAGTGTCAGTTGACCTGGAGGAAAGAATCTTTATGACCTTCAAGGAAAACCATTGATAGAAACAGAGCGAGATTATTTTACAAGCGATTGTGAAATCGCTGTTCACAGTTCATTCTGATCGTGTAGTTTTAGAAGAAGAAAATGATCTTAATTTGTGTTCACAACTTGAGAGGAAGCTCGTGGTTCAATAATTACAGCCGCCCCGGTCGATCTTTAGGTTAAGTCACGCTTGCCTAGGTTGTTCCGTGGATGGGTGACCACACATTACGTACCGAGTTTCCTCTGTGCACGTTAAGCCGTTGGTCCCGGCTGTCAATTGTAGACCTTTTACAGTTGATCTGACAAATAGTCTTAACAGGTGGTATCGTATAATAATAGTACTTACAAGCACATTTCGCCTGTTATGTTTAAGTCCCATGTAATAGGGGGCGAGCCTATTGCCATCAACCGGACATAAATATAGACCCCGTGGCTGCTTCTATGGAATTCCTGATGGAAAAACCCAATAACTCTACCCGACCTGTGAATCGAACCCAGGACCTAATGCTCAGCAGTCGCGGCAATATTACCGAATATTCTCTCTTAGTTGTATTACAAAGTTCACATACCTTACTTGTATGACCAGTCCGATAGTTATCTATATGTGGCAATCAACAATGTGTTTAAGTATTCAGGATGTACGCTCATCGTGCTAGTTAGGTAACAACCTATTCGCTTAATGAACTCTCAGAAACTTGTACATAATCACTAAGTAGTTGATAAAATTTATGTTTATTCTGTAAATCTGTATTCCCGATAACTTTGTTTTTATGTTCTAGATACACCTTATCTTTTTTAGGGTTCCGTATCCGAAGGGTAACGGGACCCACGACAACGGGATTACTAAGCCTCCAATGTCCGTCTGTCTGTCTGGCTGTCTGTCACCACGCTGTATCTCATGAACCGTGATAGCTAGACAGTTGAAATTTTCACAGATGATGTAGGTATTTCTGTTGCCGCTTTATCAACAAATATTAAAAACAGAATATAATAAATATTAACAAACGTGTTTTTTTTTACATTATGGTACGGAACACTTCATGCGCGAGTCTGATTCGAACTTGGCCGGTTTCTTCAACTATGTGAGGGTAGATAGATGCTACCTACCTTGATACTTTTGTCCCTATGAATAAGTGGGAATTAAAATAAAATAAATAAATATAAATATCGCTGGACATTACACACAGCGCCATCTAAGTGCCACATTAAGCAACGAGGCTTGTGTCGTGGACACCAGATAGTTGATAATACTACATTGATATTTTTTATTTGTAAATACATACTTATTATACATATAAACATCCATGACTCGGAAAAAAATGTCCATGCTCATCACACAAACATTTGCTCCTATCGGCATTCGAACCCGGGACCCTAAGAATGTATGGCAGCCTCACTACCGCTGCGCCATTCGAGTCGTCAAACTACATTGCTTATTTAAATCAAAATACACATTTTTGAGTAACTAGCTAAGAGGAGCTTGTAGCTAAATAAAAATAGCAACTCGGATCGATCTTCGGGTTAGGCCGCGCTTGCCTAGGTTGGTCCGTGGATAGGTTTCCTCCGTGCCTCGGAAAGCAGGTTAAGCCGTTGTTGGTCCCGGCTATCATTTATGGATCTTTGCTACTCGTTACAGTTAATTTAGAGGAAGTTTGAAAGTGACGCCTGTTACAGTCGTTTGTCTTGGTATGGACATGTAATGAGAAGGGATGAAACGCATGTGACTAAAAGAGTGATGGGCATGAATGTTGATGGATGGAGAGGGAGAGGAAGGCCAAAGAAAAGATGGATGTATTGTGTGAGGACTGAAAAAGGAGTAAATGATGCCGTGAGGTCTGACAGGGGAGAATGGAAGAAGAAATGGTGTTGCGCCGACCCCAAGTAGAATGGGACAAGGGGAAGATGGTGATAGTCGTTACAGTTAGTAAGAGGCTCCAAAGTCTGATAACCAGCCTTACCAAGGGGTATGGTGTTACCTAGTGTTGACTGGGCTGTGGAGATCAGATAGGCAGTCGCTCCATGTGAAATACTGGTATTCAGCTGCATCAGATTAGACTGGAATCCGACCCCAACAAAGGCTAGGCAGCTGATGACGTTTGAGTAACTAGTAAAGGAGCTACAATAGTTATTATAAATAATACTTAACAGGCTCAGGGTTGTACTGATTGTACCAAGAAATTCGTACCAAAATATTCATGTAAGCAAGTACTATTGAAATGACACAGGGTTTAAAAAAGAAAATAAAAGCGCAATTTTCCAAAAAGGCGACACTTTACTATACAACATACACAAGCTGTCTACAGCGTAGCTTTGTTCTCTCCATTATACAGAGTGTTGTTATTTCAATCTGGATTGTACTGGATTTTTTGAGTAAAGTTTCAGAGAAAATCAGGAGTGTGTACGTTTGTGATTTTGGCACAAAAGCGTAGTCGTTTTTTCTGCGCGTTTCATGTTTTTAAATAAGGTGTCAGGAACACGTAGAACAAGTTAATCGAGACTGGCTTTTTATCATTTCACAATGCTTTAACGAAAAGGCCATAATATATTTATTTACATTATTAACTTCAATATTATAAATCTATAATAATATTAAATATGTACAAACGGGGGAAGAATTACAGGGGATCATAGAATTCGTCCACATCGCTTTCCAGCTTCCATGGCATTATAGACAGGGCTTACTATGACGTAATTCCAGTGTGCGCAAGCGACAGAGCTATACAGGTCGTCTAGCCATCTCTTTCCCACACTGGAATTACTCCTGCTTTAAGACGTCATGGTAGGCCACCTGGTCTCTTCCCATCGACGCGTACCAATCCATTGGGTTCTAAGACAGATGGCACCGCACACTTTCGGTGGCAAGAGCACGACGGATGAGATCATTAATGAATGCATCACACTCATATTGTTTTTTTTTATTTGTATTAATAAAAAATAAAAGCGGTACGCTACTATTTTTGACATATTAGTACAATTTTTCAGTTGATTATTATGAAAGAAATTAATCCTTTGTTAGTTTCATAAATGTGCACATGGTATTTATTTGACAGTATTTGTATAACATTTTCTGTCCGTGATTCGGTAGATCAGCATTTTTAGTGTAATAAGCTACTGTATGAACCTTGCTTTAACATACCTTTTTAAATACTGCCTGTAATTTCCATCTGGACACGTAATCAACCAGTTTCACCGAGTTAATATAAAGAACGCGTTGAGTTTTGAAGAAAACTTGTGCCCACCTCGTAGTGAAAGGTACTATTTACTTACTCGTATATTTTTGTGTTCAGCATTAGAAATGTTCAGGTATTTTTTATTTTACTCTGTGCTTTCGAATATCGTGTGGAGTGACCCGTTTTTTCATTTAACAGGTAATTGGATAATTTTAATTTAATAATAATTATTATATTCATTAATTTACTAGAATGCCTGGTTGGTGTAGTGGTCGCAAGCACGACTGCTGAGCATGAGGTCCTGGGTTCGATTCCCGAGTCGGGCAAAGTGTTATTGGGTTTTTCGTTCAGTAATTTCTCCGTAGCAGCCACGGAGTCTGGATTTGCGTCCGGTTGATGGCAATAGGCTCGCCCCCTAATACATAACTGGCGAAATGTGGGTGTACTATTAGATACACCTCTGCCTAACCCTTTGGGCATTACACGCGTGATGTTATGTTATGTTAATAAAATTAATTTATATTAGTCGTACCTTGGGAATACTAGCCTAATAGGTATAATCATGAGCCCTAATATGTACTCATACTGAAAGGTGCAGCTTTATTCTTCAAGGCGCTGCACCAGTCTTATTGGACTGTATCTTCAGTTTCATAGGATGTTGCGGAATGATAATAATTAAAACGAATTTATATGCTTAATATACTGCATAGGGTGAAGTGTAGTGAGTGTAGAATGTAGAGGAGCGCGTACGTAACTTCTTCTAGATGTCTTCAAGCAGCAGTCGAGATGAGTAATGCGTAAAAGTTTGGGCGGGCTCTTTATATAAGAAACGCCACTAGCGCAGAGCGCGGCGTGGGTGAACTACCTTGGAGATTTGGTTCCAGCCAATCAGAGACGACTGTGAGTTGTGTATATGTGTTTGTGAGATGTAACGCGTGTCTGTATGTGTGTGTAAAGCAGCTTTTATTTATAATTACGTAAATCATGTACATTTATGCAGTTATTTACTTGCTAATGGTAAAATCTGTTACATATTGGGTTGAAGCTTTACATAATACGTAAAATTCTTATATATCTACGTCGGTTCTACACATATCTACGTTATATCTTAACCTACTGAGTTAAATTACAATAAACTTATGTGTTTAGCTATAAATGATGACAAAATGAGATTCTTTAGGTTTAATAAGTGAGCTATAAGATTCTAACAAGATTAACAAACAATAAAGGGTCCTAGCAGGACTAATAAAACAAAATAACAAGTTTACATGGCTATTATTTACATGTATCTAGTCTTAGATCTAGGCTGTTATTAACAATCTCCCCCTCGTGCGTAAGCACCGTAATAAATGTTTTTTAGTCCGATGTTGAGATCAGGATGAGGCGGGAGGCTGGGCGACGAAGTAATCCAGCTGTTGTTCGTACTTCAGTTACTCGAACTCGTCCGTCTGGGCCTGGGTAGACTTTCATGATCTCGCCTCGAGGCCATACTCCTCTTGGCATCGTGCCATCACATATTACGACGATGTCGCCGATTTTTAAGTTTTTATGCTGAGGGTTGGAGCTGGATCGTGGCATTAAAAGAGGTCTGTATTCTGCCGTCCATCGTGCCCAAAAGGCATCGGCTAAAGCCTGAGTGGCTTTCCAGGAGTTGGAGTTTATCTGTGTGTCTTTAAACGAGCCAAGTGGTGACATTCCGCTCGAGCGCCCAATAAGGAAGTGATTGGGGGTTAGCGCTTCTTCATCTAGGTTAGGATTCACCGGAGTCAATGGTCTCGAGTTAACAATGTGCTCTGCTTCTAGTAGCAACGTGTGAAGTATGTCATCGGGAGGAAACCTTTCTTTGAGGGTGACTCGTAACGCTGTTTTCACCGATCTGACCATTCTTTCCCAGGCGCCGCCCATGTTTGGGGCACCAGGTGGTATCTTCTTCCAGGTGATCAGCTTCTCGGATGCAAAGGCTCTCAAGTCATTGTCATTGCCTTGCATGGCTTCAGCGATTTCTTTTTCAGCGCCCACGAAGTTGGTTCCGTTGTCGCTGTATATTACTGTTGGTGTGCCGCGGCGAGCTATCATTCTTCGCAGGCTCATGATCATGGAGGAGGCCGAGAGGGATGTGGCCACTTCCAGGTGCACTGCTCGTGTGGTGAGGCATGTATATAGCGCGCCCCACCTCTTTTCTAGCTTTCGCCCGACATTGATGTGCATGGGCCCAAAATAATCCACCGCAGTGGCTGTGAAGGGCGGTTGGTTTTGGGCCAGCCTTTCTGCAGGTAAGTCGCCTAAAGGGATTTTTGAGGGGATCCCCCTATAGGTCCGACACCATTGGCATTTATTGCATATGTAGCGTATAACACCGCGCAGTCCAATTATGTGGTAACGTTGTCTCAGTTCATTCATGACAGTTTGATGGTTGCCGTGATTGAAGGTTGCGTGCGTGTGATGCACCAACAGCTGAGTAAAGCCTTCTTTGGCATGTAGGACTGGCAGGTTTTGCTTTTCTTTTATTCTGCTGTCTAAACACAGGATCCCGTTGCGGTCGATTTTTACGAAGAGCTTGAAAAACGGTGACTTTCTCGGCAGTCGCCGTCCGGCTTCGATCGTCGTGATGTCCTCGCCGAACGAGTTATACTGACTTCTTCTTACTAGCAATAGTTCAGCTAGTTTTATATGATTTGGTGCAAGTTCTTTACTTGTGATTCTTTTGAGTAGTTTGGCTTTAAATACCTCGGCGGCGAGCAGAACGGTGGCAGCAACACGTATTAATCGAGTGTATTTCGAGAAACGTTCTAACTGAGGTAAGTAATCGCTTACGTCATGTCTAATAATCACATGGACTTGTTTTAAAATTCTTTCTTCCCCTGAAGGGGGTGGTGGCGCCGCGGCTCGCTTTTCCTGCGGCCATGATGCGGGGTCGCCTCTTATGAACTCGGGTCCAGTGAACCACCTGTGATTTGAGTTAAATTCGACAGGAATGCCCTTGGTTGCGTCGTCCGCGACGTTATCAGCGCTGGGCACCCATCGCCAGTTGGCTGGAGTAGTTAAGCTTTCGATCTCAGCCAGTCGATGTGCTACAAACGACTTGAACGTGCGCGGGTCTGATTTTATCCAGGCTAACACGGTTTTTGAGTCTGACCAATAATGGCATTTTAATATTTTATAATCGGACTCGCGCTTGACCGATTCGGCTAATCGACTGCCTAACACTGCAGCCTGAAGCTCTAGGCGGGGTATGGAAATAGGTTTCAGCGGAGCCACTTTGGCTTTACCTGCTATCAGCCGTGACGCTTGTGTACCGTCTGAGTTTGTACTTACGAAATAAATCGCGGCTGAATATACTTTTTCGCTTGCGTCGCAGAAAACGTGTAACTCGCCTTCGCTAGAGGACGTGGCAGGTACATACCTATCTATTTCTAGTTTTTTCAGCAATTGTAAGTTGTTTATGAATGATAACCAGGTCACGTGATGCTCGGTTGTGATGGGGTCGTCCCAGTCTATCCCGCTACGCCATATTTCTTGTATAAGACATTTGCCTATCATCGTAATCGGCGAAACTAATCCCAGCGGATCGAATACCGACATGACCGCGCTAGTTACTTGTCGCTTGGTGGGCAGAGTGTCACCTTGTATGACGTTCGCGGGTGTACTTCTTAGATTGACGTTAAAACCTAACGTATCGCGTGCGTGGTTCCATATAAGGCCTAATGTTCGCTCTACATCGCTTTTTCCTAACATGGTCGAATCGCTACTGCGCGTATCTGTGACGTCACTTATTACTTTGGGCACGTTCGACGCCCATCCGCGTAACTCGAAAGATGCATTTAAATGTACTTTATACATGGCGTTTATCACTTGTTTTGCCTCGCTTTCCGAGTTGAACGCGCCTAAATAGTCGTCCATATAAAAATTACGCACGGTGGCTCTTGCGACTTCTGGGTATTGCTGGCCGTGATATTCTGCGTTTTTATTTTTTACATAGATGGCGGTACATGGGGAGGAGGCCGCACCGAAAATTAACGACGTCATTCGGTACTCCTGTGGCGGTCGTTCCCTATCTTCACCCCTCCATAAAAATCGTAGACTATCGCGGTCTTGCTGAGCGATTTTGACCTGTAAAAACATCTCCTTGATGTCGGCTACTACGGCTATTTTGCCTTCTCTGAATCTAACTAACACACCGAAAAGCGATTGTAATAAATCAGGGCCTGCTAACAACGCGTCGTTTAAACTTTTACCCCCATTTTTTGCTGCTGCGTCGAACACCAGGCGTATTTTACCCTTTTGCGGATGCACTACTGAAAAGTGCGGTAAATACCAACTGCGTGGTGACGTCGATGGGGTGTCTATTTTTTCGGCGTAGCCCGCTTCTATCAGATTATTTACTTGCTTGTTATATTCGGATTTTAATTTTGAATTTTTATCTAATTTATTTTCAAGATTGTACAGACGACTGAGAGCTTGTTTTTTGTTATTAGGCATTACCTCGTCGTCTGTTCGCCACAGTAGTCCCGTTTCGAATCTGTTATCGCTTATTTTCTTGCACGTTTTGTCTAGGATTGCCAGGGCGCGCTGATCTGGATCGGACGCTGGCCTGCGAGGCTCTATTCCTAATGATTCGATACTAAAGAAATTTCTGATAAGCTCTAACGCGGGGTCATCTGATGGCGTGGGTCGCACGTGATTTACCAACGCTACTGTATTGCGTGGACGTGAGTTTTTTCCATGTAAGACCCAACCTAATTTGGTCAGCGATGCTACGGGTTGGGTTTTGTTGCCGACACGCAGTTGTCTTGACGTAATTAAATGCCAGTTGTCCTGGCCTATTAAAATGGTCGGTTTACCCAACTCGTAGCACAGCTCATCCTCTATTTCCGTTAGGTGGCTGCACTGGCTTACTACTTCTCTGCTTACCTCCTGTGGAGATAGATTTAAATTTTCTATGGTGTTTGCACTCATAGTTTCTAAGTTTCTACTACATAAACCGCGGATTGATAATTTAACGTGGCATGATTCCGTGTCGTCTATTCGATTACCTCCCACGCCCTCCAGCGATAATAGTTGGCCTCGACCTCTAGGTATCACGCTGTCTGCCACGCCTCGTTCAACAAGCGTCATGGTTGAACCTTCATCTAATAAGGCGTAGGTAGCAGTCGCGCCTATGGGTCCGCTTAATTCGACCGGCACTATTTTTAAATAGGTATTAGACGTGTACACGTGATTTACCGAGCTAACGTTACCGCGGGTAGGCAGAGCTGTATTGTCGCTGCCGTGTAGCATTTTATGGTGTGACGCTTCACACCCATTAATTCCGCATGGCACGTATTTGCACCTAGCCATTCGCATGTGCGAGCTATTTAGGCACCTGAAACATAACTTATCGCGCTTAGCCGCGTCCCATCTTTCTTTTACGGATAATTTTGCAAAGTCTGCGCACACTGCAGCGCTGTGGTCTCCCGCGCAAATAACACATTTTTTATCCTTTTCTGCCGACGACTCGCTATTTGGTCGTGATGTTTGTGGTTTTTGCGTTTTTGACGTTTGTTTCTTTGACTTATTTACGGCGGCTACGATTTTACGCGATGAGCTGGCCTCGGTTTCTGAATCGTCGCAGTCCGAGTCCGCGTGTTGATGGCGTGTGTGTTCACGCGCTGTGTTTACCCCGCGCGGTTTCGTTCGGTTTTTTCTTTCGTCTCGCGCCGTTTCGTAGGCAAACATAGCGCCACATTGATCGGCCATAACGTTTAAGAACTGAGACAGCAATTCTAACTCGGGCGCGCCGCTGCGCTCTGATTTAAATTCGTACCATTTATATTTTAAAATTATGCTGAGTTTTTCTACTATTCGACTCACTAACTCAGGTGAATACAGATATTGCGGCTGTTTGAGTGATTTTATTGCCGCTACTGTATTTGATATTTTGCTCGCGAAACTACTTACGTTACGCCCGTCTTCGCTCATGCGGGGCATTCGCTTTATGTTTTCGAGTTCCGATAAGACGAGTAATTCCGGTCGGCCGTAACGTCTTTCTAACGTGTCCATTACTTCATACGGATCCGACACCGTGAATAATAACGCCCTAACTGTTTCGCGGGCAGCACCTCTAAGTGCTTTTCTTAATCGAGCTACGTTTTGTACGTCAGTAAACATGCTCACTGTGTCGCTAAAGACTGATTTGAATGCCATCCACTCGGCAATCGCCCCGTCGAAATGGGGTAGTTCGTGGATGAATTTAGGTGCCGCGGAGTCTGGTCTGCCTGAATTTACCGCCTGCACTATTGCGTTGGCCAGCATCGCCATGTCGCTGCTACTATTCGACATGTCGTTGCCAACGCGCGGCTCGTTCCTACTCGTCGTAGGTGGTCGCGGCGCCTGTCCCGGGACTTGGGCGTTATCTAAAATTGCTGGCCTTTCTGCTACGTACTGTTCCGAAATCCAGCCCTCAACACGAAACTCTTCTAACTGGGGCGGGCGCTCCGCGTCGCAGGAACTTTCCAGTTCGATCCTGGCTATTTCCAGACGACTTAAGGCAACTGCGGACGCCGCCCGAGCTCGTGCTAACTCGGAATTATGTAACTCTAGCTCGGCTTTTAACATTGATAATCGGCTACTTGCCCTGTCTACGGGGACGTTTACTACGGTGCCCGACGCACTCCTAACTTGAGTATTTGACTCATCGACTCGCGTTAACCCTTCTTCGATTACTTTCTCGATATTACGCGTGCTGCTATCACCGTTCGTGTCCTCTATGCTGGTGCCTTTACTCCACGTATTTGATTCGGCCGACATTGTCTGACCGGACGCCGTTGTGGCGTCTGTGGCAGGCGTAGATTTGCCTGAACGCAATACACGTGCGTTATCCATTTACGCACGAGGGGGCCCTATTCCTACTACTTAAAATTAACACTTTATCACTTTATCACTTTCACTTTCACTGTTTTTCTTGATGTAACGCCTACCTTGCCTATCAGCCTGGCCGGACTCCTAACGCGGTGATGCCGAACCAGGAATGGGAATGTACGGGATTGGAAAGGTAGGAACCTCCCAGCAGAGGGCGCGGGCGCTTACGGGTGCATCAGAGTGTGGCGGGAAAACCAACGCTCGTCGTTGCGTGCCAACCTGTGGCCCCGGGCGTGTCCACACCGTACCGGCGGGGTCTGACTGCTACACCTGGGATGGTGCGTGGAGTGGTCAGGTGCTCCACTGCCTCCGTACGATATAATGGCCTTTAACACCGCTAGGTGGCCACGTACGTGTGATAATGATTGCTTCCAAGTAATTAACAGCGGCTAGGCAAGGCCAACTGCTAACACTCGCGCGTACTTGTTTCTTTTTTGAAAGTTTGCTGCAGTGAACTTGAGGTTTTTCTCTCTTCAGTGGCGAAAATTTCTTTCTTGAAAGCTTGATTCAGAGATCCGGACGAGAAGGACCATTGAAAGGTGCAGCTTTATTCTTCAAGGCGCTGCACCAGTCTTATTGGACTGTATCTTCAGTTTCATAGGATGTTGCGGAATGATAATAATTAAAACGAATTTATATGCTTAATATACTGCATAGGGTGAAGTGTAGTGAGTGTAGAGTGTAGAGGAGCGCGTAACGTAACTTCTTCTAGATGTCTTCAAGCAGCAGTCGAGATGAGTAATGCGTAAAAGTTTGGGCGGGCTCTTTATATAAGAAACGCCACTAGCGCAGAGCGCGGCGTGGGTGAACTACCTTGGAGATTTGGTTCCAGCCAATCAGAGACGACTGTGAGTTGTGTATATGTGTTTGTGAGATGTAACGCGTGTCTGTATGTGTGTGTAAAGCAGCTTTTATTTATAATTACGTAAATCATGTACATTTATGCAGTTATTTACTTGCTAATGGTAAAATCTGTTACATATTGGGTTGAAGCTTTACATAATACGTAAAATTCTTATATATCTACGTCGGTTCTACACATATCTACGTTATATCTTAACCTACTGAGTTAAATTACAATAAACTTATGTGTTTAGCTATAAATGATGACAAAATGAGATTCTTTAGGTTTAATAAGTGAGCTATAAGATTCTAACAAGATTAACAAACAATAAAGGGTCCTAGCAGGACTAATAAAACAAAATAACAAGTTTACATGGCTATTATTTACATGTATCTAGTCTTAGATCTAGGCTGTTATTAACACATACACTCAGCAGTACTGCACTGCTTGCTGCTTTATGTGACCATGTGCCAAAGACTCAGCATTGCCACCATTCACGTGGCAATGCCAGCTTTCGTGGCACTTTTCTCGTTGACAGATATGCGGGTGAATTTTTTGACGCCTTATAATTCTTATCCTTTTTTGATACTTGTACCTACATATTTTTGTTATTATTTTACGTTGCTTAATCATTTGAATTAAATTTGTTGTTGACGTTGCAATTTTTTTTTTTTTGAGTTTTTATGTTGTTAGAAACATAGTAATTTTGGAAGTATAGTATTGTGGTCTTTTCTCTAACTTGCGATCGTAAGTATACCTGAAAAAAACTTTCGTATTTGGCTTAGTGTGCACATCATTTGGGCTCGTGGCTGTACCATATGTTCCCTAATAAAAAAAGTTATCCTGTTAATACATCAGGTATTTTTATTGATATGGTTTACTGTGTAATGAGAGGCCAGCTTCCAGCCATGTAGATAATATTTTAGGTCGCTTACGACATCTTGTATTTATACCTGAGGGCCGAAAATGGCCGCTTTAGAAGAGAGAATCAGAGAGATTTTAGTTCACCAGATCATCTTCGAAATTAAACAATATTCTTTTTCTATTAACCGACTTAGAGGCGTTTGTGAGAGATTAAAGCAGCACGTAGAGAAGAGTTGAAGACTATGGGATAGGCCTTTGCCCAGCAGTGGGACAATATAAGCTAAATAAAAAAATAAAAATAACTGTCACAGCGAAAAATATTTGAATATTAGTTGGGTCACATACTCAAATTTTATGTTATCAGTCTCATACTAGTTAAAAGTTTCTTCAAGAAAATAATAACTCGAAAATTATATCCAAGACTTTGTCTATCATTCAGTAATTATAATAATTAACCTATCTATTGGATTTAACTTAAAAATTCTAAGAAACTTCTCTTGAAGTCTTCGTTAAAAATAATTACTTGAAAATGTGGCAATCAAAAATTTACACTAGATGATTATTTCAAAATTTATTCTAAGATTTAAGTATTAATACTTGTTGTTTGTTCTTGATTATTAGAACCATGAATAATTAATTAGTGTTTTGTTTAACTATTTGTACTATAATAAACTTGAAAATTGATATTTCTACTTAGGTGTGAACCCTTCGTCTGACCTTTTCGTTTTAAGACTTATTTTGTTAATTTCAATATCGTAATGCGCACTTTGCAAAACTTAACAATTAAATTTAAGTCATGAACCTCGAGAAAGCTGAAAAAGATACGCAAATCAAGTATATACTTGGGTCGTGAAGTTGTCGACCCGTGGGATATAGACTTAACGCTCGTTGTGCCGATAGTTTGTGACAGCCAATGGCCTCAATGCCAAGAGCCTTGACCACACAATGTGGAGACTCTCGTTAGGCCGCTGGATCAAGGACTTGATTCACAAAGCGGTACCTATGGACACGGCTCGTATTGATAATTTAGTTTCCACCTTCTAAAGCCCTGAACACCGGTAGCTTGGATTCAATTCCCGATACTTGTGGGCTACAATTTTATTTTTAAAGGTTTTTGTTTATTTCTTTTTCAAATATAAATAATATACAAAATATGTAGTGAAGTCAATAAAGGAGATAAATTTAGCCTCAATGTATCCATATCTAAACACGTCACAGCAAAAAAACAAGATTTTTTCCTCATACTTTTCGTAACTAAACTAAATATCTCTACGGTATACGCGGTTGACCCTGTATAACTTCAACAACGTTATGATTCTGTCAATATTTTTTTTTAAGGCGCAATAGAAAGAAAGAAAGAAAGAAAAATGTTTATTCGACGTCAGTACATCAGGCACACACACACAATAATATTTAAAAAAGTTACAAAAAAGAGAAAACACATAGTATGACTGTACTGTGTGCCTCACGGCTGCGCCAAAAAGGTCCATTTCAGCATTAATGCCAGACAGGTGAGGGTGATAGCACTTGGTCGTTCGCCCGAATTCCATAGACCATCGAATTCGAGCAAATGACCAAGTGTAAATAACCGAGTTTGAGTGCATACGTTCGTCGTCGGACAAACTCGTCCGGATTCATTGTTTCGTACTCGACTTCATTACAACTACTTGTAATTGTTAGCTCGTATTCCCATCTATGAATGCATGCAATAAATGCATCCGCTGCCCGAATTCGAGTAAAGTCATTTGACCACCCAAATACGGGCTAACGACCAAATGCGCCATTAGAATCTCTTGTATTTAGTTCATACTCGTGCAAGACAGCTAGAATAAATAGAATCAATAAATAAGTATTTCCATTTTTGTTTCAGAAAAGCCGAGTTTCTTCTGTTACAAAGTGTGCCCTCTCTACTGTTCACCACGGCGGAGTGACGAGGGTAAGACCTCTTTAGTTCTTACGCAATCTTGAACATGTTCCCTTTAATTTGTACTAGGAAACTGTTTTGTAACACTAGTGCTGGTTATTACACTATGCGGTGCGAAAAACGATTTGTATAATGTCTCGATTGTGCCGACTCATGTCATTGCTACATGGGTGCTTGTGCTTAATACATAGGACTTAATACGGCGATTTTATATTATTAATTTATATAATTTAATTTATATATATTATAAATTTTTAATTGCTTTTGTTGATTGAATATTGACTGAATTTAACTAGGTAGGTAATTAGGTAGGAAATTATCTCACAGGAACGTCCGACCTGGATAAAAGATATCCAATGACCCGACTTAGTTCATGGACTGTACGTATTTCAAATTTCATCGAAATCCGTTCAGCCGTTAAGGCGGAAAGGCTTGAGAAACAAATTAACTCACTTACATAATTTAAAAGAGAGATAGAGAGAGAAAGAGAGTGAGTGAGAGAGTTTATGAGAGATACCAGATTATAGTCACGGATTTGATGAAAAATATATTTTATTAGTGACTAGCGACCCGCCCCGGCTTCGCACGGGTGCAATATATATTCTCCTCTGTGATTCCTCTTGAATCACTCTATCTATTGCTGAAAACTGCATTAAAATCTGTTGCATAGTTTAAAAGATTGCGTACAAACAGCGGGAGTGACTTTGTTTTATACTGTGATCTTACTCCTCTTACAATGGGTGTTCTGTCATTGAGATCATTTTTTGTTCTGGCCCGTACCTGGGAACCTTCTAGTTACGGAGATATTGGGGGTCAAAGTTCCAACTTTTTTACTAGCTTTTTTTTTTTTTTTTGCACATTTTTAATGTTTTTTTTAATATAAACATAAACACCTCCCCAACCCCCGTACTATTCAATCCATCCTTCTGCGCAATGTTTTGAGTACGTTACATTGAGTCCCACCGTAAAATGTGATTATTCACCCCAAAATAAATTTCGATATCCAGCAAAAATTGTGTGCGTTAAGTTACCTATCTTGGTTGACGGCTTCATGAAGGGTCCTATTACACCCTGTAGTATACAGTTTAAAAACAGTTATCTTTTATAAATAGTGAACAAAGTTAAACAAACCAGAATTTAAAGCAGAAAGTAGAAGATTTGTGTATGATTCATTAATATTTAACATAATGGCACAGAACCATGAAGTTTTGACATACCGCCATTGCCTTGAGCTAAACAGGGGCAGGCTGGTATTTTTTTTTTAGGGTTCCATACCCAAGGGGTAATAACGAAACCCTATTACTAAGACTCCACTGTCCGTCTGTCTGTCTGTCACCAGGCTGAACCACCACCATCTCATGAACCGTGATAGCTAGATAATTGAAATTTTTACTGATGATGTATTTCTCTCGCCGCTATAAGAACAAATACTAAAAATAGAATAAAATAAATAGTTAAGGGGGGCTCCCATAAGAGTGGTAGCCGTAAAGGCTGATCTGGGGGTACGGCACGATCTCCGGCGAGGCGGCGAGCCTCCTTGCTGGATTGCCGCCATGGGATCTGGAGGCGATAGTCCTCGCGCGCCTGCATGAATGGCGCGTGGAGGCACTACGCAGAGGGCTAACTCCACTGCCGCGGCAAATCGTCGCCCAGCGGACAGACCTCCGGCGCGATCTCATGGCGACATGGAGAGAGCGACGGTCGCAACCCCGTGCAGAGCACGCCACCATAGTGGCGATAAGTCCCCTCTTTGAGGAGTGGCTAGAGAAGCCACTCCTCAAAGAGGAGCCTCGGCACCCTCACTTTCCGCCTGACGCAGGTCCTCACCAGAAAAAAAAGGGTCCTCCTATACAACAAAGGTGTTTTTTTTTTTAGATAATTGTACAGAACCCTTCGTGCGCGAGTCCGACTCGCACTTGGTTGGTTTTTATGAAAACACGATCCGTCAATGACAAGCCTCTCGATGTAGTGAACTGTACAGTACACCACAGCTGGCATGAATAACCTCGTTTTTTTCAATAACAGATGCTGCATCCCTAATCTATCTGGAAGACGACCCATACTCCTTTAGTCCCGATGCTTGGGTCGAAGACGACCACGCCTTTACTCCGCATCCATATCATCGCGGCCACTTCGTTTACTGGAAGCCGAAGACTACGACCACTACAACACCGGCGCCGTCCACTACTACAATGGCACCATACACTGAAGAACCGAGCTTTATTTGTATGGTTTGCAAGAAAAAATGTAACTACCCGAAAAGCTAGTTTGGCACAGTTGAATGTAATTCTAAACGGCGTTCACACGATGATGTCCTACACGATATATTATGATAAGAAGTCGGAATCGCACGTCACTAACCGAATGCTCATACGGTTAAAAACCTGTTAAAAAATGGGTATTGTCCATTTTTCAAAAATTGTGCTAAAACAAAACTATTTCGAAGAATAACGTCTCAAATTATTTATTTCTCGTTAAAATAAAAAAAAATACACATTATTCATTTATATTTTCAAAGACGACATCTCACGAGGGAATATCGTGAAATACGCTTGCAGTTCCAAACTGCACGATTTATAATCGCGCGGTTCTCGCGTGTCTGAACGAGCCCTTAGCTTCATGTGATTGCCATCAAAAAACAAACTATCATTGGAGTGTCACTTACGTATTAAACCGCTGAATGAGCAAAAGTTTTTTCCAGTGATGACGTCAGCAGCCCTAGAACTTTAAAATTAAATATAAATGAAACTTCTTCTTCTTCTTTGTCGTTTCACTCTTGACAGAGTGGTCGTCGTCAGCATGTCGCAGCAAGACACCTTGCTGCCATGATTCGCCTTACGATGCGACGCCATCCCTCCCTGTCGGCTATAATTCGTGTGCACTCATGCAGCGGACCACCCACTGCAGACTTGATCTGGTCAGTCCATCGCATGGGTGACCTGCCACGCGCTCTCGTGCCTTCCACCTTCCCCTGGACAACAAGCCGCTCAATAGAGTCATGGCCTCTCCGGGACACGTGACCAAAGAACTGAAGAATTCGAGCCTGGACTATAGCTGACAGACGCTGATGCCGAGTTCTTGGAGAATGGATATGTTGGTGCGAAATTCAGTCCAAGATACTCCAAGCATTTTCCTCCAGCACCACATTTCCAGAGCGTCAATTTTACTTTTTTCAGCTTCTCTCAGCGTCCAGGTCTCGGCTGCGTATAGAAATATGGGGAACACCAGTGCCCGTATGAGCCGGGTTTTCGTGGCTTTGGTGACGTTGCAGTTCCTCCATACTTTCTTCAGGCTATCCATGGCAGACCTGATGATAGCCATGCGTCGCTTGATCTCGTCCACGCAACCACCGCGGTTCGATATTAGGGCGCGATATTAAATGAAACTAGCCATTGAATTATAATCAATAAATGATGAAAATTTTCTAAGTGGGGGGCTCACAATGATGTACTGAACACGTTGTAACCCTTTTCGCTTCGTTGTCCCTTCCGCCCCGTGCATTCCTTTTTATCGCGTTTTCAGTATTTCTTCCATAGTAAAACTTGTTTATAATTATGTGTAGACTGACCTTTTTACAAGGTTTCAGTTATTTATAAGTAATAAATTGTTCTTTTGTTTTTATAGACCATGTAGGTTTTTACAAACAAAAGAACAATTTATTAAACTAACCATTAGTATTCTTATTTTGATTGATTATAATCTTTAATCGGGATATGTATCAATATTAATTATGAATAGCTTATAATCGATGTTTGGCGTGATTTACCAAATTATGTAGAACAACTACGAAAGCGTTGGCTGTTTTATTATTAAAAGAAAATCAATTACAAAGTGATTTCAAGTGATCAGGGGGTTTAAAATGGCCGCTTTAACAGAATCATAATAGGATAATAATATGAATTACGTTTCAATTCGTAAAATTGTCACAAAGTGACAATTCTCAATAGACAAGCATTAACTGCGTCTATGACCATTTTAAGAATTTTAACATGATTTATATTATTATAAAGGGTGTAACAAGACCCTTAACGAAGCCGAAAGGCACATGATCTCCCATGCACTGCGATATTTTTTTTGTTTAAGGCCATACCCGGGAACCTTCTAGCTACGGAGATATTGGGGGTCAAAGTTCCAACTTTTTCATAACTATTTTTTTAAAGAAATGTTTTTTAGTGTGTGTGATACCCCCTTCGTAAATCTTTTACAGTTTACATACCTACTATAAAGGGTGCAACGAGACCCTTAACGAAGCCGAAAGGCACGACCATACCCGGGAACCTTCTAGCTACGGAGATATTGGGGGTCAAAGTTCCAACTTTTTCATAACTATTTTTTTAAAGAAATGTTTTTTAGTGTGTGTGATACCCCCTTCGTAAATCTTTTACAGTTTACATACCTACTATAAAGGGTGCAACGAGACCCTTAACGAAGCCGAAAGGCACTTGTTCTCCTCGTCATGGCCATCATTTTTTTGTTCTAGCTAGACCATACCTGGGAACCTTCTAGTTACGGAGATATGGAGGGTCAAAGTTCCGACTTTTTCATAAGTTTTTTTTTTTTTACTTGTTTTTAATGTTTGATTTTTATATACTTTAAACACCTCCACGACCCCCGTACTATTCAATCCATCCACCAGCTCAATGTTTTGAGTGCGTTACAGTGAGTCCTACCGTAAAACGTGATTCTTCACTCGAAAAAAAAGTCGTTACTCAGCAATATTTTTTGTGTGAAGTTATTCACACAAAAAATATTGCTGAGAAACGACTTTTTTTTCGAGTGAGTCTTAGTTTACATAATGTTTGATTGAAGGCTTCGTGAAGGGTCTCGTTATAGCCTGTATTTATTATCCTATTAAGATTCTGCTAAAGCGGCCATTTTAGACCCCCAGCTTATAGCTTTTCGCAATAAGTCAGTTTGCACGCGTCTCAAATCGGTTTGACTACTTTTTCTTTTCATATGAATACTAACACCCGTGTCTAAACCAGTCAAAGGGATTATTCGAGTAAAATTAATTATTTAAGATACAAATTATTATTCTGTCGTTTAGTAATTGCTTATAGTTAGAACTGTCAAAAGTTAGAATTTGAGAAGAAGTAGCTTTACTTTCTTTGACGGTTCTTACTTCGTTTAAATTCTTGTATTTTGCAGAAGAAATGTTTGCATACAACATGTACAATTACACATTACACATACACATACATCCCACACTCACATATCACACATACAACACACATATATAGATAACATACACAAATCGCACACTAATTTAAATATGCTGATGTAAAGTTTGTAATGTTATATATTTTTTTTAATCTTCCTCTATATTATATAAATTATAAATAGTATTAGTAGTAGTTAACATAATTCACGTATGTACATTACGTAAATTTAGTTACGGAAGAGTGGGGTGTCCTAATACACGCATTTACTTGCTTAAAAGGACACTTCTACCACAAGCTATGTAGTACAAACCTTGTTAAAGAAATTAAACAAATTGTTTAAAAAAAAATAGTAATTTACTTAACTTGACTATAGATACGGGTGTAAGTAATTAATATACCAGTGTTAAGTTAACTTATAAACTTGCAAATAAATTGCTAAAGCATAACTTAAATCGAATTTATCGCAGTCTCATTTTATTATATATATTATTTTTTTACAAAATCCTACCGAACGGTATATTACCAGCATAAGCTGGCGTCTTAAAATGAAGCCAAACGAGCTGCATTAGGTTTCATACTAAAGTACTGTTTGCATGCAAATGCAGCGTAAACTCCGCGACTCATTTTATGCGATTTACAGCACAAAAAGTTACGCTCGTTTGGCCTCAGTCTTACTCTGATGAAAAGATGACTGTACCTATCAACACCAATTAAGGGTGAAATCGAGTCAAAAATTATAAATTCACAATATAAATTATAAACTGTGATTTATTGTTTCATTTTCGTGTTAATATTAATCCCGGGTTAATAAGGCAAAAGATCTGCAATAACGTTACGAATTAAAATTTTAATGAATTTACTAGCCGAAGTTATTAATCAAATAAATGGAGATTTATGTAAAACTAGTGGTAGATGTTACTTATATTTAGAAGTTGCTAAAGTTTGCGGAGGTTGGATAGGCACGCGATCCATGTAAAATACTGGTATTCCGCACTATCCGATTAGATCGGAAGCTGGCTCCAATATACTTGAGAAAAGGAAAAACTAGTGATACAACTATATATTCAAGTTGGAACGGACACTGACGCGATAACGGTTACCCAGTTTTCGGTCCATCATTATTTGGAGGGGTACAAGAACATTTTCATCAGTAATTAAAAAAAAACTGTGATGTTTTGTACGAAACACCTTTTATGGGAACCGGTTCAGAATGATGTACTGAGTACGTGGTAACACCCTGTATTTGTAGAAAAAAATGGAGGTACATAGACTATGAAAAAATACATGACAAGATAGGATGTTGGCACATGTCACAGCAGCACAGAAACAATCACTGGCAAGCATGCTAGAGCGTCTGCACAATGATTTTATTCTAGCATCTTTCTTGTAAAGACACAAATACATTGGTTATAGTGCTCGGCATTTCTTGAATCGGCTTAGTCGCAAGACATCTTTTTTGCAAAATGTCTACTGGTCGTAAAGTATCTCTTTCTCATAATGTCGCTTTCGCAGAATGTCTCTTTCGCAGAACGACTCTTTCTCACAATGCCTCTTTCGCAGAATGTTTCTTTCGCAAAATGTCGCGTTAGCTACTTACAATAAAATTTAGCCGGGTTTAAACTAAATGTTGTTTTTCCAATTTCTTATTAAATGTTACAAGTCTTACAATTGATTCATTAGCACTACAATTTAACATATATAAAATAGCTAAAACTCCTTTTCCCATCTTCTTTTTGGTTTGTCAGATTTTCCGGCCACTGACTTCTCGTGGAGACTGTCAAAGATCTACAAATGACAGCCGGGACTAACGGCTTAATGATAATTTCCACCAAATGGCTCGCATCGCATCGGATCGGAAAGGATACGAACGGCTCCGTACCGTCGCTTGCGTACGTATCCGTTTCTGCGCCTAGTCAAATAGTTTCATTCCTACCGTGTCGGATACGACAATAGGCGAACGGAGCCGATCGCGCGTTGCTGCATACTTTCAGCTACGCCCGCGGTCAAGCCGCTGTGCGCAGCTTGGTAATATAGACTTAAAATACTGTGTACATTCACGATTTGATAACGTTTAAAGATGGTAAAATCCGTTCCGATTTGATGCGATGCGAGCCGTTTGGTGAAACGTGTTTTTCGAGGTACAGAGGATACTCCGTATGTAATGGATATGGTAACCCATCCACGGACCAGCCTTGGCAAGCGTGGCTTCACATCGACCCCTGCGGATGTTATTATTTAGTCACCAGCTCCTCTATATAGCATATACTATGCTTGCGATAATTTATCCAACATCAGAAATTACCTTTTTGTATTTCCATGAAAACAGTTACGAAGCTTCGAAACTTGGGAAATTTCCACCTTAAATACCACAAAATCAATCATTCAGTCAATACGTGAAAGTTGTACCATTGTATACTACTTAGTAGTATAACTTTACTAAAACTTATGTTGTATTGTTTTAGTTTCTACACGCGTGATTAACTACCCTTTGTTTGTAGTTTGCAAGTTTTGAAGATTATTCAATAAGGTTTGTTTTTCGTGCTTGTAATTGTCGAAATAATGAAGGGTTTAGCGCGACCATAGACATAAAGACTGGACTGAGCGTCCCATATACTCAGGTGTGAAGTAAATATGGACGGAGAAGTGCGAAAGAGACAAACCAAATGTGCGGCCAGTAATTGTCTCTTTCTAGAGTTCTGATTGGTCCACGTCACTGGCTGCCAGGAACGTTTAGTTCTCCGCTGTATTACGGGTCTACAGAAAAGTGTGGTCACATTTTAGAGGCTAACGCTCAGTCTATGGTATGTACCTATTCTCTATGTCTATGGTACAAACTAAGGGCTACCTGGCACGAGCTCACCGTGTAAACTTAACGTAAATACACTTCCCGGGTAATATAGGCTAACCGAATTCAACAGTTAGGAGGTATCATTTTACTTTGTAGAACCCGAATTAAATTAGTGCGTGATTTTTCAGTAGTCGGGATTTTTTGTTGTAAAATACCACACAAATTCTTGTTTGAAGTCGGTTGAAAATGCTATAGGGTTATTGTATTTTCGATTCTAAAATCGACGTTTTTACGTTGCATTTACCCTCCGCGCTCGTGCTAGAGCTTCTGGACCTAGATACAACTAGAACAATCTAACCAAGTCATAGGTTTACTTAGATTGTTCTTCTTTTCATGTGGGTTGACAACTACTCGAATTTTGTTGTTGCTACTGACTGCAGGTAAATAACCGTTAGAAATCGACACTGGTAGATGTTTTTTCTGTTACTATACTCGTATTTCTAAGCCTTAATAAATGTAGTTACGAAAAGTATTGCACACGAAAAGTTCTGGAGTGGCGAGCCAAATACGAAGACGTTGCGTTGGGAGGCCTCCCAGTAGGTGGACCGATGACCTGGTGAAGGATGCAGGGATCCGCTGGATGCAAAAAGCACCGGACGGGTCAATGTGGCGACTCTTGGGGGAGGCCTATGTCCAGCAGTGGACATCTTTCGGCTGAAATGATGATGATAATGGATAACACAGTTAATTTTATTGAACACTTGAAAAGCCAGCACATCAAGCTACTACAATATTATGTAGTCAGCATTAGGTTAAAGGTTGTTTGAGAAAAACTGATAGTTCGGGTACCTTGACGTGCTGGCGTCTGTACCTTCGAGGCGCTTGTTATTGCGAATGGTCTATAGGCCTTGATGACTATCAGTAGCGAAGGGTCAATTTTTGTAAAAGGTAAGCCAGAGTACATTATCTTTAATGTGATTACATTATTTGTCTATAGAATACTGACTGTGCCAATTTTCAAAGGGAAGCCGGTAGGAATCGAGTTGTGTAGAACCTTCGCCACTGGTGACTATACAGGGTAAAACAAGTATTTAAAAAAAAAAACTCGTGTAAAATTCGGAACTTTGACCCCCAATATCTCCTAACTAGAAGGTTCCAAGGTATGGTCTAGAACAAAAAAAATATCGCAATGACGGGGAGAACAAGTGCCATTCAGCTTCGTTAAGGGGCTTGTTACACCCTTTATATCATCTGAGGAATGCGCTTGTTTACCACCAACTAACATATAAAAATCGTGATATTTTATAACTGTAAAATACTACACTTATGTTGCAATATGAATAAAAAGACTTTTCAAAGCTCAGACAAAGCCATGTTTTTGTATGTAAAATACGTTTAGTTCCAAAAAAAAAAGTAGTTTTTGATAAAAGGAATAGGTTAGAAAAGACGTTGTAAATTAGGATTTGAAGACAGCTACAGGGCAATCTGGCTAGACGCGGCGATGGAAAAGTACGATAACACAAAATCGCTTTTCGTATAGTATGCCTCTTAGTTCTTCTACACTGTTTTCGCCATCATTTGTATAATAATTTATTGCGAAAGGTTCATTTGTATTTAACTTACATACAGGGCATAAACAGCCCTTCATTTTGTTAATCACACTAAGAAACTGCGCAGCAATTACTGCTGGTTTCTTTTTGTGTGAAAAATAATGTTTTTCAGTAGCACTCAATGTTACATACTCAAAGCCCTTGTACAATACAGGGGTCATGGAGGTAATTATTATCTTCAAAGTAAATTTAGATATAACATTTTAAACTTTTTTTAAATGTGTTAAAAAGTTGGACTTTTACCTCCAATATCTTCATAATTAGAAGGTTTCCAGTTATGGTCTAGAACAAAACACCCGTGCAAATCAGTAGAGGGTCGTTAGTTTGATGTCACTGAATAAAGGACTGTATCAGTATAGCTTTAAGTATAAAATTACAAAATAACAGAACACAATCGCGCGTGCGAGGAGACGCTAATGTCTGCGTCGAATGCTGATACAGTCTTCTACCGTGACGTCAAATAAGTGCGCGAGGGTTTCCGCTTAGTGGAGACGGACCCTTTTTTTTCAGATAGGAAATCGTCATATGACCCCGGGGTCCCGCTTTGGGTGGAGTGGAGGGAGTGTCAGACTTGTACTGATTATAACCCATCCATGTTCCTTCCCTTGGCTGACATCTCTTTGAGGTGCGCGTGGAACACGTACGCACCGTCGACACGGCCTGTTGCCCTTCCCGTTTGGTGATATCTTGTGGATCCTAAGTAGGACACTAACCAGAGTGGGTTCACTCGCTGTTGAATAATTCGTGCAATACTGGGATGGCCCACTAAACCATTAATTGAAACGGCTACATAAAAAGCGGACCAAAAAGATTGGAAAAAAGATTAAGTTAAAAATAAAACCTTACATCACAGCCCATTAAAATCTGCACAGATATGTAAATTACAACCTCTCGATAAACCAGTGACACAGGTTACAAGTCAAGAACGGGTGCGTAAGCAGGTATTATCAGGCATAACGTCAAGATTATCTAGATGCAAGCGAAACTTCCTTCTGCCAAGTTTTTATGTAACTGTTGAAGCTATCTTATGATTGAGGTAATTTATGTATTATTTCTGCGGTTCAATACGTGTTGAATTGTGACCGACGACGTGTTTTATGCCACCATGTACAAATATTCAATTAAGAGGAAATGCTGTAGGTATTTGATGAAACTATCGTGTTCCTCTATGAGCGTGATTTCGACTTTGGTGCGATAAGGACAACTACAGATCCGACAAATAAAAAGCCATAATTCGAGCTTTGGCTCTCAACTATTTCCTCTTCCAATATTCGACCAATTTAAAAGTTATTTCATAAACTGAATAAGAAAGATATATACTGTGTCCCTATGCTTTTTTTTTAAATTAATAGTTGTCAGTTTTGTACACTAGGACCAGTTAGCCTTTTTTTAGCATTTTGTAAAGGTTCTAGTGCTGAATACAGATTATGTATCATCAAAAAGGAAAACATAGGGGCATAGAAAAGGTTGATATTTATTTAACTGTAAAAATTCATAGCTCTAAAGTCATAAACCAGAAAGAAAACAGGTGAGAGCGTTTGTATGGAGAAAAGACCACCCGCATTTCCTTTTAAGGGACGCACGCAAAATTCAAATTTTCTTTAGTTTTTTTGCAATTTGCTACACGGGCTGGAAGGGTTACCGACGAGGGTTACCACGTATTCAGTACATCACCCTGAGCACACAACATGAAAAAAAAAAACGGTTATTGAAAAAAAACAGCGGTCCCATACATTTTGACCGTGTTTTTATTGCACTTTTGTGGGAAACATTAGATTAGTAGATTGATCTGAGCGGCTGTTAATATACAGGATGTAACAGGACCCTTCACGAAGCTGTCCACCAAGCATTATGTATATCAAACTAAGTAAACGACTTTTTTTTTGTTGAGGTGAAAAATCACGTTTTAGGGTAGGACTCAATGGACCTCCGTGGAGGTGTTTAAAGTAAAACTCTAACATTAAAAACAAGTATTAAAAAAAAACTTATGAAAAAGTCGGAACTTTGACCCTCCATATCTCTGTAACTAGAAGGTTCCCAGGTATGGTCTAAAACAAAAAAAGTGATGGCCATGACGAGGAGAACAAGTGCCTTTCGGCTTCGTTAAGGGTCTCGTTACACCCTTTATAGTAAGTATGTAATCTGTAAAAGATTTACGAAGGAGGTATATTTCGAAACCAAAGTTTATTTTTCCAATATAATAGATACATAAATAACAAGTCATATATGTTTATCGAGTGATTCTCGGAACTTATAGGTAACTCTTTCCTGCTAGAACTTCCTTGTTTATCAGAAACTTTTCCTCACATAAGGCTGTAGCCATATTGGCAGGGTCAGGTTAGACATTATGTGACCGCCCATACCCAGCCATACAGTTAGTAAATTAACAGGCGTGATGGTATAATTTCCGGAAGGTATAGGCAAAGCTGTAGATAAGGTACATTTCTCCAGTTTAGTACTAACTGGGACTAGTCAGATTAGCAGTCGCTCCATGTAAAATACTAGTAATCAGCTGCATCCGGTTAGACTGGAAACCCGATCCCAACATACATAGTTGGGAAACGGGCTAAGCAACCGATGTTGTTTCACTTCCCCCAGCAACCATTATCTTCTTTATCCTAACGTGTATACTCGTATACGTAAATTATGTTACTAAGAAACCGTTTCGAGCAATAAATAAGGATCAGTGACACAATTCGGCTAAAAGGATATTTGTGTTCGTCATAAAGAACAATATAAGGTATGCCTAATCGACTAAAAACAGTACTTATAGCTTAGCTTATAGGGCTTTGTTTTGTTAACCACTGATTGTTTTAGTCTTTGAGGAAAACTGTGTTTCTAAAGTTAATGGTTTTTTTTTTTCGTATAGTTGGTGTCTAACCTGGTGTCAGAGTTTTTATGCCGACCATGGGCCTCTGACTTGGCAACACGCCGTCGAGAAATATCTTAACATGCTGGTTTGGTTTCCTCACGATGTTTTCCTTCACCGAAGCAAGTGATATTTATACAATACGGGCTTGAGTCCGAAAAATCAGAGGTCTTGGGTTCGAACTCGACAACTGTGACTTGACAGTCCGACTGTCACACCACTAGACTATCACTGCTGTCAGTTGTGATACTGTTATTGTCTAGCTTAGACAGTAAGTTCTTGAGGGCTTAACAAATGGCAATCGTTTTCTATAACGATCTTCAATAGGATTGTTATTAGCATTTTGATACTTACGTCAGGCCTAAACATTTTCAATCAACAAAATTCAAAATTAAAATTCAGGTACATAATATTAGAAACATTTTAAATTCTTCAATAATAATAATCACACACCAAAATAAAAAATACAATATAAATACAACATCAACACCAAGCAGTCAATAACAATAATAATTCACATTAAATTAAAATCAATTCATTGCAATAGTTTCTTACGTGCGACACTGTATGTAACGAACCGAAAATAAATGTACCAAGTTTGACATTTCATTGCAAATGAGATCACCCCACCCTGGGACAAAAAAAAAAAAAAAAGTTGGCGGCCTTTAATACTAATTACACATTTTTAAAGCACACGTGTAACGCATTATTGCGCACTATGGCGACAAAGTCGAAAACTGCGTGGGTTCGGAGATATATACCAGGTAGGAATTAAACCACCAGGCATCTAGTTGATCCCTTACACAGACCGGCTGGTTTTTTACATTATATCATAGTACAAGACGACCAGCATAATAGGTCGTCGATCTGTATTAGGAATAATAAATCAATGTTTTGATAAATTCTTTTTTATTTTATTATATTTTACGCCGATTACAGATGGGCTAGTTAGAAGTGTTGTATAAGTCAACACTAATCAACACTAATCATTGTTAAATAGTGGTATAATAGATAATAATTATCCTATATACAAAATGGTGGATAGACATAATTAATTTCTTTTATTGATCGTTGTATATCTTTGTTCCCGAATTCACTGCAGCATTATTGCCATACAAAGAAATGTTTCTACTCCTGCCACCATTTAAATGCAATATAATTCATTCCTGGCCGCCGACATTTTTTATCCCAAATCATCGAAAAAAATGGGTGATCTCCTTTTTTTAACAAGCAGCTCCACCTTAAACTGCACACTTAAAGTGGTCATATCATTGTTGTCGCTAATACACTGTTCGATACCATAAGGTCCTTAGGATTCGATTGGCAATTCAGAAATGTTGACAGTCCCAAGTGTTAAACGCATATCTTTAAATAGGATACCACATGGCACGGTTGGTGCAGTACTGGCTGAGCGACTGGCTGCTACACTGCATGTCACGGGTTCTCCTCACGGAATAAATATTTGTATGGCCTGTTTGTGTTTGTGAGTTTAAATGTTTATAAACGTACCCACGATACAGGAACAATTCTTAGACAACGGCAACATTTTTTAAAGAACAAAAAAAAAATATACGTAAAGGATACTTTAAATAGGACCTACGCGTTAAAAACTGCTTGTTTTCTTAATGTCAGGTATTTTATTCTACACACATCAAAAGTGTCTAGGGATCAACATATATTTTTGCAATAACTTTTCTCCTGATTGATATTAATTAAAATTTTCTTTAAGGATTCATCAAATAAAGTGTTTTCGTTTGTCACAGTAACGATAAACCAAGTCACCTTTGCATTAATAAAGAAATTTGCCATTTTCCTAATAAAGGGATTTTTGACATTTGAACCACTAACACAAAAGTTCGAAAAAAAGACTGAAATAACAGTTTTCTTTAAAATTTTATTGGGTAACTTAAACAATTAATAATCCGTGTTTCTACCGCGAACACTAACAACACAAGAACATCGGTTTGGCATACTCAAAATGAGTTCATCCAAATCACGCTGTGGAATGGCCGCCCATGTTCGTTGCAACAACAAAAAAAGGTCTTCTTGCGACTGGATACCCTCCATATTCGGCAGAGCTCTTCTCTGTAGCATATCCCATGCATGCTCAATCGGATTCAAGTCTGGCGACTGAGCAGGCCAGGGCAGGACATTGATGTTAGCTGCGGCGAGAGTCTGTCTTACAACTCTTGCGGTGTGCGGTCGTGCATTATCATGCATTAACTGAAATAAGGGACCGATTTGCACTTGTAGAGGAACGATGACGTCTGATACAATCGTCTCAGCATAAATTTGAGCGTTGAGGTTGCCTCTGATCCAAATCAACTCAGTTCTTCCGCCGATCCAAATACACGCCCATACCATGATGGTTCCACCACTATAAGGATGGACTTCCTGGCAGGATTTTAATCGCTGTTGGCGTCCAGGGGTTCTCCAGTGTCGTATACGTCTTGTATCCGGTCTCATACCAAAACGAGACTCATCAGAAAAGCACACGAAACGCCATTGTTCTTCTGCCCAATTTCTGTGTTCAAGAGCCCATTGATATCGTATCCTACGATTGTGCATTGCTATAGGTGGTACCCGTAGCGGTCTTCGGGAATGAAGGTTCACTTCATGCAAGCGGTTTCTGACTGTTTGGTCGCTAATTAAGTTCCCTGAAGAGTGATGAAGCCTCACGGCTAACATCATGGCGGTTATTGTTGGAGCTCTTTGAGTTAAGATTTGAATGTATCGGTCTTGTCTCCGTGTGGTGCAGCGATACCGTCCTCCATGGCGCTCAGCCACGGTACCAGTGCTTCGGTAACGTGTCCAAAGTCGACTGATAACACTCTGACTTGTATTCAGAGCTAAAGCCACAGTACGTTGCCGGGAACCAGCTTCTATCATTCCCACGGCTCTGAGCATTTCTTCCCTGCTTAAATGACGTCGCCGCTCCATAATAACGTTGGTTTTAATCAGTAGTAGGGAAACAGTAGCACTAATAATGTCTTCAATGCGTTGTATGTTTTTATAGGGAAAATATTGACAGCTGATTTTCATCTTTTACTCGAATTTGATTCACAGTTCCTGATTCTAATTATGAAATGCACCAAAAAGGATCCATATAAATTTATAAAATCATAAATTTATTACAAAGCCACATCTCAATCTCAAGAAATCCACATAAAAATGCTTGATCCCTAGACACTTTTGATGTGTGTACATATACTTGCGAAATAAAAAAGCTTAACACCTCAAGCTATTTATATATCCAAAGTTCGAAACAGTATTAATAGTACACCAACCACCCCCACATTTTCATCGTAATTCTCGATAATATCTTCGGATCTATTTTCATCTAACTCGACGTGTTCGTTGGCTCTCAATCGGGTCACGCTTCGGAGATCAGACCTCAAATCTTAGTTGATCCCGGCCTACCTTTACGCATCATTGCGTGTTTGACATGGACTTCGTGCAATGGGTCCTGATATAGTTTACCCCAGTTTTTCTGATAAAGGTAACAACCTTGTCATGTATCAAAATCCAATCTAGATTATTAATAATTGCTTTGTTGGTCTAGCAGTACGACCGCTACTACTGCACTACTGCTGAGCATGAAGAAGTCCTGGATTTGATTCCCAGGTCAGGAAAAGTGTTATTGGGGTTTTCCACCAGGAATTTCTGTAGCATCCCGGAGTCTAGATTTATGCCCAGTTGATGTCAATAGGCTCGTTTTCTATTACATGGAATTGCTTGATATTATTTTAACTAGTGACGGAGAAAAATATCAATTTAGATAGTTAATAATAATTCAATTAGATAGTTAATGTTAATTGCCCCTTCGAGTCTTGGAAAGCATATTAGGCCGTTGGTATTCCTGGATTTTAACAGTCGGTATGTGTTTTTGGTAGTCAGTTACTGGAAAGTGTAACAGACACTGACACAGAGAGACAGGTAAAGGAGTAATCAAACTGGAACGGACTAATTGCGGACCGGCTGCGGACACTGGACACTGATGTCTCACTGACTCCGGAGCAGTGTTTGGTAAAATTATATTTGCTATATGCTATAAATTATTTTTTTAATACAGTTGTTCAAAAAGTGGTGTATTGCAGGGACGTATAGCGTTCGGTATGTGGGCTATTACATACTAGTGCTTTTTTTTACCGTTCCCGAACTCGTGCGTTCTCTTTCCCAACTGTCAAAATAATGTCTATTAAAAAGAAAAACCAACCATGAAGTTTTTACTAAAGAGTTTTTGTGATTCATACAAATACGTATATTTCTAAAAAGAAGCTACTAATTTATTTCAATATCAGATTTAATGATTTAATTGAATGAGTTAGGTTAGGTTTCATTTCATTTCATCTCATTAAATTTCATTTTCATTTCATATCAATAAAAAAAATCTACTGAAGACTAAGCTGTATGGATAGTTCCCTTTGCCTACCAAAATGGGTGAAGAAAAAAAAAAACTCTGCTTATATTCTACGGCTGGCGCCATTTTCCAGAAATTTTCTTTGCGAGTTTAGTTGTTTGTTGCACAAAATGAGTAATTTCGACCCTATTTTTTTTAATTAACACCACCGGAACTCATTATAATTGCACAAAATGCTTCGGAGAATATTTTACCGGAAAAGTCAAAAAGTCGTTACAAAAACTGTTCCAATTTCAATGTACATGTGTACTATAACTTTATAAGAAATAAATGATTAGTTAGTTGAGTTTATTGTGTTTTTATTATTTTATTAAATTGCTTCATTTTTTCGCATCTGTCTGTATTAAAAACAGTCGTTCAGTACACCTGCGGAACCGTCATTGCAACTTGTTCCGACTGTCAACCCTCGCCTTCGGCTCGGGTAGACATTTGTCGGAACTCTTTGCAATGACAGCCTTTCCGCACTTGTAATGAAATATACTATTATATCATGCTGAGGTATCACATTTTTTGTGGAGGAAGTCTCGGGGGAAGTGCTAGTATAAAGTGCTCTTCAGTCGTCTCATATTCCGCTAAAGTAGGTAATCAAAGCAATAACTTATGTTAAAATGTTTTTAAAGTTTTGTGTACAAGGTATTATCTACATCCAATTACAGATTAACATATTAAAATCAGTCTTTATTATTTTTATTTGGAAAGTAACGCTTGTGCAGCGCCCGGTAAATGCAGGCGCTTATTTCTACACGGGTCTCCGTGGTTTGGGCCTTTCATCAACCCATCTGAAGCATAGGTCATCTATTCATGAATTCATGATTGATGACTAAAGACTAGTCAACGTCTTCACTAAAGTCTCAATCATGATTAAATTAGTCAAGACTAATTTAGTCATCATTCATTTGCCTTTGTCCCAATTCATTTGGGGTTAGCGCAGCATGTCTTCTTCTTCCATACTTCTCTATTATTCGTCATCTAATGACTTATTTAATCTTGATTAAATTAGTCTTACTTGATCAATGATTGAAAAAAACATTGTTGATTTATTATTATTAATAAACTAATAAACATTATTGATAAAACATTGTTGAGTAAGTTTCAACTGTGTAGTCTTAATAGTTTCGAAATAAAGTGGCTGTGACATACACGGACAGACAGACAAACAGACATGGCGAATCTATAATTGTTCCGTTTTTTGCCATTTGGCTACGGAACCCTAAAAACACGCTTACCAAGTTTTCAAAGAAACTTGAAGGCAACTGGCAGGTTTTAGCGAAAGAGAAATATTTAGTTTTGCAATTGAGTGGTTTTTGGTTGCTGTCTCCCCGATAATTCCTCTCTCAACTTTGAACTGTTCTGTTTACTCTTAAAACATTATATACATTATGTATAGATAAGCTCGCGTTTGACCTCTGTATCACCTGATGGAATCGATACTGTCATCAATGTTGGAGACTAAAAGATAAAATAAAAGGTAAAATATTCACTCTCGAATTAAAAATACCAAGGTTAAAAGTGAGCATCCATTTGGAAAACCTTATGACAGTGCCCGACTTCGTATAGTAAGTATTTATTTTTTTTTGTGATGGGAAGTCATCAAATAACTCCTCCCGCTCTGGGCTGAGCAGGAGGGAGTGTCGATACCCTTGCTTTGCAGTATTGTTACTTTTTAACACAGTGTTACTTTTTATCTTTAGTTTTAAGCTTTTTTTTTAACCGACTTCAAAAAGGAGGAGGTTCTCAATTCGTCGGAACGTTTTTTTTTTGTATGTTCCCCGATTACTCGAAGATGGCTGGACCGACTTGGATTATTTTTTTGTTATTTGAAAGGGTATACTTCCCAGGTGGTCCCATCAAGTCAGGATCTAATGATGGGATCCTGGAGAAATAGAGAGAACTCTTCAAATTTTAAAAAGTTTCAATTTTTTTTTCTTCAATTTTATAGGCACACTTGAAGCGATTTGTTTTTGGGAGAGTACTTTCTCGGAGTGGTTCTATTTCAATTTGGTGAAGATCTGATGAAGAACTTCGGAGATAGGCAACGGAACTCCTCAATAAATGATAGCAAATGGACTGGGATTGCTGAAATCTCATGGCTGTCTATTGTTTACACCAGTTCATAACATAACATCACGCCGGTATGCTGTGAAGGGGTAACCACATGCGTACCACCAAAAAGTGAAAAAAAAAAAACCTTTTTGCAAAAAATTCAACCGACTTCAATAACTAAGTTACGAGTACTTACTACTACTAAGAAAAAAAAAATTTTTTTTCTTTTATCACTTTTGTTTTATATGATGTGCACTTGTGGCATGATGGGCCAAATAATATTTCTTTTTCTTTCTTTTCCTTCTTTGAATTCTTCTCTTTCTATTGGTTGCAGGCTGTCGCTTCTATATATTTTTATTCTGCGATGTTTACTGATTTAGGTGCAGTATGTCTGCAAACTGACTGCCAGCTCTTTCTATTTATACTCCGTTCAATCAAGCACTACATAAACAGGATCAGGTTTCATTGTGTCTGCATTACTTTGTTATCGAGCAGTTGTGGCTCAGCGAAAACTATGGTGACTTTAAGTTATGGGTCGTAGGTTCAAATCCAGATTGGCATTTTACCATAAGCAGCCCAAAATCGTTCCCACTGCTGAGACACAGGGCTCCTCCCTGCGAAAGGGAGTGGGGCACTATGCCATCCCGGTCGAGTGTAGGTTGCTGGACGGGCACTTTATTTACTTATATGTAATCGATTTATTATAACAACCACTGCTCCCAAAACAGTGTAAGAGAAAATAGTGATGTATCTGTACCAAAAAATCGAAGACATGCGACATCTATGAACGGTTTAGGCGTAGAAGTTCTAATTCTCAAAATGGCAACAGAGTCGCAAAAGGACTAGTTCTCAAAATGACAAACTCTCTAAAAGCCTAATTCTCGGAATGGCCAATTCTCTAAAAGCCTAATTCTCTGAATGGCCGATTCTCTAAAAGCCTAATTCTCTCAATGGCCAATTCTCTAAACGGCAAATTCTCTGAATGGCCAATTCTCTACTGAGATAACTATTTAGTAGTTAGTAGTAGTTTATGAAGTATTTTTGTATGTTCCCGCTGGCCACCACTGGTGGAGAGCGACTCAATTTTAAACATGAGTATTCTCTTTTTCCACCAATGACGGACAGTGACTCAACTTATTCCAAGAAACCACTTTTATTTTTTTTGTTACCTTAGACTAGATATTGGTGTTATATTTCACAAACTACCAGGAGACCAGAATCATGAAGAAGTATTATCTTCATTGCATGCTGCATGATAATCGCAATCTGGGATGGATATAGATTTGATTGTGAGATTCCTATTAACAATACCTCCTTTGCGGACACCAGCCCGCTATACAATACCTCCTTCATGATTCTGGCCACCTGGTTGTTTGTGAGACTTTACTATCCTTATTTCTCATCTCCTACTGGCTTGTCCTTGCCATTTCCTACTACGTAATCTTCGAGTGTAAACTCTCACAGTTACCTGAGGCATATACTTCTAGCAAATCCAAAGCGGGGTAAATTTATTAATTATTTTAGCGGGGTATTTGGGGGGGGGGGTGCGAGTTATTCACAGCGTGAATGTAAAATACGCCAAAACGTATAACCCCATAGTATCTAAGTTTTGATAAATATGACAATGTCATTTCAGTTAAAATACCAAACTAAATTTAAGTTATATTTATTGCTTTTAAAGCTTTCAAAATGGTTTTGACAAGTCTTAAATTCTTTTATTTTGAAAAAATAAACAAAAGTGACAGGTATAACTTAAAATTGGCTTGATATTATCGGAACCGACAAACTCAAACACAAGGCATTTTTTTCAATTTAATTTGTACAAAATGTGCCATTTTGATAATTAGCCATTTAGAGAATTGGCCATTCAGAGAATTAGGCTTGTCGAGAATCGGCCATTCTAGAGAATTAGGCTTTTAGAGAATTGGCCATTCCGAGAATTAGGCTTTTAGAGAATTTGCCATTATGAGAACTAGTCCTTTTGCGACTCGGTTGCCATTTTGAGAATTAGGCCTTCTGCGCCTAAACCCTATCAACCCACACTGGGCCTGCGTTGTGGATTCCAACCCGAAATTAGGATTAATGGTCGCGGTTTCTGGATCGCCCCATATTACATGGGAATTAGACATAAATGGAAATGTAAGTTTACTTTAGGTAGGGTTGCCATCCATCCGGGATTCCCCGGATTTGTCCTAGTTTGGAGGGCGTCCAGAGTCTGATCTGGGCAGGGTTTTAAAAACTGTCCGGTTAAAACCTCGGTGCCTTTTTGTGTCAGGAGAATCCAGGCTCGGCGCGCCACAACCGTATGTGCAAGGCCGTGTGTACGCCTTGCACATACGGTATTAGAAGGCGATTTTGCTCGCTCTCACGTCCAACTTGCTTCTTCAAAAACTTTCGTCATTTTGAGTTGATAAATCAATGCATATTTCTTATTGAAAGGTCTTTAGAAAATAAGTTATCCGAGACCTATTGCAAACTACGAAAAGAAACAAAAAATTAAAAAATATATCTATCTTAATTAAAAATCCATCCGTAAGTATTAACCGCATCGAAGCCAACTCGGTGCTGACATGATTTAACGCCTCACCCCGCATCCTTAGTTGTGTGGCTTCACGCACTCACTGTCACCGTATCGTTAGTTTCGAGATGTTTTTATCAGCCTGCCTAGGAAGGGTTATGTTTTTCTCGTATATTCCAAATGGCTGGATGGATTTCGACGATTACGGTATCATTAGATTAGTTGTTGTAAGTCGTTATTATTAGGTAGATTTCGTCAGACAAAACCTACCTATTGGTCTTGCACCTAAAGTCGAGTTTTCCGAAAATTTCACCATAGTCTAGTTATGACCCCTGAAGCCCAAATCAACCGCCAGTTAAAAAGTTCATATATATGCATGTTGGTATGTATATGGGTGACAAGCAAAATTTAGCCACACTCTACAGGTCGCAATATGCACCGATTGCTTTCAAACTTGGCCAAAAAATCGAAAGGGTCAAAACTTAGGTTAAGTTCGTGAATGGGTGGAATACGTCCATGGGGGGCAGCGGGGAAGCGGTTTTTCGAAAATCAGTTTTTTGGCCATAACTTTTTTCCTATGGAAAATTTTTGAACTATTTAACATTTTTATCATTCCAAGTAAGAATACGGACAACTTTAATTTAAACTGTTTTGATGGGTCTCCTAACTTGGAAAAAATTATATATCCGAAACGGTAATCATTTTTAGCTTCGCAATTATTTTTTTGAAAGCATATTGTTTACTCTACAATTTTTACTTTTAAAGTTTAGCGATAAAACTTATAGTTTGCGAAATAAAAAATTATAACTGAAAAATTGAGGGCGTTTCCATGTTAAACTCTTATGGGAGGATTTTAAACTTTGTTTGATTCAAGGGGTTGATAAAAATAAGTGTGGAACCTTCTTCGAAATCTACCTTCTCCTGCGGCTTGCCGAAGGGATTTTTTTTTTCAACCAAACCTATCGAGTAGGGTATCAAAAGGAAGGAAATTACAAAAACTGTAGTCGGGTTTTTTGGTAGGTACTTCTAAATAAATGTTACTTGTTTCTTTCTATTTTTTTTTTCGGGGTATCTGGGAAAAAAACTTGATTTCACCAAAAATTTTAAAGTTTTGTCCGGCATCGTCAGTTTAGGTTATGGTAGTCCTAACTTTAGGTATGTACACCTTTGTATGACTCTTTGGCGATTACACGCGTGAAGTTATGATGGGAACAGTAAACATTTTAACACGTGTAACAGTTAAGCAGGCTTGACATGTGTTTTCCCCGGAGCATTGAAATCGTGTTAATTTTGTTAATCACAGTTAATTATGTAGGGTCACACATCTATTTCTGCTTAATTACATTTAACATAACATAACACCACGTCTGTAATCCCCGAAGGGATAGGCAGAGGTGTACCTAAATAGCCTTAATACCCACATTTTGCCAGTTCCGTTGAAGTCCCATATGGAGGTGAGCCTATTGCCATCAATCCGGCACAGATCCAGACTGCGTGGCTGCTTTTGAGAAATTTCTGATGGAAAACACAATAACACTTTGCCCGACCCAGGAATCGAATCCTCGATTTCATGCTCAGCAGTCGCCTTTCAAAAGTACGGTTCCCGAGGTAAACCACACGAACGTTACGTATGTAACGTTCTTATGATATAGATGTCGCCACGTGTCTTTCGAATCATGATTGAATTATATTATTAAAAGCAGAGTACAACCCAAACTGATTGTAAAAATCCAAATTAACGCAAGCGAAGCCGCAGGCAAAAACTAGTTTATCATAAGTAAAACCGTACAAGTGAAGAGGGTTTCGTATTCCGTAAGTTGCTGTAATCTATAGGTTAAGAACTGTTATTTGTATTTTTTTTTCAAAATTTTAGCGTGGGGGTGGTGGTTAATTTTCGCCTAATTTTTTAAATAACTTCAAAACTTATCTCTATATTCATCTTAAAAAAAAATATCCGTATATATATGTCGGAGACGGTCATTGGTACAGGCTTAAGATGAATCACAAGTACGCGGTGGTGACATCAAGCGACCTACAAGTCTACAAGTCTACCCACACCACAGTGTGCTTGTTACAGAGCCGTAATGATCACAAACTCTGAGCCAGGGCGACAGTCAGTGTCTGATCGCGGCCGAGTGAAGACCTCTTAGAACTGTACCCGATTCATTGTGCCCCGTGTTATTGTGCTAAGTTGTAATCTCAAGTAATTCGTTAGTTTTGCTAGAAACAGTGTATCGCTCAGTGTCTTTTCATAGCACGAAACCCATCGTCTGCCCACATGATGTAGAAACCTAGCGGAGTAAATCCTGACACCCCGACATATATATTTGAGATGCTCACAATAAACTCTTTCATTTGATTTGTAATACGATATAGCTTGCAAAACTTTTTATTTTATTTTCTGGTTTACCCCCAAAAGTGGTCCCCATGTTTAAAATTCATTAATTACGTTACACGTCCTTCTTCTTTGGTCACCGACTTACATATATGTACCAAATTTCAACTCAATCGGTCCAGTAGTTTCGGAGTAAATTGAAAACGGACAGACATAGAGACAAACACGCGAGTGATCCTATAAGGGGTTGCGTTTTTCCTTTTAAGATACGGAATATCATCATCTGCCTAGCCTTTCCCCAAGTATGTTAGGGTCGGCTTCCAGTCTAACCGGATGCAGCTGAATGTAATGGGTGGTCATCCATCCACCAACCAATCTAGGCAGGCGTGGCTTAACCTGAAGATTGAACCAAACGGCTGTCATTATTTACCCACGAATTATGTCGGTCGAGCAGGCAGGTACAAGAAAACTCGATGTACTGGAACAGGTTTAATGAAGAGATTACAATTTATTCTAAAATTATGGTGGTGACAATCGGTCGAAGTGTGAAGCGAAAGTGAGCTGTCGCTACAGAGCGCGAAGCAGTCATGCTAGCGAAGGAGAAGGCGGAACGTGAGAGGGAGAGAACCTCACGTCCCAGCCGCCGCGGGAGACGCACCGGGTGTCGGGGGCCACGTGGTGGCTCCCGGCGCGGGCCTGTGGACGGTGAGTTATGGGCTAGCTCGCTGTCCGTCCGTCTTATGACGACAGGCCGTGACGACGGCGCGTTCGTGTTGCACGCGCGCCTCAAAGAGAGTCAGCAAACAGGAAGGGGTCCGAAAGGACCGATGCCTGCCAGGGTTGCGGGACTGTTCGAAAGAGATACCGCGGCCCTGGAACACAAAGGGCAAAGGAAGGAACGTGGATGGGTTTTAGTCAGTAAAAGTCTGACACTCCCTCCTGCTCAGCCCAGAGCGGGAGGGGTTATTTGATGATGACCAATCGGTAAAAAAAAAAAAAAAGCCTTCCGGTCGCCGACGTACGTCACGTTGCGCCGACTCAGCACTAGTGTTCTTTTCGCCAGGCTGATGCAATATGTTGGTAGGCATAACACACAAGCTCAAATTAAATAAATATGAAAGAATAGGATATAAATATGGATTGATTTTGTAAAAATATTTGTTTCAAATTGAACGTTCAAAATAGACATCACGTTCGCAAATCCGAGATCCTTAAAATGAACCACACAATGTTTTTCGCCACGCAACTTGGATAAACATAATTATGATTTATTATCTTTACCCCCGGGCCTCGCCCGCGTGGATTTCGATAATTGTCCCACGGGATTATACTATTACTTAAAAGTATCATAAAGGGTGTAACAAGACCCTTAACGAAGCCGAAAGCCACTTGTTCTCCCCGTCATTAGGATTTTTTTTTTGTTTTCATATCTGGGAACCTTCAGTTACTGAGATATTGGGGGTCAAAATTATCAGTGCGGGGCAGTGGTCCAACTGCTCTGTCCTACTAGTTGGACTATGGGTCTTTACTAGGGGCATTTGTCCAACTTTAAAAATAGTTGGACCACATCACCTTTTGAGAGTTCCGTGGTACAACTCATTTAAAAAATAACTTGCCAACTCTAAAAACCTCAACTGCATCTTTATGTATGTATGGTTGGTACCTAATGGTTTACGGTTATCGGTGGACCTCTTTGCAAACAAAATTAAAGTTAATTTTTAAAGTTTATTTGTTTACAATGTTTTAAAACATTCAACGAAATTTATCTAAAGCATGACCTACAGTAATATCACCTGAAATCAGTTGTATAACCATTTCACAAGTTTTTTCATAAATACATGTTTTTAATGTAAGATTTTTACTTTAAACACCTCCACCCCCCCGTACTATTCAATGCATCCATCAGCACAATGTTATGAGTGCGTTACATTGAGTCCAACCATAAATCGTGATTTTTCACCCAGAAAAAAAAAGTCGTTTCCCAGCAATAATTATTGCGTAAAGTTACATAGTTTGATGTACAGAATGCTTGGTTGACGGCTTCGTGAAGGGTCTTGTTACACCCTGTATATGTTAATCCAGGTTATAAACTATCGATGTACCAAATTTCATCCAAATGCGTTGAGTAGTTTTCGCGTGAAAGGGTAACAAACATCCATCCATCCTGACAAACATTAGCATTTATTATATTAGTAAGATTTAGAGATGAACCTATCATTTGTTGTATATTTGAATTACAATATCGGAATTTGAATGCTGAAATGGACCTTTATGGCGCAGTCGTGAGGCACACAGCACATAAGTACTATGTATTTTCTCTTTGCTTTTTTTTTTCTTAGTTTTTAATTGTTTTATTTTTTTGTTTTGTACCTTTTTTTTATTATGTGTGCCGTCAAACTGGAACTGACGTCAAATAAACTTTATTCTTTCTTTTCTTTTTCTTTAATTAGAACCATTTGAGACAATGATCACATTTATTTAAAGCTATTCCTAAAACAGTATTCATCTCCTCACATTGTCCAAACGACCATTTTTCTCGGATTTACTACAATCCTTGTAACGTAGGCGTAATCCCTGAATCGTATTTACGTTGTAATTTACGGGGTGTTACGGTTTTTACAGCCCCGTTGCTATGCAACGACATTTCATTAGGGACTCTCACACTCTTTCAAGGCCGTATACAAGATCTTGGTTATGTGTGTAGGTACCTGTAAATCTTTAGTACCTACAGAAATATCTCCCTAGTTTAAACTTTTGAACGCCATTGTCACGTATACGTGACAAGCAAGCATTTGCCATGTACGTGAAACGACACAAATATGTGACAAAACGGTAGTTTAAATTGTGGCTTGGCGTGAAGGGCACGCGCGTGCGTTTAAGATCAAAAGGTTAATCTTTTGATCGCTAACGAACGCGCGTGTATCAGATCTATTATGTTAGCAGATATGTTAGCAGATTAATGTTGACTTTGTTTGTTGATACAAGGTGTAAACGGAGCCATCACCACGAAGTCGTCAACGAAGCATTCTGTTTATCAAACTACGCAAAAATGATTGCTGGGAAACGACTTTTTTTTGGGGTGAAAAATCTTAATCACTCATAACATTATGGTGATGGGTGCATTGAATAGTATCACGTATATCAGTAGTCATGGAGGTAATTAAAATAAAGTTATGACAGTGATAACTTGAATAAAAAAATATGTGAAAATGTTAGAACTTTGACCCCCAATATCTCCTAGAAGAAGTATAGCTTGTATGCTTAATCCCAGATGGTCCCAGAATGGTCTAGAACAAAAAAATGATGTAAAAATGGGGAGAACAAGTCCCTTTCGGGTTTCTTAAGGGTATGATTACACCCGTTAGGTATGTTTGGCTGATGGCTCATTTTGATAAAACAGTTTTTGACTACTACTATACAACGTGTAACAGAAAGGGTATAATCGTATGGAATACTGTGGTACGGACCATCAAACTGAACAACTTTCTCTATGGGACCACCATCGAAATCGTAAAAAAAAAATCAGCTGTCCCATACATTTGGGTCGAGTAGGTAGGTATTGAATTTTTTTTTTTTTCTGGATGGTCCAAACGCCTCCTCCGGCTCTACGCGGGGGTCGTGCGGTCCATGGCCCTTTACGGGGCCCCGGTGTGGGCGCGTTCCTTGAGGCGGCGAACCGCTCACTACCTGAACGCGCCCCAAAAGGTGGTAGCCGTAAGGCTGGTCCGGGGATACCGCACGATCTCCGGCGAGGCGGCGAGCCTTCTTGCCGGATTGCCGCCACGGGATCTGGAGGCGATAGTCCTCGCGCGCCTACACGAATGGCGCGTGGAGGCACTACCCCGGGGGGTAACTCCGCTGCCGCGGCAAATTGTCGCTCAGCGGACAGACCTCCGGCGCGATCTCATGGCGACATGGAGAGAGCGACTGTCGCAACCCCGTGCAGGGCACGCCACAATAGTGGCGGTATGTCCCCTCTTTGAGGAGTGGCTAAAGAGGCGCCACGACGCCCTCACCTTCCGCCTGACGCAGGTCCTCACCGGACACGGCTGTTTCGGGAGGTTCCTGCACCGAATCGGGCGGGAGGAAACGCCCGGGTGCTACCATTGTGAGGATCGACCGGAGGACACGGTGGAGCACACGGTGGAGATCTGCCCCGCGTGGGCGGAGCACCGCCGTGTCCTCGTAGCGGCGATCGGCGGCGGCGACCTCTCGCTTCCGGCCTTGGTTCAATCCATGGTCCGGAGCAAGACGGAATGGGACGCCGTCACCTCCTTCTGCGAAGCAGTCATGCTAGCGAAGGAGGTGACGGAACGTGAGAGGGAGAGAACCTCACGTCCCAGCCGCCGCGGGAGACGCACCGGGCGTCGGGGGCCTACTACTATACAACGTGTAGGCGCGGGCCTGTGGACGGTGAGCTATGGGCTAGCTCGCCGTCCATCCGTCTTATGACGACAGGCCGTGTCGACGGCGCGTTCATGTTCCACGCGCGCCTCAAGGAGAGTCAGCAAACAGGGAGGGGTCCGCAAGGACCGACGCCTGCCAGGGTTGCGGGACTGTTCGAAAGAGATACCGCGGCCCTGGAACACAAAGGGCAAAGGAAGGAACATGAATGGGTTTTAGTCAGTAAAAGTCTGACACTCCCTCCTGCTCAGCCCAGAGCGGGAGGGGTTATTTGATGATTTCCCATACGAAAAAAAAAAAAAAAAAGACACTGAAATTTTGTATAGGACAGCTTAATATTTTTTTACGATTTCCATGGTGGTCCCATAAAGAAAGTTGTTCAGTTTGATGGCCCGTAGCACAGTATTCTATATGATTATACCTTTTCTGTTACACGCTGTATAATGGTATTCAGCTGAATCCGGTAAGATTGGAAGTCGACTCGAACATAGTTGGGAAAAGGCTAGGCAGATGATGAGGTACCTGATTAATTAGTTAGCTACTAAAGAGGCTGTTTACACGTTGCGCCGCCGCACTGGTACCTAACTAAATATTTATACTCGTTGATGTTCTAACGAGTGCTTGTTGTAAAAGAGCCCTAATTTTCAGTCTATAACACAACAACGATGTTAATGAGAGTAGGTTTTTTACTGTTGTGAATTTTAGGGTGTACTGCAAAATGTGTAACTGCTGTGCCTTGTTTGTTCATTTAATTATGTTATCATGTCTTTTTTTTTGTAATTTTTTCAAAAATGTAAAAAATATCGTAACCCACTTTAAAGGTGATAGTGGAGAAGCCTGATTGTCCGTTCCTGGGGCATATGACCCGTATGCACAGCTGCAGGTCTGGTGCAGCGGGAAGGGGACTTAGTTATAGGTATAGGTTTTTAAATTAGTTTATTTTACTTTATTTTATTTTAATGAGAAATTTATTGTAATTTATACGGCAAATGTTACTAACATAGTTGATAAGTGGTACTAACAATAATATGAATAATTTGTGTTCGATTTAAATAAATAAATAAATAAAAGGTTAAGTAGAGACGTAGGTAGCTTTAGTACAACCACATTTTTGCAGTTATGTATAAAATGATAGAGTATATTAATGCTGCCAGTCTTTTGCGTACGTTTCCGGATTGATGACAGTGATGCGGAGTACATTGACGCCTAAGTTTCCTATTGTCGCTGTATACATATAATGTAGGAGGTGACTACAGAGATGACGAGTAATGGAGAAGTATGTAAGAAGAAGACATGCTGCGCTGACCCCAAATAAATTGGGATAAGGGAATGATGATGATGTTTACATATATGTGTGTAAGCACGAAGGAAGCTGACCAAGCGCATTCCGCGCCTGGACAGAGATAGCCTACGACTGGTGGCGGGGACCATCATTAGACACTGCTCACTGAACAAACACCTCCACACCCTAGGTATCACTGACTGTCCCCTGTGCAAAGAGCGCATGGAGGCAGAGGAAACGGTAGCGCCTGTACTCCTCAAGTGCACCGCCAACACCCAGATCCGCAAGGAAACTTTTGGAACACAAAGATCCTTTGAGGATGTCCTGAGAAGACCGGGAAGATTGATCTGCTTCTGGAGGGAGGTGTGCTGGCTGCAATAATGGTCGCCATGGCTCACGTACAAAGGTCCACTTTAAGGACTAAGTACGGAAACCGAAACCCTAACATAGTACATGTAGGTACTTACTTTTAGTCTTAATTTTTTCATTATTATTTTGGATATTTGTAGTTTGTAAAATTATAATGTTCATAGTAATTAATAATTAATTGAGATATGTAAATGATTGAATATCATGCGGAACATTGGTAAAGAGAAGTATTTGCCAAAACAATGTTTGTAAAGTGAGTGTTTATAAAATAAAACATTTTTGCAGAATAAATTGTTTGTTCAGTAAATAGTGTAAGGAAACGTTGGCTGTTAACTAATTTGTCAATCGAGTTTTGGGGAAAAATTTGTGAACCGTTTACATTCCATAGATTTGATTCACACAATATGTGAGCAAAACAACTGCAGCTGGACCGGCCGGAGCGAACCGGTTGGCCCGTGCGTACCTACACAAGATAAAAGAAATGCGCTTATTAAACTGTAGGATATATATTAGCAAATGTCCGATCACAAGGATAGCTCGTGCGACATACATACTAAATTATTGTATTTTTAGATACAGTTTATTAATTAACACGTGCAATATTACCATCACAAAATTATTAATAACGTAAATTAATTTTAGTGTACATACTGATAAACCATAGTACTATCAGTTTTAATATTTAGTGATAATTACATCGACTTTTTTGGCAGTGCTGATCAACAATCTGTTAACAAAACTACTTTCGTTTACAACCAAAAGTGAATCAATTTAAACTGTGCAAGTGATATTCGCCATGTATAGGTCATTTAAAGATATCAATAATTATGACACCATTGAATTCTACGTACGCCACACAATGCTGATGCTGACACTAGCTGCGTTAAAATACGGAGTCACATCATGGTGCATACTGAAAAAATTCCGAAATTACAGGAATTTTGTGTATATAAACGTTATTTTGGTAAATTTTTTAAGCTTTGTAACAAAAACACTCGAACTTAGTAAATATATTGATGAAGACACAAGTGATGAAATTTTGCCGCTGGAACTATACTTATCTACAGTGAGAACCCACTGGTTGGTAGTCTTATGCCATATGTTTTACGTGGACTTCGTAAAAGTATTCAACGGGCATAATATCAAAAGGAGATATCTTAAAAGTAGTATTTTTGCTTGGGTTGGAGCTGTTATAACATCCCAATTATTTATATATCTGCACGATCTTACTGGTCCATCATATGGTATAATACAGTTTATACTCTTTCATTCAAGTATAATTTCCCCCTTAATTGTAAATTGTATAATATACATTGTAATTGTATATACACTTTGTCGTAGTTTCATCACAAGCACACATACGGCTGGTAACATCCGTCGTCGCTTGTATATTGCCACTTTGATATTTATAATGAGCGACGTTTTATTTTTGTCTAATTATTATACAATATTCTGCAGCAATTTATCCCAAATAGATTTACTTCTACTTTTATTTCCCTTATACTTTAATCCACTAGCATTTGATGTTTTCATAATTGTTTGTAAGAGTAATCGGCAATTGTGGTATGAATTTTATTTAAATAAAATAAATAAATGGTCTAATTAGCACGTCAAAGGAGTGACAATATCATCATGCCTGAAAGATTTATTCCCATTCCTGATCTTAAGAAGTTAGACTGATTAATTATAATGAGCTTTATTTTTTAGTAAATGTATGTTATGTGCGGTTTTCACTAATATTTAGAACATTTGTTTCGAAAGGTTTGTGTATTAATTATACAGGGTTATTGATAACTGGGTGCATTCCTTGAAATCGGTGATAATGGACTTCATTTGTAGCAATTTTGATGTTAGGGTCCAAACTGGTTGTATTTTGGATTTTTTCGACATATTCACCATAAACTGCGGATCGTGAGAAATCTACTTCGTTCAAGATGTCGAACTAATACTTTTCTGACAGCTCATGAACGAGTGAATCTTTTGAAACCCAATGTATACAAAACGTACTTCTACGAAACTTTTTTTTTTTTAGTGTCTGTATATGGCCATAAAGCAGTGGTTCACGTACTGACGTGAACCACTGCTTCATGGTTATGTACTGTTGGGGCGTAACTCCCAACAGTGAGAATGTTCTGTTGATGTTGGATGTAGGAATGTTATGTTGATTGAGTAGACAACCGATTGTTATAAAGGTTTAATTGCTACTAAAAATATTATGTTATAATGTAATAATGTACAATTAATGCGGAATAAACAAACTGCAACGTATCACTGAAAGTAGGACAAGTTAGTGGCATGTACAGCGTAGCTCGTACATATTGCCCACTCACAAAGATAACTTAAATGTACATCGGAATATGTTTAAAAATAAAGTTCAAATGTAAAAGTTAAATGCAAACAATAAGTTATTATGGTAATTCACAACGCGCAATAGGCGACGTTGCTTTATTTAGTGCGCGTGCACTCGATAAGTGCGCTGCGCTGCTGTCGTCTGTGACGTCAAATAAGGAGTTGTCCACGAGGCTCGCTGTCGACCTTCTTCGGGGCATCGGGTTAGGAATAGATGGAGCTTCTGGCTTCCGTCGACTTGCCCAATGCTTGCGTAGGCGGTTGTAAGCGTACACTACGCCCACGAATGCTGCTGCGGCCGCTAATATGTAGATGACGACGTATTGGTGGACATCGTGGTATGTTGCATGATCTGACAGGATGTCTTCTGATGTTGCAGCTTTCAGTTGCTCTATTTGTTTGCCAAGCTCTTGTAGTAATGCTCTCTGCTCCGTTGCTGTCTCATTCTCGTGAAGATGTTTTAAGACCGGTACAGGTAGGTTTATGATGTTGTTGATTGAAGGAATTTCTGCAGGACCTGTATCGACTTGGGCTTGGATTTTGTTCATTTGTTGCTTTTGAGGATAAACAGCAAAAGTTTCACTACTAATTATGCAATCGTCATTGAGTGTTATGACACCGGCCTTGTGTAGTAGCTGCGTTGAAACTTGATGCCCACAAATAATACGTATTTTGCATTGTTGACAGCAAAAATATAAGTAATTATTTACATTGTTTAATTCCAACCATATGTCCCGGCAGGTTTCGTGTTTGGTTTCGCAGTGAAAAGATTCCTTGTTCTTCATGCAGAGGCTCTCGTCAGACTTCATGCGGTATATGGGTTTCTGTAGCGAACACAATCGAGTTGTCGCGTCATTTTGCACGCATTGATGTATTTCTGATTCCGTCATTGGTATGTACGAATCCTTTTGAATGTTTATTGCTAAAATTTCAGCAATAGGTATTAGGGTGACCATATCCACGTCATTGTTTTTAGGTATTGGTATTGTTCGGTAGATCTCGAAGTTGTCTCTGCTGATTAAGGGTACTTTTACCTCGATTATAAGGTATTGTTCAGTCATTTTCGCCTTTACTTGTAGAAGATGATACAGGCGAAACAACTCTGTTTGAATGTTGGGGATGGGTAGGACTAAATCCTTGGATAATTGTCCCGAGATTATGTTTAATTCATCCCGAAGCTGTTCCGGTGCGATAAGATGTAAATTCATCTTGCCGTTGTAGATATTTGTTACAGTATCAATAAGGGTCTCCTGGACGTTTCTGAGATGCTCAATCAGGCTACTTGCTGAAATAGCGGACATCACGAATTCGATGGACAGCTCTTGAGAATCCAGTTCCTTCTGGAGATCGTTCGTAAGCTTCTCAAGGTTCAGCAGATGTTGGTTAAATAGTTTGTACTGTTTTTCAACTGCGTCTTCGGACCTCTTCAGTAAATTATATTCTGCTTCGATCACGGATGTCTGATTTCTTAGCAACAGTGCCAGGTGTTTCTCGTTTGCCTTGACCAGGTCAATGTCAGCTTGATATTGTTTTGCGAATTCGTCATCTAATACTCCGAACAGGGAGCGCGCGATGGAACCGACACCGTTGATAAAGCCACGTTTGCTTCTTGTATTCACTCGGCCTTGCGGATTCAGCAACATATGGTTGTAGTGTCCTATTTCGTCGATCGAGTGTTGTAGTTGTGTTAAAATTACGTTGCATTGTGTTTTCTGTCTTATTTTTTCGCAGATGTTTTCTAGATGATTGGTGAATTTACTGGATACTGCTATGCCGTGCCAGTAGGGCTTGACGTCATAGTACACAATAATCTTCCACTCGCCGCGTATTAGTTGCATATTGATCACTTTGTCAAAGTATAGACCTTGTTGAAGCTCTGCAATGTTTGTTGTGTTAGTGGCCGCGACAGGATTTAGCAAATACAGCAGTGCCATGACCAGTCCAATGAAGTTTATTTTTCTGTTTGTTGTTTTGCCTCGTCGTGAACTTTGCGACTCGTTGTTCGTCTGTAGGTATGACTCATTATCGTTTGTTTGTGGAGTAGTTTGCTGTTCGGCAGTTTCGTCACCTTTGATAGGTAAGACGGATAGTTTTGTAATAGGTCTTTTCATATGCCCGTTTCTTGTTTTTAGGCTAACGACCCGAACATATCCATCGTTCCCGGGGTGAAGCTCTGTTATTCTCCCCATGAGCCATTTTCCGGCTGCTATATGGTCATCATGAATAACCACCAGATCGCCTATCTTCAGATTTTTCTGTGGTTCCTGCCACTTTGATCTGGCTAATAGCTGGCACAAGTATTCATTCCTCCATCTCTTCCAGATTTCTACGAAGATCTTTCTTGTTAGTTCCCATCTCGTTCTTGCATCTTCCCTTGTTTCGATGACTGTCAGGCCCAGCCTACCTGATAAAAAGTGTGCTGGCGTCAGACAGTCTAGATCGTCGGTGTTTTCACTGAGTGGGCACAGAGGTCTGGAATTCAAACAGGCCTCCAGTTTTGTTAGGATTGTGGTATACTCCTCAAATGTTAGTTTTTGTTCTCCCACTACTCTTTTCAAGTGGTGTTTTAGGCTTCTGACTGCTCGTTCCCACAATCCTCCCGCTGATGGCCAAGCGGGGGCATTAAAATGCCACTCAATCCTCATCTCCGCGATTTCTCTTTGTAGTTGGTCGCTTTTGTATACATGTTCAATTTCCTCGTATTGCTCTACGAGTTGGCGGTTTGCGCCGACAAAGTTTGTTCCGTTGTCACTGTATAAGTGGCGAGGGGCGCCTCTTCTTGCTGCCATCCTGTTTAGGGCTGCCAAAAAGGCAGAACTGGTGAGATCTGATACCAGTTCAATATGCACAGCTTTGGTCACCATGCATATAAAGACTGCTATGTAGCCCTTCGTTGTTTTCGCTCCTCTGCCTTTGTTCATTTTGACGTCCACAAATCCAGTGTAATCCACCCCTGTATGGTAAAAGGGTGGCGCTTGATTTGCTCTTGCGCTTGGTAGATTACCCATCAGCTGGTGTTCTGCTTTTGGGTTGTTTTTGCGGCACGCCACACATTTTCTAATTTGCATTTTTGTTGTTCGATTTCCGCCGACGATCCAATATTTCTCACGTAAGTGTGATACGGTCAGTCTTGGGCCGCCGTGAAACGTCATTCGATGAGCTTGGTCGATGAGAAGATGTGTTAATCGACTGTCGTGTGGAATGATCATCGGATGCTTCATGTTTTCGGTTAGTGAGGCGTTTTTTAACCTTCCTCCAACTCGTAGGATGTCTTGTTGGTCAATGAACGGAGTGAGCGCTTTTATTTTACTGTTTGGCTGAACCGTGTTATGTTTTTGTAAATAACATATATCTGTGTCAAACGATTTTTGTTGTGTTTGTTTTACGAGCACCTTTGTTGCGTTATCCAATTCGTGCAACGTCAGATATCTTGGCAGCTGACCCCGTTTCGGGTTGAACGGTCTAAGTATCCATGCGACAATGCGAATAATATGTTCGATAGAGCTGTGATTTTGCAATAATTTTTCCACAATGCTCGGATTTTCTATGTTGTGTTGAGAAACATTGACGTTTTTCCGGACTGTTTTTTCTTCTTGGTCTGTGTTATACTTATATTTTTCTATGTTATTTGTTTTAAGCGACGGTAGCCATGTAGGCCCTTGCCACCACAGTTGATTTTCTTTCAGCTGACTAGCGTATTGGCCTCTACTTGCGGCGTCAGCGGGATTTTCCTTTGTTTTGACGTAGTTCCACGACGAGCGGGGTATGACGTCAGTAATACTTCGTACTCTGTTTTCCACGAATGCTTTCCAGCGGGATGGGTCTCCTTGTAACCAACCCAGGACCACCATGGAATCGGTCCAGCCGTAGACGTGTACTTGATATTGATGCAATGATTGTTTGACTTTGCGCATTAGTTGTGATAAAAGGTGCGCTCCATTCAATTCCAGTCTAGGCAATGTTGTTGTTTTACGGTGTGGTACAATCTTTGACTTCGCGGCTACAAGTATTGTTGATGAGTGGACCCGTGCGTAGATGACACAGGCATAGGCATCCAGGGAGGCGTCACTGAACCCATGTAGCTCCATTGTCTGTTTTTCGCCACACTGAAGCCATCTAGGTATTTCGCAAGAGTTTATAGCCCTTACGTCCGCTTGTATCTTGCACCACTCCGCATGTATGTTGTCGGACACTTCGTCGTCCCATTGTAAAGTTCCATCCCACAGTTTTTGAAATAATAATTTCAATTTTGTTGACACGGGAGCCAGCCAGCCGAGTGGGTCAAACAATTTAGATATTTCGGCTAGTAGGCTGCGTTTGGTCTGTTTCTTGTTCACGTTTGAAATTGTGCATTGAAAGGTGAATTTATCCTCTCTTGAGTTCCAGCACAAGCCTAACGTTTTTTGTGTATTTTCTGTTTTGAAGTTGAAGACGATCTTATCGTTGTTGTGTTGTTCGGAGATGTCTTCCAAAAGTTCTTGATTGTTTGTTGACCATTTTCGAAGGTTAAACCCTCCATTTTTTAATAATTGTTTCAGATCAGCGATCAATTTCTTTCCTTTTTCTATTGTATGTGTCCCATGAACGAGGTCATCCATGTAGAATGATTCTTCTAGCGCCTTTGATGCCTCCGGGAACTGTTCACGTTCGTCTGACGCCAATCTCTTGAGTGTCATCATGGCTAGGAACGGCGCTGCCTTGGTACCGTATGTTACGGTTGTTAGTTGATATGAGCGGATAGGTTGTTCTAACGATTCCCGCCATACAATTTGTTGAAGTTGTTGGTCTGCAGGGGCCACCCAAATAGCACGGAACATCTTCTCAATGTCCGCTGTAAACGCATATTTGTATTGCCTCCATTTCATCAATAATGTTTGTAGGTCCTGTTGAAGATTGGGGCCTTTGTACATGAGGTCGTTCAAACTGCATCCTGTAGATGTTTTTGCTGACGCATTGAACACCACTCTGTACTTTGTTGTTGTTGATTCAGCGCGTTGTACGCCGTGGTGAGGTAAGTAACACTCGAGTGTTTTGTTACTCACTGTTGATTGCTTCATATGACCTAGATCAATATATTCAGCCATGAAGTCTTTATAGGCCTTTGCCAAATGTGTTTGTTTTTCCAACTTTCTTTCTAAAGTTTTGAATTGGGCGATAGCCATTGGCTTGGACGCCCCCAGTCTGCTCTCAAGTTCATTCTTCATCGGCAGTCTGACTTCATATTTCCCGCTCTCCAAGCGTTGCGTAGTGTTGGTGTAGTATTCAATGCATGTTTCATTTTCTACTGATAGGTTGGATTGATCCGTGATGTCTTCGGTCTCCCAGAACTGTTTTATATCTTCCAGATTGTTGATGACTACATTGCATTGAAATGTTTTGACATTGCCGCATAGAAGCCAACCTAGGTAGGTTTGTTGTGCGATAGGTTGAGTGACGTCATCGCCTTTTATTATTCCTCCTAGCATGATTTGCGAGTAAATGTCTGCTCCAAATAGTAAATCCACCTGACGGCTGTTATGGAAGTCTGGATCTGCTAAATGGATGTTCTGTATGTGGGACCAAGATGGTTTTGCAAAGGTCTTGTTTGGCAGGTTTTTAATCAAGTTGTTCATAATGAAGACAGACGTTTGGAACTTGAAGTCGTTGTAGACTGAACTGCAGCTAATTGTTGTCATTCCTTTGCAGTGGTTTTCTTTCTGTCCAACCCCGAAGATGACTCCTTTGCATCTCTCGCGCTTAACACCGAGAAGTTGAGCGGCATGTTCCGTGATCAAAGATATCTGAGACCCTTGATCGATGAGGGCTCGCAACTTGAGTTGGGTCCCATCAGCTGTTTCTATGTTTACTACAGCGGTTGCTAGTAGTATCTCCGAAGTATCATCCTCCTTTGATACATGGGAAGAATTTGTTTGTTTTTCCGTTTTGTTCTTAGTACATGCCTCGTGTATCAATGTGTTATGTTGACCCGCGCACTTGCGACATCGGTAGGTTGACGTACATGTTTTTCCGTTATGGCTGAACAGGCAATTTACGCAAAGGTTCATTTTATTTATTGTGCTAAGTTTTAAGTGATTCGGCATTTCTAAAAACTTTGCACAATTGTACATTCCATGTTCATCATCGCAAAGAGGGCATCGAAATGTTGACGCATGGAACGATTTCGTAATTTTCTTGTTGCTAGTTGCTTGATTACTGCTGTATTGTTTTTTAGAGTACGAAGAATTTTGATGTTGACTCGATGATGTATTTGGTTTTTGGTTGTTTTCTTGTTTACGGCGCGATGCTTCCAACGATGTAAACTTCGCTTCTAGGAAGTCTAACAGATCTTTCAGTATTGGCAGCTTTCGGCAATTCTTCAGCGAGTCATTGTACTCTGAATGTGTGTCTGCGTCTAATTTCTGCGATAATATATGTACAAGAATCGGATCCCAAGTGTCGATCTCCACTCCTAAATTCTTTATCGCATGTAAGCATTCTATGCTGACGTCATGGATTTTCTTTATTTGGGCCACTGACTGTTGTTGCATGTTTGGCAGATTGAAAAGCATGTTGATGTGCGATGTGAAGATAAGCTTTTCATTATTATATCGGTGATTGAGGATATCCCAACACACGAGGTAGTTATCAGAACTTATTTGGAGGTGTTGAATCAAGCGTTCTGCTTCTCCTTGCACCTTACTCTTCAGAAACTGCATCTTCTGAGCCGATGAAAGGGAATTGTTGTTGTGTATTGCTTCCGTGAAAAGGTCTTTAAACGGCATCCACTGGTTGTAGTTTCCGTTGAAAACTGGTATCTCCAGCTTCGGTGTTGTTTTCTCACGATGAGCGCCGGACCACATTTTCGTATTCAAAGCCTTTTTTAGTTCATGGAACTGGTTTTCATACCTGTTGTAGCGATCATCGTACACTATAATCTTCTCTCCGTTGGTTTCACACTCTATCTCCCAGTGAAGGTTGTCAATTGCCGACCAGCGTGTTTGGAGTGTTTGCAGAGCGTCTTGAAATTCCCATCTTTCAGATAGAAACTCCACGTTTATGTTCGCGACTGCTCTCATGAAGGCTTTGAAGTTTGCCGTCTGTTTGCGCATCATGTCGTCCAGCTTGCTATTGGATCCCGTATCCCTTTTCGCAGTTTTTTGTTGTTCTTGCCGAGTAGGAGGAGGTGATGGTTCTCGGTTTTGATTATCTTGATTTGCATCCCTAGCTTGTTCTGCCGCCTCACTCTTGAAGGCTTCTTGTTCCTGCCTTGCCTGATCTGAGGTACCTTCTCCTGTTTGTTGGTTGGCACCTCCCAATGTTTTTGATTGTACCGACTGCTCCCTCGGAGAACGAGCGAGCGTCGTGAGTTGTTGATGTTGTTGAAGAATAAGCTCCTTTACTTCATTGTAGCACTGCCGCGTTTGATTGTAGGAGTCATTCGTAAAGTAGGGATGACTTGCACTTTGTTCCGTAGACAGGCGGTCATGATTGAATTGGTAATCTGACCACAAGTTTTCCAACATTGCCTTACGGCGTTTGAAATAGTCGGGGTTTTTTCTGTCCCAACCATCTTTCTTGATATTTATTCCGATCTTCTTTATGTTGTCGTAGAGTTCGTTTTGATTCTGGTATAAATCTGCTGACGACATGTTGTTTATGTTGTTTTTCTTGTTGACTTCAAGATGTACTCTTCTGTTCCGAGTGTCGACTGTTGCTCCACACTCCTGGTTCTTGGTATTGTGCAACCTTTCTCCTCTACGATATGCGCCTTCTCAATTGGTTACTGGGGCGACTCGCTTGTGAGAGACCAGTCCAACCGATTCGCGACCGTAGAAGATATAAATCACACAACACTCAAGTAATTGCTCGAAGGACCAAATGTTGGGGCGTAACTCCCAACAGTGAGAATGTTCTGTTGATGTTGGATGTAGGAATGTTATGTTGATTGAGTAGACAACCGATTGTTATAAAGGTTTAATTGCTACTAAAAATATTATGTTATAATGTAATAATGTACAATTAATGCGGAATAAACAAACTGCAACGTATCACTGAAAGTAGGACAAGTTAGTGGCATGTACAGCGTAGCTCGTACATGTACTGACTAATATTAATATATTAATTTATTTTAATTTTGTTTATCTATTATTGATTCATGTTTTAAATACCTATTAATGTATAATTTTCAATTTAAATGTAATTCTTTAATTTGATTAATATTTTTTAATTGTGTTTAATTGTATGAACCAAAATTGATTGAAATAAATAAATAATACTAATTACACAAATGTTATACAATGTTACTGTAAGTAAATTTATAATAAATGCCTACCCAAATGTTATACAATGTTAATGTAAGTAATTTTATAATAAACTATTAATATTACTCAAATCTATGTGATAGAAATATGTTATAATATGATCACCTATTGTTGGTTAATGTTTTATCTACACTGATAAATTCCTATAACTTGAGAATGGTCCAGAACAAAGTGTCATATTGTCCTAGCATAATAGGTACCTTACTTTAAAAGATGTTACCGTAGAGTTTCTTGTCCATTCTTTTCCACGAAGACCTAGGTTTGCGAATGATAGCTTTATAGGTAATTATAAATAGCTGACGAGCCTTATTGAAATAAATTAATAGTCTTGTCTTTCTGTGCTTTTCTATATATTATAAACCCCTTTTAGTGAATAACAAGTAACTATTCTGACGCTCAAAGCTTGATAGATAAGTGTATATTAAAACGTGTGTAATATTTTGTTTATTGAAACAACTGCAGTTATCTGTAAGGAGAAATTTATTTTAAGGTGGAAGCGCAAGGGTAGCCCGTGAAATTTAAATGTTCTTAAGTTTATTGCAATTTGCAGGTCTGTATCTGGTTGTGTGTTGATGACAATATGAATCGCGCTAAAAACACGTATGGAGTTACAGAATTATAATCATTCAAATCATCAACACAGCTCTCCAAGTTCATATAACCCCATTCAATAGATATATCATGAAAAAGTCACTCTTTGGGATTATATGAATTTGGAGATATGAATTGATGATTTGAATGATGATAATTCTGTAACTCCGTACGTGTTACTATTTGAAAAATATCATTTCACATATTGTTCTACAATTTGAAAAATATTATTTCCTATATTTTTCAATCAATCCAAAGAGAGTTTTTCCAATCATAGAACGAACATAGCCTGCCATCAACACAGATAACGTATGCAGTCCAAATTAACTCTTCGAACGTAGATCTACGCGAGACAATAGGTTTTTAATTGTGTCTATATACTCGACATACGGAAGGTTAAAACGCGGAAATTCAAATTAAATATAGAATAAGAGAGCTTCATTTCACAATACATATTCACATCTTCTTTTTAACATGTTCATGCTTGCCAAGTAATTTGCTGCAGTCTCTGAAATAAAATGGTTTGTTCGAGTTGAACCAACTCACTACAACTCGTAGCAAAACTACAGCTGCCAATTTTCGACACACTGACTATTGTTTAGTGTTTGCATTGTACTTTAACCTAGATTTATGTCAGTCACATTACATAGAAACTAACGATGGTTAAACAGTGCGGTCGCTAACAAATACTTTGAATGTGAGTGTTAAGACAAGCGCACATTACAGCCGCGGCCGGTAAGTTTGACTAACAATCTTAAGAGCGGCCAACCCGTCATACTTTTCATACAAACGCTCGTACGTGATTATGCAGTTGTTACACATCTATCTTTGATTTTTGTTTAACTAATACGTATTTTGTGCACTATATCTAGGTTTCTATGGTTGCAAAAAATAAAAATAAGTAGAAACAAATTCAGTATAAGCCTCCAAAATTGCTGTTTTGCACAAATTTTACCTGAACTTTGGCCGCTCATAATGTACTCATAAACTGTAAAAATAAAGAAAACATTTCGATAGAAACCTTGCACATGAAATGCAGATTCTTAATGACAAATATTTATTTCACACACTTGTAAGACTTATTCAAAAACACGTATTTCCTGGAACAAATTTAAGAAATTTTCAATGTCATCGCGTTAAGCGGTATGAAGTGCGTGGGAGACGAGTTGTGCGGGGTCGGGGCGGGGTAAGACAGGGGAGTTGAAAGAAAATCACCGCTGTGGCTCTGGATAAAACAACAAGCTTTTCGACCATGCTCGCGTTGACGACAGACGGACCGGGACGGGCCCTCTTAAGAAAGGGTATCGTATAATTCCGTAACTGGGCAATGGAAGTCAGATAGGCAGTTGCTTCATATAAAGTAATGGTATTCAACTGCTTCGGGTGAGACTGGAAGACGACCCAATGGTCATGATGATGATAACATAAAAACCGCGACAGGCCGCAGCGCAATGCATTTCAATACAAAAACTTGCAGTGCAATTTGATTGTAGTCTGCAAGGGTTCATACAATATGAACGGATATGAAGGATGGTTTTTGCGTTGCGTTGCAGCCTGTCCAAGTATGTGTCAGGCTTTACTATGTAATAGGACTGTTGTAATAAGAAAAAAAAATAATGTTTGATCTCCTTCGAGGGGTTCGGTGAATATACCCTTTTATGTGGCTAAGCAAAAGTTTGGTTGTGGAATATACTCTTGAAAGTGAAGAGTCTGGGGGATAATAATCACAAGATTTTAGGGAAAATGTTTCTGTTGTAATTATCTGCACTAGAAGCGGATACCATAAAGGATTTAACAAGACCATTAACGAAGCCGAAGCGCACTTGGTCTATCCGTCATTGCGATCCTTTTTTTGTTGCAGACCTAACCTGGGAACCTTCTAGTTACGGAGATATTGGGGGTTAAAGTTTCACCCTTTTTCACAATTTTTTTTTTAATACTTTTTGGAAGGGACTTCAAAAATGGTTACCATGAATCTAGTACATCAGTCTGAACCCCCCCTAAGTGGAAATTTTTCATTGGTTATAAAAAAAACAGCTGTTCCATACATTTTGAACATTTATGTACCTAAATAAAGCAAAAAACATTTTTTGAATTTCTTGTCCGTCTGTCTATCTATTTGTTCCGACTACGGCAGGACCGATTTTGACGAGACTTTTACTGGCAGATAGCTATTATAAGGAGTGACTTAGGCTACCGTTATTTGAGAAAAAAAAAAAACATGAAATTGTTAAAAAAATCAGATAAGTAATATTTTTATAATACTAATTACATGCGGATGAAATTCGCGTTAATTAGGAACAGTTAGTTGGGAATAAAGTCATTTCTATAACAATACCTATTAGTATTATCAATACCAATCAATAACAAGACATTATCTATAACAATATCTGTTACTAGAATTACAAAATACAAAAAAAGAATTAAAAAATACTAAAAAGTTTAAATTAAGAATAAAAATAATAGATATTCCATTGCATTGCTCTAATACCTGCTTTAGCGTTTTGTAGTCCAACTTAATTTTCGAGTGACTTATGTAATAATTCTAAAGGGTGTAACAAGACCCATAACGAAGCCGAAAGGTATTTGTTCTCCCCATCATTACGATAATTTTTCTGTTCGAGACCATACCTGGGAACCTTCTAGTTATGGAGAGATTGGGGGTCAAAATTTCAACTTTCTCACAAGTTCTTTTACAAATACATGTTTTTAACGTAAGATTTTTACTGTAAACACCTCACTATCCAATCCATCCATCAGAACAATGTTTTGAGTCCTACCGTAAAATGTAATTTTTCACCCCAATAAAATTATTAATTTCCCAGCAATAATTTTTGCGTAAAGGTACTTAGTTTAATGTACTTACTGCTTGGTTGACGGCTTCGTTAAGGTTCTTGTTACACCCTGTATAACCTACTATTTTGGTTGCAATAGAATTTGAACTTTGTCTCTTAGGGCATTTAGTTTGTGCTAAACTAGGTAAAGTCCCAAATTAAAATTGGATCATTCAAATACTAATTTGTTTCGTTTTGCAGTTTTATTTCGTTTTTTTATATAAAGACACAGTTTTCCTTATTTTGACTCGTTTTGCAGTATTTGTTAAAACTTTATTAGTTGTACATTTTGTATTACATTTTAATTTAACACTGATTATTTATTATTTGTTAAAATGTGCGCAAAAATTGTCTAGTCTGGATGCAATAGGAATTATGTAAATATGTAAGCACCATGTATCACCCTATTTAAATGTTAAATACTTTGTACTACACTTTTTTTACTTTGTAATTTTTTTTTTAAATTCTGTGTTCTTCGTCGTCAGGTCATAATGGGTGTAAAAATATCCTTAACGAAGCCGAAAGGTACTTGATTTTCCCCATCATCGCGATCATTTTTTTGTTCTAGACCATACCTGGAAACCTTACGTGATTTTTCACTCCAAAAAAAAAAGTTATTTCCCAGCAATAGAGAGATGCGTAGAGTTACTTTGTTTGATGTACAAAATGCTAGGGTACCGGCTTCGTGAAAGTTGCGTTTCCACCTTGTACAGTTTTAAAATTCATGTTTGTAAGTATTCAACATTTTGTTGAACAGTTCAAAAGGGCACCTAACGTTGGAATTTCTCGCCCATTCTTCTCCATACGAAACTATTGACGACGTCTCGACCAGTTGGGTTCATTTTTTTTTGTTGTGTTTCTAATTTTTAGATCAATTCAATTCAATTCAATTCAATTCAATTCTCTCAATTCAATTCAATTTCCAATTTCAATTTTTTCATTTTTTTTTTCAATTTTTTTCAATTCAATTTTCTTTATTGCACATAAAATATAAAAGTAGGACACACAAAATTACAATATAACTTATGTACAACGGCGAGCTTAACCCAGAATTGGGTTTTCTTACAGCAAACCTTACGTTTGATTGTGAGATTTGCGAATGAGGATAAACCTATGTGCACAAACGAACATTTTAAAACTTAAAACAAGAACAAGGAACAAGAACAAGGAACAAGAACAAGGACTTAGAACAAGGTTTGTATGAAAGAAAATTTTACATAAAAATACTTTTTCAAAAATAAATTACACGCGTGCGATTCCGGGGCACGTCGCTAGTAATAAATAAATATTATTTAAGTATCTGAATGCCTTATTCCAGAGCGAGTCTCACCCGAACTTGTCCGACTTTTTGAATTAATGATTTGGTCGCATGATGTCTGTTTTTAATTAGGATATTTTCCTTGTTCAATAGTATGAGGTAATATCAAGTTGTTTAGTAATAGGAACTTTACTTGGGCCTGTTTAACGATATCCGAATACTCACTACTCACCGAATAAACTCAGAAATGGAACAGAATTTGTATCAAATTATCTGAAAAGTAAATTAACGGGCACGGCAATCGTAGGCGATGAAACAGCCCCTTATTAATTTGTAATATGTACGTATTTGATTTTATGACAGTTGGGACTAATATTCCGCTCTTTTATAGTTACGCAGAAGTGTAAATTCGATAGTAGTTTAGTTCCCTTCAATATGGTTGAGCTGAATGGAGCTGATGCATGCGTCATGTTCGTGAACGGGCGCTGTCAGTTGGGACTGGTCATCTCTTAGCTGCCACGGTTTATTTTAACTACTTTGTTTTTAAATTGTTGATAGTTATAATCTTTTTACTCTGGACGCTCTTAATGTGCACGTCTTTCTACATCGTTCTCACATATATGTATAATCTCAACATGAATGATGTAACCAAGATCTTGTAACAATATTTTGATTGAAAAGAGTGTCCATGGAGTTTCTTGCCCATTCTTCTCCATAGAGATCTACGCTTTGGAATGGGCAACTACAGTACTTTCACAAGTTATTATGCCTTGTGTCTGTGACTGTAGCTTCGCCTTTGTTTTTCTGACTTTCAAAAGTGCCTGCGAAGGTCTAATTGAAATAAACGCTTTGAGTTTGAGTATTCAGTCACAAAAAAAAACCAAACTGTACAATTTAAATTATTTATATATCTTATGGTGCTATTTGAAAGCAAATATTTATATATTTTAACTAAAAACAAACTACGCAGAGACTGTTCAATCACAAGATTGGTAAGAAAATCGCTTTTCAATACACTTTCTCGAAAACTGGTTCTTATCGCACTACGATTAGGTTCAACATGCAATGTATTTCACACGCGTGTTTTTTTTAATATTTTTTCGCACACGTGCGGAAATTAAAATTTCCACAGATAAGTTCAACGACTATAGCTATAATCGGCGGTGATGGTTTTTTTTTAATCTCGCCAAGGAGATATGCGTCTTTACGGCGTAAATATTTTTGAGTTTTTAAATTGTTTATAAATATAATATCATAGATAAACATGATTATTTATAACAAATATTTACTTTTATGAACAATTAATATTTACTTGTGTTCTAAATTCAAAAATATTTGAATTCTTTCTTTCATAATCTATTTTTTTTTTTTCATATTAGGCTGTATAGCGGCATCAGACCTTTGCTTCTTCTTCAACCTGGCGAAAGCAAAGCGCGGAAAAAAAGCAAATTAAATCATAGTTTCCTAATTATTCCTGACAAAAATACTTTCCGTTCTACTATCTTATTTCTTCGAAAGTGTATTGAAAAACGTCGTTTGATACGCGTGGGGATTTGTTACTGCAGTTCTCGGCTCTATAACACCCTCGCCTGCAGCTCGGGTGTTAATTCCGCGCTCGAATGCAATACCAAAGTTTTCTTTTTTCACTTATATCAAAATGTACTATTTCAATATAGCTGTCTTTTTTTAATTTTTTTGTGAAATAATGGTTTCTACAATGAGATATGACTTCGAATTGTATGCCTTCTAAAATAGTATGTTCGTGAAAACGTAGTGTTTAATACGTTTTTAAACTAACAAGTTTACTGTGTAAAACAAGACTTTCGTTTGATCCGAATGACATTAATTGTTCCCGTTCTTGCTTCGCGCCAAAATATTTGCCTACATATAAGACATACTATTCTTCCTAAAATTATAACAGCGTCTTCTTTGCAGAGGCTTGACGGTGTTTAGAGATTTACTGTCATCTTGACAAGCTAAGGGCCTCATTTATCATGGGCTTAAGGGCCCATTGTTTGAGCAGCATCCACACACACATGCATTTTCCTTACGTCCCAAGATGAACGCCCCTTAGACCGCAATGTATCATAAATCTTGGCGGCTGAAGCCTTAATACCGCAAAACATCTGAGAGGTTTCAAATATTCTAGCAATGCAACATTTATTTGCCGAAATTATGTTGGATAATTTTCTAGAAAACATAAAGAAAATAACAGACATGAAGAAAATATGGTATTATTTACTTTAACAATTCATTTTTACAAGCATAGCTTACAAATTCCTGATAGTTTTAAATTGTAAAGATGTTTATTATCCCTTCGAAAAATTATAAAAGAAGAACCTCATTTTCAAATAATATGTTTTGTTTACACTAAATAGGCTAGCGTTTGGCTGCCACACGACTGATGTGAAGCGATGATGCGGCATAGGATGGAGCACGCGTACCTAGAAGAAACCGATTCATTCGAACTTTGAAGAGATCCAGATTATAATGATCGGTTTAGTTCGGTACCAAAAACCTTTTCTACTTGCAGTGTACAAATCAAGTTTATACCCTTTTTTTTACCGATGGGAACTCATCAAATAACCCCTCCCGCTCTGGGCTGAGCAGGAGGGAGTGTCAGACTTTTACTGACTAAAACCCATCCATGTTCCTTCCATTGCCCTTTGTGTTCCAGGGCCGCGGTATCTCTTTCCAACAGTCCCGCAACCCTGGCAGGCATCGGTCCTTTCGGACCCCTTCCTGTTTGCTGACTCTCTTTGAGGCGCGCGTGGAACACGAACGCGCCGTCGACACGGCCTGTCGTCATAAGACGGACGGACGGCGAGCTAGCCCATAGCTCACCGTCCACACGCCCGCGCCTACGGTGGCCGGGGGCCACCACGTGGCCCCCGACGCCCGGTGCGTCTCCCGCGGCGGCTGGGACGTGAGGTTCTCTCCCTCTCACGTTCCGCCACCTCCTTCGCTAGCATGACTGCTTCGCAGAAGGAGGTGACGGCGTCCCATTCTGTCTCGCTCCGGACCATGGATTGAACCAAGGCCGGAAACGAGAGGTCGCCGCCGCCGATCGCCGCTACAAGCTTATACCCTATGCTACAAATGTGGTCAAATTTGAGCCCTCTTTGTGAGTACCTTCTTGCAGAACGTAGCAGCTGTGTTAAAAGCTTTCTTCACTTGGCGTATAGCCTTTGTTTTACGGTGTCCAGCGTCAACCCAGGATTAATCAACCTCAAGCTTGCGTTTCCGGCCGTCGGCATTGAGGACTGAACCATGGGCGAGCTTTGCCGAACAGAATGATGCATTGCGTGCTGTGCTGGGCTATTCTTTGTCGCAGAAAATTACTGTCGCCGCAGAAAACACAGGTTGCTTGCTGTGCCTTCGTGTTGCACCATTAGAAAGTTCAGAACGGTTACAGCACTGATGACAAGATTTGTGTCACATGTTTAATTTAGTCTTTTTTCTTACCTCTGTATAAATTCATTTTTTTTAACGTGTTTGTGAATGTGTGAACTGTTTAGGCCTATTCCGAGATGTTTGTTAACCTTTTGTTTCGTTTTACGTTTTTTGTGTAGTAAGCAACGATGTCGGGCCTACGCTGTCCCATACTTAAGTACTAATGCTGTAACATAATAATATTGTAAAACCAAATCATTTTAAGAGAGTTACCATGGACTTTCTAGACGGTTCTTCTCCGTAGGAAACGACCAACCCGAACCGTGCACCTTATCTCGACGTTTTTTAAGTGCCCATGTAGGCCTATGTGAAATAAGATATTTTGATTTTGAGAAATGTACGTTTTTCCAAAATAATTCAGCTCACTCATTTCATTGCATCACCGTTTTCAATATTTTGGTATTAAGTACTTTGGAATATGGATGGGATAAAGTACTACACAGCCATAATAATATTTTTTAGATGTGGCATGTTCTATGAATGCTGGTGTTACCTATATTCATTCATTTGATTTTTCTACTGCAGGTGATTTTTTATGATCATCATTATCGTACTATGCGGCCTTGTTCCATCCACTGCCAAGAATAGGCCTTCTCTCTTTCGCGCTCTTCTTCTCTGGTCTGTATTCTGTGGTATTTAAGTCCAGTATTATTTTACAGACCTACTATGATAAAGATAAACACACAATAATTACTTAAACATTTTGAACGAGCGTCTTATCAGAAATAATTGCGACTAGAAGATTATGGAATCTTTTGCCTGTTCAAGTATATAAAGCACGAACGTTTCTTCAAGTAGGTAACATTCTGTGAAAATCTCAATAGCCACAAAATGAAGCCTACTATTGTAGTTTTGTTCGTGGTATTATTGGCGTTTGCTGTGGTTTCAGGTAAGTCGCTATTAAGTAGCATATAATTAGCCTGTAATGTTCCCACTGCTGGGACACACGGCCTCCTCTCTACGAGAGGGAATTGGCTATAATCCACCACGCGGGCCCAGTGCGGGTTGGTAGATGTCACATGTCTTCGAATGTTCTAGGACATGCCGGTTTCCCCATGATGTTTTCCTTCACCTTTTTTGAGAGCAGTGGTGAAGAAATAAATTACACGAAGTAATGCGCCTGCCTGGGCTCGAACCCACGACTTATTGTTCGTAAGTTAGGGCCGCCACCACTAGGCTACCGCTGCTCTTTTCATTAGTATTTCTTCGTAATTACATTGTCATTTAAAACATCTTAAAACATGGTGCTATCGCTAAGTGTAATCTTTTTTATTTTCAAACTCTGCAAAGTTTGATGATCTGATGATGTGCAGAGTGCAGATGATCTGATATGAAGAATATGATCCATACATGTGATTACAGACGCCAGCATATCAGGTACAACAATACGTAAAATTTATTTTATAGATTTTCAACTGTATCGCTAACGCATTAGGTTCAAGGTTGATTGGGAAAATTTGACAGTTTCGGGTACCTTGATGTGCTGACTGTATACACGGCTACACATCAAGCTATACATTCCCAGTTTATGCTGATCTCGCATTGTATAGGATATCCGTACAATGCGAGGTCAGCTTATACTGGAAATGTATAGCGTGATGTGTAGCCGTTTGTACATCCTGTTACTTAGTTTCTAAGATAATCTGGTATTTTCACCATTGCCGTGCGGCCTATTGATCAATTTTGAAACCATAATTTTAGTATTCACAACATAAAGCAAGAAAATTATCAATATGCATGCGTTTAAAGGATTTTATAGGTAAGTACGTATACCTATAACTAGTAGACACTGTAATATTATTAGTTTTTAAGTTTCTTGCTGCGCTCTTACAGGGTCATGTATTCACTTAAGTTTTAAAAGCCTAGCGTGTAAAATTGGTTGTGTACATTGTGTAATAAATAAATAAATAACAGCTTTAAGAAATCGAATTGGTGATGTTTTTATTTGAATAGTTATTTCTTGAATATTAAATTATGGGAGATGAAACTAAGTATATTTTTTATTTTGTATTTATAAAAAATGATTTAGAGATGAAAATAATTGGAGGGTCAATCATTATAGCAGCTATAAATAAATAAAAAAACGGTAAAAAAACAAAAAGGAAAAAAAGAAAAAAAAAAGGTCGGGAAAAAAGTAGGTATTTTGTATGTTTAAAATTGAAGAAAAATCTCCTTGATTGTACTGTTTGTATCTATAGGACATTAAGAAGAGGAACTCGTGGGTAAATAATAACAGCCGCTCGGGTCGATCTTTAGGTTAGGCCGTGCTTGCCTAGGTTGGTTTGTGGATGGGTGACCAACCATTACATACAGAGTTTACTCCGTGTCTCGTAAAGCACGCTAAGGTGTTGGTTGCGGCTGTCTTTTGTAGATCTTTGACAGTCGTTACAGGTAGTCAGTGGCCCAAAAAGTTTGACAACCAGTCTTACCAAGGGGTATCGTATTACCCAATTCTAACTGTGTTGTGGGATCAGATAGGCGGTTCAGCTGCATCCGGGTAGACTGGAAACCGACCCCAACATACTTAGTTGGGAAAAGACTTGGCAGATGATGATGAAATTTTTTATGGATTGCCTTCGCTTAGGGCTGTTTGTACCAAACATCATTCCCTCTGTTCCAACTCAAACTCAAACTCAAAGCGTTTATTTCAATTAGACCTTCGCAGGCACTTTTGAAAGTCAGAAAAACAAAGAAAAAGAAAAAGGCAAAGCTACAGTCACAGACACAAGGCATAATAACTTGTGAAAGTACTGTAGTTGCCCATTCCAAAGCGTAGATCTCTATGGAGAAGAATGGGCAAGAAACTCCATGGACACTCTTTTCAATCAAAATATTGTTACAAGATCTTGGTTATATCATTAATGTTGAGATTATACATATATGTGAGAACGATGTAGAAAGACGTGCACATTAAGAGCGTCCAGAGTAAAAGATTATAACTATCACAATTTAAAAACAAAGTAATTAAAATAAACCGTGGCAGCTAAGAGATGACCAGTCCCAACTGACAGCGCCCGTTCACGAACATGACGCATGCATCAGCTCCATTCAGCTCAACCATATTGAAGGGAACTAAACGACCCAACACACCCGCCACTATCAGCGAGACATTTGAGTGAGCCTGACATTCTCTCAGCCACCAGGGCACATTCGAGTCAATGAAGGATAACTAAATGTAAATGCAACTTTAAATGATAGTCAGAAATAGAACATAGATACCTATGTTCAGCGTTAAGTACATTTAATGATTTTGTGATGAGATTGTCTCATTGGTCGATTGATTGCAAGCGCGACTGCTGAGCATGAGGTCCTACGTTCAATTCCCGGGTCGGGCAAAGTGTTATTGAATTTCTACATCAGGAATTTCTCAATAGCCGCCACGGAATCTGGATTTGTGATGGGACTTAAACTTAACTGGCGTAATGTGGGTGTACTATCAGGTATACTTCTACCTAACTCTTCGGGGCTTACAGGCGTGGTGTTATGTTATGATTAAGTGATGTATATTACGTAAGTAGGCCTATGTAAAAGTGACACAGCCAACACAGCCAGGCAATAACTCATGAGGCCGCTATTGGCCAACCCGTCGTGTCTGGCATGACAGATAACACAATATTCTAACGTCCTGGCCACAGCTACGGGCGGCGCGGTGCGCGGTGCGGCGGGCTTCGCGATTTGCGGTGGTAAGCCACAGCTCGACCAGCTGCGACCGCGGCGGCGTCAGTGGTGGACGTATTTAGAGAACGGCTAACTATTAAAATGGCCCTATCAAAAGTGGCACGGTATTTAAATTGTTGTTTTATTTCGTCCCACAATTTTTTATATCATGTTTTGATATCCATATTACTGATCTACTCAGTATTTCACTAATAAATGGTTCCTTATCCATTATTTATACAACCTCAACGCCCGATAAAAACAAAATTATTTGTTTCGATCGTGCGATGTTGAATACGACCACCGATGCCGCCGCGCGCGCCGCTCTGAGCTGTGGCCTCCTCAATACTCGCTAGTACATTAATTGTTTCAATCGCACACGGCGCAGCCCGTCGCCGCCGCAATTCGCGCAGCCGGTAGCTGTGGCTTACTTCATATATTGTCTACCATTTGTTATCGCCGCTGTCCACTTGCCGCGCCTCACGCCGCGCCGCAATCCGCGCCGCGCTTGGCTGTGGCCAGAAAGTAAGGATCATAATTCCGACCCTTCACATCAAAGCCGCGGTCATAATGACGACAATTACAAAGGTTCACTGGCTCTCTATGGACTGGGCCTATTTTTTGGGGTTAGGTACTTAAAGTCTAAACAGTATCATTTGATTGCTTTTTGGGGTTCCGTACGCAAGGGATAAATACGGGACCCTAATACTAAGACTCCACTGTCCGTCTGTCTGGCTGTCTCGCACCAGGCTACACACAGATATAGATAGACCTAGATAACGCAAGTATCACGATCTGTATGAAAACCAAGCGTGCCATTTTTTGACTACCTACTATGACGTCACAAGTGCGTCACAAGCACTATTTAGTGATGGGAAAAACAAATCGATTCAAAGACGCTCGCCGCGTGTGGCACCCGTCTCGCCCCACCCCCCGCATACCGCCAACGCTTACGCAGCCAGCCCAGCAGTAAGCTGAAAGTATTCGTAGCGAGAGGCTGCGCGCACGAACGCTCGCGTTCTGTCGAAGGGCTAGTTTTTGGATACCTTTGCCATAATTCCAAGTAAGTTTACCATAACAAACACGTGAATATTCAATTGAAACACCATATATTTAATTAAAGTTCTAGAGTTTACAAAAAAAAGGGTTTCTACTCTCTTTTATTCTCTCTTTCTATCTTTTTAAAACTCATTTTTTTAATAAAGTTCGCCTTAATATATTAAATATATATTATATTATATTTCTATATTTCTCAATTACTGTACGTATACTATTTATTAAGTATTTGTGTATAGTAAAGAATTAAGAATCGTTTAAATCGATTTAATAATCGATTTTGTGACAGAGTAATGAGAATGACAGAGTAATGAGATAGACAGAGGAATGATATAAATAGAGGAAAAAAAATTACAAATCTACTTAGTAGGCAAATAGGGATTTATATTTTTTTACGAAATTGTTGGTACTTATTAGCCTAATTATCTATTGAATTTTAATTGTTGTAGACTATCGAAATGTTAGAAAAAATGAAAAAATCCAGAGACGAAATTTTAGAAGCTAAACGAAAAGCAAGTAAAATACGGTATAATAAACTTAAAACAGATCCAAAATTATATGAGCAACGAAAATTAAAAGATAAAGAAAATTACCAGAAGAAAAAGAAAAACAAGCGTGTTGTAAGTATAAAGGATAAAAGCATAGAAGAACAAAAAAAACAGCGAGATAAATGGCGTGAGAATTCGAGAGCATATTACAGACGTAGGCAGAAGCAGACAGAAACACTCCACGTGAATGTCAATGAAAATGATGATTACATGGTTACTGACCACAGTTTTGAAAATGACACAGATCCTTTAGATCAGTCATGTACTGCGAAGTCAAATAGCAGGATAGACAAGAAAAGAGTACCCAAAGTGACAATACTTTCAGATGTAAAAGTTAATTTTGATCTGAAAAAACTGTTTGAATCCGGTCGTACTTATTCAAATTGGGAATATAATTGCTCATCATCAGACGTCGGAAAAGATTTCGAAGAATTGAAAAATAAGTAAGATTTTTTGTGTGACGTAAATATCACTATCATTAATTATCGAAGAATAATAGGATGTTTCAAAAAGCTTATAAAAATCTTCCAATTTATTATAGGTACCCTGTAGTATAAGTATAGTATACAGGGTGGATGTTTTGCATGCCACCTGGAGGGAAAGTACTCTAAATACCGGAGATAGCAAATTTTAGTCAAAGGAAACATTCCTTTATTTTTAAAAAGAAATTAATTTGCATTCAAAGATTTTGAAAATTCGCTTGGCAGACTTGGGAATCGATCGAACCTGCTATATTCCTAAATAATATCACCCTGTACTTTTATGGCACCAATCGATAGGGTCAATCATAAGGATCAAATCTTACTACATGATAAATTAAATGAAAGAAAAACCATGAAATCCTATTAAATGGAACTCATTTTGAGTAACGAATTAGTTACTTTACCCTTTTTGTGTTCTATTAAAATAAGATTTAATGGTTTTCCTTTAATTTAATTTATCATATTTGTTAGATAGATTTGATCCTTATGATTGACCTTATCTATTGGTACTATAAAAGTACAGGGTGTTATTTTTTGGAATTTAGCTGGTTCGATTCCCGTGTGGCAAGCGAATTTTCAAAATCGATGAATGCCGATTAATTTATTTTTAAAAATAAAGGAATGTCTCCTTTGAGTAAAATTTGCTATTTCTGGAATTTAGAGTACTTTCCCTCCAGGTGGCATACAAAAATTCCACCCTGTATAGCATTCATAGATCTCATCAAAGTCAAAGTCTGAATCTTTTTAAAAGCCCTGTTCAGAAGAAACTGAAGTTCCTGTAATTTTAATTAACAATAAATAGTTGCGAAGTGCCAAATAATGTTATTTTTATAAGTTAATTTATGTCAAAGTTTAAACTGCTAATTATTATAAAAGTTTATTTTTGTTAAAAATTCAAGTTGATTATTTTTAACTACGTAAGTTTAAGTATATGAGTAAGTAAAAAATGTTATGCCTTGAGATTAAGCTTCGATAACAGGTTTTAGATTAGAAACCCATCTTTAATGTACCAAAACGATTTGAAACTAGAATCAACTGCTAGGTTTGTCAGTAATGCCCGGTAAAGATTGGTGAAACGTAACATGAAATGTAACACACATTGAAACAAATTCGCATAGTTAGGTTGTGTCCCCAGTAGGCAAACTGTTAGCGGCCGACTGAGTTTGCGGCGTATCGGTTTACTACGCCCTTCCATATATTTGAAATGGAGTGTCCACAGTTTGCTAGTTTTGCGCTCACTTTACGCAACTGCGATACGCCGCAAACTCAGTCGGCTGCTAACAGTTTGCCTATTGGCGACACAGCCTTATTGTGCTACATATCAGGTTGCAGTGCACAAGTTTGAACGGCTCATTTGTGTTACATTTCATGTTACGTTTCACCAATCTGTACCGGGTATAAGGGTCAATCTATTCCTATACAAGTGCATATAAAAGAAGAAGAAAAAACAACAACATTAGAGAAATAATTATGTTCTTTATTAAAAAGAATTTTTAAAATAAACCTTTGATTCGTAAGTGAAATTGAAAGATTTGTAGTTTCATTATGTTTCACAATTTTTAGGGCGCAACGACAAGGTTATTAATCCCGTCGCCTCAATCCATTTTTCTTTTAAATTTACATCATCTGGAAAACTAAAAAATCACGTAATATTAATTAAGATTATTTATAAAAAAATTCTACATAATAAATATATATTATCATTCCTCTGTTTCCGAAATCGATTCTCGAGAATCGATTTTTGTTGCGTAGGATGAACAGCACTAATCGCTTAAATAGACAGAAAAATGATAAAAGCCCTCGTACTCCGAAACCGAAGCGAAATACGATAGTATCACTTGTTTTGATATTCATCATTTGTTAACACAGAACGTCAAATTTACGGCTCCAAGTAAAAGCAGCAATGTATCACGAATATACAGCGTGCTTTCGATGACCTATGTTTTTCTCAAATTTGGTATTACTGTGGGTATTAGATTAAAAATAATTGATTTTAAAATGAATTACGCATAATATTAATCATAAAATTACTTACCGATGGAAGGAAACGTTAGCTTTTTTTTTCTGCTCACATTTGTGCAGTTTTTACAGTTAATCACAGCGCAATTAGGCATTTTTGGTTTTCTGAGTGACGTCCAACTAGCGCGGCGCACCGATGCAGACTAAGCGCGACAGTGGCCACGTTAAGCATTCTATGCTTATGTCCGGCACGCGAAGTGGGTGCTCTTGCGTTATCTAGGTCTATCTATATCTGTGAGGCTACATCGCATAAACCGTGATAGCTACACAGTTGTAATTTACACAGATGATGTATTTCTGTTGCCGCTATAACAACAAACACTAAAAACAGAATAAAATAAATATGTCGGAGACGGTCATTGGTACGGGCTTAAAATGAATCACAAGTACAAGGTGGTGACATCACGCAATCTACTTACAAGGCTACCCACACCACGGTGTCACTTGTCACAGAGTCTAGATGGTAAACTCTGAGCCAGGACGACTGTCAATCAGTGTCTGATCGCGGCCGAGTTAAGACCTCTTGGAACTGTACCCGATTGATTGTGCCCCGTGTTATTGTACTAAATTGTAATCTCAAGTAATTCGTTAGTTTTGCTAGAAACAGTCTATCGCTCAGTGTCTTTTCATAGCACGAAACCGATCGTCTGCCCACATAATGCAGAAGCCTAGCGGAGTAAATCCTGACACCCCGACAAATATTTAAGGGGGCTCCCATACAACAAACATGTTCTTTTTTTTTAATGTTACGGAACCCTTCGTGCACGAGTCCGACTTGAACTTGCCCGGTTTTAGGATAGATTTTGGGATTTTCTGCAGATTTGCGTCTTGCCAATAGGAGTTTGGCAAAGCTATTATTATATGGTTCTTGAGGGCTCGTGGTTAAATAAAAACAGTCGTATGAGTCGACCGAAGGTTAAGCCGCGCTTGCATAGGTCGGTCATGGGATGGGTGATTATCAATTCGTTACACATCGAGACCTCTTCTTGCTGCGATTGTTATTTGTATGTATGTCATTAACAGTCGAGTCGAGAATTACTGGTACCCAGAAGCACGAAAACCTGACCACCAGTCTTATCAAGAGATATCGTTTACCCAGTAAATGGGTTTGTGGAGGTTGGTCAGTAGGAAGTTGTTCCATGTGAAATGCTGGCATTCAGCTGCATATGGAAGCCGACCTCAATATAGTTTGGAAAAGGGTGGGCAGGAGATGAGGATGTATGTGGTCATTAGGTCTACCAAACAAGGAACATTGTCGTTTGGGTTTTCAATTAACATACAGGGTGTAACAAGACCCTTCACGAAGCCGTCAACCAAGCATTATGTACAGAAATTTAGTAACTTTACGCAAAAAATTTTGCTGGAAAACTACTTTTTTTTTTGGGGTAAAATATCACGTTTTACGGTAGGACTCAATGTAATGCACTCAAAACATTGTGCTGATGTATGAATTGAATAGTATGGGGGTCGTGGAGGTGATTAAAGTAAAAATCTTACATTAAAAACAAGTATTTAAAAAAAAAACTCAAAAAAATTGGAACTTTGACCCCCAATATATCCGTTACTAGAAGGTTCCCAGGTATGGTCTAGAACAAAAAAAATATATCGCAATGATAGAGAGAACATGTACCTTTCGGATTCGTTAAGGGTCTTGTTATACTCTTTATAAGGCATTAATGAAAATCCTCTCATTCTTATCCCATTTTTGGTCGAGTAAATCTGAATAGGTTGTCATCAAAAATAGATGGATTGCTTTCGTAAGTTCAGCCTTCGCTATTTGGTATTAATGCCTGTTTTGAGTAAAACCAGGCGCTTCCTTATTTCTTTTTACGAATGGGGAATCAAATGTATCTGTGTATGTGTCAGACTTGTACTGACTAAAACCCATCCATGTTTCTTCTTTTGCCCTCTGTGTCCCAGGGCCGCGGTATCTCTTTCGGACAGTCCCGCAACACTGGCAGGCATCGGTCCTTTCGGACCCCTTCCCGTTTGCTGACATCTTTTTGAGGTGCGCGTGGAACACAAACGCGCTTTCGACACGGCCTGTCGTCATAAGATGGACGGACGGCGAGCTAGGCCATAGCTCACTGTTCACAAGCCCGCGCCTACGGTAACTGGGGGCTACCACGTGGCCCCCGATGCCCGGTACGTCTCCCGCGGGTGCTGGGACGTGAGGTTCTCTCCCTCTCACGATCCGCCACCTCCTTCGCTAGCATGACTGCTTCGCAGGAGGTGACGGCGTCCCATTCCGTCTCGCTCCAGACCATGGATTGAACCAAGGCTGGACGCGAGAGGTCGCCGCCGCCGATCGCCGCTACGAGGGCACCGCGGTGATCCTCCACCGTGTGCTCCACACCAGGCGCTACCTAATTAATAATATCTAAACAAAAGCGCGTAGTTGAATTTTCAAAGTTCGTACAGAGCCGAAAGTGGATAACCCAATAGCGCGTTTTAGTCTAGGCAGTAATTTAAGTAGTATTACGGCTGTTTTCAATAACTTACTAACAGTTAACGGAACGTTGCTATCTCAGATAAACAGTTAAAGAAACATCAACTGTCAACCCTCCGAGAGACAGTTAGGTGACGTGGATAAGATATTCCTATCAATTCATTGCTAACTTTGTTTATAGAAACACCGATAGCTACTAGAGTAACTAACCGTTATACGTAAGTAAGATAAAGAAAACGGTCGTTAGTGACGACTGCAAACCTGATCTTTTCGAGCCCCAATTATATAAAATATGTTCCTCGTCTGAACATTGTAGACTAAACGCTAGGATGTAAAGCGTTTAGTCTACAATGCGTAAATTACATCACAGCTGTAGGTACTAGATATTAATTTATACCTGGAAATTATGATATATTTCTTCCATGGAAATGTGTGCTTATTAAAAGAACTTTTCGTAATACAATGTTAGATTAATTCGAGGACCGAGTGTGATAAAATTCATAAGCCACTGACACAGGTTAATAGTTTATTCCAACTTTAATCGTTGATAATAATTTCATTTTTTCGTTATATAAAATACTCGCTACCCGTCCTTGCTTCGCACGATTTTGACGACTAAAAGTCAAAATAACGATTAAATTAAAATTTAATAATATATCTAATTATGTAGGTGATTTACTTATTTATTTTTATTTATTGCTAGGTTATTTACTTTAGGTTATTTTAATTAATAAATGTAAAACTATAGAATAAATATAAATAAATTTTATTATGTAGGTAGGTAGTTAATATAATAAATTTGTTGGTACCATATGAGTAGAAAACAATGGAACTTCATAAGCACAAAAAGAGCCTACAAAATGAAGGAAAATTATCCAAGTTCAACTTGCTAACTTCACCCCGGTGTGTGATAATACAATCAGATGTGACGGATCATTTCTCTTACCAAGATAACAAGGACACGGCTTGTGAATATTCAACATCACCACGACTCACTTGATGCCTACAACCACAGCATAGTACAGAAGGTTAATTCTATGCAACGAGCGAGAACGCACCCACAAGTAGGGCAAAATTCAAAGTTAGGTTAGGTTAGGTCCTGCCAGGGTTGCGGGACTGTTCGAAAGAGATACCGCGGCCCTGGAACACAAAGGGCAAAGGAAGGAACATGGATGGGTTTTAGTCAGTAAAAGTCTGACACTCCCTCCTGTTCAGCCCAGAGCGGGAGGGGTTATTTGATGATTTCCAATCGGTAAAAAAAAAAAAAAAAGGTTAGGTTAGGTAAGCTTTACTTTGCCGCAAAGGTATAATAATTGGCGTTTTATATGAATTGCTGGGAAACAATAAAGTACTTTTCGTTCGAAACTGTTCTAATGATAAGATTCATAGTTTGATAGATACACTTCAGGTAGCAATCATTCAGTTCAAATTTTTCTGCAGCTCGGAAATTGGCTGCGAGTGACGGTCTGCGCATTAGTGCAGGGGTGCTCTCTTAGAACATTAGAGCCTGCCTGAAACTTTTGTATGGAAACTAGCGCCATCTATCCCAAATGGTGAGAAACTATTTACTGGTTGGGTTACCACTTTATAACAGTGATAAGATTTTATTGAAAATAACAATATAATTCGATAATTTAAGTTAAGAAATGGAGAATTTTGATTTCATTCGAGATTTCTAATATTTTTTTATAACTAAAATTATAAATCTACATTTTTCAATTGTTTGACAACACTAACAACAGTCATAACATGCATTAGAGTAGAACAGCTATTTTAAGCAAATAATCATTAGAATAAATAGCGTGTCGGTGACAGCGACCGCTCTATGAACAGTGGGTTCCAAGTCCAAACCTCAATCAAGATTCACTTTTTGCATTTATTTTGATAGATTATGGATTTAGTTCGCCATCACCACGGATAGTTGGCGCTGCATGTATGATGACGGCAATACGGTTGAGAGTACCGTCTATCTCCATATATATATAGTAGTCTTTGCATTAGTGCTCATTTACGGAGCGACGGGCGGCGCGTTGCGCAGCGTGTCGCGCGGTGCGTTGAGCGTTTTTTCCGTTTACGGAGAGGCGGCGCGTGCAGCGGCCCGCGTTACCGCACTCCCTAACACAAACATATGGCAATATACGATGTTGTTTACGGAGACGCGGCGCGTGGTGCGGTGCGTGATTAGCAGCGTTGGCCGCCGCGGTGTACGCGGTGGTTTCAAAGAAAAAATTATGCGCGACTACGACTCGCACTTGGCCGGGTTTTTAAATTGTAGAGTAGTTTGAACTTTGTATGTGTTTTTAGTTAGAAGGCTACCTAACCTTCTGGAGTGATCTTTGCTACAACTCTAAGGTTAATATCGGACTTTACGAGTTAGATATTATCTGTGCTTTACTCGCATGTAAAATGTCTTCGCTTTATCTTTGTCGTTGAAATTCACTTTCTTGTTGCTTTCTACAAGATATTTACAGCCGTTTTAGCAAACCGCTCTTATTTAGATAAATCTTTAATGTATTTTGAGAAACTTACTGACGAGTTAAGTTTTAAATGCTGTTGTGTGAAATTTTTCTCACATTCTTGCATCTATAAAGATACATCATCACCGTCATCATTTCAGCCTAAAGACGTCCACTGCTGGATATAGGCCTGCCTCAAGTGTCGCTACATTGACCGGTCCAATGCGTCTCGCATACAGCGGATCCCCGCGAACTTCACTATCGGTCCCCCTAGTGGGAAGCCTTCAAATGCAACGGCTTCCGGTTTGCGGTCACCACTCTAGAACTTTTCGGCCCCATCGATCATCCGTTCTGCGGGCATTATGGCCTGCCCACAGTACCCACTGCTACGTAAGTACTATAATAGACTCGTCCACATCCACGTAACTAATCGAGATTTTTTTCCCATTTGCCGCTAGTGGTGACAAAGCTGGTGGTAACAACTGGGAATAGACGAATAGAGATGGTGCCGATTGTTGGCCATACACAAAAAAATATGGGCCGTAGAAGGAATATAAAGTAGGACGAAGCGGGAATGAAATAATTAAAATTATATTTTGGGACGAAGGAAGCATATTGTTTGGGATGACCCAGGCATTTTGTATGTCGGACGAAACTCAGTGGGAAGACTAAATCGTTTAAACAAATGTGTGGTTTTGGAAACAGAACATGACACAAGCACACATGTGATAATAACTTAGACCACATTCGTGCTTATAACAATTGTGCAATTAGCCTTCTAAAAGGCAGTAAAAGGTTTTACACTAATGGTACGCGTTTACAGGCAAACGTGGTAGGTATATAAAGTCTACATTATCCAGAAATTCGCTAATACTAAATGAACTAATTTTGGGCGTAAACTCAAACAAATGTTTTAAAGTCAGACAATGTGGGTAGGTAATCTAATAATCTAGCTAGGTTTACCACAAAGCTTGTTATTTATCCAGAAAATGGTAACACTATGTTGTCAAATGAATTCAAGAACTTCGAATACGTTTTGTTTAATTGACGTTTTGTACAAACTTTTAGACAAGCATACCAGAAACGTTTTAGTTATTAGGGTTCCGTAACCAAAGGGTAAAAACAGGACCCTATTACTAAGCCTCCGCTGTCCGTCTGTCTGTCTGGCTGTCTGTCAACAGTCCGTATCTCATGAACCGTGATAGCTAGACAGTTGAAATTTTCACAGATGATATATTTCTGTTGCCGCTCTAACAACAAATCAAAAAAAGAAACTCAAAGCATTTATTTCAATTAGACCTCAGCAGGCACTTTTGAAAATCAGAAAAACAAAGGCGAAGCTACAGTCACAGACACAAGGCATAATAACTTGTGAAACTACTGTATTTGCCAATGGGCTTTGCAATGGCAAAGCGTAGATCTCTATGGAGAAGATATACGTAAAACCGAATAAAATAATTATTTAAGGGGGGCTCCAATACAACAAACGTGTTTTTTTAATTTTTATATTATGGTGCGGAACCCTTCGTGCACGAGTCCAACTCGAATTTAGCCGGTTTTAATACTACAGTAAATAAGATCGTATTAAAAAAAAATGTAGTTGCTGGTCAAGGACTTTGGAGTCTACGGAGACCTTACACTGATACGAGTAGATACTTCGGTATATAAGTTTAAATAGACATGTCCGTGTCCGAAGTTTGACCGAGAGCTCACATCTTCCTTCTCTTCTCTTCTTCAAACTTTGGCCACCCAATGCTGAGTGTAGGTCTCTTCCAAATCTCTCCAGTTTTGGCGGTTTTGTGTCATGGCTATCCAGTTTCTTTCAGCCACTTTAATGGGATCGTCAATCGTCCTAGTCGGTTGTCTTCCCGCATTCCTCCGTCTCGTCTGTGGTCTCACTCCAGCACTTTCTTCCCCCATCTTCCATCCAGTCTACTGCATTTGGCCTGAACTTCAACTTTCTTTTTGATATAGCTTTTGCTATGTTTGTAAGTCCCGTTTATCTTTGTATTTCGGTGTTTTTCACCTGGTCACAGAAGTAGATGCCCGACATGGCTCATTCCATAGCTCTGCACGCGGATGAGATGGGCAGAGAACTCACATGCAAACAAACAAATACGCATCAACAGTATCTGAATCTCCATTTCGTGTCACGTTACTACACTTCTTAATGTTCAAGTTACATCCTATTGTTACACTACAATACACTTCTGGCCATAATAATATACCCAGTATAATCCCTGAGAAAGCACTACTAACTACTTACGTGATTAATTCGCTGTATATTTCAGTCTTTGTGTCCCGTTTGTTCATGGCCAGACTTAGAATAATTGTAGTAACTGTTTGTGGTCTCGTGAAATTGCTTTAATAAGTATCAATGTAAAAAGAAAAATGCTAAAAAGAAGAAGAATTCACACTCCTTTTGTGTTAATATAACAGAACATCACGCCTGTATCTCAGAAGGGTTAGGCAAAGATGTACCTAATAGTACCTAGGTACACCCACATTTTGCCAGTTATGTTTTTTATGTAATAGGGGGCGAGCCTATTACCATCAACCGGTTAAAAATCCAGACTCCGTGGCTGTTACGGAGAAATTTCTGATGGTAAAATCCAAAATCACTTTGCCCGACCCGGGACTCCAACCCAGTCCCTGCGACATAGATAGCGATCGCAAATCAACCAAATTCGGTCGCAAAGCTATAACGATGCGGATTTAAGGTGGACGCGAGCCGGCGATGTCGGCTTCCACTTTAAATCCGCATCGTTATGACTTTGCGACGGAATTCGGCTGTTTTGCGATCGCTATCTATGTCGAAACTGTAGGGTCAGGCCTTCATGTTTAGCATTCGCACTTGCGACCATCAGACCAACGAGGCAGTCACAGCGAGGCAACTAGGGCCACCACCACAAACACACGAACACGACACGAACACTGCTGGAACATAAGTTTTTTCTCTGTGAGGTGACACTCATAAGATTCTTATTTTGCCTAGTTAGCGTTGGCGGCTGTCATTCATGTCTTCAAGTTTTCTGTTCTAAGACTTCCTTACGATCTTTTGCTTCACCGTTTTGATAGCTGCGTTGGTGATGAAAAACTACACGAATTAAAGTGCCTGGGTGGGTTCGAAACTACGACCTGCCTGGTTGGGTTCGAAACTGTGAAATACCACTTAGTCTTACTATTTGTAATTTTAATTTTTAACCGACTTCATAAAAGGAGGAGATTCGCAGTCCGGTTTTTTTTTAAATGTTTGTTTACCTCATACTCGTATAACCGATTTGAAAAATTCTTTTTTTTTGTGTGAAATATTCTTTCCGATTGGTTCTATCGAAATGTAAAAATCGGTTCAGTAGTTTGGTTTTATACTTTTAAAGTTGGTCATTAACTTTTAGTTAGTGTAAAATTGATTCATTACAAGAATTTGACGTTTGTAAAATAAAGTTACTTCAGACTTTTTTAGTCTTTTTTAGAAGTCAGTTTTTGATTTGCAAGAAGTTTTTTATATCATAACAACAATAACAACGTGCATACTTTTGTTAAAGATTTCGTCCAGAAACTAAAAATACCATTCACAACAAACTATGCATATTTTTGCCACCAAGCAACATTGCTGTGTTCTATTGTCTAGGAGCACCTGTTGCTTTTCTATTTTGTGTTTATACGAGTTATTTTAATATTGAGTCGTCACCGTTATGTAAAAATTATATCTATAAAAATTAATACAATTTTAGTGTCTGTTTGTAATATCAAAATAACAGCATTTTACTGAATAAAAATAAAAATGCATACGGCACATAAAACAAAAACACAATTTTTTCAATTTTGGTCTGTCTGTTTGTTCCGGCTAATCGGCATCTAGTTAGCTGATGTTATAAGGTCTAACAAAGGCTACTTTTATTTCAGAAAAATAATTAGGGCTCCGCGCAAAAAACAACCCTTGTAATTATTGACAAAATCCGATAAAAGGAAAGTATTAATTTCACGTGAACGAAGGTCACGGGCAACAGCAAGTATAATAATATAACAATACGCCTGTAATCTCCGAAGGCTTTGGCAGAGGTGTAGCTTAAAGTACACCCACTGCGCCAGCTATTGTATAAGCCTGACGTAATAAAATGATCTTCTAGGAATTCCAGGCACAATAGGCAAAGCTTAATCTGTTAAAGGAATCAAAGAAGAAATAACAAAAAAAAAAGTCTACGTAAAAGAAAATGAAAAAAAACACATTTTTCTTAGTATTTTTCCTTTACACCTACTTGTTGCACGTTCTTTACAAAACAATACATTATGAAACCTCTTGTCCCCGAAATAGGGCTTTAAATATAAACTCCAATAAAAACGCAAACAAGGGAAACTCTGGAGGGAAAAATGGTTACAAAAGAGTCTCGAAAACAACGTCAGGACGCTAATATTGTCAAACTTTTTAAGGAAATGGATACGTTGATTCGTTCTCGCCGACATTTTGATGAGAATGTTGGACGGACCCAGCATTTGTTTTATAAACAGGTTTTATTAGACTCGTTGGTATAGTGGTCGCAAGCGCGACTGCTGAGCGTGAGGTCCTGGGTTCGATTCCCGGATCGGGCAAAGTGTTATTGGGTTTTTCCATCGGGAATTTGTCCAGCAGCCACGGAGTCTGAATTTGTGCCCGGTTGATGGCAATAGGATCGCCCCCTATTACATGGGACTTGAAACATAACTGGCAAAATGGTGTACCCCTGCCTAAGCCGAAGATTAGACCATCATTCTAAATAAACCTACAAGGCACTACCACTTTTAAAAAAAATTAATCTCTTATAGTTCCAGCCAGTCACCATAAGAAGCAAAGAGGAAACAATGCGAAGGTCGAGGAATACGCCACGACCTTCTACCCCTGTGAGAGTTACGTTACTGATGGCGGCGACTTCGAATGGCCTGAACCGAGCGGTGTCCGAAACTTCGACTTACCTGCAGCTTTTGGTCCTGGAAGATCGAAAAGTAGTCTAAACGAGGTTGGTTTCCCATAACTTTCCTGTCCTTATCCTTTATGGGTCGGGGCAGTATGTCTTCTTCTTCCATACTTCTCTATTTGTCGTCATCTCAGCAGTGACTTCCTTTCAAGCCATATATCATCCTTCACACAGTCCATCCATTGTTTCTTGGATCTTTCACTACTCTTATAGCCATCTACATTACACTCAAAAGTTTCCTGCAGATCTATAATTGTATCTCAATTGTAAGCACTGTAGCGGATCAGCATCACCTCACCTTATTTTAACAAGCTGATGCAGTTAGAGATTAGATTATATTTATTTATAAACAACGGCCAAGTGCGAGTCGAAGTGCGAAGGGTTCCGTATCATTATCTAAAAATAAATATCTTAATTGGCGTCAACTATGTATATATGGGGACACCCCTTAATATTTTTTATTTTTTGGAATTTTTCCTTTATATGTGCTGTAAGGCCTTGCTTTTTGCCAAATTTCATGATTCTAGGTCAAAGGGAAGTACCCTTTTTTTTTTTACCGATGGGAAATCATCAAATAACCCCTCCCGCTCTGGGCTGAGCAGGAGGGAGTGTCAGACTTTTACTGACTAAAACCCATCCATGTTCCTTCCTTTGCCCTTTGTGTTCCAGGGCCGCGGTATCTCTTTCGAACAGTCCCGCAACCCTGGCAGGCGTCGGTCCTTACGGACCCCTCGCTGTTTGCTGACTCTCCTTGAGGCGCGCGTGGAACACGAACGCGCCGTCGACACGGCCTGTCGTCATAAGACGGACGGACGGCGAGCTAGCCCATAGCTCACCGTCCACAGGCCTACGCCTACGGTGGCCGGGGGCCACCATGTGGCCCCCGACGCCCGGTGCGTCTCCCGCGGCGGCTGGGACGTGAGGTTCTCTCCCTCTCACGTTCCGCCACCTCCTTCGCTAGCATGACTGCTTCGCAGAAGGAGGTGACGGCGTCCCATTCCGTCTCGCTCCGGACCATGGATTGAACCAAGGCCGGAAGCGAGAGGTCACTGCCGCCGATCGCCGCTACAAGGACACGGCGGTGCTCCGCCCACGCGGGGCAGATCTCCACCGTGTCCTCCGGTCGATCCTCACAATGGTAGCACCCGGGCATTGCCTCCCGCCCGATTCGGTGCAGGAACCTCCCGAAACAACCCTGTCCGGTGAGGACCTGCGTCAGGCGGAAGGTGAGGGCGCCGTGGCGCCTCTCTAGCCAAAGGGAAGTACCCTGTATAGGTTTTGATTCCCTTGTGAAATCGCATAATATGCGACATAAACAGTCATAACTTTTGAACTCCCTAACTTAAATTTTTTTATTGCTCCAAGGGGTAGCAGAGTTGAGTATTTGGTATTACTTTCAGCTTGATACCGCCAAGCATTCTTGAGAAAAAGGGTCTTGACAGACAGACAGACGGACGGACAACAAAGTGATCCTATAAGGGCCGATTTAAGGGGCTATTTTGCCGATTGAGATACGGAACCCTAAAAAGGGACAAAATTAAGACTAAAAGCATACCTACATTTATATACAACGATGACAATAGGACACTTATGCATCGCTGTCATCCAGCAACATGCCTATACGACTGGCAGCACTGCCACGTTGAATGCTAATGCTAATTATTTGGCTAAAGAAAGAGCGGCCTTCTGGTCACGCTAAGTATCGACCACACGGGCCCCATGATTCAAACATTTTGAACCCAAACGTCTCAAAACTGTAGCTACCTAGGTTTCAACATTGCAGTATGAAGTTTCATATAAATAATTCCGAACGGCGCGAGTTGAGACGATTCTAACTAAGTTAAGATCATCACTGACTGATCTTAACTCAGTTACGTCCATTTTAGAACACAGTTATGGAATTGACACTGATAGTTTTTTCAGTGCTTTCAGCTGCATGCTAATCTAAAGCTCCGTAACTGCCCCGTTGTCCTCATGGTTGCAAGCGCGACTCTTGAGCGTGGGGTCCTGGGTTTGTTTCCCGGCTCGGGCAAAAAGTGCAATTGAGTTTTTCCATAAGAAATCTCTCAGTATTAGCCACGAGTTTGGATGTTGGCGGTATGATACCCCCGTGCCTAGGAAACCACGTTAAGCCGTTGGTCTCTGCGCCTGATCTCTTTCCGGTCGTGGCGGATTGCCGTCCCATCGGACTATGAGAGTAAAGGAACAGAGAGTGCACCTGTGTCAGCGCACACACTTGAGCACTATAATATCTCCCGTCCGATGGCTAATCTCCGCTAAGATTGGCCGCCGTGACCGAAATCGGTCAGGAGGACTATAAACAATCTAAAACCTTTACCTTTACACATTCTAAAGGATTAGTATTTTAATTTTTAGGTGTTGCAAGCAAAACAGCATGGTAGATATGGTCACGGATCTCTTTCACACTAAATGCTCGATGAATTGGAAGTGCCTATGAAAACCTTATCATTTTGTCGGAATAACAGAAAATATGTTGAGAAATTTTAGCAGTAAACAGTGTCTAATATAATATTGAATCGATAGTGTGATCTTTTCATTTAATCCAACGTACCTAGTTCCCCTACCCTACTTAGTGCATGTCAGCAGCCTCCCCATATAATATTCACTAGCGACCTGCTCCAGCTTCGCACGCGTACAATGTTATACATAGAACCCTTTCTCTTGAATCACTTTATCTATTAAAAAAAAACCGCAGCAAAATCCTTTGCGTAGTTTTAAAGATCTAAGCATACATAGGGACAGACTGCGGGAAGCGACTTTGTTTTATATTATGTAGTGATAGTGATACTGCGATTCAAAGCACCAGGCGCACCTTGGACAGCTAGCACTCGGTAATGCAGAGTCTAGAAGTCCAATCCTTTAACCACGATGGCCCAATCGGTGTCTTCAGATTACAATTTTGTTCAAAATGAGACAATTTACTCTAATAGCTACTTTTAGCCCTAATACTAATAACCCTGAGACTGAAGAGAAGATGGCGGGACGACCATAAAATCGTGAAAAGTGAAAGAAATGGGCGACGCTTTGCTTAGGAGTGGGACAATACAGGCTAACCCAAAAAGCTAGATTTCTAGTAATTTCATCATTCTTAACTATTTATAATCACCACCACGCAAGTACCTGCCATGTTAATCTCTCCGACGTCCTTGGCTGACTAGCGGAAAATTTCTAAAGCATTAAGTCTGGCTTTGTACCTTTTTTGAGAGTGAACAGTTTAACATAACATACCGTCATGCCTGTTCTCCCTGAAAGATTAGGCAGAGGTGCACCTAATTGTTATACCAACATTTCGCTATTTGTGTTTAAGTCCCAAATAATAGAGGCCGAGCCTATTACCATCAAGCGGGCACACATTCAGACTAAAAACCCAACCACGTGCTGGGAAGTAGAGTATAAACAGTTAAAATAAATAAATAGTCGTGTTTTTATTGATCCCAAGGAACCGATGGATAGTAGGCACGTGAGTAGGTATTCAATTCGGCCCATGTTTCAAAAACTTATATATACCGTCTACCCACGTTTCAAAAGCTCAAGACTTGATTACCTGAGTTTCAATTTACCTAGCAACCAACAAAATCCCTTAATATAATCTCTGAGGCAGAAAACAATAAGAAGTAAGAACCACTTTAAAATTCGGAACATGAAACGCGTCGTGTCCTGTCAAAAGTTTCCGCTGTGCGAACAAAGTTTCTTGGTAGCGACATTTATTATATCTGAAGTTTTCGTCAAAAGGAGATAAGGAGAAAAAATAAATAAGGAAACAAAACAAATTTTGATGGCTCGGAAATATGGCCAAGATAAACAATGCCCTTGGAACTATCCTGACCTATTTAATATTTTAAATGTTCAAGTTTGTGAGGATGTATGGACGCCTGATCGATGTTTCTTACTCTTTCACGCAAAAAATATAGAACGGATTTAAATGAAAGGACCTTGCCACGGGGCGGGTCTCTTTTGTGATATCTTGTGCCTGATTGGAATAATAACCTAAAAATATTATTAATTTTTTTGTGTGCAAATTATTTTTATACAATTTCTTTTACCCTGGGAATAAAGTTAAAGTTAATTAATAGTTAAACATTACATCGACCTCCGTTTGTTAGGTATACAAAAAAAAGTTGCCAGAAATCAAATAACAATCGAATATGATGTAAAATAATCAATGGAGTAATCGATATCAAAACAAAACGATAATTAACAAAAACAAATATTTTTAATTATTATAACTAGTCTGCGTCTCAACATTTAAATGTAGGTCTCAACCATTTGACAACTTCAAAGCTTAGCGTTAGGTTTTCTCGACGATGAGTTATAATGGTGTTAACCCTATCTTTTTCATAGGTACGTATTATTGTAGCAAATTATATATGAAATGCACAAAGATAGGTGTAGGCCAAGTATAAGTTTTATTATGTAAAATATTCTTAATGACATAAGCTAGTGGATATACACTGCTTATAGTCTATGCGAGTAATAGCGATAGAACAAGGACAACAATACGTTGCTTATTTTCATAATAAGTCTATATTGTTGATTATATGTTCAAAAAAGCGATTTAAACAAACATAAAAGCCTTACGTATTTTGGAAACGCCGTATTAACAAATCAGTTTTAATCGATAAATTGATAAAAAAACTGAAATCGATTTAGTTATGATTAAAAATAATTGATCTGGCAACATTTACTTGCGCATGTCACAGCACTTTGTTCTGAGATTCGTTACGTTCGTGATTGCTTTGTCTAAATACGTTGAGTTTTGAATTCCGTATTTACATAGTTATTATTTACGATACGTGCTTTTTCTGCTACCACCGAGTTGAGCTAATAAGTTCCTCGAGTACTTTATGTTTTGTGAGATATCTGACTCTTGTTTGTGCTGTTGTTTGTGAGATATTTGACTCTAAGTGCTATATTTGGTGAGATATTGGACTCCCGAACAGTTTTTTGTCAGAACTACGTCTACCCCAGCCAAACAGAAAAATAATGATATCTCCTGAACCAGGGTGAATAAATGAAAAAGGTTTCTGATTATGAAAATGCTATGTTTTTACTATTAGGTAAAATAAAAATCTTCAGGGCACAAGCATTTTCCACTGACCGAACTTCCTTTACAAGAAGGGGCAATCTCCTTTGGCATACAGATAGTTTATAACCTGTATAAACACATGATAAGTTTTATCCCGGTAGTATGAACCCGTGGAGCAATTACCGAACACAAGCGGATGAAGTCGCAGGCATCTGCTATTGTACCATAAAACCCTGTGTAGGATCAGTTTTTTGCTGTAAACCACTGTTTAACACGACATTTATATGTATATAGTTTTGTGTGTAGTTTTTGTCGTAAAACCTTGTTACGTTAAGGTTTGGATTCGGGAGTAGACGAGTCCCTAGGCTGTGTTTCTACCAGCGATGTATGATGTGTAGCGAAGTATGTGTGTAAAAACCAGCCCAGTGCGCGTCGGAGTCGCGCAGGTAGGGTTCCGTACCATCTTAATAGGGGAGCCCCTTTATTTTTTAATTTATTTTTACTAGTTAGGTATTTATTGTTATAGCGGCAACAGAAATACACATTCTGTGAAAATTTCAACTGTCTGCCTATTACGGATCAGAGATGCACCCCATTGAAAGACAGACGGATGGACGGACAGCGAAGGCTTAGTAATAGGATACCCGTTACCATTCGGGAAGCTAAAAACCAGTAATATCGTTTCATTATCACAGCTTTAACTGAGCTAGCTATGTGATTGGTTCGTTTTAAGTACAAACCCCGCTGCACAGCCTCGCACATAACATAACATCACGTCTGTCATTGCCGAAGGGTTAGGCAGGGGCGTACCTAATTAATAGTACACTCACATTTCGCCAGTTATGGTTATTGAGATCCCATGTAATAGGGGCACAAATCCAGACTTCGAGACTGCTACTGACTGAGGCACGGAAAATCTTATTCATTTAATAATCCAACGCAGTTTTGTCCAAACAATAAGAGCAGAAAATGTTATTTAAAAAATGATTTCTGTCGAAGTAGTTTCAGTTGAAACACTCAGTCTGCGTTAAACGTACACACGGCTAGACATCAAGCTATACATTTACAATATAAGCTGACCTCGCATTGTAAGGAAATCCTATACAATGCGAGATCAGCATAAACTGGAAATGTATAGTGTAGCTGCTAGGTAGTGGTAGGTGAGAAATGAAGAAAACAATTTTGTGGTCGCTAATTTAGACAACAGTTACGGACTGCGCGGGCGATTTGACGCGTGGAGTGTTCGCGGGATTTTTTACACACTGTCCTTTTCATTTGATCGATTGTCATGGCGGCCGCAGCGGTAGGCGGGGAGGGTGTCGCGCATCGACCAATCAGAGCGCCCGTGTGCAGTCCGTTCCTGTTTGCCTAGGATATATATTTAAAAATAAAAACACAATCGTAACAAAACATATTTGGTTATCTAAATATGGGTACCTAAATATATATATAACTAAATAATTAAAAAGACGGGCGGACCGCGACACCGTCGTTAACATCCTGCCCCTTAGTGTCGTCACTGCGACACTCAAAACTCATGAGTAAAGCAACTCGTGTTGCTGGACGTTTCAAAATACTTGTATTTGTTTTAATGTCTACGGTTCTTACCCGTCCATCAGCTCCCGGATACACTTGATGAATGATTCCCTTTGGCCAGACATTCCGAGGGGAAGCGGGGTCTACTACAACAACCAGGTCACCTACCTTTAGCTGTGCACCCTCGCGGTCCCATTTTTTGCGGGGCGCTAGTGTAGGCAATACTTCTCTGAGCCATCTGGACCAAAATAAATCAGCTAGGCGTTGTACAATACGCCATTGTTTTCTAAGGTATAAGTCACTGTCATCAAAGATACCTATTTGTGGAAGATTGTTTGAAGAACCTAGCAAAAAATGATTGGGTGTTAGAGACTCTGGGTCGCGAGGGTCGACGGAAACATGAGTCAAAGGTCGCCCGTTGATCATATTCTCAACTTCGCACAAGAAAGTAAGTAAAGTTTCTTCTCTCGGAGCTCTTTCCTTTAGAACAACTTTTAAAGCTGTTTTAACGCTCCTAACAAGACGCTCCCATGCACCACCCATATGTGGACTGGCCGGAGGAATGAATTTCCACTCGACTCCCTTGTTTATAGCTTCAGTTGTTAATGCTTGTTGATTATCGAGTAGTTCTTTATAAGCCCTTTTCATTTCCGTGTCAGCCCCTCTCAAATTAGTACCATTATCGGAAAACATGGTGTGTGGCCAACCCCTACGAGCGGCCATTCGACGAAGTGACATTATCATGGAATCAGTAGTAAGAGTTGGAACTACTTCAATATGGACCGCGCGCACCGTGAGGCAAGTGAATAGTACGCCGTACCTGCGCGCCCTCTGACGACCGACCGTGACTTCCATAGGCCCGAATAAGTCTACTCCACACATGGTGAATGGTCTACGGTGATGTGTAAGACGACATTCGGGTAGGTCACCTAGGCGTGGCGGCAAAGGCATGGCTCTTTTAAAACGGCAAATTAAACATTGTTTTGATATAGTACGAACTGTAGGTCTTAATCGAATGAGCCAATATTTTTGACGCAACTCATTAACTACCATCTCGTTACTAGAGTGCGCGGCTTTTATATGGTACTGAGTAACGATTAGTCGCGCGATATAGTCATTGCCATCTAAAATTATTGGGTATTTAGTGAGCTGATCTACACCCTTTACGTTGCCGATACGACTACCCATGCGTAACAAATTATTTTCGTCCAATAACGGAGTGAGTGATCTCAAACGGCTATCTTTGTTTACTTCTTTATTTAATCTAAGCAAATTTATTTCAGTTTGAAAGGAACATTCTTGTGAGTAACGAAGTAACAATAGTTCCGCTTGATTCATAAGTTTTTCGTTAATAACTTTAATTGCACTCCTCTTACACTTTTCAACGAACAATAGAACAGTTGCAGTACTACGTATTAATCGCAGCCAGCTAGAGAATCGTCTTGGTTCGGGAACAGGTAAGTCACTTATTCTATTATTATCTTGAACAACATGTACTTTTTCTAATATATCATCACTAATTGTTTTTATTACAGGTTGTTGCGGCCAGCAAGAACGCGGCTGGTGTAAAAACGACGGGCCCGAGAACCATTCCGAATCACCTGTCAATTCGTAATCACTATTTTTTGTCGCTAGGTCGGCGACGTTTACGCCAGTGGGCACATATCGCCACTCGTCGGACTTACTCAACTCGTCTATTTCTCCAAGCCTGTTCGCGATGAATACTTTATACGTTCTACAATTATTTTTAACCCAGTGTAATACTGTAGTCGAATCTGTCCAGTAGAAAACTAAATTAGGTTGTAAACGATGTTCCTTTTTAACACTATTAGCTAACTTACATGCTAACACGGCCCCTTGTAACTCAAGTCTAGGTACGGAAACCGGTTTTAATGGAGTAACTTTGCATTTACTCGCGATAAACGATACGGTTGCCTGTCCGTCGCTGCGTTCGCGACGCCAATATGCAGCAGCGGCGTACGCGCTCGGCGATGCATCACAAAATAAATGAAGTTCCAAGGTAGCTGAACTATCACCTGTTTGATCACAGGAAAAATAACAACGCGGAATTCTAATATTATTTATCTCCTTAGCTTGATTAATCCACTTACAGAATAAATCATATAAATTATCATTCAATTTCTCATCCCATTTAATATTATGTTTCCATGTTTCGCGCATCAATATTTTTCCCTTGATGGTAAACGGTCCCAAATAGCCGTGAATATCAAAAATAGACATAATAATACTCAGCATTTCGCGCTTAGTAGGTATTCGTTTTAAAAGTAGAATATCTTGCGGAATCCGTTTAAATGATAAATCTAAACCTAACAGGTCGCTGCGCGGGAACCACAATATGCCTAATGCCCGCTCCGCCTGTTTATCAAAATTGAACTTTATTGCTATGTCATTAAGACTGTCTTTAGGGATGTCACTTAGCACATTAGGTACATTACTGAGATAGTTACACATTTTAAATCCACCTTCATTATGGATATATGAAATTTCTTTTATTATTTTCCTAGCTACCCCCTCATCAGAAAAGCTATCAATATAATCATCCATGTGTTTGTTATAGCCTTCACAGCGTCTGGCATCTTTTGCGTCGCCGCGTAAACACTTCCGTAGACGCCACACATTTTCACTATCACTGTACTTACATACCCGTGACGATTCATAAAACGCTTCCCGAAATTGTATCCATTCCAACGGATCCCCAAAGTACAAAGGCAGATCCTTCGAGGTGGCCAGCCGAGACAACAGCACCTTATTGTCCGTGTTAGAATTAGATGAGTCAACAGCCTTCTTGATCGCGTTGGTCAGCTCCTCGATGGCGCGATGAGTACTTGTCGCGGTAGTAGGTGGCATAGTCGTCTCGTCGCCGTCAATGTTGCGGTGGCACTCACCGCCTCCGGCAGTCGCTCTGTTGCGATCGTGCGACGTGCCGGGTTCAGCAACAGACTTTTCCAGCCAATTCTCCACTTTGCTTTTGTAGGAAGCTGACGAAGACTGATTAGAGCAGCGCGATTTCGATTCCAACTCGGCCAAGTCCATGGCCAATTTCTTTTCGACCAATTCTTTTTCGATGCGAGCCTTTGTTTGAATTTCTTCCATTTCGATTTTGGCTTTGACTTGAGCGGCTTCGTATTCCAGTTGCTGCCGTCGTATTGCTGACGACGGCGCGCGTGAGTTGCGAGAACTTTTGCATTCGCTGCCATCTTGTCGCTTCAAGCTCGAGTTAGCACGTGGTCGGACACCGATATCGGAATGCACTTTTCCGACTTCTTTCACTGCATCCTTACTGCCATGCAGCAGATCCGATTTGACTTCAAGTTGTTTTCCTTCTTCGTTAGTCAGTTGCTCCTTTTTCATTAGTGCACGTGTTTTCACCACACGCGGCGTACGGAACAACGACATCCCTGCTACACAGGTTTTGCTTCTCACTACCGATTAACAATGCGGCTCGATGGACCAACTTTGTAGCTGCTAGGTAGTGGTAGGTGAGAAATGAAGAAAACAATTTTGTGGTCGCTAATTTAGACAACAGTTACGGACTGCGCGGGCGATTTGACGCGTGGAGTGTTCGCGGGATTTTTTACACACTGTCCTTTTCATTTGATCGATTGTCATGGCGGCCGCAGCGGTAGGCGGGGAGGGTGTCGCGCATCGACCAATCAGAGCGCCCGTGTGCAGTCCGTTCCTGTTTGCCTAGGATATATATTTAAAAATAAAAACACAATCGTAACAAAACATATTTGGTTATCTAAATATGGGTACCTAAATATATATATAACTAAATAATTAAAAAGACGGGCGGACCGCGACACCGTCGTTAACATATAGCTTGATGTGTAGCCGTGTGTACCGAAAAGTGAAATTAAATAAAACTACCTTTTTTTTACCATTTTATCTATACTAATATTATAAAGCTGAAGAGTTTGTTTGGTTGAACGCGCTAATTTCAGGATCTACTGGTTTGAAATGAAAAAAATAGTTTAGTGTTGGATAGCCCATTTATCGAGGAGCGGAGCATCAATGAAAAATGTTTAAAAAAAAAGGCATTTATTCCTTTTGAGAGCTTCCGTTGTGCGTGAACGTTTAAAGTTACGCAATTATCATGTATGTCGGAATTGTTCCTCTTAAAAAGCTTTTAAAGAAATGTCCGCAATGGCATATGTCTAACTTTTAACGTTGACGCAATCTCTCTCTAACCCTCTCTTTCTTTTATGTACGCACGCACGCAGATGAAGTTGCGCGGGTCAGCTCAGTTCAGTTTCAATATCAAAATCCCTCGAACTACAAACAGATTTAAGTGTTACGAAATATATTTTATTTTGATGGTTCTTGACGAGAAAACGTTTCATTTTAAACTTCTTTTTACACGACTCTGGCGAAGCCAAATGGAAGGATTATGATTTTAGTCGAATATGTTTGTATTTACGTATGTTGCTCCGTAGCACTTACACTATTCATCCGATTTTGATGATGGTGTCGATCGATTCCTTATTATAATAAATAACCTTGTCGACTAATGCTGCACAAAATTAAACTTTTGTTTTTTTGCGCCCTCTTACGTGTCTAGATCGTCTCGCCATCTCTTTCTGGGCCAGCCTCGGCGGCGCAGTCGGTCTTTCGGCAACCATCGTGTGGAGACTTCTGCCCTGGGGCCATGATGCATGCGGCTGACGTGACCCACCCAATCCTATGGAATAATTATAATCCTACAAAAGCAGTTCGTGCCAATAGAAGAAAATAATACAAAACTTTATTCTTTAAGACTCATTTAAAACATGAGCGCAATAAGTGCTGGTAATCCTGATCCAATTTGTTCGTTCAGCAGCTCAAAACAATTTCAATTAAAGTCTACTTCATAGGTCATAAACAAAAGGCTTTCATACAATGTCTATACATCAAGATGGAAATGTGCTAATCAAAATTAGTTTCTCGGATGACGACACCAATATATTACAGTCTGCTTCGGCGATTATGCACAATAGAGTGTCTAATAATAGTACAATAGGATAATCAATAAAGTTGCAGCTGAGCTCTGTGGAGGGAAATTGAACTCTGACTACAGGGACCACAGGCTTTTGATTGAAGCGAAGATGAGACACAATCCATTCATATTTTACGTTAGCAGCAATCTAATAAAAACCTTATTGGCATGTAAATAAAGATCACTGATTCGGCAGACTTGTTAGTGGTAATGTTGAGGTCGGCTAGTATTTTACATGGAGCGTCTATCTATCTGACCTCCACAACCCATTTAGTACTGAGTAATAAGATAACAATTGGTAAGACTGGTTGTCAAACTCCAAGTGTATCATCATCAAGCATCCTTCTCCTACCCTTATCCTGCGTTATTTGGGGTCGCTACAGCTTGTCTGCATTTTCTAGACTTTTCCAATAACTCGTCGTCTCAGCAGTCACCTCCTTTCTAGCCATATCATCCTTCACAAAGTCCATTCATCGTTTCTTAGGTCATTCTTTAATCATAATATAGCCATCCACATTCATACTCGAAACTTTTCTCACGACATTTTCATCATTTCTTCGCATCGCATGCCCCATTCCGAGATAACTCCAAGACGTGTACCTAAATTACTTTAAAAATTGTTTTAATAGTAATAATTCCAACCGAGTTCTTGAAAATGGCAATATCACAATGTACTAGGATAAATCCATCATCACTGACAGGACTATTGTAGCCAATAAGCCTGATATAGTGGTGGTGGATCGATCAGAGCGGTGCGAGGAGTTTGTTGAATCCGAGAAAGATAAGCAAATCAAGTATCTTGCCGTGGCTCGCGAGGTTGTCGAGATGTGGGATGTGGACTCGGCGATCATAGTGCCGATAGTCGTATCAGCCCATGGCTTAATTGCCAAGAGTTCGATCAATACCTGAGGAGGCTGTCGTTAGGCAGCTGGATCGAGGGCTTCATTCAGAAAGCGGTACTCCTGGACACGGCTCGTATTGTTAGGAGGTTTCTCTCTCTGGAGCCCAGACTGCCGGTAGCTTGGACCCTGTTCCCGATACCGGTGGGCAAAAATTTTTTATATTGTTTTTATAAGGTATTTTAAAAAAATGTAAATAATTCGTATAGAAATAAATAAAGGAAACAATAGCAATAACTAAAGATTGTATGGAAGTTCGTATTTTGTCGACTGCAAATTTGATCGGGCACATGGTTTGTAGCTTCTATAAATCAAGAGCGAACCAGCCAAGAAAAACAAGCTCTCGTGAATCATATTGCTGATAAATTAAAAACCACTGCGTTTAACATACACAATACTTCACAATAGCCATGTCATTCAATCAGAGTACCTACTATACGCGGACAGCTTATTCCTAATCTCAGTCTTTCATTCGATACTACGAGAATATATTTCCGGATTAAAAAGTAAGACCTGCTGTTTTTTGAGACTATGAATACTAAATCAGAATAATACCGAAAAACTGCTATGTCCTGTTATCGAACCGCAAAAAGTGTTAATAATTATTAGAATTATTAACTATTAGAACTTTGACAAAATTATGGTATGATTGGTATGGTATGGACTAACATATTGTATCAAACGATTTTCTACCTTTGTGGTCTCAACCGGCCATAAGGAACAGGTCTCGACGAACCCGCACTGAGCCCGTGTGGTGGATGACCCAGTCCCTATCACAAAGAGTACCAGAGCAAATGGAACGTAAACATAACATGACGCCTGTAATTCCAGAAGGGTTAGAAAGAAGTGTACACCCACATTTCATTAGTTTTTAAGTCCTACGTAATAGGCTCCTAAATTTATCAGTAGCTGCCACAGAGTCTGGAGACTGTGGCTGCTACTAAGACATTCCAGATGGGAAACCCAGCAACACTCTGCCGGACCTGGGAATCGAACGCAAGACCTCATGCGTAGCAGTCGCGCTAGCAACCACGAGAACAACGATACAGATCTATAATTCCATGCCATGTCTACATTGCTTGCCTTCCAAAACCTTGGAAAAAACCTAGCATAATGTGGCTGACTTTCTTTCGGTATCCTCCTTATATTAACTGACAACTTCAATACAAATTCTAAAAAGAATATAACAAAGAACCTTCTAGAATCCTTACAAAAGCCACATTTCTCCAACGTTCTAACGTGATACATATTAACGAGTTGTCAAAGGAATTTCGCGGGCGGGTAGCGATGACGCTGTCAATAAAATGGCAGTGAGCAGGCTCTCCTGTCAGTGCTTACCGATGAGTAGCAAGCCGACTGACGGATTCTTACGGCTGACTTAACCAGATAATTAACTTGTTATACCCGTTATTTTCTGGATAGTTGGATAGTAGAGGCATGTTTAATGGGATTTGTTCGGATAGTGTACGCTTAGAGTTTTGGCGCTAAACTTTATACTAAAGCCTTCCAGTTAAGGAGATATTGGGGGTCAAAGTTCCAACTTTTTCACAAGTTTTTTTTGTTTAATAAACGTTTGTAATATTGTTACTTTACTTTAAATACCTCCATGAACTATTCAATGTATTCATCAGCACAATGTTTAGATTACGTTATATTGAGTTTTTTCCGTAAAACGTGATTTGCAAACCAACAACAAAAAAAAAGTGGATAGAGTTACTTAGTTTGATCTACAGAATGCTTGTTTGACGGCTTCGTGAAGGATTCGTTTATACCTTGTATATTATGAAAATGCTTCTTAATTATTTCGGCAAAAGTTAGTTGGTAACCCTCATTAAATATTATATTTATTATTCAGATTTAAACTTCTTAAAACATGGTAGGCACGTTTTTTTTGTTGTTGTTGACGTATTCTATGTCATAAACATTTTTTAGTTTGTGGGACAAAAATACACTCGGTTCCAAAAATTACGGGTCAGTCACAAAAATTGAAATACCTCCAGAACTGTAAAAGTTAGATCAATGAAATAAAAAACACGAATAAAGACTTTTTAGTTGCGCTTCTAATAGCATATTATTTAAACTGGTTGATGAAGAAAACTTCATTAGATTTTTTTTTTTTTTAAATATGACTATTTTTAAAAACAAAATTTTTGTTTCATGTCATTATGGATGCTTTCCATTTCTATTCTGTCACAAAAAAAAATATCGTGAACGTCTTCCACGTGCATAATTATTATTCTGTGAGGTGAAGCATGGCAGTCACGCTAGATGAATGTACCAGAATCCTAACTTTTTTGGAACCAAGTTCCAAAAAATTTAGGATTCTGGTGCGGAGCCAGCGTGAAACAGCCAGAAACAGTGGTGTATCTTTGTCGACTGTTCAGCGGGTAGTCCAACGGTACCAAGAGACCGGATCACACCTTAGCAGACCAGGAAATGGCAGACCAAGATGCACAACGGCCAGGGAAGACAGACAACTGGTGGCTACAATGCTCCGAAATCGTTTTCAAACTGCTGTTGGTCTAAAAACTCACTTTATTCGCTTTGGAGGTGGCAATTTAAGTGCTCAAATAGTAAGAAGACGTCTTGCTGAAGCAAATTTGAAACCATTGAGGCCCGCAAATGGCCCCAAACTGGAACGGGGACATCGAATTGCAAGACAGAGATACGTGCGCGAGCACCTAAACTGGACACTAGACGATTGGTCTAGGGTAATGTTCACGGACGAGTCTAAATTCATGCTTTATAAGCATGATGGTAGGCAGTTGGTGTACAGAAGACCAGGGGAGCGCTTTCATCAAGCGTGTGTAGAGGAAAAAGTGGCGTACGGTGGAGGCTCCGTACAAGTTTGGGCTGGGATTTCTGCTGAGGCCCGCACCGAGCTGGTACTCATTCGAAATGGAACTCTAAATGCAGAGAGGTACGTAGAAGAGATCCTCAATGAACATGTAGGTCCTTTCATGGCCAGAATGGACCGGCATGGCATATTAATGCATGACAATGCGCGTACCCTTACCGCCAGAATTGTACATGACTACCTTGAAGAGGTCGGTATCGAACTCATGCAGTGGCCAGCGTGAAGCCCGGACTTAAACCCCATCGAGCACGCCTGGGACGAGCTTCAGAGATGCGTGAAAGGTCGAAACCCCTCACCAATCACCCTTCCCGAGCTCAAACAAGCAGTGGTGGAGGAATGGGAAGGTATTCCTCAGCACCGGCTCCGAAATTTGGTGTTCAGCATGCCTAATTGCCTGGAAGCTGTCAGAAGAGCTCGTGGAGGCAATACAAAGTATTAAATGAAGAAAGTGATGAAAAACAGAAAAAAAACAATCATAAAAAAAATGTAATCTTAAGAAAAATATGACTACTTTAGTTTTTTTGGGTTAGTCACCAACTGGACACTTTTAATTTAGAGATTAATATTGTGGGTGCAACTAAGTTTTATTTTATTTTTTATCTGTATAATTAAATTCTCAATTGAACAGTCTTCGTTTCATTAGGATGGCATACGTAGTTTGGGAGATATTCTGGTTTATGTGACTGACCCGTTATTTTTGGAACCGAGTGTAAATAAAGCAGATGACAATCAATATTTATTTTATTTACTTGCCAGCATGGTCAATGTTATTTAATGTTGTATTTTATAATTATTCCTCTAATTGTATTGATATTTGCACACCATGACATATGGTAAACATGTTAGCACAAATGTACTTAAACAACACCTTGCATGCATTTTATTTTTTTCTTTATAATTGTATGTACACTCATGTTTGAGCAAATAAAGTTATCTGAATCTGAATCTGAATCTGATACCACATCGGTATTAAGTACCATTTATTAATTTCAGTTATGAAATAAGAAATAAACAAAATAAAAAAAGTTATTTAAATCTTACAATTTAAGTTTATGTAGCATTATTAGATATTATATACATATTTAAAGAACAATTATCAAAAATAAGTGCCTTTATAATAAGGGCTCAGTTCCAACCTCAGGAAAATTATTTATTTTATTTTACTGTGATGCTGGCTTACAACTAAGAATACAAAAAAATAGTAGTAATAGTTTAAGTTATAATTTGAATAACTAACATACGCTAGCAAAGTCGATAAAACAACAATCAATCATAGAATCGTATTCATTCATTATTATTCAACAACCGCTTCAGTTGTAACTGTAGTTGTGGTCGCAGGGGTCGTCGAAGGCTGAGTATTCGTAGTCAAATTGGTCGTAGTCGATACAGGCGTTGTTGAAGATGTCGACGTTGTTGATTGCCCGAAGCACGCTGGGTCGATTCCTTTGCAGAATAGGCATATCCACTGTGAAGGAGATTTTAAGTGGTTATTATTATTATTATTTTTTATTCAATGCAACAGCAAACAGTTACATTATAAAGGACTTACAACTAGTTTAACAAAATAGCAATTTGGTTATAATGTGGGTTATATTACAACGCTGTCAACAAGTAGACAAAGAAGTTAAAAAAAAAACGGTCAAGTGCGAGTCGTACTCACACGCACATAGGGTTCCGTAGCAGGAAACAATATTATTAAAATATTTTGAAGGCTCATTCATATGTTGGGTATTGTATTACTTTCAACAGCAAAACCAAATTTGCGTTTCATAGTATGTTAATGAAAAACAAAGTTACTGCTGCAGTTTGATGAAAAAGTCCCTGATCTCAAATAGCCGAGTGCAATTAGACAAAAAATACTCAAAAGGCGGAAGGAAGTTTATAGTGGTCGGATTTTCATGGGACTTTTTTATTGAGTTCCTAGAAGTGGAGAAGAAAGTAAAAAAACAATTTCGCCGCTCGCGACTTTTTTTTTTTTAATTTTCTCTGGAATATTTTTTTTTCGTTTATAAATAACTTCAAATTCCACGAATTCAAATAGAGGCGTAAAGTGTGACCTGCGTGCATCCATTAAACGCCAATTTAGTCTGTTTCTTTGTTAATTATAGTCGACGTAATGCATATTACAAGTATTTTTTGAAAATTTCCTATTTTCTTCAATAATATAAATATCGACTTTTAAGACTTAGATTTCTTTTGAAATTGGTAACTGATAATTGTACACGGATAAGTGGATATAAACATTTTCAAGAAAACAACATTCATGAGTGTAGTGACTAAAAATTCATTTGCAAATAGCAGAAAATCGTCTATGTTAATGAAGGCAATTTTTTTTTGAAATGGTTCTATTAAACTCAATGTGCATTTGAACTCAATAAAAAAAGTCCCATGAAAATCCGAAGACTATAAACTTCGTTCCACCTTATTGTCTAATTGCACTCGACTAAGAGGGGTTGGTTAGAGGGGTGGGGACACACACATTTTACCACTTTGGAAGTGTCTATCTTTCAAACGATTGACTTTGACAAAAAATGGTTTTAAGAACCTCAATGTCATTTTTAAAGATCTATGTATTTTAGTATTTAGTTTCAGATCCATGTTTGGAGAGCCTTCATTTTTTTTTTTTTTGTACAAAAGCCCTGAAGCGGTTTACAGAATACATCTGCCTACCAAGTTTCAACTGTGTAGTCCTAATAGTTTCGGAATAGAGTGGCTGTGACACGACAAGAACAGACGGACATGGCGAATCTATAAGGGTTCCGTTTTTTGCCATTCAGCTAAGGAACCCTAAAAAGGATTAATCGCTAGGAACATTGTTATCAGTACGTGTAGCAATTACTTAATTAAAATTAGATGGCATAATAACGGCTATTAGAAAATTTGTTAGAAGTTTCCTTGTCTGTTTTTCTCGCTTTGGAATGGACATTCCTAATGGAGTGACTAATTATAAGATCTTCTGTTTACCTGTGACAAGCAATAAATAAATGAATTATGAATTGTGATTATGCTTCTAGTTTTGCATTTTCGTTTCAATGATTTTGCTGTTGTTAGACGCCTGTGAAGGGATTTATTTTTTGATAGTCTATTTGAGTGTCCCACTACTGGGCAACGGCGGCCCTTTCGCCCTCCAAACCTTTCTCTCTGTGCAATATCTGGCCATGTTCGCCCCGCAACCGAGATCAGATCGTCACACCACCTTCGCTGCGGTCTATCTCGACGGCTATTTCCTCCGACAGGCATTGAGTGCTCCATTATTCAAGTTGCAGATGTTGAATCGACTTTACACTATCTATTTTTATTTTATGACTGACGTATACTTTGACTATTAAAAAAAAATCGAAATAAATGCTTTGAGTTTGAGATTCAAGGAATTATCGCTAGTGATGTAAGAGCGTCAGGATATTCACACAATCATGTTTTTTGGAAACAGCCTTGGCAGGTCAATAAGTAAATTCATGAGAGTGACGAAATGACCCACGACTTTCGTGTGAAGTAATTCACATTTTATGCAGAGTCACTAATGACATTTTTAAGACCGATCGTAGTAGGTGGATTCATAAAAGCCTTAATAATGGATGTAAAAATACCCTTAAAGAAGCCGAAAGGCACTAACTTGTTCTCCACGTCACGTCATTGCAGTCATTTTGTGTTCTAGACTATACCTGGGAACCTTCTTGCCTTGGAGATATTAGTGGTCAAAGTTGCAACATTTTCACAGGTTATTTTTTTATACAAATTTTAATTGTTATCTTCTATTTAAATACCTCCACGACCCCCTTAAATATTCAATGCATCCATCAGCACAATGTTTTGAGTGCGCCACATTGAGTCCTACCGTAAAACGTGATTTCTCACCCCAAAAAAAAAGTCATTTCCCAACAATAATTTTTGCGTAGAGTTACTTAGTTTTATATACAGAATGCTTGGTTGACGGTTTCTTGAAGGGTTCGATTACACCCTGTATAGGAACCAAAACAAGCATGTTTTTGATTGGAAGAAATAAAAGTACGTAAATGATTATTACACTATCAACTAAAATAAAACTTATATAATGTAATGCTATCTTCAATAAAGGCTTTCATAAGAATTAGTGAGAAGGTGCACAACGTAAGGGAGGAACAGTTAAAGAAAACATATAAAAATGTTTTAAACAAACCTTTTGAACGCGAAGAAAGTTAAACCTATTGCAGACATCGCCAAAACTTGGAGCAGCTGCTCTGGATTCTAGAGAAACAAAAAGTTATTAACAGTTACTGGGTATGCTAAATGTCTCTTTCAATACAATTAATTTAATGATCAAACAACATTCACGAATCACGACATACCTATCATGACTAAGGGTTAAAACTTGGTGCACCTAAAGTACTATAATGTGATCATATTTCGTCCCGTTTAAGTCGAGGAGCTCATAGTTAAATAATAACATCCGAACAGGTCGATCTACAAGGTTAAGCCTGCCGGGATTGGTCTCTGGATGCGTGACCATCCATTACATACTGAGCTTCCTTCGTGCCTCGGAAAGCACGTTAAGCCGTTGGTCCCGGTTGTCATTTGTAGCCCAAAAGCCTGACAACTAGTCTAACCAAAGGGTATGGTATTACCCAGTACAAACTGGGTTGTCGAGGTCAGCATAACCATTCACAAACACTACGATCCGATTTCAATTCGGAAAGACTATGTCGCTCGCTTTCGTAATGCCAAAAAAAGATAGACATACGACTTGTCGAATCGAAATCGAATTGAAGCGTTTGTGAATAGCTATGCAAATAGGCAGTCGCTCCATGAATAATAATGGTACTTAACTGCATCCGGTTAGACCAGAAGCCGGAAAAAGGCTAGGCAGGTGATGTGAGGAATAAACAGGCCTGACTTGCTTATTGACAACAACCGGTCACAAACCCGGACTCCCTGGCAGCTACTGAGAAATTCCTGGTGGAAATCAAATAACGATTTTTCCAATCTGGGAATCGAAATCAGGACATGACCAACATTCGTGCTTATGACCAATAAGGCAGTCAGGTAGATACATCATTTTTTTTTCGTGGCCTGCTCTGTCCCACTGCTGGGCAAAGGCCTCCCTCCACTCCTTCATTTTCACGCAAACCCGCGCGTCCTCCATCCAGTTATGACGGAACCTGTCTGGTTCCTGACTGGGCAGGACATGTCTGCAAACTGTCTGACAAACTGTGGGCCAAAATAGCGAGGTCGCGGCAGGCTACGAAGGAGATGGCGGGACGAACAACACAACAACATTTATAAATAAATTATCATCAAGTATTGTTACCTTCAAATCTAGCATAAGTTCCAGAACTACGACCAGCCGATGACCCTAAAACAAAGACAATAATAAACTTTCATTAAATGATGATCCGCTAAATCCAACAAATTACTGAAGTCATAATAATCCTAATGGATGTTCTTACTATCCTACTTCAGGCCTTTGGATTTAAAGCTAAACAAGCCATTAATCGGTTGGGACCCAAAAGGGTTGAATTACTTTGTCGAAAGGTTCGAATATAACAAAATTTTCTCAAGGTCTCTTTGAAGTGTAGCTATTTAGAGATCTAGGCAATTTAAGCATGATCGACGCAATTTCAATTTGGTTCGGGTGAATATCGAATTTCCAATCAAACAAATTGTCATTTAAGTATAACTAGTTTTTGCCCGCGGGATCTCGCATGAAGGTCCGATATACAAGTTGGAGGTACGAACGGTTAGCACATCATACTGTACCCACATATAAATTTTTAAGAGGTAATTTAAAAAAAAAACAGTGCAATACCTACACAGTCAAATTTATGGAACTGTCTGTACGTCGATGTCCCATCCATCCCGTATACGTATACCATGGTAACATACTACCGGAATAAAAATTAGCTATATCCTAAACTCAGTCATGGCTTAACTGAGGGCTCATCAAAATCTGACCAGTAAGTTGCTTTAGCAATAAGCAACTATAAACAAACTAAGACAGAAACATCGATACTGAATAGTGGAACACGCAACGAAAGAGAAATCAATACATACACAATTAAAATCAACAACAAATAGCAATATCCTCTTTACTAATGAGACGACTTTTCAAACAGGAAATCATAAAAGAGCAAAAGATTGCAGCTAATGAAACAAAAGACCAACCTTCAGTTCCTCCAATGGAAAGGCAATGTGATATTGAATAAAACAGAATTGAGAACAGATAAAATGATGTCGCAAATAAAAATGCCATGACTCAATCTATGACTGTCTACTCGAGTAATGACAAAAAATCTGTGGAGCTGCGCTTTAGGAGCTTATATTGTCTGAAGTCGTTTGCGTTAGAGATGTGTGGATACTCCATGTTTTTTCTTTGTTTCAGGATTTGTGGTTTTCATATTTGTGAGGGTTTCGAACATCTTTGTAGTCTAGTATAATTGCAAGATATAAATTGTAAGTGCAATTATTAAAAGCAAATGAATAGTAAAGAATCTGTTTCAAGCCCTATTATTTTGTAAGTTAAATAGGTAATCTTAGCTAGTAATCGTAAGTTCTTCACAAGTCTCTTAATTTTATTATTTATTCAGAGTCTTGAAGAGGTCTTTAGAATTTTGGTTAAAGGTCGCACTTTAACCAAGATTTATGTCCAGAAACGATCTGCCACAAAATAATCTTGGTTCAGTATCTGTCCCATTCAAATAAATTCTTCGTAGAAAAATAAAACGAAATCCACAGTTAAACAAAGCCAACACATTTTCCGTTATCTATTCAGTTTAACTCCTTAACAGGCGTACCATAACTTTGATGGCTAATTTACCTGGTCCAGGGTAATCAGACCTCTTCTTTCTTTTACTTGGTTAGAGGTGGAGGGTTCTTGATAACCTGGTAGCTGTTCCTTACGATCCAAGGCGACTGAGCCCATTGTACAACAGGTTGTCACGCACTTCAGAGATTACTTGTAATTTTATTTTTATTTTATTAGTCAAAATGCTGGCTGAAACTGGGTCTCGTAAATGGAAATTGTTTTAGTTGTCGTGATGTTTATTTGTTTGTGGCTTTTACTGCTTGAAGTTTAAAGTGATTATATGGACATTGTAAAATACTTCAGTGGGCCCGAGTACCCTGCATGAACAGGCCATATAGATGAGGCCGTGCTTGCGAAACTTTTTTTTTTCTTTATTCGTATCAAGGGTGATAAACACGGTATGAATTATAAAATTCAGTCTTAGATGTAATCTCCTAAATAGCCGGGAAAATTTAGAATGTTAAGTAGGTTCTATTCTATTACATGCGTTTATTCTATTACATAATTATGTTGCAAAAATTAGGAGCGCTCCAATTTTTCTGGAGAATCCATTTTTTTTGGCATTGACATAAAATTGGTTTTTCGTATTTTGTGGAACAACGCTATAATGTAACTTGCGATCTTTTTCTGTGTTCGGGAACTATCGCATCAGTATGCATCGTGTGTTTCTTTTATGCAATGTATTGTCTCCTTATTGAATTTTCTTCGACAAATTGTCAATTGAAAGTGGCTTCATTGTTATACAGAATGTAACAGAAAGGGTATAAAGCGGGCCTGTGGAGGGTGAGCTATGGGCTAGCTCGCCGTCCGTCCGTCTTATGACGACAGGCCGAGTCGACGGCGCGTTCGTGTTCCACGCGCGCCTCAAAGAGAGTCAGCAAACAGGAAGGGGTCCGTAAGGGCCGACGCCTGCCAGGGTTGCGGGACTGTTCGAAAGAGATACCGCGGCCCTGGAACACAAAGGGCAAAGGAAGGAACATGGATGGGTTTTAGTCAGTAGAAGTCTGACACTCCCTCCTGCTCAGCCCAGAGCGGGAGGGGTTATTTGATGATTTCACATCGGTAAAAAAAAAAAAAAAAAAGGGTATAATCATATGGAATACTGTGGTACGGACCATCAAACCGAACAAGTTTCTCTATGGGACCACCATCGAAATCGTAAAAACATAATCAGCTGTCCCATACATTTGAGTCGAGTAGGTATTGAAATTTTGTATAGGACAGCTGATTATTTTTTTACGTTTTCCTAGGTGGTCCCATAGAGAAAGTTGTTCAGTTTGATGGTCCGTACCATAGTATTCCATATGATTATACCTTTTCTGTTACACGCTGTATAATTTGGGCTTTGGTGCAAACAACAGGGTGTTTTCCTTTCTTTGTATTTTACTCAGGACGCTTTTAACGTTACTGCGTGCAATTTTTCTGCATTATTATCACTATATTCATCTAGCCTGCCTTTCTGTACTAGTTGGCCCCGGCTTGCGTAGCAATGCCCTAGTGCCTTGGACGAATTTTATGACGCCCTGTAATTGTTTTCCTCTTTTGATATTTGTTCATATTTTATCTCCTTTATTTATAATTTTCCTATTGTATACGTTTTTAATCATTTCTTTAAAAAAAACCTATATACCTATATATTGTTATTATTATAGATCTATTAATTGTAGTTTGTAAATAGTGTACATACTTTTTTTTTTTCCGGTGGGAAATCATCAAATAACCCCTCCCGCTCTGGGCTCAGCAGGAGGGAGTGTCAGACTTTTACTGACTAAAACCCATCCATGTTCCTTCCTTTGCCCTTTGTGTTCCAGGGCCGCGGTATCTCTTTCGAACAGTCCCGCAACCCTGGCAGGCGTCGGTCCTTACGGACCCCTTCCTGTTTGCTGACTCTCTTTGAGAAACTTAAAGTTTTTTTTTTTTCAATTAAACCCTTTATGGCACTTTTAATAATATACATACTGGATTCAAATAAAAGTACCATAAATGGTTTAATTGAAAAAAAATCTTTAAGTTCAAGATAGGGTTTCAAAGACTAGCTGTGCTTCAAAAATATGTCTCAACTTTGATGTCAGAAGCGTCTAAGTATAAACTTTGGAGTAAAACCGTCTAAGCGGTACGAGTTTATGCGACAAAGCACCAAGATTATTAATGTCGATAAAGAACAGAACACCACTCAGAATAGTGATTCTATAGTTTTACTAACTTTAATTTCTAAAACAACAAACTCTTAACTCCTTAGAAACACAATAAATCAAAGTAACTTCAAGTGAAACTCAAACGGTCCCTTGCATAGGAAAATCGTTTGTGATGCAAATTAAACCCGGTTCACTGAAATAGCCTTATTTTGATTCAATACTTACTCTTTACCCTTCGTGCCATACCTTGAAATGTCAAAGCTTGAGTTAACTGTGACCGGTTGTAGACCCTAAGTAAATTTGATTCGGGTTCGAGGATTGGTACTCGTGAGAACTTCGCTATACAACTTACGATGTGAATTTTAAACGAAACTTCAGAGACGAATTCGATTTTTCACATTGAACTTTTTTAAAACTCTAAACTTTAAATAATCTGATATCACTTAGAAATCTTAGATTATTCATTCCAAAAATTTCTTCTTATTTTTAGTAGTATAGCTGACTGAAGTTTCGGTTTCGGGTAAAGTTTTGGCCAGTTTCGGTTACAAAAACCCGGGTTTGGCCGGTGATTCAACAAAACTCGTTTTTTGGTACAATTTTCTTATGATACCAGATTTTTTTTTTTGACATAGTATAAGATGTCAAAAAATTTAAGCGGTTTATTAATAGGCAATATAAAGTCTTTAATGGAGCTTAATATAGATTTCATTTAGATTGTCATTGATATGACAATTTTTTTTTTGAGAAATTGTTTTGAATTTTTGGCAGATTATCTACTACTACATAAGTTTCATTTTCGGTTGAAATTATGAGAGGTGCCGAGTTTCAGTTACGGTTTCCGTTTCGGATGAAAATCGTGTTTTTGTCGCACACATATTCTTAGTCTTCTATAGTGTCAGTAAGTTTGCTGAGTTCTTTTTCCAGAAAGACAATACATAGAGACAGGCCAGGCCCATTATTTCTTAATAAGTTCAGGACATTGCTGCTTCCAAAGAAGTCCTACAAATCAATATTAGGCTGAAAAGTTTCAGCATAAAATATCATCAATCATAACTAACAAATCACGTCTTTCAGACCACTTTCATGAAAGGTAGGTTTTCTTTTATTCAAACGTACATCAGAAAACGACGGGCTAGTTCTTGTTGGTAAACTGCGGATAAACCTGAAAAAGGAATTCTCTAGTTTTTACGAGTACTTACTTTTCGCTTTTACGAGCTGTAAAGGCTAGGAAGAGAATAGATAAATATCTAAGTTAGGAATACGAATACTTATGTGTCTGCTGTTCAGTGGTTACTAACTATCATTTCCCAAAAAACAATACGTTTTCTTTGACGACCCGAATGGCGCAGCGGTAGTGAGACTGCCTTACGTTCTTAGGATCCCGGGTTCGAATCTCGGTAGGAGCAAATGTTTGTGTGATGAGCATGGACATTTGTTTCCGAGTCATGGATTTTTATATGTATATTAAGTATGTATTGACAAACAAAAAGAATCTATGTAGTATTATCAAGTATCTGGTGTCCACGACACAAGCCTCGTTGCTTAGTGTGGCACCTAAATGGCGCTGTGTGTAATGTCCAGCGATATTTATTTATTATTTATTTAACTTTTACTAACAAAAGGATAGCAACGTATAATTCGATAACATTTTTTTAGAGTGTCACTCAGTTTAATTTTTTCCATTGTGTGGACACTATTCAGGGAGTAAGCAGCTTCTTATTTTGAATCATATTCCACCAGATTTTTTCTCAGGTTATTTCATCGAACTCGTCGTCGCGCTTGCCGTTCGCTACGTGCGTTTTCCACGGTACCGATACATTGCTTAAGAGGAATTAATCTAATTTATTGGATTCCCATAACGTACTTGAAATAATTTTTTGTACCGGTCATCTTAGTATGATATACTGAATTCACCCCATCAGTCTGCGGAGGGCTCTTACATTGTTTAATCATGGTACTGGTATTGTCAATGAAGTGTTTTTCTACACAATGCGGTCCTGTGATTCAGAAGTTAATAGAGTTTTGTGCAAGAGTTTTAAAAGTAAACAAGTTTATATAACCATTAGTAAGTACGGAGTAAATAATATATTAAGTATTTCGTTTTTTCCAGGAAAAGGGTCTAAGTGTAGGTTGAATAGGATTTGCCTATATTTATTTATTATGTTGACTGCCTCGTTGGTCTATTGGGCGCAAGCACGACTGCTGAGCATGAGGTCCTGGGTTCGACTGCCGAGTCGGGAAAAGTGTCATTGGGTTTTTCCATCAGAAATTTGTGCCCGGTTGATGGCAATAGGCTCGCCCCTTATTACATGGGACTTAAACATAACTGGCGAAATGTGGGCTTACTATTAGGTACACCTTTGCCTAACCTTACGGGAATTACACGCGTGATGTTATGTAGTTCCTTAGTGAATGAGAAGCTGCGAGTGGGAAGCATAATGGCGGGCATTTTTTTTTTTGTCGCCGACTCTCAATCTAATTTGAATATGAGAATTTTGATTTGATTTGCTATAGGTTTTTATGAATTTAAAACAATTGACGAAGATTGGGGTGTGATTTTTTAATTACTATTTAATGATTCAAAATAATGTTCTAGTTTAATTTAAATACCGAATTCCATTGAATCCCGGCGCGCGGCGACCCGATGCGAAGGTGGTGTGGGAGCGAGACAAAAGAACACGCCATATTTTCACTTTGTATTTATGTTTATTTTGTTTAGCCTGTGCACATACTTTTATAATTTTTGTAGTGGTTATTATAATACCTATAGTTGTTTTATATTATAATTCAAGACGTGCTGTTTGGTTTATTTTCTTATTTCATGTAATCAAATATGTATGCTGTCTTGGCTTTCGTACGTTTTTTCACGGGTGACCATTGAAAACCAGCGCTGCATCATGCTAAGTGGTAACCTGCTTGTCTTTATTTTTCTGTCCTGTGTATTCATAATATTTGGCGTTGTATGATTAATGTTTATTTACTTTTTGTATACACGTCATGTCCCTGCGACAAATTTATTTTTTATCTTTCTTTTATTTCTTGCATTTGCTTACCATCCCACATAAGTACCAAGCTGTTTTGGTTGACATAATGGGACTTTATTTCAGCTCAACCGAACCTCAAAGTAGTCCTAACCATGCTTAGTGTAGGTAATTTATGTGATAATAATATTAGACCATAAACTTTAACTATAGCACATGGGCTTCTAACGACCGCCTCGGCTGTTGTCCTAATTACCACGCTTGCCAAATAGATAGGCAATTGTATTGTCATGTGAAGTTATTGGGTATTGTAGGTATGTGTAACAACTGTAGTAGATAGGTTATAGTTTGGTCATTGATAATACCGATGAGGATATTAATGACCAAACTATAACCGAGGATGAGGATATCATAATATGCAACTTAAAACCGAAGAAATATGCATGCAAATATGCATCTTAAATGCTCGAAATATGCATGCAAAAAAGTGCCAAAATTAAAGTGTTAAAATTGAAATAAGTACAACAAAATATATTTTTTTAAATCGCGAATTGGCGAGAGAAGTGGAAGGAATGGAACAATACGGGGTAATTAAAACAAAAAAAAAAAACATAAATAAATGTTCCAGTACGTGAAATAAAAAATATATGATACATTATTAATCTCACCGCCCCTTGTTTTATCAAATCTTCGTCTTCTTTGGAAACCAGTCGGTTCACATTCAAATTCACAGCTCAAGAAACATAAGAAATGAGTAGATTCGTCTCAGAATTAAGTTGTAGGTAGTACGTTTTTCTTGTTTAGCTCTCTTAACTTTATATATTTTGTTTTATTTATGTATACAGGATGTAAGGTCAGCCCTCCACAAACCGTTAGGGTGCATTCAGCCCCTTATTTTGAATCATATTCCACTGGAATTGTTCTCAGGCTTGTTTTTGTCAGACTGTTCCTTTATTTAAATGTAAAATTACATTTCCTGTACGCAGCACTTCATTTAAGTAAATAATACAGCTAAAATCAACAATGGATGTTGAAGTACTAACTAAAAAACGAGTTGTGAAATCAGCTGTTCACTTCCTGCCTGGCTACAGAGTTCATCGAACTCGTCGCTGTGCTTGCCGTTCGTTTTGTCATGGTAAGGACACATTGCCTATGAGGAAATGAGACAAATCAAATTTATTGGATTCCCGTAACATTTCTGAAAAAAATTATTGTACCGGACCCCATCAGCTTGTGCAGGGCTGATTCTAATATATTTCTTCTGTTAGTAAGGTATACTGGTAGAAAATGCTCACGGCATTAAGTCCACCTGTGTACAGTTTCTACTTGTGCATAAAGTTAAAACAAATAAATAAGTATCCTATTAAGTATTTTGTGTGTAAATAAATAAATATGTAAACTAATCCACTGCGATCAGACACTGAATATCCTCCTGGCTGCGAGCTCAAAAGATCACGACTCTGTAGAAGCGCACTGTAGGTGTAAACTTGTGCCTTGACACCACTGGCGCGCTAGCGATTCTTTTGTCCGTACCAATGGTCGGATCTGACAATATATAGGTTTATCTAATACTTTTTTATGTTTTTTTTTTTAATTAACGAAGCCGAAATGCTCTTGTTATCCCCATCATAGCAACCATTATATTGTTCTGGACCATACCTAGGGAACCTCCTAGTTACGGAGATATTGGGGTTCAAAGTTCCAACTTTTTTTGCAAGTTTTTTGAAATACTGGTTAATGTTATAACTTTACTTTAAATACCTCCACGACCCTATACTATTCAATGCTCAATGTTTTGAGGGGTAAAATTGAGTCTGTACAGTGAAAACGTAATTTTTCACCCCAAAAAGAAAGTCGTTTCCCAGCAATCATTTTTGCGTAGAGTTACTTATTTTGATGTACAGAATGCTTGGTAGACGGCTTCGGGAAAAGTCCGATTAGACCTTGTATTTCTTCAGCTGTAACTTCCTCATCTTGATTAAAAACATGAATAACCTACCTACCCATAAGTAATATCTTAACATCATTAATTAGAAAGTGGCATTTTGCTCTAATAAGTTAGTTAAGTAAAGTTGTCGCTTACATGCAAACACTTTGATTACGAACACGCTGAAGCGAGAAACGAGTATAACTCTAACACCGCAATCTAACTAAAATGAAGCTAACTTACGTAGATTTATTTAAACGAGATGTTTTCCCGGGAATTCTTGGTCCAGTGGCAAAAATTAAATATATCTACGACTGTACCTACACTTATGTGTGCTCTACCGTAAACAGCGATTTTAGGCCTAAAACTAGCTGTTGCCCACGGCTTCGCTAGCGTTTGGTTGGAAATTATCCCACGGGCACGTTGTAAATATACCCCATGGTACGCGGGGATAATGTAGCTTCCTATAATATTAGTGAAAGAATTTTGAAAATCTGTTCAGTAGATCCAGAGGTTGCCCCCTACAACCTCACAAACTTTACCTCTTTATAATATTATTGTTTATATCGTTTGTCTTCTATCAATTATTTTTGCTTAAAGCAATTTAGTTAGACGTTCAGATTGTCTAGTTGAAGGTTATGTGATGGGTCATTTTACATCCTCTACAGTGGATCTACCAGCAGCAATCAGCAGATCAATCAGCTAAACCAATAAGAAGAGAAGTAGGGTGGGCGTTTTGGCCTCTTGTAAATTTTGACGTCTGATTTGAAAGTGCTGATTATCAGCATTATTTGCATTATACTTTTGACTTTTGATTTCAAACATTTTGTACATCAAACTATGTCACTCTAGGCAAAAAACATTCATAGGAAACGACTTTTTTTGTGTTTAAAAAACACGGTTTACGGTAGGAGTCATTGTAACGCACTCAAAACATTGTGCTGCCTCTTTGATTTAGGTAGTGGTTGAAAAGCGCGACTGCTCAGTAAGAGTTTCTTGGTTCGATTTCCGGGTCGGGCACAGTGTTATTAGGTATTTTACATCATTAATTTCTCAGTAACAGCCACAGAGTCTGGATTTGTGCCCGGTAGATGGCAATAGCATCGCCGCGTTTTATATGGGATTTAAAACATGTCTAGCGATAATGTGGATGTACTATTAGGTACACGTCTGCCTTACTCTCTGGGATTACTGGCCCAGCTGTGTACTGCGCGGCCAGTCGGGCCACCCGGCCAATTACAGGGGCTGCCCAAAAGCCCTCAAGCAGTTCGCCAATAAACTGGCAAAGCGTGCGAACGCTCGTCAGCAGAGGGAAAGTCCCTCAGTGAAGTAGCCTTCCGCGCAACTTCCAGAGCGCCTCAGCCCTCAGAGGATTTCCCCGTGGAACCATCAGCGCGCCTTCCCTGCTCTCAGGAGTTCTCAAACTCCCCAAATGCCAGGCCTCATGGACGGTCGCGTCCTCTGCCCGGCACCCACTCCCGTGGCCGCCCCTGCTGTCCCTGCTCCCACCCAGCACAGGTCGCTTAGCCCTGAGGCCGAGGAGGAAAGCACCTTCGATACAATCGCAAGGTTTCAGATTTTCGTGACCCCCGAGGCTGACCGCATGGCGACTGAGCTTAGGGGATCCAAGGATTTCAGCGAAATCCGCCGTGTCTTCAAGGCCTATCCTAGGATAGAGTCAGCCCTCCGCGCACTTTCTAAATAAGCACAGAGCTTGATAAGAAAGTAGCGTGCACTAAACCCCGCTTCCTCAATGCCAATGGCATCAACGGTCAACGCGATGAGATCACCTCCTTCCTACGTGACCATCAAGTTGGCATTTTCCTCATTCAGGAGACATTCCTAAAACCCAGCCACCGTGATCCGAAAATTGCCAACTTTCGTATGGTTCGCAACGACCGGACACGCTGTCAAAAAGGCGGTACGCTCATATATTATCGCAATCACTGCTCTGTATCCCAATCACCCCCCCCCCCTCTTGTATCACCGCTCGAGGTGTCTATCTGTCGGCTAGGCATGACCGGTCACCAACCGGTCCATATCATCCCCAGCCTACTTCCCCCCTTCTAATACGCCGGACGATAACAGTTTTCTGGTCAAAGACTTTACCACTCTCTTCGGCTTGAGTGACTCCGTTATCACAGCGGTCGACCTCAACGCCGCAAAGCGTTTGACAAAGTCTGGCACAACGGCTTACTATATAAGCTGTACTAACTCGGTCTGCCTGACCGCCTCGTGCTAATCTTGCGAGACTATTTGTCGGACCGCACATTCCGCTATCGCATAGGGAATGCTCTCTCCTCTCCTCATCCCATCAGGGCAGGTGTCCCCCAGGGATCAGTTATCTCCCCTCTTATCTTCACGCTATTCGCCAGCGACATCCCTAAACGAGTTAAGACTCACTCAGTTCTTTTTCGACGACACGGCCATTTATTACACTGGCCATAGACCAGACGCCATCGCCCTCAATCTCCAAAGAGCAGCCAATGCGCTTGGCGCTTGGTTCCGCAAATGAAGAATAGAGGTTAACCTTGACAAGAGTCAGCTGTACTCTACCACAAGATGCGACATCATCTCAACCCCCCATTCCAATCACCATGTTTGGCAAGCCTATCCCTTGGGAGAAGCAAGCCAAGTACCTCGGAGTCATACGCGATGAACACCTGACCTTCGCGTTACATATAAGAGCAGCTCGTAACCGAGCGGCCTTTGGTATGGGTAGACTCCACTACATGTTAACGGATAAGAGCAAGTTGTCACTGAAGTGCAAGTTGCGTCTCTATACCGCAGTCATCAGACCGATTATGACATATGCCTGTGTCGTATTCGCCCATGCCCATCCCCGCCACCTCCATAGGGTGCAGACCTTGCAGAATTCCGATCAGAATGCCGATTCCTCCGTAAGATCACCGGAGCTCCCTTTTATGTCCGCAACGAAAGCGTTCATTTAAACCTCAAATTGCCTACCACCCAGCAATTTATGAAACGTCTTTTAAACGTTTCTTCGACTCAGCTGTCAAGCACAGAAACCCCCTTATCGCATCGGCCGCCCGATACGAGCCATCGCGTATCAGTAGCGTTCGCCGTCCACGGCACGTTCTTCTCACTCCCGATGACCCACCACCCTCCTCCAGGAAAGCAGTAGGGAAAACAGCACACTTAGAAAATACAAACACAGACCGCCGACATTCCGACCCCGCCGCCGCCGTGGTCCGTCGCGACGTCCCGTTTCAAACCCCCCCCCCCGACCCTTGCATGAGCCAGCACGCGATGCTGAGCCAGTAGCAATAAAACAGCCCCTAAATCAGATCCAGCCTGTCCCCTTGCTGCCCACCCCAGCGACGCCCTAAGCCGAGGCTCGTACCCCACAGGGGGTGCCCTTAGCAAGTGGTCGCTTAGCTTATAAGTTCATTTTGCCCCTGGCTGGAGGCCTTAAATTCTAGGCATCCACAGGGTTAGACCGGTTAAGCAGTAGACAGCTTCAGAGGCTGAACTGCGAGATGCCAGCTCCTAAAAAAAAAACTTCTGAAATTGTTGGAACTTTGACCTATATTTCCTCCGAAAAAATCCACACTCAATAACATTTTGACAGCTACAAATACAAACCATGGTCCACAAGTACTCTATAGCTACATAATAACAATGACGTCACGGCAATTAGTCGTTATCACCAACAGACTTGTAATTGAACGAGCGGCAAATTATACGGGCCCTCAAGTTAAGTGGGTTCATGTTCTGTATTGTTTGATGTAGTGGCTCGAGTCCGTCTTGAGGAACCCTGATTCATAAATAGGGGATGTTCGAAGCTATTAATAGGGGGTATTTGAGCATGTCTTGCTTGTTTAATCTCGTTGTGTTTATATAAGGAAACATCAAAATATTTCAGTCGAGAAATATCGAGGAGCTTTTGGCTAAATAATAACAGGCACTCGAGTCGATCTTTAAGTTAAGCCGCACTTGCTTAGGTTGGTGACCACCAAAGAAATTCAATTATTTACGAACGAAAGACAGAATTTCGTAGCACGATGCCTACTTTCACACTATGACTACTTTATTGTACTTTCAAGTAATCGGTAGCACGATGCTAAGATTTTGAAACCACCATACATAAGATCGCACGATGCCTACTTTTTCATTTTTGTCCCAGTTACATCGCAGTTTGCCAACTTCATGAAAAATTTAATCTGACGATAGCATTATGTCTATTTAACAAGACGAAGAAAAACTTAATCTAATACTTGTTACTAATTAGTAACAAGTCACTCTGCCTAGTGTCATTCACCTGCTTGTCAGGTAGCATTCTTGTGTCAAAATCGAAAATTTTCGGGATCAACATTTTTGAATATGAATATATTCCCAATGACCGCCCTATGAATCTTTTAAATCTCTTTGGTGACCACCCATTACATACCGAGTTTCCTCCGTGCCTCGGAAAGTACGTTGAGCCGTTGGTCCCGGCTGTCATTTGTAGATCTTTGACAGTCGTTACAAGTAGCGAGTTGCCCGAAAGTCTGACAACCAGTCTTACTGTGGTATCGTGTATTACCCAGTGCTACCTTGGTTGTGGAGGTCAGATAGGCAGACGATCCATGTAAAATACTGGTTTTCAGTTGTATCTGGTTAGACTGGAAGCTGATCCATAGACGGGAAAAGGCTAGGCAGATGATGATCAAAATATTTCAGCCTGAATTTTTTTCAGCGTTGCACATCTCATAAAAGAAAAAGGCTATGCAGTTTTCTAATCAAACTCATGGCGTTATCTATACTAATATTAAAAAGAGGTAAAATTTGTTTGTATGTTTGTATGTTGGGGGTAATCTCTGGATCTACTGAACTGATTTTGAAAATTCTTTCACTAATAGGAAGCTACATTATACCCGAGTTATAGGCTATATTTACAACGTGCCTGTCGAATAATTTCCGACCAAAACCCGAGCGAGGCCGCGGGCAACAGCTATTTTCAAATAAATCAGAATTCCGATCCACACAACCACGGACTTGTATATTTTTCCCTTTAATTTGTCCGTGGGTCGCAAGTTGTTCCAGTGACCTGAGTCGAGGCCGAGGTCTCGAAAGTAGAAACAGATCGGTTTACGCCGTTAAGAGGTATGGGCACATGGACTGGAGAGACTCCTGAAATCACAGCATGCACCAGGGAGCCTCTTGCTGAACGTCTGACACAAGAGCGGAGTAGGAAGAGGTAAGGGTATTTTCAAATAGACCATAGGGATAGGGCAGGCCACCAGAATGAGAAAGGTGAAAGAAACTCCTTGGACAAAATGCGTTTTAAATAAAAATACCCGATTCATGTTACAATGTTTTAAATAAATTGGGACAAGGCCAGAAAAATGGTGATGTTGTTTTAAATAAATTCCTTGCCTTTGTGAAAAATTACACTTTGGGGTCTGTCGTTTTCATTCACAACTACACTGAAAAAACTGATTGTTAAACAAGTGAGAATTTTACTTGTTTAAGTATTTTATGTTTAATCCTATGAAGAAAATTATAGAACCGATAAACCACACATGATTATTAGCGATAAAGTCAAAATGATTAAAATATTAATCATCACACATTATTTTTGCTACTAATTAACTTGTTTGAGACAGTCAATTTGAAATCGTCCCATATAAATTCAATAAAGTGTCATTATGAGGCCGTATGACATTGTGTATTTAAACAAGTTTTGTTTGTAGGTATAAAGTCGCTTTATAAAATTCATCAAAACATTTATTTATGGCAAGAAATGAGATTATCAAATAAATTATAGCCGTGTTTTTACGAAACATACGACTTTATTGGTCTGACAATGCTGTTGTTAAACATTGGCTGATTTTGTACTTGCCAATAATAATATTTTGTAGAATGGGTGGAAATTCAAACCAGGGAATAAAAGATAAAAAACTGAATATAAATAAGTTAAATCCTTATTTGACTGAAATACTATTTTAATTTTATATTTTTTATTCCTAAATATTTATTAAGATCAAAAGCGGTCGTTTTTAAAACAAATCCTAAGGTGTTCTACCATTTTATGACGGTACATTTTATTACTGAAATGGCAACATTATTTCTGTGATTGATTTGCAACAGGTTCTTTCCGGTTCTTTCCTTTTCCCTCGAAAACATCGGTATGTGCAACAAGCAAGTCGACTCAAATAAGCTTTTTTTCCAAATTTGAAATATTTCACTTGCTTGCATTTTTACAGCGTGCATTAGTACCTACCTACCAAAGAGTACCTTTAAGTATTGCGTGAGTATTCGTGTGTCGTTCGCCGTTTTGCTCTTTGACTGTTGTGTCTGTGCCTACGTTTTCAACTATGGATGAAGTTGAAGACCTATTAAAAGCTTGGGAATTACAGGAACTTATCCCAACGTTCCGGAGTAAGTACTCGCAGCTCATTATTTATTTGCTTTGCTAGCTAGCTAGTGTTCTTGCCATGCCCCATACCATCGCCATGCCAGTGCCGGCCACTGTTATTTGGACTGCCTCTGCCTAGCCTTGTTAAGTAGCTGGCAGGTCACTGCAAAAAGGCAAAGGTGCATTAGTTAGGCGCAAGTTGTAGGTATTTAAGTTAGTAGTAGGTATAGGTAGGTAGTTAAGTACGCTGGTGCCGGGGCGGCGCACTGCGGGCTCCCGCGCATTTACAAGACGGCCCACCGCCCGTACTTTGCGAAAATAAATTTAAAGTCTAGTATTACTTGCAATTGGTTAGATTCACTGTCTTATTAGATAGCACCTACTATCAGAACACTGTCAGTGGGTTGTCTCTCAGCTCAGAGACGCTATCCATTTATTTCAGAAGTTTCTATTTATGTAAATCTGATAGTAATTATATACTGGATAGGTATATATACAATTTTTTTATTTAATTAACTTATATAAATACCCGCCATATTCACAACAGAATGGTGGTGTAGTATCAATCAATTTTTGATTAAATATTATTGTTCCAAAAAATGTAGGTACCTACTTAAAACACACATCTGCTAACATTAAACCCCTTACATATAAAAACTTGTGTTGCTTAGCTACTGATTAAATATCACCTGTCCTTGTAATTTCTATTTCAATGAATAAAGATGGCAAGTGACCTAAGAGCTATTTAAGATATTATATTATTATGTATATGTAACGTCTAATCAATGTTTATAAGGGAGGGGGTTGTGTTACATGCCTAAATACTTAAGAAAAATATAAATGTATTTTTATAATTCAATAGTTAGTTACAAAGTAACAACAATTTTACAAACAAAAATTTACAACAACAATAATTTTATTTTTAGGAACTAATCAACAGGTTGATGTGTGTGTTTTTGGTACCTACCAGCTAACATTTTTTTGGAAAAAGAAAAATACCCACCATTCTGATATCATTAAGTCGGGTGTATCTTAATTTTTAAAGCATAGGTATGAAAAGGTAGTCAATTTTAGGTAAAAAAATTGGTGTATAATTATGATTGAATTTGTTACGGTAGGTACACCCTCCATTCTGACTCTTCTATATTATTCTGTGCCTATACTTACCTAATTATACCTAGGTACTTGAATATTTCATTCTCGATTATACTTATGTATAGTTATTTGGAAGACGCTGGATGCAGGTTGCTTCCAACCGGTATATGACTTATTTCATTACCGTGACCCCGGAACATAAAGGGCTATTGAAGGACACCGTCGATTTTAGTCAGTACCAATCTGACAGTCCCTCCCGCCCTGCCCGGGGTGGGAGGACTCATTTGATGATTTTACCACGCAAAAAAAAAAAGTGGTGATCTAAAGGGGCGGCCTATGTTCAGCAGTGGACGTCCTATGGCTGAGATGATGATGATAAAAATGATAGTTATTTGTGATCTTGAAACAAATTATTTTGGCAAATAGAAACCTATGCCAAAAGTATGTGAGAATAATTATCTATGTTAAAATAACGCAGTCGGGTAAAAAAATAATGTATTTCTTATGGTGGTAAGTTCCTATAAAACTCAAACATGATTATCACTATAAGTTATTTTAAATAACTAAGTATTTATAGGCAGTAAAAACATGAATTTATATAATCATTTTGATCTTGATTAAATTCTCAATTTTATAGACAATTAGGAACCAACCAATAAATTAAGTAACTCCCAAATTCATCTGTAAACATCCATAAGTTAAACATTATAAGTAGTAAATCAAGAATTCAATATTCTCAGAATTCAGTATTCAGGTACTTTTAAATAGGTACCTATTTAAAATAGATTGTTCTTAGTAGGTTCTTTATGTCGTTGCATACATACATACATCTCATGAACATTATCCTTTTGTAGGTAATGTAATTACCATTCAAGCTTTGGCATCACTCAGTCCTGAAGAAATTAAAGAATTGGTCCCTCAAATAGGACCACGTGCATTGTTTATGTGTTGCTGGAAAACCTGGATGTTAGATTTCACAAGTGCTTCTGCTATTAATATATTAGATACATCCAATATTTCACTGAGTGTAAGCATTATACTTGTTTCAGTTATGTTATTAATTTAATTTGTACAGATTAATACATTTTTTTTTTTAATAATTAGGATATTGAATTGATGCCGATTATCCAGTCACAAACAATTGAACCAACATCACAGCAAATACCCAAATTGAACAATAACAAAGATACAGAATAGATATACAGGTATACAGGAACAGATAGTGTATGTATGAGGTCTTTTTAATTTATCTCTAATACATTATTAATCGTATCACTCGAGCAAGGCCTCATCGGTTGCCACCCTTCGATAATTTTAATGAAATTGATGTTTGAGTATTTAAGGGATGAGAAAAAGGGTAGATCCCACAACAGAACTTTTTTAGTAAACCAAGCTAAGTTGTTGTACCTATCTCGAGAAAAACTTGGCTGTCCAGTGGTTTTATTATCACGAGTGATTTTTTTTTTTGCTGGTTTTGATCAAAATATTAAAGGAAAACCTGGAAGCTTCATCATTGTTGCCTAGTGTGGGTGAATGTCTACCAGGGGATACAGCACGTAACTTACTGGCGTCCATTATAGCAAAAGAAATATTAAAAACTAACAAAGATGCCCCAATCCCAAACTTAATTTATAACAGATGGTGTGGAGAGATTAAAAAATGTTTTCCTAAAGAGCGGATAACAACATACTACATACCACCATGTATTACTGCAAGTGGAATCACACATCAAGCTCGAGGTAAATTAATCAGTCAAGTTTTGAACACCCGACGCAAATACCAAAAACTTGGTGTTCTGATTGTGAAAAAGAAAAGACTAAATGAAGAGAGTCCAGCTTCGTCAGGCAGCTCCACACCTACACGTCTACACATAGATAGTGATGATTCTGCCGCTGATGTAGATATTGAAGATGAAATACAATGGCTAAAGAACAGCTCTGATCCATGGTCCATAGTAGAGCAAAAATGGAAAACAACACTGAAGTTCCGGTTGCTACAGTTGAAAAACATGCCCATAGAACAGTATTTAACAGAGTACCCCGCATTGAAGAAACCCCATGGAATAGTTTTGGTAAGTATTCACAAAATCTATTAAAATAAGTCGCCTTCTTTAAGAACATGGTTAAAGCTTCCGTATAAATTGATCTTCATCATCTTTGATATCTTTCTTTCTGTCAGTCATTTGAGGTCATCTACTAGGTATTTCTAATTTATGATATTTTTTTTACAGCTCCATAGTGATTTTGATGCAGCAAACCCAAGACAAGCTAACAATTTACATTTAAATTTTCCAATTATAAAGCCTAAACTGCTGCAACTTATAAAGAACAAAACAATAAAAGAGCCCTTCTATGAGGAACTTGTAAAATTGGCTGATTGTAAGTACCTATACTTACCTTTAATATGATTTTAATTATTATTATTTATTTATTATTATTTTACCATTCAGTATTTGATAGTTATACTCTTTCTATGTATGTATATATATATATATAGTAGCTGGTATCTAGTTAATATTACTACTATAGTAGTAATATTAACTAGATACCAGCCACAAGGGGTTGGAAATTCTATTTTTTTTAATGATTAGTATTTATTACCCATAATTGTGCAATCTGTCCATTTATTGGCATTGGCCGATTTTTGTTATTTTTGCCCAGTATTAAAGAAAATTGCGACCGGATTCTGTGTGGTTTGTTTTGTTTTAAAAACATTAACATTATTTTTTTTTGTTCCAGCCCCAGTTGAAGAAACCACAAACATTGCAGCATTTATGGCTTTAACACATCTGATCACGACAAACGTCCTTAGCCATTCAAACAAAAAGAAAAAACCGAAAAGCAGAAAAAGTGGAAACCTACAAAAGTAGAAGCACGTGATAGCTTCATTTCGCATGTAAGGGACGACAGCTACTTAAGATTAACCATCGACAAAAGGCACTCAAGTTGTTTAGAGAGAGGTTTGACTTCACAGCCATATATTGTTTTGGTGGGCCTTACATTGTCAGATATAAAATCCTACTTTGTGGTTTTAAATACTGATGTATTTTACAGTAGGAACAACATTTTGTCAGCTGTAGATTCATGCTTTAAAGCTATTTGGGCCCTCAACGTCAACTAAAGTATAATGTGAATCTATCACTAATTGACTAAGTTGTCACTTGTGGACACTATGCTTCCATACTGTCTAACTATTATAATATTGTTTGTCGAGCTAGTGAGTGTTATTATTTTGAAAATGAATGTGTTTGGGAATAAATTTTTCTAAAATATGTACTGCTCTATTTTTTCATTTTACAGATGGGTACTTACCTAATGTTTAATCCAATGTATTTTTAATAGGGTTGGTAATTGGTTATGGTATTAACTTTGATACTAAAATTGATTGTAACGAAAAACTAATAATACCTTGCATTTTATGTGAAGCCTATTGTAAGTAATTTTAAATTACTGTTGATATAGGGTTGGCATTGTAGGTAAAACAAAAACTAAAAAATAACAATACCTTGCATTTTGTATTACCTAAGCCTTTTGTGAATAATTTATTAAGTTGCAGTATTAGGGTGATACTACCCTTAAAAAAATAGTAATTTATTAAGGGTAGTATCACCCTAATACAAATAAATTATCATATATGCAACTTAATAAATTATTCACAAAAGGCTTAGGTAATACAAAATGCAAGGTTTTATTAATTTTTAGTTTTTCGTTTACCTACAATGCCAACCCTATATCAACAAAGTTAATAATTAAAACAAATATCGCATACATTGGACTAAACATTCAATTTGATTGATCCCAATAACCTACCTTTATGAGAAATACTAAGAAATTTTATAAGATTAACTAGACAAGATATTAAAATCAAACATGGTTCATAGTAACCTTCATAAATAACCATGATTAACTTCATAAACTGAAAGAAGTAAATTTAAATAGGGTCTTGATAAGATTTCATAGACACATGATTAGCGTAACAAAACCTACCTTTATGAGAAATACTAAGAAATTTTATAAGATTAACTAGACAAGATATTAAAATCAAACATGGTTCATAGTAACTTTCATAAATAACCATGATTAACTTCATAAACTGAAAGAAGTAAATTTAAATAGGGTCTTGATAAGATTTCATAAAGACACATGATTAGCGTAACAAAGTGATTTGTTTCGGCACAATACTTTTAGTAATTAATCTAATAAAGGTCCTTATTAATTCTATCATAATCCTTGTTGATTATCATCAACAACATGATTAAAAGTACTAAATGTTTTGTTAGAATGAAATAACTTCACTGATCATTACGAATATGGACTTATTTAATTTCACTATGATATTTGTATAAATCAGTGATAAAGTTAGCTTTATTGCTAGCAAACAAGTAGCTTTATGTTCCCCTATATGAACATTTTACTTGATAACGGTAAACAAAAAAATTATGGCAGCGATAATATTTTTTTTTCAGTGTAAGGACCTGCCTCTGCTTCGCACGAGTACCGTTATATTAATAAAACATAATTTATCATAAAAAGGGTAAAACAAAAACATTTCTGTGAAAAAAGAACGACTTCCAAAAAGACAATAAAAAAATAAATAAAAATAAAATAAAATGTCTAAAATAACTTTACTTTCAGAAGTCTGTGGCAATAATTCAATAAAACAAACAAAGTCACCGACTTCCGAAAGTAAAGTTATTTTAGACATTTTTATTGTCTTTTTGGAAGTCGTTTTTTTTTCGTAGAAATGTTTATATTTTACCCTTTTTATGATAAATGATGTTTATTTTGCAAATAGGTTTTTACAAACACACGTCACGTTACACGTCTCTTCTTTTTTTTAAACTAGATGAGGCCGGTGTTTCGTACCTGACTACTCTGAGAAGAAACAGCCGAAACAAACTCAGAGGTCATACATCTTTAGTTGTATTATACCACACAAATTCTTCTCAGGAAACTTTTTACATTCAAATTGTAAACTAGCTGTTATTAAGGAACCGTCATGTCATCTACATTGCCCAAGAAGAAAAAAAATACATATTCAAGCAAAAAAAAAACCAAATTACAGAACTGATTTTGAGGAAATTTCTATGGGACCAATCGAGAAGTAAATCCTTTCATATGAAAATTGAGAACCTCCTCCTATTTGAAGAAAGTCGGTTAAAAACTTATAGATTCTGAAAATTGCAAACAAGTTTTTTCCATTCACCCAATTTACCCATTTATTTTTCTTGAGACCATTAACAGGATTATTACAGACATTAAAAGAAAATAACCAATTTTTAAAGCCGTTCCCAAGTAATGCGCTTACCAAAGAACAGGTTTAGTAACAGTACTTACGGGACGCAAAAACTTCTGGAACATATTTAAAAGAGTCCAAAAATACTTTAATACCCATTTTGTTAATGGGTATAAAAGTATTTCACTAAGAAGAAAGTTCTACAGGTACCATTAATTACGAAATCGCTTAATTACGTCTGTTTGAGTATTTCCCTTGCTTCGCTTGTTCAGGTTTGCGGTAACCCTCAAAGCGATCCTCGTATCTTAGGGTTGAACGGGTTAAAACTAACTTTGGAAGGGTTAGTCTAATCTCGCATCGGTATAACATTTTGAGTATGAAAGTTTGTACAGTGGTTGATAGTTATAAATAACATAACGTCACGCCTGTAGTCCCCGAAGAGTTAGGCAGAGGTGTACCTAATAGTGCACCCACATTTCGCCGGTTATGTATAAGTCCCATGTAATAGGGGGCGAGCCTATTGCCGTCAACCGGGTGCAAATCTAGACTCCGTGGCTGCTACTGAAAAAAAATCCTGATGGAAAAATCCAATGACACTTTGCCCGACCCGGGAATCTAACCCAAGACTTCATGCTGAGCAGTCGTGTTTGCGACCATCCGAAAAACGAGGCCAACTACCAAGTCATAGGTCTCAAGTTCGAACCCAAGACACGCACCTCTGATTTTTCGGATTCATGTGCGCGTTGTACGAGTTATAATTATAACTTGCTTCGGTGAAGGAAAACATCGTGGGGAAACCAGCATGCCTGAGAGATATTTCTTAACGGCATGTAAAGCCAAGTCGGGCAAATTGCGAGTAGGATTTGCGCACCGAGGGTTCCGAATAAACTTGTACGTATTTTGTTATTAAACTACATATTTACGGTTTTCAGATGTTTTCCTTTACATGTGCTGTAACACATTTCTTCTTGCTAAAATTCATGATTCTAGGTCAACGGAGAATACCCTATAAGTTAGATTTTCTTGTCAAATCGCGAAATATACGACTAAAATGGTCTTAACTTTTGATCGCGTTGACTTACAAGTTTAATTGTTCACTGGTCCAAGGGGTAGCAGACGTGAGTATAAATTTGATATTAATTTCAGCTTGATACCTCCATGCGTTCCTGAGAAAATTTGTCCTGACAGACGGACAACGTGAATCGAACGGGTTCCGTTTTTGCCGACTGCAAAAAACTAACTTAACCCCGCGAACTTAATAATAGTAACTTCTTAGAAATCGTACCAATAATAAAAAACGGCAATTTAAAAAAATTAAAAAACCCGACTGCGTAAAAAATAAAAATAAAATAAAAAGCATAGAACATAGCGACTTAACAGTCGGGACCCACTAACATATATAGACCGGCTTAAATCGTCCCAATAATGGGTCCCGACTGTTAAGTCGCTATGTTCTAATGCTTTTTATTTTATTTTTATTTTTTACGCAGTCGGGTTTTTTAAATTACCGTTGTTTTTTTTTTTTGATATACCCAGTGTCACTCTCACAGTAAATACGAATTCAACGACACCTCTCAAGCTAAAATCCATCGAGCCGTTCAGGCCTCAGAGCGTGCCAAACAATTATACATACATACATACATTCTCTCGAAAAACAAAACTTCCTTCCCTCCTCCTCCTTCTGGCGCAGTCGGGTAAAAACAGTTCAGCTTTATTGAAATTATAATTTCTGTTCTCGGCTGTTAACATTAACACGTGCGGCCTGTGGGTCAGCTTTACTCAGCGGGCATACAGCGACCTGCGCGTTCAATACAATAATGCACTGAGAGTGCTGCTGCGGCTGCCGTGGCGTAGTAGTGCGTCGGGGATGTTTGCAGAAAATAATATTGATGGTTTTGCCGCCATTATTAGAAATAGATGTGCATCCCTGATGACTCGTGTTCGCGGCAGCACCAACAGTATTCTCAGTGTATTCGCAGATCGGTGGGATTCCCCGATGGTGCGGAGGTGGATGCGGCTCCATGCTGTATTGTGATTGTGCATTTTAATCTGTGTCTGTAACCTACTATCACTAGAACTTAAGTAAAATTGTTACTAACCCTATGGACTCCGGTCTGAAATAAAAACTTTCTATTCTATTCTATTCTATTCTATTAAACCCAACTCGTACAAAAAAAACTTCTGTCGTCCTCTAAAAATAAGTATTTAAACTTCCTCATGAAACGGTCCTTCATTTTCAGTAGAAAAAGCATAGTTCCAAATGAAGTTGAAACGACGTAAATTTACTTTGAATTACCATTTTATAATGAGCCTTTCCCCATCACGGGCTGAATTAGGGAAATTAATTGAAATAGGTAGGAGGTACTTTTTTGTAAAATTCAGAAGAAAATGTTCGGTTATTTTCAGGTCCGGTTTTTTTTTGTTTTAGAGGGTAAAGGACATAATTATTATTTTAATTAACATTATCAGCACCTATTCACGATTCCTTAGTAGTTTTCTGACACCTGTCCAGTCAGTTCACAGTTACTTTGTTTATATGCGATAGCAAGCCAACATTAGCCTTATTGTAGTTATTATTACTACAATCATTGTGATGTTTAACAGACGTATTAGTGGCAGCAATCGTTTTGTAACGAGAATTAAGACCGCTGTAATACAAAATCAACGTTAATATAACTTTTATAGGACTTAAAGTTTCGAACTGTTTTGGACCTGTCAATTTTCAAGCATTACCTTATCATTAGTTAATAATTAATTATAATAGGCGTCCTAACTTCAGTTTAGCCTAGTAGTTGCTGCAATATTTTCTAATCGCTAATTTAAGTAAATGCTTATAGTTTCTGTATTTTGTTTAAATGTTCTCTATGGGAGCAGGTCGTGACTAAATAAAAACAGCCGCTCGGGTCGATCGAAGTTGGTTAAGCAGAGCTTGCCTAGGTTGGTCCATGGATGAGTGAGCACCAATTACTTACCAAGTTTCCTCTGTGAAACACGTTAAGCCGTTAGTCCCGGTTGTCATTTGTAGATCTTCGACAGTCGTTACAGGTAGTTAGTGGCCCGAAAGTCTAAACACCAGTCTTACTAAGGAGTATCGTATTACCTAGTACTAACTGGTTTGTGGAGGTCAGATAGGCAGCCGCTCCAGGTAAAATATTGGCACTCAGCTGCGTCCGGTTAGACTGGAAGCCGACCCCAACACAGTTAGGAAAAGGCTAGGCAGATGATCACATTAAGGGTCGGAGCAGACCAAATGCTTGAGTGGCTGTTTGAAACTCTGTCGAAGATGTTATACCAGCTGCTTGATCATATCCAACCAGTCTCTGCAGTTCTCGGCCGAAGGTTGTATCCCGCAGGGGACATTCTGGTGTGAAGCAGCGTGCGCGCGGCCTTTTGTCTACTCCGGAGTATCTTTACACTTACCAACTAAAAGATTTTAAACATCACTCTTAGCATCTCCTTTTCGTTTAACCTTTAATGTGTCATTTGCGGTGCAAGCTAATAAAAAATATTCTATTTTTCCGACTTGCTGAAAACCGTAAGCCGTCAGAGCGTCAAGGCGTCAGATCACAATAATACATAACAGCAGAAAAGCTTTCCGTCCCGGGACGCCCGGCAGATGTGAAACATTTATGGTAATCTTAGAATTTATAATTAAAAAAAAAAACCTGTAACGAAATATGGAGTAAAATAAAGAAAAAATTGTTACATAAATAAAATCTATTTATTTTTCTTATTATTTAAATTGTTATTATAATAAAAGAGACGTTATTTTGACTTTTATTTACTCACAACAATAGTTAGAAATGTGGATTTTACGTACCTTAAACCAAGGCATCACGCCCTGACAGTGTCATGCCATCTTCCTTCACGGCATAGGAGTCAGTTTTACTGCCTCGGCTCGAATATAGATGTTTTACATAAAAAAAAATATTAAAGAGCAAGCAACGAGTCACCGTGACTCGTTGCTTGCTCTGTGTTGGCAAAATCAAATGACGCGAGCGTGTGCCTCTTGACACTGTCACACTGTCGCTCTTTTGTTTTTGAATTTGGAAAGGACCGCGCCGGGGCCACGCGATTGAACAAATTGAACGCGACGACCGCGTGTTCATCCGATGATCACTTGGTTTAGAACACGGCCTGAATCATATCCATACGTTGTACGCTGTTTCAGCTTCCCATGTTTTTTTAAATCTATTTTGGTCGACAACTAAAGTTCAAAGAAAATAATCTGATCTACGTATTCTTGCGTACCTACCCAACTAGAAGCTTTCCGATTAACACAAGAAAATTGCCCACAAATGTTTGCTGATTAAATACAGTGTCCGTATAAATCCAGTTTCACCCACGCGTATGTAAACATTCCTGCATTCATTCCGCTGTCGTTTGATAAGAGCATCAGCAGCGACGATTCAATATGTGCTTCAATCATTAGGGATCGACTGATTACGTATGGCGACAGAAATTGGTTTGTGTAATCTATTTAGAGTAGAGGTGATTAAAAATACTGAATTTGTGAGATGGATTCGATTCTCAGGCCAGGCAAGGTTTCATTGGGTTTTTACATCAGGAATTTCTCAGTACGTTCAGAGTCTGGATTTGTGCCCGGTTGATGGCAAAAGGCTCGCCCCCCCATTACATGGGATTTAAAAAATACGTTACGACTATTAGGTACGCGGGGATATCGAAAAGATTCGAGCTTGGGTGGGCTGCAATTAGCAAATTGGACGTCATTCTGAAATCAGCCAAAATTCCACAGTGCCTGAAGACCCGTCTCTACAATCAGTGTGTACGTACGGTGCTGAGACGTGGACGCTCACACAGGTGGCTGTGTACAGACTCAGAGTAGCACAGAGAACCATGGAGCCTTCCATGCTCGGCATAAACTACTAGACCAAGTTCCAAACGTTGAAATTCGGAGACGTACGAAAGTCTTTGATATTGGAAATCGCTTTATGGATATCAAATGGAGTTGGACAGGACACCTAACAAAGCGCGGTGATGGCAGATGAAGTAAAGCTGTGACCGAGTGGCGTCCAAGGACTGGAAAGAGAAGCGTTGGCCCTCAGGCGGTGAAATAGCCAGATGACATTGTTGCCATCCCGGGAATATTCTGGATGAGGCTGGTACAAGAACGTGGAGCTTGGCACATGAACGTGGAGCTTGGTACAAGCAAAGAGAGGCCTATACCCAGCAGTGGGTTAAGTCAGGCTGTTGATGATCGGGCGTCGGGGGCTACGTGGTGGCCCCCAGCCACCGTAGGCGCGGGCCTGTGGACGGTGAGCTATGGGCTAGCTCGCCGTCCGTCCGTCTTATGACGACAGGCCGTGTCGACGGCGCGTTCGTGTTCCACGCGCGCCTCAAAGAGATGTCAGCAAACGGGAAGGGGTCCGAAAGGACCGATGCCTGCCAGGGCTGCGGGACTGTTCGAAAGAGATACCGCGGCCCTGGAACACAAAGGGTAAAAGAAGGAACAGGGATGGGTTGTAGTCAGTAAAAGTCTGACACTCCCTCCTGCTCGGAGGCTCCCGCTCCCTGCTTCCCATCCGAAAAAAAGCTGTGGATGATGATGATGAATCCTTCGGAGATTAAACACGCATTATTTTATGTTATTTTTTAACATACTAGGCTTTATTAACTTAACAAACCACTGACGCAATATAAAATATAAATATCCCAACTTAAATACCAAACATAAAATTAAAATATAGCTTCGGAAACTGTCTCCACGTCGCTACTGCCGAATGGCAATGTGCCCAAAACACTGGCGTCATTGCCACCTTGTATGGCAATGCTTAGGCTTAGTTAAAAGTCAGCCCTTAGGTCACGAGAAGTCTCAACAAACTGTTTCGAGATTTCTTTAAAAGTTTTCTAGTTATATTACATCTTCTCTTTATCGTGTGGTTAGTGCCTAACCTGGTGTTAGAGGTTTTATGCCACCCATGGGCCTCTGACTTGGCTTTACATACCGTCAAGAAATATCTCTCCGGCATGCTAGTTTCCTCACGATGTTTTCCTTCACAGAAGCAATTGATAATGATACGCACATGAAACTCAAAGGTGATTCTCACACGACACCGGTCGTCCGCGCTGTCGGGCGGAGGGGTTGAAGCGGAGCGCTCGACAACCTCTAAACGGAACTCTGATTTAGTTTATCTCACCGTGTGATGAGCCCGCGCTTCGTTTGTGGTTGAAAATATCTGGCAGCCCAAAAAACTTGTAACTCAAAGCACTCATATGAGCAAGGGCGGTTTCAGATTAGTATACTTTCGGCGCTTATAAGCCCGTTTTTGAAAGCGCGTGTAGGCGCGCCTTTTACACGCGCAACTCGTAAGAGCGTTGACGCGCTCATAAGCCCGTATAAAGCGCGAGCCGCGAGAGACGCCTCCCCCGCGCGCCCACTCAGCGAAAACGCTGTAATAAGCGCGCGTACGTGGTTCGGTTTTTGAAGCGGGAAATGTGGCGCGCGTGTATATGACGATTCAAATTTATAAGCGCAAAAAAATACGCTAGTCTGAAACTGCTCTAATAGAAATACTATTTGAGTAAATATTGAGTTTGAGTAGGTAGTGTGCACCTATATGTGTACATATATAGGTACACACTACAGGCCTATACTATTGCACTCAAATGGTCCACGATATCTGTGCGTGCTATCGACAAGATTGCCCCGCTTAACACTTCGATGAATCGGCACGCAACCAATATAAGAAGAGCCTACCATGCATGTAGATATTGATTTATTACATGTCATAGTTATTACAAGTACGTTATAGCAATAAACCTTGTCAAAACTATTGATAGATATAATATAGAACGTAACATAACGCCTGTAATCTTCGAAGGGTTAAGCAGAGGTGTAACTAATAGTAAACTCCCATTTCACCAGTTATATGTAAGTCCCATTTTAATAGGGGGCGAGCCTATTGCTATCAACTGGGCACAAATCTAGACTCCGTGGCTGCTACTGAGAAATCTCTGATGAAAAAACCCAATTGCAACAAAACCTATTTCCCCGACCGGGGAATCGAACCCAGTACCGCATGCTCAGTAGTCGCGCATGCGACCAGTCGACCAACGAGGCAGCCATATCAGTTATGTCAGACAGATGCCTTATACTTTATTTTACATCGCATCTGTCCGCGATCTTGCGCTTGAAGTTTTTTGTTTTAAGATAAGAAGTAAGCAATAGCGTTGCTATCTATTAAAGAATGTTTTTTTTTTAAACGGAAGCGCAGTTTCGAAGTTTATTTCCTCCATCCAAACTTACAATCTTTATTTTTTGGAATTGATGGTTGCATTTTTTTTAAATTATCCTATTTTATTTTCTGTCCCATTCCAACTCTCATCCTTTTTCCAAAATAAAAGTAGCCTAAGTTACTCCTTATAACATCAGCTGTCTGCCAGTGCAAGTCCCGCCAAAATCGGTCCAACCGTTTCAGAGATTAGCCGGAACAAACAGACAGACAGTCAGACAAAGAGACAGACAAAAAAAAGTTTAGTAGTTTCGCACAATTATGCTTTTATTATTTGTATAGATGTAAACGTAGATGATTGGTTACGTTAAGCTATCTTATCATCCTGTCAGGGTTGCGGGACTGTTCGAAAGAGATACCACGGCCCTGGAATAAAGGGCAAAGAAAGGAACATGGATGGGTTTTAGTTAGTAAAAGTCTGACACTCCCTCCTGCTCAGCCCAGAGCGGGTGGGGTTATTTGATGACTCCCATCCCAAAAAAAAAAAGCCTGTCTTATCATATTATGTAGGTTTTGGCCTCTCTTGCCAAACAGTCAGGAACGAGTCCAAATCGTCACTAGAAAATAAGCTTTGTTAGGTACTCTTCTATGACTATGCTTGTGTATTTTTATGGGCTAGCTAAAAGGGCAGTTAACACCTATGTCTGCATCTGCAACCCGTATCTATACTAATATTATAAAGCTGAAGAGTTTATTTGTTTGGTTGAACGCGCTAATCTCAGGAACTTCTGGTTCGAATTAAAAAAAATATTTTAGTGTTGGATAGCCCATTTATCGAGGAAGGCTATAGGCTATATAACATAACGCTATGACCAAAAGGACCGGAGCATCAATGAAAAATGTCTCTCTCTTATGTGACACAGACGGAAGTTGCGCGGGTCAGCTAGTTAGCAATATTGTAAAACTATTGTGTTTCAAATTGGTCTACAATAAAGTATATTTTTTTTATTCTATTCTGCAGAATTGTATGTGTTGCAGCGTTCATAAATTCTCGAAACAGTACTAAATTACATAAAGCGCTTACACAACTGGCAACTGTACTGAAAACATTAATGGCAAGACAAATTCTGGAAGATTTAACAACTAGAACAAAGATTACTGGGAGTTTTAAGTCAACTTGCACAATTAAACTAGCTGGAAGGATTCAGTGCTTTAAAGTTTAAACTATGTCGAAGACACGTAGCCTGTTTTCTTTTCGCTGGAAGAAATGTTACGTTTAGTTTTTCTTTTATTTCTACAAGACGTGAAAAGCGTTTTAAAAATAAATAAAATTTGTTTATTTCAGACTTTGTTAGTAACAAATTAATTATCTTAAGACTAAGTAGTAGCAATTTATGTAGGTAGTCCTTATGAATACGAATTTAAATTTTATTGCGAAATAGATTACTAAAGATCAGCAAGGTGATTCTGTAGCACACTCACAATCCCAAAGCAATTTATTTTGATTTTTCTATCTTTTTCGTGTGGTTAGTGCCCAACATGGTGTCAGAGTTTTTATGCCCCCTGTGGGCCTCTGACTTGACGTTAAATGCCGTCGAGAACTATCTCTCAGGCATGCTGGTTTCCTCACGATGTTTTCCTTCAACGAAGCAAGTGATAACTACAATACGCACACGTTTCTGATAAATCTGAGGTTATTTTGAACAGCAACAAAATATATTCATTGCATTATTTATGTTGTTGATCTGAAAAAATTTCAAACTTTTGAATCCTTTATATACCTTCGGATCGTGATAAATGGTGAATGGTAGAGGTAGAATGGTGTGTTTACGCAATTCGGATCCAACAACGGATAAGGTTACAAAATTAAGAGGGCATTGTATATTTTAAAGATGCAACTTATAAGCTAGAAGATCTATTATTTATTCTGTGGCTTTGTTTGGGTTTAGGAAGGTACCTTTTACGCACAGAATAACAATTTATGATGAAATGATTGGTTACATTATGTATGTTACATTATTATAAGACAATGACATTTTTTTTAATCAAAATTTTTTTAGTATTTTACAAATGACTTTTACTTTCTATCATGAGTGTACACATTTTAAAAATGACGATTTGCTAAATAGACGTTCTGCTATACAGACCATCTGATAGTTGGACGTTTTGCTACATGGAGATTTTGATAATTAGACTTATTGCTCATTAGACGTTTCGCGCTATTGGACATTTTGCTACTTAGACCTTTTGATCAGGAGGGGTATTAGGTATGTATGTGAAAGTTTGTGAGGATGTATGGATATTCACGCAAAAACTACCGATTTGGATCATAATGGGTGTAAAAAGTTTTACTACACAGTTCTACGGTAGAACGAATGGGATGTTTTTCCCACTTATCTACGATCCTTAACGAAGCCGAAAGACACTTGTTTTCTCCGTCATTGCGATTTTTTTTTGTATATACCTGGGAATCTTCTAGTCACGGAGATATTGGGGACCAAAGTTCCCACATTTTCACAAGTTTTTTATTTTTCAAGTTTTTATATTATAACTTTACCTTAAATACCTTCATGCCCCCCGTACTATTCAATGTACCCACCAGCGTAATGTTTTCTGTGTATTTTATTGTGTCCTACCTACTGTAAAACGTGATTTTTAACCCCAAAAAGAAAATCGTTTTTCAGCAAAAAAATTTGCGCAGAGCTAGATAGTTTGATGAACATAATGCTTCGTTGACAACCTCCTGAAGGCTCCGTTTACACCTTGTATAGTCTATAACTTGGATTAACACGTAGGATACTTTTTATCCCGATAGTACGATACCGTGGGATAATTACCACGTAGGTGAAGCCGCGGACATGAGCATAAGGTTTTCAAACAAAGCTACGTTTTACATGGCAACAAGCAAGGACAGAACTTTTATCCATTACTGTAAGTGCAAGCGTGGAATTTGAAATTAAATTATATGGTTACAACTTTTCTAATATTTCATTTTAATAAGCTTTTTACATTACAAACCATCCATCTATTCTGCCCAGAAAGATTCAAAACCTTGAGAGATTCTCTTCAACCTGTTTAAATCACTTTTTTACTCACCGCGGTATACCTCGTAACTGAATACTCGTAATTATATCTAACACTTACTAATCATAATCACGATGATAACATACATATTTGATTTACTTTTTTCTTTATTTCTCTTTAACTTCTACTAGGAAACTCGAATTCACGGAATTGAAGTTCTCTAATAGTGCTTAATGGTGTTTTGGGCATGAATTAAACTAACATGCGCCTCTGCGAAAAAAAAATAACAAAAAATACATAAAATCCTTACATCATTAGCACGCAACGTTGATTCTTGCTCATTCCAAACGAGCAGGCGTTAGCTCGAACAACTACTTTGTTTAGAAACATTTTACAATATAATATTTTTTTGTTATTTTGTTTGCACTTCATGTCCTTGCGACAAATAAATATTAAACTATATCTTTTTATGAAATTGTGTTGAAAAAACAAGATGGTGGATTTCGTTCAGATATAAATTAACCACGCGCCAAAAGGTGTACAAGTATACATAAACACTGTTTTAAACTTTCACGGCACGGCAACTAAACTACTCACGTACTGTCACGGAATAATGGACTATCATGGAAGATATCCTGTAAGTGACAGTATAAGCTAAAGTATACATAAGTTTTGATGTGTGATTTTCCTTTAACTTCTTCTTGCTAAATTGCTATAACCATACGTAATGAAACCTTCACCATAGCCACATAGATATAACATATCGGTGTCATCGTACTAATCTGTACGTGGCAGTCACAACGAATGGTTTAGGCTGCTTTCAGATGACATATCGCGTCGGCTTACTCAGAATTTTGAGGTAGATCAATTAGTGTGCTCGTGTTGTGGAAAGCTTTATGTACAGTATACCGCTTAAAGAGGAAACGTACTAACATTTAAATTAGATGATCTACATGCACGTTGGCACACGAGTAAGGAACTTTTGATTAGATATTAGTAAGTAATTTTGCTCGGATCGACGACCCTACAAAGGTTACTGGGACAGACTGGATACGGAATGTGGATTTGATTTTACTATATAGGGTGTAATTAGTGACCGCTACTTAAACACGTGATTGTACTCATGATAACAAACAACCTTCCCAAAGAAAATTTGTTTTTTACTCGTTCAATTTTGTCCCAATAACACAACAGCTGTATGAATTTCGCTGTTAGCCGCATGACGCCGTTCTGTCTCCCACTGTACTCCTGCCGAACGGCATCACGCGGCTAACAGCTGATACTTAGGTCACAGGGGCGCGCGCGCGAATTTCATACGGTTGTGTGTTATTGGGTTATAAGTGAACGAGTAGGCATAAAAAAAAACTTTCTTTGCGAAAGTTGTTTGTTCTCATGAGTATAATCACGTGTATAAGTATCGGTCACTAATTACCAGCCACCTTTTTTTTTTCGGAGCAGGGTTCCTGTCAGACTTTTACTGACTAAAACACATCCATGTTCCTTTTTTTGCCCTTTGTGTTCCAGGGCCGCGGTATCTCTTTCGAACAGTCCCGCAACCCTGGCAGGCATCGGTCTTTTCGGACCCCTTCCTGTTTGCCGACATCTCTTTGAGGCGCGCGTGGAACACGAACGCGCCGTCGACACGGCCTGTCGTCATAAGACGGACGGACGGCGAGCTAGGCCATCGCTCACTGTTCACAAGCCCGCGCCTACGGTGGCCAGGGGCCACCACGTGGCCCCCGACGCCCGGTGCGTCTCCCGCGGCGGCTGGGACGTGAGGTTCTCTCCCTCTCACGTTCCGCCACCTCCTTCGCTAGCATGACTGCTTCGCAGAAGGAGGTGAAGGCGTCCCATTCCGTCTCGCTCCGGACTATGGATTGAACCAAGGCCGGACGCGAGAGGTCGCCGCCGCTGATCGCCGCTACGAGGACACGGCGGTGCTCTGCCCACGCGGGGCAGATCTCTACCGTGTGCTCCACCGTATCCTCCGGTCGATCCTCACAATGGACCTGGGCACCTGGGCGTTTCCTCCCGCCCGATTCGTTGCAGGAACCTCCCGAAACAACCGTGTCCGGTGAGGACCTGCGTCAGGCGGAACGTGAGGGCGCCGTGGCGCCTCTCTAGCCACTCCTCAAAGACTTATCGCTACTATTGTGGCGTGCCCTGCACGGGGTTGCGACAGTCGCTCTCTCCATATCGTCATGAGATCACGCCGGAGGTCTGTCCGCTGAGCGACGATTTGCCGCGGCAGCGGAGTTACCGCCCGGCGTAGTGCCTCCACGCGCCTCACTCATGCAGGCGCGCGAGGATCATCGCTTCCAGATCCCATGGCGGCAATCCGGCAAGGAGGCTCGCCGCGTCGCCGGAGATCCCCGGGCCAGCCTTACGGCTACCACCTTTTGGGGCACGTTAAGGTAGTAGGCGGCTCGCCGCCTCAAAGAACGCGCCCACACCGGGGATTATCACCTTAAATATCTATTTTTCATACCGTGCGCTTCATATGGAACGATTCTTAAGAAGGAACAGGGCCTGCAAAGAATTCGAAAAATAGGTATTTAGAAAAACTATTGCCGTCGTCCTGCCCCCGTAGAGTGCGATAGGGACAGCTGCAGCTGAGACCGATTATATCACGAACGAGATCAGCGTTTCGTATTCTCCTTTTTTATTATTGAAAACTAAGCCGATTCAATTATTTTTGACACTAGAAATTTGGAGTAAGAGTTTGTCTAGGTTCCTATCAATTTATTTTATGTTAAAAAAAAACAAATTTGTCTGGTAGTCATCTAATCAATTTATGCCGTAAAAATGCTGCATTTTTGGAGGGTCATATTTTTTTTTAATAATAGTTGCTGAAAGAAAAGAAATGATACGGCTAACCTATTAACAATGAAACGTGAGGCTACTGTCTGCCCATATCATTACGCCTGTAATCCTCGAGGGATTAGGCAGAGGTGTACATAACAGTACACCTACGTTATGTTTTAATTTCGATATAAAAAGGAGCAAGCTTCCTCAAACGGGCACAAACCCAAACTCCGTGGCTGCTACAGAGAAACTCTTGATGGAAAAACCCAATAACACTTTGCACGACACGGGAATCAAACCCAGGACCTCATGCTCAGCAGTCGCGCTTACTACCACTAGACCAACCAGGCAGTGAAGGTAACTGTCAATCGTGTCATGAAAACCAAAGAGGCATTCCAAAATTTATTAATTTATGTTATTTTATTTTGTCCAAAGTTTGCCATAAACTTTTAAAGTTTTATGGTTTTAGTTGTATTTTATACTATTCATTTCCGATTAATTTATTTTTTATTTGACATTAACGTTGATTTGATTTTCTTGACATTGTACCTATTTTTATTTTGTAAATTGTAGGTATTTGTTTCGTGTTTTTTTTTTTTGTATTTATTTCGTGTTTCGTATAACGTTTGATTGTAATATGGGAGAATCTGAATTAAATGGATTTATTTATTATTTTGTTTAAAACCGGCTGAAAAGAAAATACAATGTCCATATCGATACATAATACCCTCCATTAGCCATTATAAGTATCTATGTATCAGTGTCAGTTCCCATAATCTACAGTAGCGAACTTATCTGTCTGCATAATGCATAAAGTAGATAATCCTCAGTGAAATGCCCACGAGTGGCTTCCTGTTATAAACTATTCGAAAAACTATTGATTGAGTTTTTTTCATAGTTTGTAGTGTTATCTGTGGCCGTGATGCATTTGTTTTGCGTGTGAATCAAGTACTATAACATGAGTAGTGAGTAAGCACTAGATTTTTTTTTTTATTGATGAAAGGAAATTTTTATTTTTATTTTACCAGTCTTACCAAGGGGTATCGTATTACCCAGTACTAACTGAGGTGTGGAGGTCAGATAGGCAGTCGCTCCGTGTAAAATACTGGTATTGATCAACATACGGTTAGACTGGAAGCCGACCCTAACATAGTTGGGAAAAAAGCTAGGTAGATTATAATTTGAAACCGGAAAATTGGTACCTTTAGAGCATTATGTCGATATTAGTTTGTTTTTCTCTTTTTTTTAATAATGCATAACGTTTTCTCAACTTCGATGGTGGCTTTTAGTTTAACTGGATACTGCTGCCAGTATTGTAGAAGAAAGGAGATATTTCTAATCTTCACAACGAGTGTCATTATGTTTAATGTTAAAATGAATAATTATCAACTGGAGAAAGCCGTTGTTATGACGATTTGTATAAAGTAAAACCACGAAGTACCTAAAATACAATCATCAGTATGAATTTTTGATGAAATATGATAAAAAACGTATTTTGGTAACTATAAAATATTTGGAACTAGCGACCCGCCCCGGCTTCGCACGGGTGCAATAATGATAATATAATAATAAGCAGTACTCCTCGATACGGCTCGTATTGTGAGGAGGTTCCTGTCTCTGGAGCCCTAACCACCGGTAGCTTGGACCCTGCTCCCGATACCGGCGGACCACCGTTTTTTATATTTTTAAAAGTTTTTTTTTTAAGAAATATTTAAGAATGTAAATTAATAAGTTAAGAAAGTGAATAAAGGATATAATAATAATAAAGATTTATTTTCTCCCACAAAGTACAATTACAATGTAGAGGTGTTTCAAACATTGTATGTACAAAGGTTTGAGGGAGTCGGGAATCCAAATTAGGATACCCTGTGCTATGGACTCCTGGCCCCCTTCGCCGAGATTTGGACTATGACAATTGTAGAATGTAGGAAATGTATGACTATTGTAAGAAAAAAATAACAAGAAGATGTACTAATTAAAAATAGAAATAAAAGTGCGAGTGTGTGTTTGTAAGTGTGAAGTGGAAGGTATCGTGTATGTGGTGTGGTGTTGTGTGTGAGTGTTTTTGTGAGAGAGTGTAAGATAGTGTAGTGTGTGTGTGTACGTATAAAGATGGATGTGTATACGAATGTGTGCGTGAGGGGAGGGAGTATGTATTTATTAAAAAACGCTGGACTAGGATAAGATAGTAAGCAATTTTGCCGTTTCTTCATAATCTAGTTCTAAAAGCCACTGTATAAGCTTCTTTTTACACTCTACCCTAGGCAAATCAACAATTGCAAGAATTTTGTTAATTTTATTATACAGTCTGCTTGCTCTGAAATTGAAGAAATTATGGGCAAAAGATGTTCTTACCGGAGTTGTTTCACAGACTTCATAGGATCGCCTGGTATTAACCTTCTTTCTAGCCGTAGAGACGTCTATAGAGGAATGTTTTTTTGTAACTGTTTGTAAAAACAGTAACTGTTACTGTTAACAGTAACTGTAGTAACTGTTTGTATAAAGCTGCCTGTTTGTTAATACCTTTGCTTCTTTAAAGAGGGTTGGCAATGTTCTACAAAAAAGCCTTCCTCTTGAATCACTCTGTCTATTTAAAAAAAAACGCATCAAAATCCGTCGCGTAGTTTTAAAGATCTAAGCATACATAGGGACAGACAGCGGGAAGCGACTTTGTTTTATACTATGTAGTATTGTGATATATAAGCAGTCTTTTCATTAACTAAGGAATATCTTTAGAGTACCTAAACTTTCATGAATTTTTCATTAATTCATCATGTTTATTTCCGAATAAGAGGATAAATAGTTAAACCTACCTAGAGGGCAAAATAATGGAAAAAATAATGGAAGTTAGCAAGTATCTTAAAGCGGATATTCTTGACTTATTGGGAACATTATTAAGGTTTTTTTTTTCTCTAAAAGAATTCGGCACACAAACCGCTAATAGAATAAAAAAGAAGCAATTTTTTCAATAAAAAGTGGGTCACTAAATTAAACAATAACTAACACATTTTAAACAACAACATAAACACATTCATAACTTCATGCGTGTAATCCCCGAAGGTATAAGCAGAGATGTACCTAATAGTACACCCACATTTCGCCAGTTATAAACAACACACAGTTCAAACAACTACTAATACTAAACATAATGATTACTCAATAAATGAACCATACAGCAATTGTTATGCTTTCACAGGTATTATGTCTAAGTCGAATTCTGCATTACTATTAAAATAAAATCGATCTTTGCATCGTTGTAATAAAGTTGCTGTTCCGCTGACAAGTCTGTCAAAATCACCAGTTTTTTTTGAGTCGCCTTCTGTTTATTTATGTGTTGCTGCTGGTAAAACAATTGAGAAACGAATAAAAGAGGAGCGGTACCATTTTGCGCATGTTGCGGTTTGAAACCAAAAAAAAACAAAAGCGGAACGGCGTTTGTTTTTTTTTGTTTCAAAGCGCAACGTGGCAAGCTTCCGTGGATTTTTCGTAAACAAGTCACGACACAAAAAATACAAAATAAAATCTACACGGGTAGCAGCAGTCGCGCATCTTCGCTTTCTGTGTGTAGAGTACCTTATATTCCCAATAAATACATGATCCTGTGAACAATGACCTCGTACAGTTAAGCTTCAGAATAAATTGGATGCTACTTTATGTTATGCCTTCGTGATCAGTATTTTAGCCTCAAGTGGTTTTGAAAGATTATAGGAAAATTGGAGGGGAAAATTCTGAAAATTAAATTAGGTATTAGTTTGAGTTTCAATAGCTTCCCCGTTTATCGTGTTTTTATCGGCTTATAGATAATATCTTCTGTCCTTGGGCGAGAGCAGGAGTCTATATAAAAAAACCATACACGGAAAACGATTTAAGGAAGAAAATGCGTATTACGTCCGCTCTGTGATTCACATTTTGCAAGGTGTACAGTTTTGAAGTGTGTCACCCCATTCGCTGACGCGCGGTCTACGGAAAGACTAAAGCTGTAGCGAGGTAGTGTATCCTTACCTAACCCATTCGTTTCACCTGCTGAAAATCTCCCACCTGGACATGAGTTGCCATGGCTGACCTGGAAGTCTTTAAATAGACTCCGGACCAAGGTTAGTCGCAGCATGGAGAACCTGCTCAGGTGGAGTTTCATTAATGACTCTGCTCTGGAGTGTAAATGTGGTGCTGTTCCACAAACGATGGGGCACTTAATATCGTGTCCTGCGTGTCCTGTTGTTTTTTCACTACAGGAACTGATGGACGCTACCGAAAGCGCCAAACTAGTAGCTCAGTGCTAGGCCGACACAATTTAGATTGCCATCGACACGCTAAGAAGAGGACTGTGTAATGTATATTCCCCTTAAACTCAAGGGGAAGATTTATGAAACCATGGTCAGACCTGCTGTCTTATATGAATCAGAATGTTGAGCCACAAAATGGAGGAATGAAAGGCAATTGAGAATACTAAGGGGGATGTGTGGTGTAAGACGAATGGATAAGATGAGAAGATGAGTACAGGCGTCAGTACATCAAGCAAGGGTCAACCTGTCAAATTGTCACAATCAACCTTGAACCTACAGCTTTAGCCATAAAGTTGAAAATCTATTAAAGAAATTTGACAGATTGTAGTAGCTTGATGTGCTGGCGTCTATACATAAGAGGAAGTCTGAAAGCGGCGCCCGGCAACTGAAAAGTTTTGTGGTAATCGGTTATGAGGACAATGTAATGAAGAAAATGTTGAGTACGAATGCTATAAGAGTAGCGGAAGACCAAAGAAACGATGGATGGACTGTGTGAAGGACGATGTGGCATGAAAGCAGGTGACTGCAGGCTAAAATGACGAGTACCTAAGACATAAGGAAAAAGACAAGATACTGCACCGACGACGCCAAATAAATTGGGTTATGGGAAGGAGAATGAGATACACTGTGCGTTTTGTCACCTTAAGAGGGCCCTTCCCGGCGCGTCTATCGTCAACGCGAGCATGGTCGAAAAGCTTGTTGTTTCATCCAGAGCCACAGCGGCGATTTTCTTTCAACTCCCCTGTCTTACCCCGCCCCGACCCCGCACAATTCGTCTCCCGGACACCTCATACGGCTTAACGCGATGACATAGAACGAAAAATAGTGTTCGAAAATTTCTTAAACTTGTTCCAGGAAATACGTGTTTTTGAATAAGTCTGTGTGAAATAAAAATTTGTCATTAAGAATCTCCATTACATGTGCAAGGTTTCTATCATGATAATGAATGAATGGCCAAAGTTCAGGTAAAATTTGTGCAAAACAGCCATTTTTGCAGGCTTTATGCTGAATTTGTTTCTACAATTTTTTATTTTTTGCTCCCATAAAAACCTAGATATAGTGCACAAAATACCTATTAGTTCAAAAAAATCAAAGATAGATGTGTAACAACTACATAATCACGTACGAGCGTTTGTATGAAAAGTATGACGGGTTGGCCGCTCTTAATATGTTGATCTTTATTAATATTTATCTGCTTGATGGCGAAGCACTTTTTTGGGGGTCATCCGAAACATCAGACTCATGACAAACAAACCAGAAACATTAACAAATGATGATGAATAAGTTATGAAATAAATTAATTAGCTTGCCTTGTTGGATTTGACTTCCAATCTGACTATAAGCAACTGTAAAACCGGTTTTATGAAATACGAGAATGTACAGCAGGCCGTGTAGGCCTGAGAAAATTGGTTTTACTATGGGACCGAATCCCGGCTCAGCATGGGTACTCAGTGTTAACAAAACCAGTACAACCTGGCCTATTAATGTATTCAGAAGCTGTACATCGCTAGCCCAGTTCAAAGCCAAAGTGTTGCGGCTGACCGTCCTGAAATTGTCAAAAACGTCATCTGTGCTACTCAGACAAGCACAGCTGAACTCCATAGATTCTTCGATTTCCCTAGTACCTACTTATAAGGATGCAGTTCGAAATCAATAATGAAGCGATATTTCATCATCTTTAATGTATTAAACATCAAAACAGCGAAACATTTGACAGCAATTTGCTATGTTGCTATCTTTCAGAATGCTTTAATAGTTATTTTTTAGTAACCCTCTCTAAATCAAACTCTTTCGTTTTAAAAAACTGAAAAGAGAAGAGATGTCCACAATGTGAATAAGTTTCAGTATATCAGAGTCAGTCAATAGATTGTTATTTGGCAGGTCTAGTTGAGCACTTGAATTGTGATTTACTCTCACAAGCATTGGTCATATTTTCAATTGTTGACGATTGAATAATGAGAGTACAGTCGGAGTTTTACCAAAAAACGCGTGTCGGATAACGCTAAATCTAGTGATACAGACCATCAAGGCTGCTTGGCTATTTACATATAATACGCGTTAGAAACAGTACCCTGCACTCGTTAACTCAAGTAGCTGATAACATGCCTGTGGTAACGGGCCTGTGGACGGTGAGCTATGGGCTAGCTCGCCGTCCGTCCGTCTTATGACGACAGGCCGTGTCGACGGCGCGTTCGTGTTCCACGCGCGCCTCAAAGAGAGTCAGCAAACAGGAAGGGGTCCGTAAGGGCCGACGCCTGCCAGGGTTGCGGGACTGTTCGAAAGAGATACCGCGGCCCTGGAACACAAAGGGCAAAGGAAGGAACATGGATGGGTTTTAGTCAGTACAAGTCTGACACTCCCTCCTGCTCAGCCTAGAGCGGGAGGGGTCATTTGATGATATCCCATCGACAAAAAAAAAAAAAAAAAAAAAAAAAGTAGCTGGTAACATAAGATCACGTCTTGAATCCCCAAAGGGTTAGGCATAGGTGTACCTAATATTGCACCCACATTTTGCCAGTTATGTTTAAGTCCATGTAATAGGGGGCGAGCCTATTGCCATCAACCGGGCACAATTTCATGCAATGAGCAGACTCCGTGGTTGTTCATGAAAAATTCAATTCATGAGCAATGTCACTGAAAACAGAATATTTAGCATGTTCCAAACCCCAGTTAACTCCTCTCAGTTTATCCGTGATCATGGTGCTTGCAACAGCGCCGAATTATCGGGAACTCAAAATAAATAGTCAACATGGTAAATATCCTGTTTTCAGTGTTACTAAAATTAGTGACCATGTCAGTTTAAAAGCTTACCCAATAACTCTTCGCCCGACCTGGGAATCGAACCCAGGACCTCATGCTTAGTAGTCGCACGACCAGTAGTCGCAAGTAGCTAATTTTGGAGTTAAAGCAGTCAAGTGAAGTGGAAACGGGCTGGGCAAACAGGGCTCACTGGACGCCTGAGAGAGGACAACGCCGTCGAAATCGACCACGGCGATGGTGGTGTGAGTATCGGATCGTGTTCGGGAGGCGGGGGGGGGGCTGGGCAAAACAACCAAAAATTGAAAAAAAAAAAAACAGCTGTTTGCTTCGAAAGTGATCTAAATGGCTTATTGTAAGGAACAGCTTTTTTTTTTTAATAACCTATGATGAACTTAATGTGTGTTTTTTCGTTTTCGCGTCGGTATCTCTCTAACCAGTATACCAAGACGTTGTAATGGAACTAATAACTTCTATACACATATTCATCTGTGACAAAGAGCAATTCTAGAATATGATACTCGTAACTTCGATTTGTGCACCGATTTCAAACTTTAATTTAAAAATATCCAGGTCACAAGAAATTTCAACTTAGTTCCAAATACAATCTAAAATTGAAATCGTAATTTACATTTTCAATAGATTTTTCTCTTAATATTTCATAGTCTGTGGGAAATAGAAGAGGCTATTAAAAGTTTTATCTAGGTAGGTACTAATAATCTAAGTACTACACTTTTATTTGAAAAGTTTCCTTTACTTTTCTACCCACTGTTTGTTTTCAAGAAAAGATTGGCTATAATGTCAACAACTCAAACAAAAGAAGACGAACTTCTTTGGAATCTTTATTGATATTGACACCAAAGATCACACGCCTGTTTTACAAAAAGGGTAGGGGCTCAGGGTACCTCTAATACAGCGTGTACGAGAAAAGTGAGGTCATATTTCAGGGTGTGATATAACGGCAACAGTAATACATCAACTGTGAAAATTTCAACTGTCTAGCTATCACGGTTCATGAGATACAGCCTGGTGACAGACAGCAAGACAGACAAACATACAGTCGGAAAGTACAGTCTTAGTAATAGGGTTTCGTTTTTACTCCTTGGGTACCTTGGTAACCTTAAAAACAACTGTCCAAAATTTCAAAACCTACTCGTCCCAAACGTATGGGACAGCTGATTTTTTGAGCTGAGCATAAATACAAACTGCGGGCTGCAACTGAGAATTTTTATAATTGAAAATCCCAATAACACTTTGGCCGGCCTGGGAATCGAACCCATGTCTTCACTCTCAACTGCAGCGCATCACAAATTGGATTAACGAGACAGCCAATCAACTGATTTATATTTAATTCGTTTAGCGACCTTACCAAAAAACAACAGTTGTGTGAATATACAATGGAATAATAATGATGTAAATTGTGTACATACGTTAAATTATTGATCAATATATTAACGTAGTCACACGTTTGACGAACTTTAAGCTCTGTATATAAATATACATAATCTATCTTATGGTTATTACGGAATTAAGGGTTGGCCTTATCTATTAGCATGGAATAGGTCCCAAAGGTTGACTGGTAGATAATGCCTTGTGGCTTTAAGTCCGCCTGTGTACAGATACCAGTCAGCACATGAAGCTACTAAAAGTCTGTCAAATTTCTTTAATATTTTCAACTTGATAGCAAAAGCATTAGGTTCAAAGTTGATTGGTAAAATTTGACAGTTTCGGGTAGCTTGATGTGCTGGCGTCTGTACCACTATTGTATATCTGTCTGTCTGTCTGTGTGTGTGTTGTGTATCTTTGTCTGTAAGGAAACTTTACCTACTCCATCTAATATTGAGAAAACACAAATCCCTTCCGTATGATCCCAAAAAGCCGAGTAGGAGGAGCAGAAGAAGCTACTTAGTCGCCCCATCTGTCCCAGTTAGGTCTGTTTTGGCCAAGAGGCAGTACGCAAGGCAATCTTCCCACTTATACAATCTGTTAAACAAAGAGCTGCACATCCATCCTCTGAATCTCCGTGACTGTAAATTGGCTGTGACTGACTGACTTAAAAATAAAACCTACGACGACATTGAGGCTATGATATCGTCGCTTCCTTAATCTGTCTAAGATATTTGATATGGCTGCGGTAATGAAATCGTTAGTGTGGGAAACCGTGCCTGGCTTCTTCCGATCCCAAGACATTGTCGTAGGGCTAACCTAACCGAAACCTAAACTCAAACCTAAAAACTAAACGTACATAACTCATAATACAACGCAATTGCACTCACACACACACACACACACACATATACAAACCCACTCGCATACATCACTCAACTGCGCTCCTGTTTAATTTTTATAACTTTAGTCTTTGAAGTTTTATATTTCATTTCTTTTTAAACACCCTGTTCAATTGCATACACTATAATGTTAAGTGGAAGAGCGTAGTCACCTAACACAAGCATCTTCTTGCTTAAAAGGTGATCTCCAAATCATGTTTGTTAAGCCTTATGTAATTGAAATAAACATTTTTTTTTGTATTTGAACTTTAAATAAATAAATAATAGCATTTTTCCATTCTCTTATCCTTTTATGTCGCTAAAAAAACGCCATTTGCTTGAGTGAGAAACAGAGGGTGCTGCCAAGCGCTGCTAAATGAGGCACAACCCTTAAAGTGTAATAAAAAAGCGAAACTATGTATACAAGCCATGAAAAAAAGTCTTCATGACTGAACTAAAAAATCTTATCAAGTCTTTCATGATTGAAAACTATACAATTGTTGTTAAATTGAGAGTATTGAAAAACGATAGCTGAACTTTAATAAGTATTGCACCATACCGAGTTCAATCACTCTCAATAAATAACAATTCATTCAGAAACAGCTGTCCTTTAATACTCTTCAGAAAACTGAAAAATATTTGGTGTAAAACCAAACAAATGATCAACATTTTTCTTTCGATTCATATTCAAACTACACTTTATTTTGACAGTTCGATTACATTTGTACACTAATGATGTGATCCATCACTTTGAAACGTGTTAAATGTTCCAAGATAGTTTCCAACGGTCATTACCGTCATCTCATTCAACGAAAGAACATTTAAATGTTTACCTAACCTTCGAATGACGACCAGATTTATTAAAGGCAAAGGAATTTTTGTAAACTTTTTTTTTTGCAGCTTGCAACAACACTCGGCTAATCAACCGCCTTGGTTAATGCACTGGCACAATAGAAAAGATGCATGCATTCACGGTGAAAGCCTTCATGGTTTTTCTTCGCTTTTTACCCCGGATTATCTTAGCCCCGAACCATGCGCATTAGTCCCATTTTGTGCCGAGAACGAGTTGCTAACTCCAGTCTATTCTGTGAGACTCGCCCGCGTGGCCGCCTCCATACCGTCGCGTCAGAATATTCGCAACTTTGAACGCATCGTGTCTTCGCTACTTTTTTGAAAGCGTCGAATGTTTTTGAAAATTAATTTTGGAATAAAATATTACAGTGACTTATTCTAAAGATAAAGAAAGTTTTGTTAAATTTTTTTTTCTGATTTATAAATAGTGATTGTGCGTGCGTGTTGTTCAGTGAGTGCAGTTTAAATAAACATTTCCAAAATAAATTAACTGAAACAATGAAACAGTATTAAAATATATTTAAATCTTTGATCTCATTACTGAATATTAATTGAAAGTACTTTAATTGCTATTTTGGTTGAAGTGCGGAAAGTTTGTTGGCTTTAGATGATTTATGATGCGGACGACATCACGGAGTCGGCGATTCGGAAAATTTTAATGCTTCGTAATTGACGTGACTTTCGGTAAGTAGCAAAGTCAGAAAGGACTTAAAATTAATTGTTAGAATTATTAATTTGACAGGATTTGGGAATTTGTAATTTTATCTTTGGATTTTGGCGACTTGTTAAAATCTGCGTCGTCATATTTCGTTACACAAGGGGATAGGCCTATTTATCTCCCTACACATTGAATTATTCAGTAATTCTGTAAACTTGCATAAATTCAAATTTATATATTTCACGGACCCCACATAGCCATGTCAATAAACAGACAGATTTATAAATTATTCAATAATAAATACAACATCAATTTACAAAAAATCAAACGAAAATTTTGATTATAACACGTTGCTTTTACGCTGTTCACAAAAAAATCACAACCACATAAACGTTCTCAATTTATTGCTACGCTCGATTTTTGGTCGTAAATTATCCCACGGGCACGTTGTAAATAGCCCATGCCACTCGGGGCACACTAATGTAGCTTCCTATTAGTGAAAGAATTTTCAAAATCGGTTCAGTAGTTCCAGAGATTACCGCCCCTACAACCTCACAAATTTCACCTCTTTACGAGTATCACATTAGTTGCAAATCACATAACTCATTGATAATCTCAAAGCAATTTATGTACCACAATCATATCCACATCTATTTTTTAGGGTTCCGTAGCCGAATGGCAAAAAACGGAACCCTTATAGAGTCGCCAAGTCTGTCTGTCTGTCGGTCCGTGTATGTCACAGCGAGTTTACTCCGAAACTATTAGAACTACACAGTTGAAACTTAGTAGGTAAGTAGATGTATTCTGTGAACCGCTATAAAAATAAGATTAAGGGGAACTCCCCATACATGGAACTGAAACTAAATAATATTTTTTTTCATCAAACCTATACGTGCGGGGTGTCTATAGATAGGTCTTTTAAAAATGACATTGAGGTTCCTAAAACCATTTTCTCTCAAAGTCAATCGTTTGAAAGATAAACACTTCCAAAGTGGTAAAATGTGTCCCCCCCCTCTAACTTCTAAAGTAAGAGGAGAAAAATTCCGAAAAAAAAAAAGGATTATAGAACGTAAAAAAAACTTTCAACCAAAATTGGTTCAAATAAGATTTGGTGTTTATTTTTTGAGATATGGGAGTTTTTCATCAAACTGCAGCAACAACTTTGTTTTTCATTAATATACTATGAAAAATCAATTTAGTTTTGTTGATGAATGTAAAACAATACAACATATGAACGAATGCCTTCAAAATATTTTAATTATATTGTTTGAGTACCACTCGCACTTGGCCGCTTTTACAACTAAAAATATCAATCAACATTGGTCGAAACTAGAAAACAGATGCGGAATAAATAGCGAATACACTAACACTGCGTACTATCGTATTATTTAAAATAAGACGTTTGCGAAAACATCTTTTTCTTTACGCTCTTTGAAATGGGAGAGCCTTGCACTTGGCCTACTTTGTATTGGAATTCCAGCGTTGAGCGGAACGCACTTGGAAAAGTATTTTTTTGTAGGAATAGTTTAGTACGATTTGAAGTAAACTTTAATAGGTACTTCTTTCTTTTTCGTGTGGCTAGTGCCTAACCGGTGTGGTTGTCAAAGTTTTTATGCCGCCCATGGGCCTCTGACTTCGCTTTACATGCCGTCGAGAAAAACCTTTCAGGATTGCTGGTTTGGTTTCCATATAAGGTACTTAACATCTATTTATTAACTGGAAAAAAGGTATTAATTTCTTCGATTACTCATCTACGTACTTACACTATACTGATATTTGTGCGATAAATAGCTTTGTATTTCGTTTAAATATTGTATTCATTTCTACCTTGCAGCAATCTCATATAATGTTTCTGACCTCACCAACCTACATTAAGGGCAACGAAAATTCAATTCACTCAAAAATCCTCACCAATAATTTTAAATGACTTAAGTTCATTTTTGATCAATGACAATAGGATGGAATGACTGCCACGTTGGTCTAGTGGTCGCAAGCGTGACTGCTGAGCATGAGGTCCTGGGTTCGATTCCCAGGTCGAGCAAAGTGTTATTGGGTTTTTACTTCAGGTATTTCTCAGTAGCAGCTATGGAGTCTGGATTTGCGCCCGGTTGATGGCAATAGGCGCGCCCCCTATTACATGGGACTTAAATATAACTGGGGAAATGTGGGTGTACTACTAGGTACACCCCTGCCTAACCCTTCGGGAATTACAGGCGTGATGTTATGATATGATGATTATAACTAAAACAGCTATTCGCATTATCGTCTTTTATCTTTCAAACGAGTGATTTGATTACGTATAAGTTAATATATCAATGCGTGTCACTACATAGTATAAAACAAAGTCGCTTTCTCTGTCCCTATGTCCCTTTGTATGCTTAAATCTTTGAAACTACGCAACGGATTTTGATGCGGTTTTTTTTTAATAGATAGAGTGATTCAAGAGGAAGGTTTATATGTATAACATTGACCCGTGCGAAGCCGGGGCGGGTCGCTAGTAAGGTATAAATGCCAAAACTGGCTATAGCAAATCAGGCATTACGGTTTTTAGATAGGTATAAATTAGACTAGACTATGTAAGTCTAACTTAACTTTGATGAATTTTCTCTAGTTAGTTATTCGTGTTTCAGATTATAATTTATTTAGATTTTGCGTTTCGGCAAAACTGGTACCTACGCATCCGAGGCGTATTTGCTTAATTCTGTCTCAATAAATCAATCAACTCAGTTCATCGTCGACGTAAATGTTTTCAGCAAAAACAGGGTACAGTTTTACCTAAACAAATATTAGGTAGGCAGATTATTTAGATTCTATAATCGCGTTAAAAGCTTGAAAATCGGAAATTCATTTCCTTCATAAAAAAAAAACAAAACACACATATACACACATACACACACACATACGAATAATACATAAAACGTAATAAAAATAATATAATCCATATTTGTATTTTTTTAATAAAAAAAAAGAAAATTTCCCGAGGGACATCACTACAGGTTTAAAAAAAATGTAACTGAGTGTTCCATTCTATTGTCATTTCATTTCTGAATCGGTCATACTCATGAAACCACAATGTTCTTTTTTTCGGGAGTGATTTAAAACTCTCTAAAGCTAAAAATACCTACATAAGTACTTACCAAACGATCTTTCCTTGTTTTTCTTCCAACCCGGAACCCCGTCGTATTTTTCCAAGAATGTTAGGGGTCGGTTTCACATGTAACCGAGGTAAAAATAATCAGTTGTTATTTCTAGTAATAAATATTTATAATTTAAGAGAAACATTCATCATACTTCCTTGTTGAAGTCTTGAATCTAATTATAGTTTCGTGTTAAAGCAACTACCTAATTACAAACAGATTGATTGGTGGTCGTTCTCTGAAATGTATCTCGTGAAATTCAGTTGCATCTGGTTACGTTTATAGTTGATCTAGATGCTATAACTCACGGCGTAATGACGACCTGTATTATCCAGGTATTGATCGCTCATATTCGGAACTATTCACATATCCGTTCTAATTTCCAAGTCATGTTTTATCAAAGGGCTATCAATTACATAATGAGTTTCCTCCGTGGTTCAGAAAGCATGTTAAGCCGTTGGTCCCGGCTGTCAATTGTAGTTCTTTGACAGTGGTTACAGGTAGTCAGTGGGCCGAAAGTCTGACAAACAGTCTTACCAATGGGTATCGTATTACCCAGTACTACTAGGCAGTAGTCTCACTCTCACTAAATGAAATGGCGGTATTGCAACTTAAAAATGCATAGGTAGATGCGGCATCTGCCGCACGAAGTGCGTCATGTCAATCAACTGTGTTTCGTTTTCGGATAAGTTCTTATTTATTTGGCAGGTATTTTCGTGTTCTATTAATAGTGATATAATTATGTTAGACTCTGGGACAAAAATATTTATTTTATGTTATTTATTTATTACACACTTAGAAATGCCCATTTAATAGAATAACGTTATTTATTTACTACCTACTACCCTCATCCGTGTGTCACTGCGGGGGGCCTACTGAAAACCAGCGCTGAGTGTTTTGCACCCAGCATATGCTGAGTAGGTGACCCTTTCGTTATGGGCATGCTCAGCGCAGTTGAGCTGTTTTAATTAATTGTTAAGCTGTTTGTTAGTATATGTATATGTATGTGCTGCTCTATTGTGTTGCTGCTGTCCATTAGCGAATAAATGTTTATTCTATTCTATTCTACTAACTAGGTTGTGGAGGTCAGATTGGCGGTCGCTTCATGTAAAATACTGGTGTTCAGCTGCATCTGGTTAGACTGGAAGCCGATCCCAACGAAGTTGAGAAAAGGCTACGTAGAGTATAGTATTTCTACGACGACATACAACGTGATTAACACAGATTTTTCGGTAGCTATGAAATTCGAAAATTTCGCATACTCTTTTGTCTTCTCCATTATTATTCTCGTTAATAGAACGTTAGCTCGTTTAGGCACTGCTATAGTGTCCTGATAAACAAGAGAAAGGTAAAAGCTTTCACAAGTTCCTGTCAGCACAATTTATCCCACACAAGTTAACTATTCGAAAGAGTGAGGGGCAGCGGCAACAGTCTCCTTGCCGTCGTCATCGGTCGGTTAGACGGGCCATTCATGCGGCATTGCTTGGCCCGGGTCTACATGCGCCCATCTTTAGGACTTGGGGGATAAGAATGGTGTCTAGGCTAGTTACTCCTTTCGATATACCTGATCACTAAATTGTTTTCAATTGTTAATTTATAGTAAATCTAATTGATCCTGTTATTCTGAATTATAATGTTTTAACACATTCAGTGCCGGGAACCCACCTGGTGGGTTCACTCAAGTCGCACTTGGGATGCCGAGAACCCACCTGGTGGGCTCATTTTTAATGTAGGTTTTTCTTAGCGAATACAGCATCAAATAACGTAAAAATAAAAACAGTTGTATATTTTAACAAGATTATTAAGAATACGCCGTGGTTTCAAATTACAAGCATTTTTATTTTCAATCAATTTTCGACCTCTTCCCAGATGCCGAGAACCCACGTGGTGGGTCCTGTTTCAGGGATGAAAAACCATAGGCACGATTTTAAATATTTTCTAAAAATAATTACTTTTCCATTTTAGGACACGAAAATAAGTTCAAAATTGAGGCTTTCTAGTGTTCGGCATCAAAATAGACAAAAACTAATACTTATTACTGTGAGATTTAGTCCGCCTGCCCGTTTATCTCTCACAGGCGCGCACAGCTACATATTTCAAAAACTATTATCGCAAGTGTCAAGCGGGAAATGTCAAGTCTGTAGACTTGACATTTGGAATAAATAATGCTTAGCATTTTTCAATTAAATTGCCTAGACTACGATCCCGCCATCCTCTTCGTGTTAGGTTTCTTTAAACCTCAAACATGCAAAATGTCGATGAAACAAGCAAAAGCAACGACTTACGAAAGTAATTATAACTTTTTTTGTGTTTTGTTTATAAATCGTTTTTTTTTTTGCAACATTTATGATTGTATATCGTGTTTATAAACCGTGAAGTTTAAACGAGCGAGCTCATCTCAGTGTGAACATGGTTGCGCGAAGTACGGCAAGGGCACATCTATGATTTAAATCGATGTTGTATTTAAAATAACTGCACTACTTGTGGTCATTAATCTAATAAAATGTCATCAAATCCGTTTTTTGTTTGGTTTAATGTGTTAAGATATCGATATCCATCACAGCTGCGAAGTATCGCTAACTAATTTAATTTAACCCAGTATTACAAGTGAAGGAATAGAATATGTATATGCAACGTTTGTAATCATTCAAAAGTTTTAAAATGTTATTTATAAAAATCTAAAAGAAACAATAATTGCGATTACGAAAATTAAATAATAAAAAAAAAAAACATGAAAATCTCACAAAAGTTTGAACACCCCTGTCACGGGATCAGAGAGGGCGATTTTACTTTTTCATTTATTTATTTATTTCTTTGTTATTGCACTTCTCCTACCCTACTAGGGCATGAAAATACCCCCACAGATAGCTAATATAGCGATAACACCCCCTGAAAACTCTATTTTACCAGTTATTTTAGGCTTTTAAATCTTAATCCCAAACCTAATGCCGAGAGCCCTCCAGGTGGGTTCTCTTTTGCGCAAACGTAATGCCATGGACCCACCTGGAGGGTCCACTTGCAATATGTATGGTGGGATGGCACATGCGCACTATGAAACGGGGGTGGACTCGAATGTGTTAAATGAAATTACTTAGTTAGTCAATGGTTTTGTGTTTGAAATTATGGATATTTTTGTCCTAAATAAATTAATTGGATTGAATTGAAACCCTGCGCCCACTATCCAACCTCCGCACGCTTCTTTGACGACCCGAATGGCGCAGCGGTAGTGAGGCTGCCTAACGTTCTTAGGGTCCCGGGTTCGAATCCCGGTAGGAGCAAATGTTTGTGTGATGAGCATGGACATTTGTTTCCTTGTTTCCGAGTCATGGATGTTTATATGTATAATAAGTATGTATTTAAAAACAAAAAGTATCTATGTATCTATCAACTACCTGGTGTACACGACACAAGCCTCGTTGCTTAGTGTGGCACCTAGATGGCGCATGTGTGTAATGTCCAGCGATATATTATTACTAGTATATTCATAATGTTCATACTGCGCTCGCTATCATAGACTATCAGTTATTCAGCCTTTTCTGAATACTGTCCAACTTTCCCCTCCTAGGAGAATTAACACCATCATACTAAACTTTGAGTTCACACAGTACCCTCAACCCTGCTTTAACCCTTTGGGGATCAACACGACATTAGCAGTATGTTGATTACCTAGTATCTATAATTACTCGTCTAGGGAAATTAGGTCGATGTTTCTTTAATGAAAGTAGGCAAAGTCTAGGGGAATGATGGGTTTGGAAAGGGCGTTTTTGTGTTATAGGTGACAGTTTTAAATCGGATACAGTACCTATCAATCTAAGCCGTCCAATACTGTAGTTGCAGTGCTATTATTTCCAACTTTGAAAGGTGAATCCGAAAAGGTTGACTAATGATTTCGCTTTCGTTTTGTTTGTGGTCTTTTGAGTGAAGTTTGAAGCGATTTTTACTAGATTTGGACCTTGTAATAAATCAAGCAATTATTTAACATTTATTTATACCCTTTTTTACTTAGCCTCTATTGTCCCACTGCTGGGCAAAGCCATTTTTATATGATACCTACGTCATACTAATAATCAAAATGAAAGTAATTTTTTCTGTAACCTTTTCACACAGGCACACCATGATACTTTTAATCCTGGTAATACTTTCCCCATTGATACTGATACTGTTAGTCCCCGCCATCTCACTACTGGGCAAAGGCCTCCCCCGTGACATCCAGTTGTTTCGATCCATGGCTAATGTGGGACACTAGTCGTTGGTCTTGTCCAGCTCGTCCCGCCATCTTCTACGAAGTCTGCCGAGGCGCTTTCTGGCAGTCTCAGGGCTCTATAAAGTGGCTAATTTGGCCCACAGCTCATTGGTCATGCGGCAAACGTGGCCAGACCAGCCCCACTTGAGCTTAGCGTTCTCCTTCTGATAATTTTATTGTTCTCCCACGTGGACGAAGCAACGGGCAACTTTTTATGTATAAACGCTCATTGAAAACATTGGTTATCAGAAATGTTGTGACAACCGCAAAAGAAAAAACAATAATCAATAATTTCAGGTGGGCTGAAACAGCCCACCTGAAATTACTTTGAGGAGCAACACGTGGCGTTTATTTACGTCCCACACAGATTTAAAACTTTATTTTGAGGAAAAAACCTTACAAATACTTAACACGCGGAAGAAAAAATTACTTTTTTTTTCACAAAAACGGTCACGGACTAACAATTCAATAAACACAACCATGATAAAAATAGATAGAATACAAAAAAAAACTTTGAGGAAGCCCTGCGGAACGGAATAATGTATGAATCATGAGAGGTTAGCATAATCAGCCTATAATCCTGCTGGGACACGCGGCCTCCTCTCTGTGAGAGGGAATGGGCTATAATCCACCACGCGGGCCCAGTGCGGGTTGGTAGATGTCACACGTCTTTGAATTTTTGGTTCTAGGACAGTTTCCTCACGATGTTTTCCTATAACGTTTTTGAGAGCAGTGGTGATGAAATAAATTACACAAAGTAATGCGCCTGCCTGGGTTCGAACCCACGACTTACTGTTGGAAAGTCGGGGCCGCCTCCAATGAGCCACCGCTGCTCAATGAGAGGTTACATCAGGTATCTCTTGAAATGCTTATTCTTCTTCTGCAACCTTTGGACACCCAATGAGTGTACGTCTCTCCCAAATTATACAGTTTTACATTTTACCAAATCGTTGAGTCTTTAGAAGAATCGGGTGAAGAGCTCCTTATCCTCAATTGCAAAGGGAGTATTTGCCGACCAAAAGGGTGTTACGTCTGTAGGGCAGTAAGTAGCCCGATGGTTGTAATCGTTCTGCTGTAAAATTCCAACCCAGCGATGCAAGATTTTGCGTGACGTCATAATATGACGCGAAGTTCGTGTGTAACAAATAGAGAAGCATCAGAAAAGACGTCATAGAAAATCTGTGATCGTTCAGTGAGACCAAAGATCGAAATGGCATTACTGTCAAGTTTGTCACATTACTTTAAGGTCGATGAAAGAAAGAAAGAAAAAATATTTATTTATCGCAGAGACATGACGTGCATCATACGAAATGACAAAAAAATAACAATAAACATACATCGCATAAGAAAATATATTTATACATTCAACAGGACAGAACAAAAAAAATGTAACAGCTAGCTTGAACTATGTATATGATGTATGAAGCTTCCTCTATGAACGATACTATACTAATTGAATAAACAAATAGTTTTTTCTCAAACATGCTTGGAAATTTAAGCCCGACTGGCTGCCGTTGGTCGGGCTCCCTCTCCCATCCCAGAGCATGTCTTTCCTTACAAATCTTGCCTCCTGGTGTATCCGGTTTACCCGCGTCAGGCTTGCTCATGGCTGGCTGGGTGTGGTGCTCAATCATCTTCATCAAACATTCTTGGAAATTTGAGCATTATTTTGACAACCTTCTTCGAGATAAATCGAAATTGCTGTACTAGCCAGCCAGCGGCCGGCACCAGTTGCATGAAAATCCATATCTGTCGTATTTAGCGGCCAAATAAATTACATAGTAAACTCATATCTGTCGTGTTATTTAAAAATGGAACGATCTTTTACTCTGAAACATGGCAACCAAGGAGGTTGCCATGTTTCAGAACTTACCAAAGGTTTATTTAAATTTCGAATTTGCTTGCACAGAAAGCGGTTTATTGAAAAAAAAACAAATGAACTCTTCAACGTAAGAAAAATTATTGTTGTTTAGGTGCATCATTGATTTTGAAAAGTAATTTTATTTTATTTTATTTTATTTTACTTTATTGGGACATTTAACAGTTACACATTACAAAAAGTATGACAAAATAAGTTATAGACTAAATAAACGTGTAACCCACACCAATGTCCGCGAAATAATAATTAACAAATAGTTTAATGCGTACATTATTATTAAGAATGATTTTGAAAAGTAATTGTATTTCCTCGCATTATTTGAGAAAAGTACTATACAAGCCTTGGCCACAACTAGGCATTGATGGACTTACTTAAGCGTGCCTCGGCTTCGCCTCGGCCCACATTTACACGTTTGTCCGTCAATGTCGCTGTTGCTGGCCGCTGCAGTAATGTACTATTTTTGTCGTAAATACATTTATATTTAAATGTCTTTGGTATGTAGCGATATTACACAATATGTATTAGGTGTGGTAAAGACTATCAAATTATACATCTCTCTTAAAAACACGGTTTTAAGCTATCCGTGATATCTTCTGTGATTTACGTGATTTACAATTATTCTGAGCTCCCGATATTTCGACGCTGTTGCAAGCGCATGATCGCGGATCACTGGAGAATGCGGGTGGATGGTAAATATTTAAATTGTTAAATGCTGACAAACCTGTCTACGCTTTTTATCTTCTTCTTTGTCTGATTTTTTTTTCGTTATCTTTCTTCATGCTACCAACATCGTAATCGCGATAAAATAATCAGCAAATGTCATAAAAAAAATACCCATACAAAATTTTAATATCTACCTCCCAAATGGATGTAAGACAGCTGATTATATTTTTACGATTACGATGGTGGTGCCATAGAGAAAGTTGTTCAGTTTGATGGTCCGTACCACAGTCTTCCATATGATTATACCCCTTCTGTTACACGCTGTATACAGACATTTTATCCAAATGTGTGGGACAGTTTGATGGTGTAGGGTTCACCTCCTCTTCTCCTTTAAATATGATCACACCTATTCGATACATGCCGCTACAAGTCTAACCTAACTAGATCTGTTGCAGTCCCAGTCTACAACCCCACTAGTTTAGGAAATTCCTGCTTCGAAAAAGACAATAATCTAGATTCCTCTCGCTCAATAATCACTTGAGTATAGACAACTAAACCAATAAGTCCAATCTTTTTAATTTCCCTTAGGGCGGAACCAACGGATTCTAATCGAGAAACTTATATCAATCAACGTCATTTCTCCTGTTCGATCGCCGACCGACGAATCAGTATGCGTCATTGGATACGCGTAAAGTAAAAGATAAAACTTTTTACCGGATTTTGTATGGCTTTGGAGTAACGTTTACAGTCATGAGAGAACAAAAAATCGTAGGGCTGCCCCCTTTTTTTTTTTTTTTTTTTGTTAAAGCGGCAACAGTAATACACATTCAGTGAAAATTTCAACTGTCTACCTATTACGGATCATGAGATACAACCTGCTCACAGGCAGACGGACGGACGGATAGTGGAGGCTTACTTATAGGGTCAAACCCTAAAAGATGATGGAAACTAAAATAAAATGCTAACCAATCAGAGTTTAATTTCATGTACCTGAAATATGAAGTTAAAATCTGATTAGTTAGCATTGGTTATTCTGATTGCCATTCAAAGCTTGGATAATACAGAAGAGAAGGTATAATAATTTCGACATACCTAACCTGATCTTTTTTTATCATGGGGTTAGTTGCTAACCTCGTGTTAGAGTTTTTATTCCAACCTAACCTAAACTGGTGAAAAAAACCAGCCTAGCGTCGGACTCACGCACAAAGGGTCCCGTAGCACCAATCAATATAGTACTTGCTTGACACTGAGCGTTAATCTAATGGCTGTTAAAAGATGATGGTGATTGTGTTACTCTTAAATGTGGGAAACTCTGTCACAATTTATTATGACTTTGTAAGTAAGAATTTAATGCTTTAAATGGCTTAAATTAGTTCTATTACATGTTTCTGAACAATAAAATAAAATTATAAAACCAATTAAAAACCCATAAAAAAGGTCGCTTTAATCGGTCCAGCTGTTTCGTAAAATAACACCGACATCCGGACGGACAGATAAAAATAATTTCATAAACAGAATGATCTAATAGTCGCTCTAATAACTACATTTTTGTAGTTTGACATAGATAAAAGTATTTTTTAAATCCATTATTATTATCTCATATTTTCAAACACTCGTATTATTACAATTTCGGGTCAAAAAGAATAATTAGTTTAAATTGAATGGTAAAATAGCCTATTAAAATTTTATTGTTATACTTGTGTATACCTTAAAAGATTATTTTTAGTCGGTCCAGCCGTTTCGTAGCTAAACACTAACATCCGGACCGTCAGATAAAAATACTCTCATTCACAGACTGTTTTAATGTTTCCGTCACTCAAATTAGCTCATGTTTTGACGTATGTAAGACAATATTGTGTGAATTAGTGTAATATATCCACTCATCTCATAAAGACGGTTTTCATAACCGAATACGAAAATCGAGCGAATCGTTCTGCCTATTATTGGTAGTGACATTTCGTGGAAAATGGGTCAAACTTCCAAGTTAATATTCTATTTCTATAATTGTAAAAAGTATTGGAAGGGTCTGCAAACCTTTTCAGAATTAATTGTTATTTAATCGGTTTAATTATTGGGGAAAGTTTACAAGCTTTTGCCGGCTCGAAGGACCAAAAATAGATATAGGGAACCCTATCCTGATTCTATTAAGATGATGAAACACAACCGACCGCCTTCAATGTTCGTTAAACACTGATTTATTGAAATATATATTTAAATAAACTGGCCACCTTCAAGAAGCCAAGCCAAGCCAAGCATTATTTGCCGTGTCGACGGCGCGTTCGTGTTCCACGCGCGCCTCAAAGAGAGTCAGCAAACAGGAAGGGGTCCGTAAGGACCGATGCCTGCCAGGGTTGCGGGACTGTTCGAAAGAGATACCACGGCCCTGGAACACAAAGGGCAAAGGAAGGAACATGGATGGGTTTTAGTCAGTAAAAGTCTGACACTCCCTCCTGCTCAGCCCAGAGCGGGAGGAGTCATTTGATGATTTCCCATCCGAAAAAAAAAGCCAAGCATTATGTGGTACATCAAACTAAGTAACTTTACGCAATAATTATTGCTGGAAACCACTTTTTTTTGGGATGTAAAATCACGTTTTACGGTAGGACTCAATGTAACGCACTCAAAACATTGTGCTGATGGATAGATTGAATACTACGGGAGTCGTCGATGTGTTTTAAGTAAATATCTTACATTAAAAAAGATGTATTTCAAAAAAAAAAGTGAAAAAGCTAACTTTGATGTATCTCCGTAACTAGAAGCCATAGGTACTTCTGTTACGGAGATATATCAGTTCCAGCTTTTTCACTTTTTTTTTTTAAATACATATTTTTTAATGTAAGATATTTACTATCCTTTTATAGATATATATATTATTATTATTTTTATTTTTTTTTAGACCATACTCTAGAACAAAATTATGCTCGCAATGACGGGGAGATCAAGTGTTTTTCGGCTTCGTTTACACCCTTTATTACACTAGTTTATATAATTTTTTTCTTTGTTCATATTATGGTAGAATTGTTGGGTTTATTTTGTGACTACCTTTTAGTAACTAAAATGAATGTCAAATATTTTTAACACGTCAAGTTTTTTTACAAGAAGCTTTGTCTTAATCTGGTTACGTAGTACGTATACGAAGTGTGATTTCGAAGGATCTGAATTGAAGGATGGCCAACGGATGCGTGTCAGCATGTCTTTAATAAATCATTTTCCACACTCACACCTGAATTTTATTCCCTGAAAACCTGTGAAACGTGACCGATGAACATGATATTCGTTTTCATCAAAATGTTAAGGGTTTTGAGGAACACTACCTCGTATTTGGGATAAAAATATGTTACCAGATTACTGTTGATCCACTTGAAAGGACACTAACACAAATCAGGATTAAAAACAGCATAAACTTTGGTTTTTGTAATACATTCAATGTAAGGATGTGTTAAAATTTAAAAAGTAAATATTTTGAAAACTGGACGTAATCATTTTTTTCTCAATTCAGAATTTATTAAGCATTAAATCTTCTAAGCAAACACTTGGTTTTCATTTCGTGAACAAAAACACTGTAAACTAGTGATTTGCACTATTAGATAAGGATAAGAAGGAAGAAAACACTACAGCCCGCGTAGAATGACCACCGTAGAAACGGGTTTTGTCGACGAAGAATCGAAAAAAAATGACAGATTGTGGAAAGATTTCTATCGTCGCAAGCATGGCGATGATAAAAATGTATGACAGACATGTGAAGTTGTATGGAAAGAGCTTTGTCGATTCTTGGTAGAATAGAGATAGTATTGCCATGCTACGCGGGCAGGAATTTTTTTTGTTGTTTTAATTTGGGTATATCATTCACTGTAGAGGCATAGTTTAGTAAGGGAACCGTAAAACTTTGAAACTTATTTTAGTATTTTGTCATGTTATTTTAGGTCACAACAGCCGAATGCGTTGAATATTGTATAAGCCGTTAGCCTAGACTGGCACTCAAATTGATCATGAATGGTTAATTGGTTTAATTCCTCCTCTGAATATCCTACCAGATAATTATAATATGATTGAAATATTGTTTACCTAGAAGTGACTATCCAATAGGGATGTTGAGTGATACTAATACTGTTAGCCTAATTCATCCCACTGCTGGGCAAACGCCTATCCCTATGACATCCAGTTTTTAATGGTGAGTATAATCTGCTTAGCCTTGTCCCAACTATGTTGGGATCGGCTTCCAGTCTGACCGGACGCAGCTGAATACTCGTATTTTATATGGAGCGACTGCCTATCTGACCCCCACAACCCAGTTGCTATGCAATACGATACACTTTCGTGAGACTGGTTGTCAGACTTTCGGGCCTGTTAAAGATCTACAAATGGCAGCCGAGACCAACGGCTTAACGTGTTTTCTGAGGCACGGAGGCATCTCGGTATGTAATGGGTCCCACCCATCCACGAACCAAGCTAAGCAAGCAAGGCTTAACCTAAAGATCGATTCGTGTGTCAATTATTATTTAAGCCACGAGCTCCTCTCGTTTCAACAGTGACAGTAAAAATTCAAACCACATTTGTCAATGTCACACTATTTAATGAAGGCACCGCAGACAGTCTACACTAAAAGGCTGCTTGAGGGCCAAGGAAACAGCCGCCCACGTAATCCTGGTTTACGAAGAACAGATAGATGTTGCTAGACAATGTAAGAATGCCAGACTGTGGCCTCTCAACGAGAACAAGTCACGGAACAATGGGGTCGCTCCACGAAGCCTATGTAGTCCACAAGCTTCTGAACAAGCCTGTCTAACCCAGTTCCAGAGTAAAACACGGGATTTCCTGGGACGGAGTTAGGCCGGCTATATTAACAAGGACCTACCACGCGCAGCGGGCCCATTGAAAGTCGAAGTGCGGACAATGGATTCCGTACTCAGTACATTCAGACAGAATAGACGCCTGACAAGAAAAAATCGAGTTGCGGCGGACTCGAGTAGAATGGGACAAGGGCGTGAAGATGACATATAGACATAATATACCCTATCTGTTTCACTATTGAAGTGACTGACTTTCGCTTCATTTATTTTTGTGACGGCATGACCAATAGGTCCATGACCATTATCATAGATGTTACATTTCTTAGAATTTTTACTTGTTGCTAATTTCTTGACGAAACTTTCATACATCATTTTGAGAACAGTGGTAATTAAATAAATAACATAAATTAAACTGTCTGGGTTCAAACCCATGCCTTTAGGAAGCCTAAGTCAGGTCCGTCACAACTAAGCCATCACCATTTAAAACCATACCGCTCCTTGAATGATTCATTCATCAGGCAGATGTCCCTGGTAAATCTCGTCTTTTTAGGTTTTCGTGTCCATGGGGGCCTTATTACTAAGACTCCACTAACCGTCCGTCTGTCTGCCTGACTGTCTGTCACCAGGCTGTATCTCATGAACAGTGATAGCTAGACAGTTGAAATTTTCACAGATAATGTGTTTCTGTTGCCGCTCTAACAACAAATACTAAAAACAGAATAAACTAAATATTTAAGGGGCTCCCTTATAAAAACGTGTTTTTTTTAGGTTAAGGTTAGGAATCCCCTTGGCCAGTTTTTTAACCGACTTCCAAAAGAGGAGGTTTTCGAGTCGTCAGATTTTTATTTTTTTTATTTTTTTTTATTTACGGCATCCTACGATCGGCTCAGTCGTCATGACTGCCTTTTATTCACTACTTCATGCCTTCAAGGTTTATTCAGCTCTCATTCGTGTGAAAAAAATTCCTGCTGGAAAAATGGAATACTTTTGTCCGAGTGTTGTTGGTTTTTCTAATTGAGAATGGGACTCAGGGAGGTGCTATAAAGCTGGAAAAGGCTTTAGAATGGACAGGTATTTTCTACAAATTATACATATGTTCACGCTTTTTCCCATGAGGGTAAGAAGCTATAGAACAGCCACCTGCTGCGATCCTGACATGCTCCTTTTGCTTCGTCGAGGTTCATAAATCTGGTTATACACTTACGTCGGTATTGTAAGGTATTTTACCTTACTACCAACCTTATGTTAGGCGAGGCTGCTTTAAGTTGCATTCGGATTCTCAAAGGATTTAGAAATAAGAATAATTTAGGAAAATAATTAGTTTTTAATGATGGTGCTGAAGGCATTTTATCCTTGTCAAAGTGTGATCCATTTTCTAAAATATATACCTAAAGTCGCTGAAAGCTCTTTTATTTAAAGTAGAATAGAACCTCCATGATAATCTACAGCATTGATTTAAAATAATAATATTGATTTTAGGTACAGACGTCAGCACATCAAGTTACTAGAATCTGTCAATTTCTTTTAATAGATTTTCAACTTTATCGCTAAAGCATTAGGTTAAAGGTTTATTGGGAAAATTTGACACAAAAACTTTTGCGTAAAGATACTTAGTTTGATGTACATAATGCTTGGTTGACGGCTTCGTGAAGGGTCCTGTTACACCCTGTATATTATGTTTTTATAATGTAGGTTCATGAAAAGCCTTTTCTTATCGCAACAAATGGTCTTTATTGGTAAAATATTGTCTAATGTTGAACATAGTTTCTTTATTTAGGCCTTAATAAAGTATAGTGGCCACTTATTATGATTATTATTTTAATGATAAACTAATGACGGTCTAACGTAGATAATTTATTACCTACTTCAGCGGGCCAGCAGTACACATTTGTCAAATAAAAAATAATTAATACTTACTAAGCACTTACTTGATAAAGAAGTTTTTATTGTTAGAAAATGAAATGTTGCTGCTTTTGATTGTTAACTTTTATATTGACACTAGGTGGGAGAATTTCTACCTAAATTTGAAGATACATGAGGTACTATTTTTCAGAATGATGAATAGCGTTTGCAACCACAAACCACATTGGCAAAGCCAATCGCTTCGACACACCGCAGAAAGACGCTTTCTTAATTGGTGGCATCGCTTGCTTTGTTTTGATGATGCCATCTAGCCGATTCCGGCCACAGCGACTGCATTCGTTGACTTTCTAGGGCGGTTGGCGAGAGCGATGGTGTGCTCTCAAGTGGCTATCGTATCCAACTTTGGCCGAAAAACTCCGAGCATAAAACGGACATGACGATATTGGAGGGTATAGCTGTAGATGGTTTAAGCTTTAAGGACGCGACGTTTTAAATCTAACTGCGACCTTCTTCTCTCTTCAAAGGCGTTGCAAATGACGTCTCCACTCGGATTTTGTGCCTGCTTCTCGCATACTAAGGGGAAGTTAAGTTTCATATAAATCAGTCGTGTCGCTTTGGTGTGTAGTTCTTTGCGGTTTTACGGCTTTGCAGTTGCAGTTTGCTGCAGTTTCTAACGTCTTTGGAATTGTATCATTTTGGTAAAAGTTCGTTTCAGCTCTATGCTCTTATTTCGTTATTTTAACGCTAACACATGTATATAATCAGCGTATACTGGATGATATCATGACTAAAGTAGGTAAATACGTCACACAAGACCTGAAATTAAAGGCCACGAGACGTGGTAATAACTACGTCTCCTGTATTATGTTCTCGTTATTTATCAGTCAGCCTATTTTTTTTTGGGAACATTAGAATGATGTACTTGTTTTGCTACTTGTTATTAATGTCTGCTACTTTCGGGAAAATGTTGGGAAATAATTATGGGATTGAATGTTGGCGTTTTGGCCCTTATAGTCTAAACATTAAGGGTGAATAAGCAAACATGGTGTTGATCAATGCCTTTTTCAGTTAATGAGTCCTGTGATAAGTTTGCACTGTTGCAGTTTCTGACAAGTTATATGTATTTTGTTCATTCGTTTTGTATGTACAAAAATAATGAGAAACGACTTTTATTTTTAGATTTTAAAAAATATGTTTACATTTACGTGCAAAAATGTGCTTATGGTTGAATGCAACGGTACAGGTCTATACAGTGAAGTTACAACATTAAAAAGTTGTTTTTAGTTAAAAAAAAAACATTGGAACTTTGATCTTCATTTCAGTAACAAGAAAGTTATGATGTGGTCCAGTACAAGAAAAAGCAATGGTGGGGATAACAAGAAAAGTGACTAAGTGACTCTGACAACTGAAAAAATTATGGAAACTTAACCAGCACAAACACTGATACACACCCAAACTCTCACTCACACACACATACACCGACACTCCACACAAGAACTCAAACTCTCACTTACACACACCCCCTCATGCACACCCGATCCCATCCACACACACACTCCCACACACCCCCTCTTTTCTACTAAAGTTTACCCCAATATTGGTTATGCCTACATAGATGTAAATAGTTTAAGTCTCGAACAAATGTTTTCTTGTTTAGATGGACGTTGATAGCGTCGACACAGTTAAAAACTTTTGTAGCTATCATCGTTTTCTTTGTAATTGAACCAACTGTCTATGTTCCAATTTAAAAAAAAACCTTTTTTTTACTCTGAATGACTACCTACTCTAATATTGAATGGCGGGGATAAAACACAAAATACTTCCCTCTTTATACGTTATAGCGGGATTTTTCAAATAGAATATGAGGTAAGTCGACTGGCACGCTCAAGCAACTACACACGTACCTACAATACATTTTATGGACCACTCGAACTCCATTCACAAAAAGCTTTTTAAAATTGAAAGTATTTTCCAATTTTAGAATTGTGGACGAGTATGTAGTTCCATTGCTTTTGAATATTTAAATTCTCAGATTCTAGAAAGTTCTTCTATTAGTTCTGTAGTAGATAAAGTCTTTCCCTTACAAAATTATTGTTCTTGATTACTTTTTAATTGTACCTTTGTAACTTTTTCATTGTTGAATAAAATGTTCACGATTCATGTGAATGTGATTTTAGAAAGTTTTCGGTACGTACTTCATTTTATACTAAAAGTAAATAATACATTTATGTTTACCTTAATATTATAATAAAGTCTTTTATTCAGATTCACTGAAACCTAACACAATATTCTAGCACGTGTTAAAATAAACTTATTCTTAATTTTAGAACCTAATTTAGAATTTGTTGCTTAGTTATTTTTTGCAAATCTGTTTGCCAGTTGACAAAGACCTCCTCCACCCTTTTCCATTCTGATCTTTCTTGAGCCACTCTGTTCCACATCACCCCTACCATTTCACTGACGTTATCATCCACCTTTTCTGCATTCATTTTTACTTATACCGTCATTACCGCCATGATAAGCCTTTCAGGTCAGATCAAATGGTCAGGTGTAATACTTCCACTAGACATACGCCTACTCTCTGAAAGGTGGGCTCGGCTGTAATCCAGCACGCGTGGCCAGTGCGGATTAATGGATGTCTCACATCTTCGAACTTTTTGTTCTATGATCTTGGATATTCCGGTGCCATGGTGCTGGTTTCCTTCATCGTTTTGAGAGCAGTCGTGATGTTATAAATTACTATAGGCACTTTGAAAGTTGCGCCAGTAACAGAAAAGTTGAAAGGGAATCCATTGTCTGGGTATTGGCATGTGATGAGGAGAAACGAATAAGACTAAAAGAGTGATGACTAAAAATTTTGATGGATGGAGAGGGAGAGGAAGACCAAGGAAATATAATTATGAAAGAATAAGTGAGGTGAAGAATATGAAAGATAAAGGAGTAAATGATAGCGTGACGGTTGACAAGAGAGAATTTAAGAAAAAACGTGTTGCGACGACCACAAGTAACATGAGACACGGGCAGGAAGACTATGGTAATGATAAATGACTGTAGGAATATTGCTTGTCTGATTTTGAACCCACCAACATAAGTCATGAGAGCAGCGGTGGCCCAGTGGTGGCGGCCCCGACTTATGAACAGTAAGTCGTGGGTTCGGTTCAGGCGGGCGCATTACTTTGTGTAATTTATTTCATCACCACTGCTCTCAAAAACGGTGAAGGAAAACATCGTGAGGAAACCGGCATGTCCTAGAACCAAAAATTCGAAGACATGTGACATCTACCAACCCGCGCTGGGCCCGCGTGGTGGATTATAGCCCATTCCCTCTCATGGAGAGGAGGCCGAGTGTCCCAGCAGTGGGAACATTAAAGGCTGATTATGCAACATAAGTCAAACACATTACCAATAAGCCATCACTCTTGCGTCATCATCAGGTAAAAATCTTACAACTATTCTAATAAATGAGAAAGTTTGTGAGGATGAATGGATGGATGTGTGATACTCTTTCACGCGAAACCACTGAGCAGATTTGGAAGAAATTTCGCACTAGGATAGTTTATGACCTAGATTACCACATAGGATATTTTTTATCCCGGTACAAAGATTTCGTGGGACTATTACAGAACCCTACGCTGGCGAAGCCATGGGCTTAATCCAGTATATTATTATAAATTACAACAGAAACAACAGGATGCTTTACTTTCACATACCTAAACTGATCGAATTACAGGTCTAGCGGAACTGTGACTAAAATCAGCTATTAGTAACTAGAATTTTCCGGGACGAGAACTTTATTAGGATAAACATTACGCCCTGACAATGTTTGTAGTGCCCTACATAAAGTTCCGATAGGTCGTAACTAGTACTGGAAACTTCTACGGTTTTACCCCATTACAAGTATAAACCGGTAAACTCTGGTAAAGTTTAGAGACCGCTGCTGTAATTTGATTGGTTGAGTATAATAACAACCACCATTCGCCATTACTGTCATGAAATCAGGGGTACCTAGGTGGCTGTACAAAGACATATTCTTATAACGAAGTTGGTTGGTCATTGGTCGAGTGTTCGCAAGCGCGACTGCTGAGCCTGAGGTCCTAGGTTCGATTCCCAGGTCGGGCAAAGTGTAATTGGGTTTTTCTATTAGGAATTTCTCAGGAGCAGACACGGAGTCTGGATTTGGGCCTGGTTGATGACAATAGACTTGCCTCCTATTGCATGAGACTTAAACATAACTGCCCAAATGTGTGTACAGTCACGAGTACCAATATACAGCGTGTAACAGAAAGGGTATAATCATATGGAATACTGGGGTACGGACCATCAAACTGAACAACTTTCTCTATGGGACCACCATCGAAATAGTAAATAATCAGCTGTCCCATACATTTGTGTCGAGTAGGTATTGAAATTTTGTATAGGACAGCTTAGATTATTTTTTACGATTTCCATAGTGGTCCCGAAGAGAGAGTTGTTCAGTTTGATGGTCCGTACCACAGTATTCCATATGATTACACCCTTTCTGTTACACGCTGTATAAACACTTATTAACTTTTAAAAGTGTTTTTCTCCTACTTTTCTGATTAAAATGTCATGTTGTTACGAACATAGTATTCTGGAACTCATATTTTTATGAAAAAGATCTTATCTCCAAGTTACAATCGTTATTTATTACGAAAATTGCTTTTAAATTTAGGAAAGTGTATACATATTGGTGCTTAGCATAATCAGCCTATAATGTTCCCACTGCTGGGACACACGGCCTCCTCTCTATGAGAGGGAATGAGCTATAATCCACCACGCGGGCCCAGTGCGGGTTGGTAGATGTCACGTCATGTCTTTGAGTTTTTGGTTCTAGGACATGCCGGTTTCCTCACTTCACATTGATGCTTGTGACTGTAATATTAGATACATCTCTGCATAACCCTTCGGAGAATACAGGCGTGATGTTATGTATTCTGGAAAAGTAAAAAAAAATGTATCGAATTGGCACAAGCTACCGAATTTTGTGTCAATCCTTTTGAAAGTCAGTGTAGAAAAACGCAACGCTTTGAAACCCATAGCGTATAATCTCGATCTTCTGAATTATAATTGAAAACGATCGTGAACGTGATCGTTGAATGTCCTAGATTCAAGGAAATTCGTTCGCTAAGAGGTTCTCTGTTAACTGTCTAACTAATGAAGTATTCAGACAAGTATAAATAAATCACCTGTCTCATTGTATTTGGTCCCAAAACATAATAATTTATAAGACACAGTCATCATCTGCCTAGCCTTTTCCCAACTGATTGGAGTCGTCTTCTAGTTTATACGGATGCAGCTAAATATCAGTATTTTACATGGAGCGACTGTCTGACCTCCACAACCAGTTAGTACTCGGTAATATCATACCCCTTAGTTAGACCGGTTGTCACGCTTTCGGGCCACTGACTAGGGGGCATCCATTAATTACGTGAGGCAATTTTCGTCCCTCCCCCTCCCTCTTGGCGAGATGTCGTGAGATTTGACTAGACCCCCTCCCCTAACCTCACGTGAGATTTATCAAAATGCTTAGTTATGTTTAAATACATTAATCTGTGCTTGATTGCATTGGATTTATTTAATACTTAGACATAATTTGTTTTGCTTATTATCTTTGAATCTTAAATATTATTGTATATGATTTAGCCATATTTTCAAGAAATTTTAGAAAGTCTGGCGGAAAAAAATGACGAGATATTTGAGGAGACCCCCTCTCACTCGTGAGATTGGGATCGGCACCCTCCCCCCCTAAATGACACACGTAATTAATGGACGCCCCCCTACCTGTAACGACTGTCAAAGATCTACAATTTACAGCCGGGACAACGTGCGTAACGTGCTTTCCAAGGCACAGGGGAAACTCGGTATCTAATGCATGGTCACCCATCCACGGACCAACCTAGGTTAGCACGGCTTAACCTAAAGATGGTCCCGAGCGGCTGTTATTATTTAACCACGAGCTCTTCCTATGGGATACTTTTATAAGACACAAAGTATCCCATTAAATTAGGATCCATACCTAGGCAAGGCATAAAACTAATATAGCTATTGTCTAGCGCTTAGTCTTCTACTCACGTTTGACGGCTAAACATAGACATGTTTTATAGTTATAGCCAAAACTCACCATAATAATAATTATCGTATTGTAGTGTAAGTTATTGCATTCTTGTTTGCGGCTATGATGTCATGCGACGATCGTAATCTGCCTGGTAATCACGGTGATTTTTGAAATCGACTCTGGGTCACCATGTTATAACTGTCAGCAGCTCTCGGGGAATTACGTTACAATTCGTAAAATGGTCACAAACTGGCAATACAATAATACTGATGATATAAATGAATAATATGATATGAATGAATCCTGCAACTACAGGGGAGTACCTATCCCTGCAGAAGAGACACCAGACGTCCATGACCCACAAATCTTTCCAGCCTGGCAGCTTTCTAGATTAAACACTTAAAGGTGCACACCCGTTTTTTATTCAGTCGCCAGTTATTAGGTGGGAATTGAACGGGTGGAGGCTACACTAGATGGGTTCATAATATTAACTGCGTCTGTGAGCAGAATCATATTATGATTCTGCTAAAATGGACATTTGAGGCCCTCTGGTGTGTAGAAAAGAGTCTAATCTAAAGAATTCTACACACCAGGCTAATCATTAGACGGTCTTGGGCATATTTGACGCAGAGGAAACGCCAATGACTCGCTGGCGATTTCAAAATCTTACACGTTCACACGCATATTTTGACAGCATTGGCTGTCAAAATATGCGTGTGAACGTGTAAGATTTAGCGACATATTGATGTCGTGAGATTTAGAAATCGTGAACTAATCGCCAACATAAAATCACAGTTAGTGCTAGGTAGCGAGATAGCTAAATGTTCTTTTTTTCCCGAGAATTGACTAAAATGTTATGCGTTAAGAGGCTTAAGACCCAATTATAGTGATATACAGGTATTTATATTCTGAGGCGTTTTAATGGACTTTCTCGGTAACATCCAAGTCAGGGTCTGGATTTGTGGCCAGTTGATGGTAATAAGCTCGTTCGTTTTACATGGAACTTCACTTATCGAGGAAAATCGTACATTTCTAAGCTAAACTAACCTTTTGGGGACAACAATTATCATGATAGGATTTATTTATCATCTAGTTCTCGCTTTTGGTTTGGCGATAATTCTTATAAGAGAAAATGAAACAGGAAAAGATTTATTGACAAGGTCCTGTCCGCGCTTCATTTGATTAAATGATTTAGGAAATAAGTCGATATGAAGCCAAATAAAATTCGCCCGTCTTAAGTAATGAAAGTTTTATTATGGACTGCGGAAATCTGAGATCTGTAGATAAATTAGTTTCCTTCCTCTTAACAAAATATTTGAAACAAAATACTGAAATCAAAGATGTTTTAATGTGTACTTACGATATAACGAAGTTGATGGAACCAACTTTAAAAAGGTTTTAAAATAAAATGTGGTTCTTGATATCACATTTTCTATAGACATCTTTTTTTTTTTGAAGTAATCTTTATGTTTATCTTTGCCCAGCAGTGGGATGATGCAGGCTAACAGTAACAGTAAATTTATCTTTTGTCGTGTGGGTGAGCACTGCCTGCTCGGCGGCGACCTCCTCGTGTCCTCGTAGCGGCGATCGGCGGCGGCGACCTCTCGCGTCCGGCCTTGGTTCAATCCATGGTCCGGAGCGAGAGAGAATCGAACGCCGTTGCCTCATTCTGCGAAGCGGTCATGCTAGCGAAGGAGGTTGCGGGACGTGAGAGGGAGAGAGCTTCACGTCCCAGCTCCCGCAGGAGACGGTCTGGGCGTCGAGAGCCACCGTAGGCGGTGGCCTGTGGACGGTGAGTAATGGGCTAGCTTACCGTCCATCCGTCATATGACGACAGGCCGTGTCGACGGCGCGTTCGTGTTTCACGCGCGGCTCAAAGAGATGTCAGCAAACGGGAAGGGGCCCGAAAGGACCGATTCCTGCTAGGGCTGCGGGACTGTTCGAAAGAGATATCGCGGCCCTGGAACAAAGAGCAAAAGAAGGAACGTGGATGGGTTTTAGTCAGTACACACGGCTACACATCAAGCTATACATTACCATTTTTTGATGTGTAGCCGTGTGTACAAGTCTGACACTTTCTTCCGCTCAGCCCGGTGTGGGAGAGGTAATTTTTTTTTTTTTGCCAACCTCTCTTTCAGGCGCGCGTGGAACACGAACGCGCCGTCGACACGGCCTGTCGTCTTAAGACGGATGGACTGCGAGCTAGCCCACAACTCACCGTCAACAGGCCTGCGCTTATGGTGCCCGGGGGCCACCATGTGGCCCCCGACGCCCGGTACGTCTCCCGCGGCGGCTGGGACGTGAGGTTCTCTCCCTCTCACGTTCCGCCACCTCCTTCGCTAGCATGACTGCTTCGCAGAAGGAGGTGACGGCGTCCCATTCCGTCTCGCTCCGGACCATGGATTGAACCAAGGCCGGACGCGAGAGGTCGCCGCCGCCGATCGCCGCTACGAGGACACGGCGGTGCTCCGCCCACGCGAGACCTCCACCGTGTCCTCCGGTCGATCCTCGAAATGGTAACACCCGGTCGTTTCCTCCCGCCCGATTCGGTGCAGGAACCTCCCGAAACAACCGTGTCCGGTGAGGACCTGCGTCAGGCGGAAGGTGGGGACGCCGCGCCGAGGCGCCTCTCAAGCCTCTCCTCAAAGAGGGGACTTAATCGCCACTATTATGGCGTACCCTGCACGGGGTTGCGACAGTCGCTCTCTCCATGTCGCCGTGAGATCAAATGACCCCTCAGAAACCAAAAAAAAAATAAAAAAAGTGCTATTTATCATTTTTTTCTCCTAGCTAGGTTATAAAGAAAGAAAATAAATAAAAAATATTTATGATCACCTGTGTTAAGGACAAGCAGGTCCATTCTGAGATCCTGAGGTATAATGACGTAAAAAGTTACATAGTGCTTGTTATTGATTAGTTAATGTTAAAATTTCGGAGTATTGAGTTCCAAGTTTAAGGAATTTTATGGTCTTTTGTATTAAAAATGGTCATTTTCTCTGAAAGTCTCGACTCTTCTCTTAGATTGAATATCTTTAACAAAAACACAAATCACTAACGCTATAATATATCCTTAAAAAGCGTCCTAGGTTTTGATGACCACGAGATTTACGCATTACATTCAACTGTACCACTAACATAGTCTGCTCAGATAGCTCTTACGAGGCTATAAAATAATATATTATATTTGTCACATAACATTCTTGGCCCAATAAAGATGACAATAACCCCAAACTGACACAACTAATAAAACTATAAAAATGCCTACGTGTCATAATATGAATGAGACGATAACGTATGGCGAGACAAAGATAGAATACTATTTGTATGAACGATAGATATATGTGAAAGATAAAGACAGACATATTTCCTAAAGTTTATGATTATGACACCATAGATTTATTACTTTCGGTCAATTTGGTCTATATTCAGCTTCATTCAACTATACCAAAACTTCAGTAAGGGGTGCTACACGATTCTTCAGATCAGCACATTCGGTTGGGCAGTATTTGCTGAAAAACATAGCCGACCGACATTCAGCTAGTCCGTTCAGCATTACCATTCGGCATTACCGTTCGACATTACCATTGCTCAATCATGTTCATGTCGGCTCGGCACAATTCGAGCAAAGACAAGAGCTTTTTTCAGCTTTTTTGAGAGCAGCGGTGGCCCAGTGATGGCGGCTCCGACTTGCGAACAGTAAGTCGCGGGTGCGAACCCAGGCAAGGCGCATTACTTTATGTAATTTATTTCATCACCACTGCTCTCAAAAACGGTGAAGGAAAACATCGTGAGGAAACCGGCATGTCCTAGAACCAAAAATTCGATGACATGTGATACCAACCCGCATTGGGCCCGCGTGGTGGATTATAGCCCAGTCCCTCTCATAGAGGGGAGGTCGTGTGTCCCAGCAGTGGGAATATTATAGGCTGATTATGCATATATTATGCACATATTCTGCTTTTTTCCCGTACATTTATCCCTTGTGTAAGGAAAATTTTGAGGATGAATGTGAATGGCTATAAGAGTAAAGGAAGACTAAAGGAACGATGGATGGACTGTTTGAAGGATGATATGGCTAGACAGGAGGTGACTGCTGAGATGAAGATAGAGAAGTATAGAAGAAGAAGAAGGCATGCTGGGCCGACCCCAATATTATTGGGATAAGGGCAGGAGAATGTTTTGTCTTTTGTGTAAGTCGAATCATACTGACCAGAACATATGATTCAACATATGATTACATGATTGTGTGGACCAACCCTAATGTTTCTGTGTATTTTCTCGAACAAAATGACCCAAGAAATGGAATAAATGGACTATCATTTCATTTGTCTTGTCCCAAGTTTGAGTTTCAATAGTTTCGAAATCCAATATTGTGACCGCAGAACTAAAACTATTAGTTTCAAAACTTGAGGAATCTGTTGGATAAATCTTGGGGCGATTCTATTTGTTAAGGCAAAAGAGGGCGATTTATGAGATCTAATAGATTAAGTTACAGATTGTAACAATTAGTTTAACCTTCTCAGTCATGGGTCAATCTTTGCGAATATTTTGTATAAAATATGCGCAAAAAAATAAATTGATTCCAACTATTTTTAATATTAGGTTCTTTAAAATTCTGTTTTCTTTTTTTAGAATATTTTAACTTTACTATTTTAAGCTTACCTAAATTCGGACAATATGATAGAGTAAAATAAAAAATTATAATTATAAAAAAAAAAAAAAGTTACCCAAACCGTCTGACAACCAGTCTTACCAAGGGGTATCGTATTAACCAGTACTAACTGGGTTGTGGAGGTCAGATAGGCAGTCGCTCCATGTAAAATACTGGTATTCCGCTGCATCCGTTTAGACTGGAAGCCGACCCCAACGAAGTTGGGAAAAGGCTAGGCAGATGATGATTAAAAATAAAAATTAAACAAAATATTTTTCAATACACTTTCTCGAAAACTGGTTCTTATCGCACTACGATTAGGTTCAACATGCAATGTATTTCACACGCGTGGATTTTTTAATATTTTTCCGCACACGTGCGGAAATAAAAATTTCCACAGATAAGTACAAATGGGTTCAATGACTATAGCTATAGTCGGCGGTGATTGTTTTTTTTAAATCTCGGCAAAGAGATATGCGTCTTTACGGCATAACTATTTTTTGAGTATTTAAATTGTGTTTATAAATAGAATATCATAGATAAATATGATTATTCAAAATAAATATTTACATAAAGGAATAAATTAACTTTTATTTGTGTTCTAAATTAAAAAATATTTGAATTTTCTTTTTTTTTCATATTATTATTTATTCTTCTACAACCTGGCAAAAGCAAAGCGCGGTAAAATAAATAAATCATAGTTTCCGAATAATTCCTGACAAAAATACTTTCCGTTCTAATATTTTATTTCTTCGAAAGTGTATTGAAAAACGTCGTTTGATACGCGTGGGGATTTGTTACTGCAGTTCTCGGCTCCATAACACCCTCGCCTACAGCTCGGGTATTAATTCAATTCAATACAATAATTTAATCGATAAGAAATGAAAGCAGACTAATTCTAGGTTTTTATATAAATAAGTAGGCTTCGCTTTCAGTGCCTCGATAAATTATGATGTATCTATCTACCGCCTATGTCGGAAACCCTAATATATTACCTACTAGAATAATATACTTCTCAATTTGTCATAGACTAAGACTGACTACTCTATACGTCATATTATCCGAATATGATATCCAATAAATAGTGAACCTACCTACAGTAACACTATTCAAGTTATGCGCTTCGGCAAGAATCTTCTATTTCCGAAATAGTACGAATAAGCTATCCATCGACCCATTTTGTGACACTTCGTCAATTTCTCTTTTTTTTTTTTTCATAATTTATCATCACACGTTCGTACTTCAGAAACAAGACGATGTTTCAAATCAAATCAAAATCAAATCAACATATTTATTTGCTAGAAATATGGTACATAAGGTGTTACATTAAATAATTGGTTTCGCCATATCCTGCCGTAACATGGCGTGCAAATGTATTCACAATAAGCGATGTCAATTAGTGTAACTTACAAATTACAGAAGATTGCCGAAGCACAGAATTTAAATCACAGTATTGTAGTCAATTTGCAACAGAATTGCACTGAAACTCGCAGATAGGTCAGTCTACAGTTCCTAGATAGATTTGTATAATATAATAGGAGTGCGGGAAAGCTAAGATTACGGGCGCTACCATCCTTTTGTCCGGTTGAAATCAGTGATAGATCTACCTACCTCGGCGGCAGATTAGATTTCAAGATGAAAGTGTCCGGTCTGTCTTTCTGAGCCATTTTGTAGTATTTGTAGATAAGTTATTGAGTACACCACTTACTTAAAGTAGCCTCCGTATATTGAATAACAGATACTACTTATTTAGTCTTGTTTAGTCTTATTTAGTCGTGTATACGCACTTAGAAATAGTTGAGACATTTTCATATTTTGATATAGTTTTGAAACGTCTAATAGGTTCCATATCCTGAGAGCTGTACTAAAATCTTTCTATCGTGTTATACACAAAATAAAACTATCCATAACCTCATGCCTGTAGTCCCCTAAGAATTAGGCAGAGGTGTTATTATACCTGCATTTCACCTGTTATATTTTTGAAGACCCGTTTAAAAGGGGGCGAGCCTATTGCTACCGAGCATAAAAAGGACCAGTAGCATTTACGATCGCGATCAAAACAGTAACTAAAAATGAAGTAAATAGGTAATTATCGACTTACAGCGTGGTATTGTTAGATTTCCCTGAGGTCCTCATTTTCTCTCTATAATTTCATGTGGCTGAGATGAGAATGCTGAGGAGGATGTGTGGTGTAACGCGAATGGATAAACTAAGAGACGAGTACTACTAGGAGGAAGTCTAAGAGTGGCGCTGGTGACTGAAAAGTAGTGTGGTAATCGGTTGTCGTTGTATGGACATGTGATGCGGAGGAATGAGAAATAATGTCGTGAGGAAAGTTTTGAGTATAAATGTGGATGGGTATAAGAGTATAAGGAAGACGAAAGAAATTATGGATGACGAGAGAGATGACGAGTACTAGAGAAGTATGGAAGAAGAAGACATGCTGCGCCGACCACAAATGAATTGGGAAACAAGCAAGAGATGAATGATGACATTTCCACGTAAAAGAAGAAACTCCCATCAGAGGCTCTAGCACGAGCGCGCAGTGTAAACGTATCGTAAATTCGACGATTTTCAAATAAAAAAATCTCGTTCCACGAATATTTTCATAATTTTAAGAATTTATTCATATCTTTGAATGATTATTATCTTTTGACTAGCCTTTTGGGGCCCTATGTTGGTCGGCTTCCAGTCTAACCGGATGCAGCAGAGTACCAGTATTTTACATGGATTGACTGCCTATCTGACCTCCACAACCCAGTTAGTACTGGGTAATACGATACCCCTTAGTAAGACTGGTTGTCAGACTTTTGGGCCACTGACTTGCCAAAGCTTGCCTTGTCAAAGATGTATAAATGACAGCCGAGACCAACGGCTTAGCGTGCTTTCCAAGGCACGGAGGAAACTCGGTATGTAATGGGTGTTGACCCATCCACAGACCAACCTAGGTAAGCGCGGCTTAACCTGAAGCCACGATACTGATTGTGCCTGTTGCAAACAATTTAACTACAATGATAGGATAATAATTGTATTTCGATCAAAAATCGACGTTACTTTTTTTTAGAGCTTCGGTTGTTTTAATACAGGTTATTCCATTACCTATTAGATATTGGATTGAGTGAGGAATTATATGACGGAAAAAGGAGTAGATAATATCGTGACGATCGACAGGAGGAAGGGCAGAAAAAAACGTGTTGTGCAGACCCCAAATATCATGGGACAAGGGCTGGAAAATGATGTTTCCATTACCGATAGAGAACTGAATACAAAAGCTCTACAGAGAATCTACACATTTGATTTGTACGTTCCATTCGTCTATTTCTATGCTTCGTGGCTGTATTCAACATACAAATTGAGTAAAAGCGAGAGCACATGCGATTGATAGATTGATACGTCGATTGATAACCTCGGCTCGATTGATTGGCGTGAATGATTTATCGAACCTAATACCAGAACGGTATTGCGTTGAAATGTTACTTTCTTGTTTTATGTAAAGGAAAATGAGGCAGTTAATTAAGACTGTTTCTACGGCTTGTTAATGTTTTGGGTAAATATTTAACATTGTGAAACAGATTAAAGCATATTATTATATTTAGTATCAACAATTATGAACGAAGTCAGAATATGAGTAAGCTACAGAAAATGAGTAGACCTAACTTTGCTCTTAACCTGTCGTACTTGCCTCTGTATAAACTTCCGAAAGTGAATAATGAATACGATAGAAGGGTCTGGACGCTCTTCCAAGCATTTTGAATAAATTGCCTAAGGAGATAGCCAAAAAATTGGAAAATAAAAAAATCTTATAAACCTATTTCACCATTGAAAACTCTACGTGTGGGACCACTACTAGACAAAGACTTACGAGTAACTTAAATCTTAATTGATAGCTCACATAATCTTGCCTCAAAAAGATTGAGCGTTATTTTTGATGTAATAGTTTTGTGAATGCATTTGGAAATAATTAGTTTTTTTTTATGGTTTGTTCTTAACGATAGTTTATTGATTTCTTGACCTATTTGAGACTTCAGAGGGCCGAAACAAAGTGATATTAAGCGATAAGATAAAGTGAAAAATGTGAGGGATTAACTTAACCTAACATAACATCACACCTGCTATCCTCGATGGGTTAGACAGAGCTGTATCTAATAGTACACCCACATTTCGCGAGGTATGTTAAGTCCCATGTAATCGATCGAGCCTATTGCTTGCTATCAACCGGACGCAAATCCTCAAAGATTGACTTGTGCTCCCAAAAAACATAATTCAATCCTCTTGAAAACTATTAGTAAAAATACGAAAAGCCTTGAAAGCGAATGAAAAAAAAAAGAAAAGAAAATATATTTATTTGTCGCAGGGACATGACGTGCATCATACAAAATGATAAAAACACAAAAAAAAAATTACAATAAACATACAAAGCATAAATTAAAAAAAAAAGACGTTCGTAGCTTGCACGTCGTGACTGCGACAAGCAGGTTACCAGCGGGTTAGGTTGGATTGCTATTTGTGTAGGCTTTCAGAACTCATTGATGATGTAAGTCACGATATATAACTTGTATATATAAAAATCTGGTACTTATGTCATATTTTTTCTCTAAATACTCAAATTAAATTAGCAAGCGAAACGCAGCAGACTTGATGAAAGTCAATATTTAAACATGAAAAAACCAACCCATAGGAATGCATAAAAAAATATTAGTCCATCATCTTTATAAGTTCGCCATATTGGATTTAAAAAGACCTCACTTAGCTAACCATGCATTGTTATCCAAACTAAGTATGTATTTAAAGCAGCTCAATCGGAAAACGGGAAGTGGGTCAAATTTAACTTCTAATATTTTTTACATAGTTACAGATGAAGCTAATAGAAGCGCATTAAAAAGTAAGTTACCTAATATTCACCATATTCCACGACTAGGAAAAACCCAGGAATTCAGGAATTAGATCACTAAACCACATAACATCCCCCGTAGGTCCCAGTAAAGTCGAGTTTTACGATAAAATTAAACTAGAAGAAAAAGGCGGAACTGGGTCAAATACCAGGAGATTAGAAATACAGTGGAGTATCTACTTAACTAGAATCAGTCCTATTTGAAGAGTTGAATACTGTTTTCACAATCTTCTTCAATTACACTGAAGAGTACACTTCGGTTGGGACGGAATTAGAAGAATTGCGGAACATTGAGTAGCGACTTTAAGGGTTGATTTCCTCTATCTGGTTTGATTCTTGCTGTAAAGTATCTTAATTTTAGACATCAATTTGTAAGCCTGTACAAAATATCAGCATTATAAACCAAATTAATTATAGAACCAAATTTAAATAGGTAAAAAATTATTACGACTGCGCCTTTGGTCTAATGGCTACTGCTACAGTTGTGGTTACCCTCATAACCTTATCAATAGCACCCTCCCTTCCCTGCCCAAAAACTTTGCCCGACTTGGGAATCAAACCCAGGATAGCTCGACGTCCTGGTAGGGCTAAATTGTTTACAGTTAGGAATTCTTAATAGTAGCACGGAGTTTGGACACGTGCCTATAGTTGATGGCAATAGGCTCGCGCTTACATGGAACTTAAACATATCTGATGAAATATAGGTGTATGCCCCTGCCAAATCCTTCGAGGAAAATTCGTAATGATTTTATGTTGTCACTACTTAGTATAAAACAAAGTCGCTTACCGCTGTCTGTCTGTCCCTATGTATACTTAGATCTTTAAAACTACGCAACGGATTTTGATGCGTTTGTTTAATAGATAGAGTGATTCAAGAGGAAGGTTAATATGCATAACATTGCACCCGTGCGAAGCCGGGGCGGGTCGCTAGTTTTATTATAAACGTACAGTAATTCACAGAAATATGCCTTATTATCAAAATATCCTCTCTTGTAACTTGTTCAGCTACATAAATTGGGAGCTCTAAAAGAAACCGTATACAAAACAACTGTTCTCTATTAGTCGCAATAGCCACAATAAAATACCAGTACCGAAGCCCTAAGACCAGGTTTCAGGGTTTTTTGGCACGATACGATTGACATAGTAATTTTTAAGACTGGCGGCACTGGCATACCATGTTCTCTGAACCTCTATTTTGTATTGGCATCAGTATGTATACAAGGGTTGTAACGGAACCTGACCGCAACCTCCAATTATGCAGAAGTTTCTCAAAAAATCATATATTTTGGATGCAAACTCTGCAAGCTAAAAAGGAGCTGAAAAGGAGGTGTAATATTCTACTACTCTTTAACGTTGTGGAGAATTTGGGATATAATTGGAACAAATTGGAAAATTTCAGGTTTTAACCATCATGGTACCTCCACCCGTTTAATTTAATATGAGCAACTACCTTTTGCCCGCGACTTCGCCCGCGTGGAATTCGGTAAGTGACGAGATCGTATTACCGCGATAATAAGTATTTCAAGTATTAGATAGTTCTAGTTAATTCAGGTTATAAACTATCTGTGTGGTAAATTTCACCCAAACCTGCCAAAAAAAAAAAGTTTTTTTTTTTTGACTGAAAGACTAACAAGCATTTATGACCATTCATCCATCCATCCTCGCTTCCTTTCACATCCATCTTTCACATTTATAATAGCTAAGAAATCGTTAGAAACGTGAAAAACCCGAAGAAAAAAAAAACGAAAGAATTTGCTGAGTTCATATCACATTGCTACGTACGAGTCATCACGACGCAAGAAAACAAGTGACGCCAGCTTCACGTGTCGCTTGTCGCAAATCGCTTCGCCTGAGGACGTGATCAAAGCGTTCCACCGCTAGTCTATACGTATTGTATTGGTACTGACCAGCCGATCCCATTTTATTGTCGCTTTCCCGTCATTGTGTTTAACATTGACTATTTCAGCGAACATTTAGGAGTAATTACTGTTTATTACTTGCAGTTCATGTCATGTTACTTGATGTTTTTATTCTGCGTGATCCGATGTCGGATTTCTAGTAAAAAATGTTTATCTTTGTTTAAAAATAGTTTGGGTTTAATGCTAATGTGAAGACCGCCATACGTTTGTTTCTTTCCTGCTACGTGTTTGTTTTCGTTCAGACTTGAGTAATTGATAATGCTGTGGAGATGTAGGCACTAACCACTGAGACGCATATTTTAAAAATCTTTATCATATTATGTAATCTGTATACAAAAAATCTTTATCATAATATGTAAGAGCGTCGTGCGTTTATGACCAGGGGGCCTAAAATGGAACCTTTATCAGAATCATAATATGAATAGCATTAAAAATCATATTATGATCAGTCATATTATGATTCTGATAAAGCTTCCATTTTAGGCCCCCAGATGTATGAACGTGGACGAATCACGAGTGGCTAAGGATCGTAGCAGGTGGAGTCCTGTAATTTCTACCTAGCTCCATGGGAAATAAGCGAACTATTATGTATGTGTGTCAGGTTTGTGTTCTTGTCCAACTAAATGCGTCTGATGACTAAAATGACGCATGCTGAGAATACCATCCTACTTGGCCCGCCTTCTTCAAATTGTTTGGAGTCGGCGCTGACTGTCGTATTCCTCCATAAATCTTTATCGTCTGTCATCTCTATGTGTACTTCCTCCCTTGCTTTATTTATTTATTTAACACTTCAAGCACATAGTACAGAGGCGGACTTAATGCCATAGGTATTTTCTACCAGTCAACCTTTGGGTGATGCAGAGACAAACATTGGTATGAGTACCATATACAACGTGTAACAGAAAGGGTATAATCATATGGAACACTGTGGTACGGACCATCAAGCTGAACAACTTTCTCTATGGGACCAACATCGAAATCGTAAGAAAATAATCAGCTGTCCCATACATTTGGGTCGTGTAGGTATTGAAATTTTGTATAGAACAGCTGATTATTTTTTTACGATTTCGATGTTGGTCCCATAGAGAAAGTTGTTCAGTTTGATGGTGCGTACCACAGTATTCCATATGATTATACCCTTTCTGTTACACGTTGTATAAACTACAAGGATATATAAAGTACTATAAAAATATATCAAAATACTATAAATACATACTTTATGACTTTTAACGTAATATTACTAATTACATAACATCATCACACCTGTAATAACCGAAGGGTTAGGCCGAGGTGTACCTAAAAGTAAACCCACATTTTGCCATTTATGTTTAAGTCACATGTAATAGGGAGCTAGACTATTGCCATCAACCGGGCACAAAGCTAGCCTCCGTGGCTTTTACTGAGAAATTCCTGATGGAAAAATCCAATAACACTTCGCTCAATCTGGTAATTGAACCCAGGACTTCATGCTCAACCTCAGACTAAATCAAAAACCAAGACAGAGCTGCGAACAATACAGTGAAGCATGCGCAAAACTAAGCCTCGCTCTTTACATACACGCTCACACGCGCATATTTATATCAAACTACAATTAAACTACGCTCAAAACTACGCTCAATAAGTGCACACATGTTTACGAAACCGGCTTCACGTCACTGTTGACAACGCTGTGTCTTGGTTTTTTATTTGATCTGAGTGCTCAGCAGTCGCGCTTAGACCAACGAAGCAGTGCAATGTTATTCGTTAGTTCTGCATAATTTATCATCTGTGATAATCCAATCGTCTTCTCTATTAAGATTAAGTACAGCAAAGATCAAATTACTGCTGGTAGTTTCAGTGCTAATAATTCTCGTGAATTCCTGTGCATATTCTCGAAAAAATAAAGTGGGATCCAAGCGTTTAATTTGCGAGTGATGTCTTCCGAGACATGACAAAGATTCTCGATTTTTCCTCCCATTCTTTGCGAAACAAAAGTGGGTGATTCTTCCTCAACGTTGAGCCGAATAAAAATGTTCTGTAAATACCAGATCACTTTCTAGCTTTGCAGTAAAGTTTAATTTAAGTTTTACGAGTAAAGCATGTCTGTAGTATAATGGAGCTTGAAAGGTTTATTTCATTTAACAGGATTCTAAGTTCTTTTTTATGGTTTTAATTTTTATGGTCTGCCGCAGGTTTTACTGTTTTATTTCATTTTATCACACTACCTGCACACTATCAATCAACTTCAGTATGATCTAGAAATCGTACCATGTTCTATGTCAAGGGTTTGGTTTCGGCACTCAGTGAAGTGAAGTGAACGAGTAAAAAGAAAACGTACTTACCATTTTTTTTAAATTATTCAAATGAACAGGCCAAAATAAGTGTACGCGATAGGATTTTTATAATTGGCAAAACAAATTACAAGTGTACATGCAAACTGTCTTCCTCTGCTAAACCAAAATTTGGGATGACTTTTAAAAATCGATCCGCAGTTTAGTTTCTTAAGAAACAAAAGAGCTTTGATATATTTGGCTTGCTTTACTTCCGCCATTTTATTTTATTTTCAAAATAGTAGGCACGCATTAAACATGTTTTAATCAATAGCTGGCATCAATACATACAAGTTTTGTATGAGGCCAAATATTCTAAATCGTCACATTTCTGAGATAGTTAGAAGTATGTAGTATATATAAGTTGTACTGATTGTGTCATCAGTGAATAGATTCAAATCTCAAATCGTTTAATTGCTATATCCATAATGTACGCTTACAGGTGGTAAATAAAAAATTGAAAATAGAAACAATTATGAACCCAGTCGGGCACAGCAAATTTTTAAATAACTAGAGAGAGGAAGATCGCTTTATTACTTTTCTTTGTTGTCAAGTTTGAATTATTTACTTATTCTATTAATATTTTATCAAAAATCAAAATCAAAATAGTTTATTTCTGTAACTTTCTTGTACAATATTATTCTGTGGCTAGAACCTCCCAGGAAGCATGTAGTAATGCTTGTGTTGGGTGGTTCTGCTCCTCCCTCGGATCAACATATTTTTAGGTAGTTATATAACTAAACTATTTTAAGTAATTACAAACAAGTAGGTACACAATGAATGAAAAGTTAGAGATACTGGTATGACTTCTCTTTATGAGTGTGAGTGCATGCATGTGTGGTGTGTGTGTGTGTTGAGTGTGTGTGCGTGTGTGTGAGGGTATGTGTGTGTGTGTGCCTTTATGATAGTTAGAACATACTATTTCTCATATAGCCTGTGTGAATTTGACTCCTAATTAGGAGACTTCTAGCCCTACGATGTAATATCTTGGGATCGGGAAGTACCGCTAGAAGTCACGAATATTGTCTAGAGTTCGTATTTAAATAATAAGTTCTCTATATCACAGTACCCAAGCCGCTCAAGCTCGTGAACGATTGTTTTTTTACATTCATGGAATTGAAGGTTGTATATTGTATAATTATTGTGAAGCTTACTATATAGATAGACAGAGTGGGCTTGAAATTGACGCCTGGTAAAAAGAGTTCTACAGCGAGGAGCAGTGGCCACATTACATTTTCTTCTACCTGTTTGAGCTATATAAACGTAAGGTAATGTTTTATGAAATTTTATATGCAAGTATATCTATTATTTATTTAATTATATTGAATATTGCTTATTTGTTTACATGCTTTAATTTTTTTTCATTATTATTAGTGTAGTATAGGTTTATTATAAGTGTTATACTTAGTATAATTTATTTTGTGTATAAGTTAAGTCTATGTGTTCTAATATTACTTATGTTTGCTATTTCATATCTGTCATTCATAATTATGTATTATTATTAAATTTATATGGTAGATATTCGTGGATAGCTTTTTTAAATTGAGTGTTGCTTTATCTTATTTAATACTGGTTTTATTTTGGTTTCTTAGTTCTTCTGGTAATTTGTTATATATTTTTACTGACATGGAATATGGACTGGATTAGTGTGATTTAAGGCGGAAGGGGGCAAATTTAATCTGTTTTTATGGTGCAATGAATAATTTGTTTGTATGTCTCCCCGTGTGTTGTAAGAATCTGAATTTTTGCGGATTCTACTTGAAACCGTGACGCTTTGAAAGATTTTGTCTGATATAAAACTTGATTTCAGCTATTGAATAATACGAAATTTATGTGTGCTCACTATATTGATAATAAAATAAAATGGCAGAAGTTAGGTAGGCCACGCTTCATACAAAAATCTTTCAAGCCAAAGGGCTTCAAAGATTTGTGTATGAATCTAACTAAATATATGTAATGTATACGTGTACGTGTTATAATAAATCCGTGGCTGGCGTGAACACATTGACATGTCGACTTCTATGTTTTTTTTTTTATTGGCTTATTACATCCTGCGCATTAGGAACTTATATGAAAAAAATTGACAACTCCAAATATACATAATTTTTGGAGCAATCGACTTTGGTAATATGCTGACATCTCGCATTTTAACGTGTCTAACTTAACAAAACCTCATGTCCAATTAACGATTCACATGTTTTTGTGATCGAACATTGATATTTTGTTATATCAACCTATACTCAGTACCCAAAATAATATTCGTTATTTGATATCTCAACAAATACACTTAAAAGTTTTCTCTAGGTACTAATGTTAACTTGACAACTTGAAGTATCAAGCTATTGTCAGCCGATGTCTTGTTGATTAAATCGTGATATATTGAGATATCAAGATAAGGCCAACTGAAGTATTTCTGTTTAATTTGCGATATGTTGAGATGTCCAGTTACGGCCAACGAAGTTCTGAATCCTAAATGTAATAAGTATAGATATCACCACATGTCCGTTACAAAAAACTTTAACGTTAAATGAATATATTTAGTTGACAACATAGGTAGTTACGCAAGTTGTACTCGTATTCAAGAAATAATCGAAATATCAACAAACTTTTGTAAAATAAATAATTTAAAAAAATATCGTTGCACATCCCGCGCTCGTGTGTTGGTAAACAAACGTCGTTTTGCACGGCACGCGAATTTAATTGACATCATCCGACGAGCTCTTGTCACCGTGGGACGCAACGTGTGTCGATACTCTTGCGCCATCCCATCTTCCTAGCTCATCGTGCTGTGCTGGGGCTGCCGCTGCGGCTGCAGAGAACCTCAAGCGGCGTAAATATAGTAACCTCATTGGTAACTATATTTTCGAGCCGTTTGGGGTTGAAACTCTAGGACCGTGGGGTCCGAGCGCTCACAGCCTTTTCAAGGATATTTCTAAACGTTTAGTTGACACTTCCCGTGACCCAAGGGCTGGCTTTTAGCTTGGCCAAAGGCTTAGCGTTGCCATACAACGTGGCAACGCCGCCAGTCTCTTGGGTACATTACCAGTTGGCAGCGTTGAGGAGGAGTTTTTGACGCCATTTTTTAAGTTTCTTGCTAGGTTATTTACTTTAGGTTATTTTAATTAATAAATGAAATAGTATGACGCAAAAAAAAAAAAAAAGAAACCAAGGGATTTGTTAATGTTATTATAGAAAAAAAGGAATTGTCTCCTAACGGAATCATTGATGAGGATCAGAGAGGTCGTCAACCTCCCAAAAATAAGAAGACTATACACATTATACACACATCACACACACACACACACACATCATATAGACACACACATACACACACACATACACACACACACATCACACATATAGACACACACACACACACTTCACATTATATAGACATTTCGCTTGTCAACGCTTTCCAAGTTACGAGAGTTACTACTGTAGAAATTCAACTGGTAAGAAATATCTAGCTGCTGACCTTTCAATTGCAAAATAAAAACACTTCTTCAAACCCTGTCTCGTTAAAATTATATGCCAAATGCTTTCACGACCTCAATCTGTCGTTTAAGCAACCATCGAAAGACACATGCAACACGTGCGATGTGTTGAACGCTAAAATTAAAGTTGCAGATGAAGACCGCAAATTATTTAACTGCTGGTTTAGCTGAACACCAACATCACTGTCTCGTTTTACAAACGACAGCTTTGGTCTTTTAATTTAACAGTGCATGATTTAGCCACTAATGAGGCTACCTGCTGAATGTGGGACGAGACAATAGGAGCTCGAGGAGCAAACCAAATTGCCTCATGTTTGTGGCACTTCTGCAACAGTTTGCCATCGGAAGTCAAAGAACAGATTTTTTATTCGGATACTTGTGGTGGCCAAAACAAAGGCAATGATGTTTATGTTTTTGCTACATAATCATCCGACGCTGCAAAAGATAAACCACAAATTCCTCCTCAGTGGGCACACACATATGGAGTGTGACTCTGACCATGCCATTATAGAAAAAACTAAAAAGAGGACACAGATGAGGATCAATCATTTATATGATTGGGTGCAGCTGGTGAGGACTTGCAAAGTTCAGAAACCATTCAAGGTCGTGGTAACGACGGTAAGTGATTTCTTGGATTTTGCTGATTTAAAATCCAAGAAAGGACCCTTTTCTGTCAAAAAGCTGGACGATTCTGGAGACAAATTTCTGTGGCAACCAATTAAATGGCTGCAATATGATAAAAACAGCGTAGAAAAATTAATTACAAGAAAAGCCTGGATCGCGAACCCCCTTTCAAATCAGTAAATTTTCGGAAAAGAGGAAAAACCACCTTAGATATCTTTAAGTTGAGCCAAATCTCCAAGGAAGCTTTGCCAATCAGTGCAGAGAAAAAAAAGGATTTGATGGACATGATTGACCTGATTGACGACTCGTTCAAAGAGTTTTATATTAATATAAAAACTGTCGGTGATGTCTCTGCATCTACTGATCCAGATTTGGACGAGGACAACCCAGATGAAGAGGATTCTGAGGTCTAATAAAAATATATGAATGGTAATGTCGTCGAAATGGGAGTGATTAATGGGTTTTCGACGAGGTTATGGAGTCAATTTTTTAGTTATTTGTGTTAGTAACATACTTGTATCTGTATGACGTTCTTTATAGTCCAATAAAACAATTTTCTATTTTATGTTTTTTTTTTTATTGCAAAAACGATACGAAACTGGTAGGTTCGTGGTGTTTCAATTAATTATATTTATTTTGTTTTTATTTCACATTGCTTGATTTGAGTGAGTATTAGGTACCTATTTCAGCACATCAAATATATTTTTGTTTTTCATCTGTTTCCTATCCAATTAAAATAATGTGTTTGTCATTACAATAACATTGTTTACCTAATAACACTCCCCACTCAGAAGGTGAATAAGTTGATAACTGTTGGTGAACAAGTTGACAACTTGGTGAATAAGTTGATAACTCGTTGGTGAACGACTTGACAAGTCTATTATTATGCAATCTATGGGGAATTTCATTTATTTATTGTCATCATTTAAAAGATGGCATAAAATAACCTCTAAAACAACTAAAACACATAAGTTAAACCAATTTACCGATTTACCAGAAGACGTCAAAACTTTAAAATGGTCGCCCTGACAATTTACAATTTTAGACATGTCAACATATTCACGCCAGCCACGGAAATGTCAGTGAATGAATTTAAGATTTCGTTAAGCAGACAAAGCTGATAATAAACCATTATGTATCAACAATATATTCATCTGGAACAAAATACTATGAAAACATTCTATCAATTTATCGTCAGTAAGATTTAGGACAACAGTGAATCATCCTTCAGCAAATGGAACATTCAAGGGTGTTCCATTTCAGTTGACCGATATTTTTATAGTGATGTCCAATTATTTTACGATGTGTATATTTTATTACGCCTCGTAATCCGTAAGATCCGTAAATGTTTCTTTGATAACTTGCTGTTTACGACCATTGAAATATCTTGTATTTAACGGATGAAGAAAGTAATACCTTTTTTTTATACATTTTCCACATTATTGATCGCACTCGTGGTGGGTATGACTCGTTGCTTGTGTTTATGTTTGTCACGGGCATTTTCAAAATTACTTCAGTAAGCTTCAGACTAAATCCGTTGGATGCAAGTAGTACAAGACTGGGCGATGTAGCGATGCTTGTGGGAGGCATATGGCCAGCAATGTGCGTCTGCTGAATGGTAATGATGAAGCTACTGGGTGTATATTGTATAGACATTTCTACATACAACTTTAGCAGATAAAACCATGTTCTAGGCCAGTCCTGATTCTTCTTCTTCTTCAAACTTTGGCCACCAAACGCTGGGTGTAGGTCTCTTACAAATCTCTCGAACTTTGGCGGTTCCAGCGGCTATCCAGTTTCTTCCGGCCACTTTAATGAGATCGTCTGTCCAGTCGGTGGTCTTCCCACATTCATCCGTTATTATTGTTGTGGAATATTGACACTGATGCAAGGCCTAGGGGCCAACATTACGGTAAGCCGCTAGGGCAAATAGACTGTTCAGAAACCCTAACATCGTGAAAAGTAGAGCTTATAAGGACAAGCCAAGCTATAAGGCTTGTTTAAAAGTACCGCTAATTTTGAATGCGGTCTAGATCTGTGATCGTATTCAATTTCATTGATGAAATTCGCCTAGACTTCAAATATTTAGAGTTGGCACCATAAAGTAAAGTAATATAACGGGTACTATGACGCCTAAAAAATTACTTAAGTAATCTTATCTTAAAGTATATTTGCCAGATAGTTTGTCAAAGTCAGTGTGATAATTTATCATGTCTTATTGTTGATTTTTTTAATGCTTTTAGTTTTTATACAAAAACATGAATAGTGATGTCGAATTAAACTAAGTGAATGCCTAATGGATGAATTTTATTTCATTCTGTAATGATAAAAAGCTTTTGACACCGATTACTTAGGCTTCGTTTTATAGTAAGCTACTATAATTAATTATGTAGCCAGTTGATTATTACGTAATGAAAAAAAAGTCCATTCCTGTAGACGTTGTTTATCCTTTTAAATATTTTTTTGTTGTAGTCTACTGTATATTTAAACTAATACTAAGCAATGTTAAAAACTTAGATGCCGCTAAATAAATATTACACTGTTGAAATGTAAAACAGTGCGCTTTTCGGGCATCACTTTCACTCATTCCGTAGGTATGTCATGGGCCAATTTATTCGTATTTTTTGTGGAGTCTAAGGATTTCTATCAATATACTCGTAAATAAAAAGTAAATGCTGTTCATTGGTAAACGCATCACTTCATAATGCTTGGACTGATTTACACATAAACTTTCACTTACGGGATATCTTCCGTGATTGTCTTTTATTTTGAGCTCCCGATATTTCAACGCTGTTGCAAGCGCCATGATCGCGGGTTGACTGGAGAATGCGGGTAGATGGTGGTGTACCGTAAGTGACAGTTGTAAACCTTTAAAGTTTAAAACAGTTTTTGGCTATTTTTGTTTTAAATTGCTCGTAAATTAGGTTTTTATGAAAAAAAAAAAGCGAACGGCAAGACATGAACGTCGTTTTTTCTGTGGGATTTTTGTATAAACGCAGGACTCTTGATTTAAACTCTATGCATTCAAATTTCTAAAATTTCAAATTCAAAAAATTCAATATAAAAAATGATATGCATATTACTTGTACTCAGTATTTAAAGTCACTAAAAGTGGTCAGGATAAAAACGGGAGAATATTCTTGTTAAGAATTTTTAAATTTGGACAATCAATGGGGACAGCTCAATCAGCAGACTCAACCATTGCAATCGAATATATTAATATTTTTAAAACCTGTTTTGAACTTCATAATCCTTGTTAGGCTTTTCAAGAAAAAACTGAAGTAAAAAGGTGTTAAACGTAAGAAAAGAACTGCCTGGTACTGTCACTTACATGTATGTAACATGGTACGACCACCACGCTAACTGCGTGTTTGCTTACCATTAAGGCCAGGTTCCTGTTATGTTTTGCTTGTCAGTGGTGCTTCATAAACGGAGATACCTAATAGTATGTAATTGTAAAAACGTTGAAATGTTGGTGTATGCTGAGCAAAAAGGTAGTGACTTTCTAATGTACCTTTTAATACAAGGTGTTTACAGTAGGTACTTTTACGAAACCGACAAAAAATCATTCTGTACATCAAATTAAGTAACTCTACGCAAAAATTATTGCTGGTTACAGACTTTTTTGTGGGTGTTTTTTTTGGGCGAGTCAGAGGCCCATGGGCAGCATATAAATTCTGACACCAGGTTAGGCACTAGCCACACGATAAAGAAGAAGTTTACCGAAAGTCTGATAACCAGTTATAATAAGGGGTATCGTTGAACCCAGTACTGGGCCGTTTCATGTAAATTATTAATTCAGCTGTATACGGTTAGGTAGGGAAAAGGCTATGCATATGATACATGCACGGTACACACGGTGGCAAATGAAGCTATACATTTCCAGTTTAACTTGGCCTCACTTTGTTTAGATTTGCTTTACAATGAGAGATCCGCATAAACTGGTTTTGTATAGCTTGATTGAAAAATCTAAATCAGCCTAACCTATTCATAAACAGCGAATTTGATTCTGCTAACCACTAGGATGTTTCTCGAATTACAAACCAAAACCATTTAATTTGATGCCAACAAATTTTTCCTTATTACCTATTAGTTATCAATTTTCGTCGAAAACTCAATATTCAGCGGGCAAAGCGACGAGGCAAGGGATTATTTCGCATCAATGGAAATTCAAGCCCCATGTAATTTAATAATCAACAGTTTTTTAGGCCAGATTTGATTAGATAGGTACTTTGCGGTATTACGAGCTGTATGTCTTTTGCCTACTTTACTGTAATATTATTAATAGAATTTCTAGGAAATACTGTTATTTCTTTCATGATAATTATATTTTTCGAATACGATCTACAGTGATCGGAATAGCTAATGTACCTAAAAATCAAAAACAGAAACGAAAAGTGGGGACTTCCTTACGACTACTTTTTTTTTTCGGAATATTTGTTCCAAATGTCGAAACATTACTTAAGTGCAACTAAAATTAATAAAGTTAAAAAACTATCGAATTCATTTAATGTTTCTGTTTAAAAAACAAGTGCACGATTTTTATTGTTTAAAAAATAAAGGTAATCTCCTTATCTTCGTTTGAACGCCGTAAGTAAGTCTGGAAGCTAATTTAATTTTCATACCAGCTTTAATAGTTAGAATTAACAAGGTAAAAAAAACAATTTATAGGTTTTCATATCATTTATTGGAACTGAACGTAAACAGAAATCAACCTCAATAATTACGATAATTACCAATCTTAAGACTCAGTCAGAATATTATTTCCATTGATGTTGAAAGTTCTGCCTTAATCTGAATCGGTACAGTTTTCGTCAGGAAAGGAGTTTTCTTTGTCATCGCTACATTTATCTTCTTCCGGAGAATTAAAATAGATTATTAGCGTACACAACTTGAGAAACTACAGGAGTGAAGTGAATGATGCGCATGCGCGCACGACGACGCTTTTAATGCGAAACACCCCTCTACCCCTCAACCGTTTTCTCATTGTTTACGAACGACAAACAAAAGATAGAAAGAGACATCAAGTTTTGGCTATTCTGGGAAACGAAAAAATGAGGGGGAGGGTCCGCCGCGTTCTTTACCTGAATTAATAACAATAGAAAACGTATCTATTCTCTATCTATTTTTGAGAACGTTCTCCTTGTTGTCGAAGTCGGTTAAAAAGGAAAAATAATGAATTCAATTAGTTTACTGTACTGATTAATAAATAACGTTATTATTAAATGTACATATCTGATTCTGAGACATTTGCGAGTTTCAGAAAAAAAAAATCGGAAAGAAATGTAGTCGTAAGGAAGTCCCCACTTTTCGTTTCTGTTCCTTGAACTTTAGGTACATTAGCTCTACCTATTCCGATCACTGATGATTTATTTATGTATTTTTAAAATTTTTGATGTGTATGTGTGAGAATGCCTCTTTGGTCGCAAGCGCGACTAATGAGTATGAGGTCCTGGGCTCGATTCCGAGGTCGGGCAAAGTGTTATTGGGTTTTTCCATTAGGAATTTCTTAGTAGCAGCCACGGAGTCTGGATTTGTGCTCGGTTAGTGGGGATAGGCTCGCCCCCTATTCTGCCGCGCTAGCGATATCAGCAGTAAGTGAATTTTTTGACAAAATGAAATTTAAATATTGATCCCGATTCAGCGCAATGAGCTCTACCAGTGTGCTGTCACCTGTAATCTTTCTTAAAATTTCACTTACTGCTGATATCGCTAGCGCGGCAGTATTACGTGGGACTTGAACATAACTGGCGAAATATGGGTCTACTATCAAGTATACCTCTGCCTAATCCTTCGGAGATTACAGGCGTGGTATTGTGTCATGTTTATTTTTCCTGACAAGCAATTTCATTTATACTACACCTGCTTGGAAAGTACCTTGATACTTTATCAAATTTACGGTAGAAAGTACGTCATTGCATATCAAACAAATATGCGGGGAGAAAACGCATCTGAGCGGGAGAGAAAAGTGTATGAAAATCCATTTCTTACGTGGTTTTTCTTTTTTAATTTTGGGTAAGACTATGCGCCGGTAACCTAAATATCAAAAGCCAAAAAGTTTTTACAGTGAGTTTTTATCTCCAAGTTCGCAAAATGACACTGGCCACTAGCTGTGTGTTGGATGGTGTCAGGCTGGCAGTGCGACCCTGCGGCGGCAGGATAAACAATTTGAAAAAAGAACATGTGAAAATTGCAGACGCCATTGGCGCCATTTTCAATTTGTGTGTTGTCCTCGTAGGTGTAGTATAAAGCACTATGTATCACTCGAGAGAAAGTGCGATTCCCGATCTCGGGTGTTTTAAAGCCCTCGCCTACGGCTCGGGCTTCAAACGACACCCTCGACGGTAATCGGTCACTTTCTCCTCTCGGTGAACAATGTACTATTGTTTACCAATATCGCCCTCCTAACACTGTCATTCAGGGTCAAAAATAATCATGCGGCACTTGTGAATCGTGAATTCGTGATCTTTTGTTTTTCGATGGCGAGTGAACAGTGACGAGTCGGGCATAAGCCACTATATCCATGTCACGCGTCGCTCACATAGTGAAAGCATTAAAACCTTCATAATGCATCCACTTGCCGAGTTAATGACGTCACTCATGACGTCACCGTAACCACAATATCTAAAGTGAAGATCCCAGATACATTAAAACAGTGTACGCACTACTTTACCGAGTAAATAGGTTAGTAAGGTGAATAGGCAAAGAGCTAACATCCAACGCGTCCTATTTGTTAACCTACACGATCAATGAGAACTGACGTAAGTTGCAAATTGCTTTTTATATGGGGTGTTGTGATAGTCAAGTCTGCTAGAGGATAGTGTATCAATTAACATGTGTTTTAAAGTATTTTGTTCAAAATAATAATGAGTATGATTTTATGAATAAAATTGACCAGTTAGAAGTCAAAGAATTTTTTTTTCTACTCTATAAAGGGCTTAGTCGAATAATGCCCAATTCTTAAAATGCCTAGCATTCTACAAATGCCTAGTTCTTAAAATGACCAATTCGCGAAAAGAAATTCGGAAAAGGACTAATTCTTAAAATGGCCAATTCGCAAAAGGACTAGCAGTTGGTGCTGACTGTTACTTTACTGTTAACAATTGGCATTTTCCGTCCTTCCAAATTTTTTTATTTCTTTTTTTTTAAAGTTGCCCTACACTATGAATTTCTCCTATATCGTGGGTGCATTTACAAACACTTAAACTCACATACAACAGACCCGGTACAACTACCTGTAGAACATAAATAGTAATTGTAAAATAAATTGTCACTACAATTCACATGACACTAAATCATGCGTCCCAAATCCCCGAAGGCTTAGGCAGAGGTGAACTTAAAAAGTACACCCACCTTTCGCCAGTCTTATTTCTAAGATCCATATAATATTGAGCGAGCCTATTGCCATCAACCGGGCACAAATCCAGACTCCGTGGCAGCTACAGAGAAATTCTTATTAGAAAAACCCAATAACACATTGCCGACCCGGGAACCCAACTCAGGACCTCATGTTCAGTAGCCGCACTTGCGACCAATAGACCAACGCGGCAGTCACTAAAATACGCTTCTATATTTTCTAGAACAACATTAAATTACGAGGTTTAACATCCATTATTCATTGACGGCCAAAAACCCTACAAACTTAAAACTCAGTCCCCAAACTAATTAGAATAACCCAACTATTATCACATCAGAACACCCTCTATACATCCAATGAATATTGTATAGGAAATGGAAACTGAGTTGATGCTTCCCGCTGGAGTTGACTACAATTTGTCGAAGTTGTCTCAAGTTTTAGTACTAATGTATGCTGTGTGGTTCCAGCCAGATAAGCTGCTCCATCGCTTCACAGTGCTTTAAGCGGCTAGAGGGTTTTATCGGGTGTGCAGGTGGAGTGGAAATTGTAAATGTTTGTACCAACTTTGGTCGTGTTGTTTGATGAAATCGGTTTTATCAGTGATGTCGCTTGAGATGGACAGTTTTTGATTTATTACTTCATGATTCTTTGCCTTAATTGGTTGTAGTCGTTGTACGTTACTCAAACATTGTTCAATGTCTTAATACAGAGTTAGTAAAGTTTCGGCAAGTTAAGACGTTGGTCCCGGCTGTCAATTGTAGATTTTTGAAAGTCGTTAAGTAGTCAGTGGCCCGAAAGTCTGACAACCAGTCTAACCAAGGAGTGTATTACTCAGTACTAAGTGGGTTGTAGAGGTCAGATAAGCAGTTGTTCCATGTGAAGTACTGGTATTCAGCTGCATCCGGTTAGCCAGGAAACCGGCTCCATTATAGCTGGGAAAAGGCTAGGCAGCTGACGAAAGTTTCGGAAGTTATTTCAATTACCTACCGCCTGTTTACTGTCGGGAAATCAGTGACTTGCATCAACCAAACTTCGTATATGCACATGCATTAGTAAGGATCTCGTCTTGCACGACACGTCTCTTGCTCACAGCTTGGTAGCAATTTTAGTTTAGAAAACCTGTTGTTTTTTGAAAGAAAAGAAAGAAAAATGTTTATTTGACGTCACTACATTAAGCACACACACAATAATATTAAAGAAGTTACAAAAAAAGAGAAAATACATAGTATGACTGTACTGTGTGCATCACGGCTGCGCCAAAAAGGTCCATTTCAGCATTAATGTTAGTTTACGGAGGCTTGTCGTTGAATGCCTCACTATACATTTTTGTATTGTTAGCTGTAAGCCACCCAAACACAATAAAATAAAATAAAAATATCTCAAAAACTAAACATCAAATCTTATTCAAACCAATTTTGGTTGAAAGTTTTATTTACGTTCTAAAATCTTACATTTTTTCAGAATTTTCCTCCTCTTACTTTAGAAATTAGAGGGGGACACATTTTACCACTTTGGAAGCGTCTATCATTCAAACGACTGACTTTGAGTTTCGGTTTTAGGAACTTCTATGTTATTTTTAAAGACCTATCTATAGACACCCCGCACGTATAGGTTTAATGAAAAATTTTTTTTTTAGTTTCAGTTCCATGTAGCCCTCCTTAATCTTTATTATTTTTGTATAAATATCGTAAAACGGTTTACAGAATACATCTACCTACTAAGTTTCAACTGTGTAGTCTTAATAGTTTCAGAATAAAGTGGCTGTGACATACACAGACAGACTGACAGTCATAGCGAATCTATAAGGGTTCCGTTTTTTGCCATTCGGCTACGGAACTCAAAAAAAAGTGCATCAGCAATTTGGTAAATGACCCGCTCAAGCTGAAAAAATCGTTTTATAAACGTTGTCGTCATTAGCATACGATCCGTTTCGTCCATTCCCATTGTGTCCCATACCATAATAACCATGGGGTTTAATGTGTCGACCTATTCATAAACGGGTCGACGAGGAATTGCACTGATAGCAAGAATTCCATACTAAATACATACATATTTGTACGTAGATAGTTGTGTGTACATTTAATCATGCTGGGATCGTGATAGATGTGTTGGTGTGATTTATGGGAAAATAAGCCTTCGAATCGATGTGCAAGGAACAGTTTCCTTCATCAATCAATGATGGTAGTAGAGTATTCCATTGTAAGGAATTTGTACGTTGTTCAATTTTATCTATACAAGTAAATAAGATGGAAGTGTCTATTTGTAATTTCCAAATAATAGCTTTTTACTGAATGTGTATGAAAGTATATACATAAACGGTACTTAAAACAAAATATGCCTGTGTTTGTCTGTTTTTTCCGGGTAATGTCCAAAATGCCTGGACTGATTTTGACGGCATTTTACTGGCAGATATCTGATGTTATAAGGCTAATTTTATTTTAGAAAAAAGAGTTAGAGTAGAAATTAAAAAAATAACCCTTGAAATTGTTAACAAAATGTGAGTCAAAGCAATATTTTTATAATCATCTTATGCATTTTCGACCAAGCAGGCAAGATTGCAAGTTCTGTAATTACATTCACGAGGTTTCAAACTATCGCTTTATCAACAATTCAATTCGATCCGACGGGTTAATTCCAATGAAATGAAGTTTAACTGTATAGCCACCCCACCTCCTGTCCTGCTTTTTGTGTAACTCCACCTTCAATTTGGGAGACCTGCCCGAAGCCACTGCTAGCGCTGTTCTGTGATGACGTAAAACGTTTCCCAATAACACACGTAACTCTTAAATTCGAGAAATACTACGCAAAAAAGAAGTCATATTTTATAGTTATCTCGTTTCAGCAAACAAAAGATGTAAAACACTTACAAATGTACGACATTTGTAATCTATACTTATATACTAATATTATAAAGAGGTAAAGTTTGCGAGTTAGTGAGATTGTAGGGGGTAATCTCTGGATCTACTGAACCGATTTTGAAAATTCTTTCACTAGTAGGAAGCTACATTATCCCCGAGTGCCATAGGCTATATTTACAACGTGCTCGTGGGAAAATTTCCACCCAAAACAAGAGCGAAGCCGCGGGCAACGGCTAGTTTTCTATAAAAACTATCTGTCGCAAAAAATGTATGAAAACTATACTAAATATTTATGTGACGATTTGTAACAATAATAGGAAAAATGAGAAAAATCCTTACCCTTGAAGTACCGATTTCGTAGCACAATGCCTACTTTCGCACTAGGACAACTTTTTTGGATATTCAAGTAATGGGTAGCTCAATGCTAACATTTTGAAACCGCCATACATTTGATCGCGTGATGCCAACCATCGCATCATGACAAAAAATATCTTAATATATTGTTCTAATCGCAGCATGCCTACTTCTGATATCGTAAGTTCTTTTTATATGTAAGAGGCCTACAATATGTACAGTCAAACACAAAATTTGTTTTACTTTGGGTGTTTCGCTAATAGGATAGGAAATAACAAAAGATAATATGAGGAGAAACTCCTAATAACGGCCAGAATGTATGGACAAAGATATTGCCGTAATAAGCACGCGTGATGAAAGGATTAGTGGTCACAGTATAAAGAACTAACCAGTAAACCAACTAAACTAGTTTTGAGAAATCAAGCGCCGGAGTTAACCGAGGAACTTATATAACATTATCTAACATCACGCCTGTAATCCCCGAAGTGTTAGGCAGAGCCGTACCTAATAGTACACCCACATTTTGCCAGATAACTTTAAGTCCCATGTAATGGAGGCGAGCCTATTGACATCGACCGGACACAAATTCAGACTCCTTGACTGCTACTGAAAAATTCCTGATGGCAAAACTCAATAACACTTTTCCCGACTTGGGAATTGAACCCAGGACCTGCTCGCGCTTGCGACCACTAGGTCAACGAGGAGCTTATGGCTAACTGATAACAACAGCACGGGTCAACCTTCAAGGATGAGCAACGCTAGCTACTTTTGGGTCACAATCATACCTCTTGGCAAGACTTTTTACCAGTATGTATCATATTACCAGTACTAATTGGGTTGTGGAGGTCTGATAGGCAGTCGCTCCATGTAAAACACTGGTATTCAGATGCATCCGGTTAGACTGGAACTCGAAACCAATATATTTGGGAAAAGGCTAAGCAGATGATCAAACACCGGAATTAGGGACGTCAACTAAACTTTTTGTTTTGCTGAAATGCGACAGCCCCGACTAACTAACAAGTAACTTAAAGCACGCTTAAAATACGTGTAAACGCTTTCAATGTGTGAGTGAACCGAACCGATTCCGACCATTTGCTCCTAGTTGAAATACTGTATGTTAATACAAATATGTATACTGTGGCGTGACGGATGGATGGTCACAGAAATATTGTTATTATCACAAAGGGTGGGGCCGTCTCTTGAGATAATTCTATCATTAGTTCCTTATTATTAGGAGCATTTATTATCGCGGTAACTACGGTTAAGAATACTTCAGTAATCAGACATTAGTCGAGATAATCGTCTTTTCTACAAGACAAAAATGACGAACTTCCATACATACATACTTTTATCTCCTACTAGCTCATGCCCGAGGCTTCACCCGCGTGAAGTTCTGTTATTGTACCACGCGATCGTACTATCGGGATAAAAAGTATCCTTTGTGTTAATCCAGGTTATAAACTGTCTGTGTGCCTTTCACCCAAATGCATTCAATAGTTTTTCCGTGAAAAAGTGACTATCATCCATCCAACCATTGTCACAAAGTTTCGCATTTATAGTAATAGTAAAATAAGATTTAACCCTTTTTTTTCGGATGGGTAACCATCAAATGACCCCTCCCACTCTGGGCGGAGTGGCAGGGAGTGTCAGACTTGTACTGACTAAAACCCATCCATGTTCCTTCTTTTGCCCTTTGTGTTCCAGGGCCGCTGTATCTCTTTCGAACAGTCCCGCAACCCTGGCAGGAGATTTAACCCCTTGATTTACCTTAATTATAAGGTATGAGTGAGTGAGCTGAAAGTCTGACGAGATGACATACCAAAGGATATTGTATCACACAGTTCAACGCACCGACTTTTCGGATTCATGTGCGTATTGTATAATTATAACTAGCTTCGATGAAGGAAAACATCGTGAGGAATGCAGGATGCCTGAGATATTTCTCGACGGCATGTAAAGCCAAGTCAGAGGCCCATGGGCGGCATTAAAACTGACACCAGGTTAGGCACTAACCACACGATAAAGAAAGAACTGGGTTGTGGAGGTCCGATAGGCAGTCGCTCAATGTAAAATACTGGTATTCAGCTGTATTCGGACAAAGCCGACCCCAATATAATGTAGTTGGGTAATGGCCATGCAAGTGATGATGTATGGTCGGGCCTGTGGACGGTGAGCTATGGGCGAGCTCGCCGTCCGTCCGTATTATGACGACAGGCCGTGTTGACGGCGCGTTCGTGTTCCACGCGCGCCTCAAAGAGAGTCAGCAAACAGGAAGGGGTCCGAAAAACCCATGCCTGCCAGGGTTGCGGGACTGTTTGAAAGAGATACCGCGGCCCTGGAACACAAAGGGCAAAGCAAGGAACATGGATGGGTTTTAGTCAGTAAAAGCCTGACACTCTCTCCTGCTCAGCCCGGAGCGGGAGGAGTTATTTTATGATTTCATAATACCATGCCATACATGAAAAGTGATGATGTATGGCATGGTATTATGTATAGTCTCTTGTGCCGAATTGCAAGCTAATGAAGATTCAGAAATATAGGCTTTGCGTTGTCTGAAAATGAATAAATGATTTTCAATATGATTTTTACCAGGTAGATTTTCCTCCAAGAATAATCGTTTTTTTTTTGAGCCTGGCAAATAGGGGAATACAAACATAAGCTACATTTATGATATTTAATCTTGCCAAACACATGAGTAAGTAATTCCTTTTCATTTCGGTTATATATGGCAAAACGCGATTATCTAACACTTTTGTTTATTTGTATGAGTTGCGACGATATTGCAGACTTTACGTTTACTTACACAGGCAAAACGACGGTGTCCCCTTATTTCGCAGACAGAATTTTCATAGAATTTCGTTTCGCCGAAAATGTTTATTATAATATTTGGTTCTAGTATTTTTATTTCGAATATTATTGTTTTAGCGACTATTTACTTGAATGAAATATATTTTACAGAAATACAATTCAATGAATTTTATAATCACATTTTTTTATTTAACATACTTATCAAACAGTAGAATTAATTCTAACGAATATTGTTTGTTCGGTGTTTTTTTCCATGAAAATGTAAAAGTAGACGTTATGCTATCCATATTTTTTTTTTGTTTTGTACACACACCACATCAACATAAACAAGGCATTGTGGCAAAGAAAACTTAGGAGGCAAGAGCGAGCGAAGTGAGCTCAGGAGTCCGGACAGGTTAGGTTCGAAGAAGATTGACGTTGAAACGTTCCGCTCACTATGACCAAATAGGTTAGGTTAGAACGGTGACCAACGACGCGCGAGCCGAGCGAGCGAAGCGAGCGGTGCCGCGGTAGCGACCGGCGAGCGCTACGTCGAAATTGGTCGCAGTAACAAAATTAGGGCACTCCGACAATTATGAAACGCTTTCATATAATTATACTACGGTATAATAGTGTAATCAATTATAACATAGTCCAAGTAAATTCATGGTGTTTTAATTTTATTGGAGGGTATGCATTTTGCCAAAGGTATGAATTGAAACATTTTAGAAACTGTCACTCGATAAAATGTTTTTCTTGGTAATAACTTTATATTAACTAATTAACTATTAAACAATATGAGTATAAAGAATATTTGATTTGTTATTCTATGATATGAATTATCGAAACATTAAATTTTATTTGTAACAAAAATCTATGATTTAAGATTTTTCGAAGCAAGCTTTCTGCGTATTGATTATTCTGTGAAATGATAATATGAGATTTTTTTTATATGAAACGAAATTCTTTTGAACTTCTGTCTGTAAAACAGTGTACAACCCGAAACGACATTATTTAAAAACATTTGTATGATGTTCTAATGACAACAGTTATAGGGCTTTTTTTTCAAACTATGTGTCCCACTGCTAGAAAATTGTGTTCCAGCAGAGCAAGAGGGGTGTTCATCTGTTATTTGAAATATACAATGTGTAACAGAATAAACGCACAACCTCTTAAGGGGTCATTGTACTCATCATTATGAACAACTTTTACTATGGGACCAATCCCAAAATCGCCAAAAAAAAAAACAGCTGTTCAGTACATTTTGTCGAATTATGCGCACAGAAATGTATAAGGCAGTCGACTTTTTTTTCGCGATTTCAGTGTTGGTCCCATAGTGAAAGTTATTCATAATTATGAGTACAATGACCCCGTAAGAGGTTGTGCGTTTATTCTGTTACACATTGTATAGCTTTCGCTTAAATGTAATGGATTCTTTCTTTATTAGAAGAATCTCTGTGGTCTAATCTATCTCTAATGATGTATCATTAACTAGTAAGTAGTGTCCGACTGAAGCTTTGTCTTTGGCTTCGGGCAAAAACCCACCTTCAGCCAACCCTTTGGCTTTGGCCAAAACGGGCCGGAGTTTTGGTTGAAGCCAAAGGTCTATCAAGCGCTGAAATTGAACGCTGAAAGAAGAGAGCGCGATGAAAGAAGCGACGCGCAAAGGGCAGGTGTACACATTTCGAACTGTTATTATTTTCGACAAGTTGTGCAAGGTAATTTTAATCACGTTGTTAAGTTAGTTTTAAACAGCCAACGTAAACTTTTCGTTTAAAAGTTTAAAACATAATTGTATTATTCACTTTTAGCCAATCGTGAACATGCATAAGCATAATCAGCCTTTAATGTTCCCACTGCTGGGACACTCGGCCTCCTCTCAATGAGAGGGAATGGGCTATAATCCACCACGAGGGCCCAGTGCGGGTTGGTAGATGTCACATGTCTTCGAATTTTTGGTTCTAGGACATGCCGGTTTCCTCACGATGTTTTCCTTTACCGTTTTGAGAGCAGTGGTGATGAAATAAATTACACAAAGTAATGCGCCTGCCTGGGTTCGAACCCACGACTTACTGTTCGTAAGTCGGGGCCGCCACAACTGGGCCGCCGCTGCTCTGAATCCTGAACATGTTTGTCGGTTTTTTACTCACTGCACTTCGGTGAGTGTGCCCAAGAGTTCCACGAGCTCTTGCCACGAGCAAACATTCGCACGAAGCGCTTTGTCTTTTATTATACGCACTTCCAAGGGGTGGAATACCCTGCCTCTGTCCTCAGGACAAGATTGAGGCGAGGAGGAGAGTCCCAGAGCCCATTACTAATAATGATAAAAAAACTTAGTGTTATTGAACCTTTGGCTTCGGCCAAAGGTTGTGGCGACAACCGATTCCTTGGCTTCGGCTTTTGCTCCTTCCAGAAATTGACCTTCGGTCGAACACTACTAGTAAGATATTATTTTCTTCACTTTTAAAATTTCTAATTTTGCATTTGGTGCCTTACTATTAAAACATTTTCATGACATAATAAATACAATGTACACAATAAAGGCGTTACGTTCAAATGTAAACGTTTACAATCTGTTTATATTAACTGGCTTGTTCGCGTGACGCTCGTCATAAAATAAAAATGGTGGCTGATTGCTTCTATTTACGGGTTTGTGATACGAGTAAGCGGAGCTAGTTAGGAAAATAAATCTTGTCTTACAATTTACCTACTGCGAATCATACCACCCTAGTACTTTAAAATAGGCGATGCTGAAAATGTTCTTCATTTGCATCTTGGACTAGCAGCCACTTCTCCCTTGCTTGTTCTTTTTTAGTCTTCTTTTCGTTTCGGCTGTTTACTAACTCATATTTTTCCGACCAGGAACTATACAAGGCAAGGTGTAACAGGACCCTTCACGAAGCCGTGAACCAAGCATTATGTACATCTAATTATGTAACTTTATGCAAAAACTATTGCTAGGAAAGGGCTTTTTTTTTGGGGTGAAAAATCACGTTTTACGGTAGGACTCAATGTAACAAACGCGATGGATTGAATAAGTACGGCGGTCGTGGAGGTGTAAAAACCTTACATTAAAAGCATGTATTTTAAAAAAAAACTTGTGAAAAAGTTAGAACTTTGACCCCTTGATATCTCCGTAACTAGAAGTTTCCCAGGTATAAAAAAATGATCGCAATGACGAGGAGAACAAGTGCCCTTCGCTTCGTTAGGGATCTTGTTACACCCTTTATAGATATAGCTATATGATAGAGATAGCGACAATTATAACTATTCTGTTCGCCTTCTTCTTCGTATCGACGGTACTACTAACTTTTAGTGGATCAATGCTTCGTCACCGTTCCACGGCATCGTCGGTGGTAGCACTGAGTTCGCTTTGCTATTGCAGATTATAAGACAGAGGACAGCAAAGGAGGTCAGCAATGAAGTCCCACATCCGGATTTTATAGCTATTTCTTCGAGGTATCTCTCCTTTACAAAATTGGTGTAACATCTGCGTTCTTGGGAATGAAGTCTTTTTTGTGAAGAGACCGTAATCTACTCATGGGCCACAGTGTATGAACCAAGGTGGATGTCACAAGGTTTCCTCACGATTTTTTTCCATAGTTGTAGATTAGTTATCAAAAATTTTCGCTGGCTAATTTCTTTGACTCTGTGTGTCTCGTGCCGACAAAGGAAAAATCATCTACCTGCAATAAAGGTCTATTATCTATAGAGGTAGGGTTCAAGGTCCCTTGGCTTGATAATAGTTGGAAAGATCGATCTTGGCTGTTCATGGGTGGATGAGCATTTTAATACATCGTGACCTCATCACGCCTCGCAGAGCACGTTAAAACATGGGTCTTGATTGTCACACGAATAACTAAATTCTGCCATAATATTACAAACCAATTTTTGCTCGCGACTTCGTCCGCATTGAAAAAACAGCCTGTAGCACTCGGTTCTACAGTGATTGGTAATTGGGTGCGTATCTTGAAATGATACTAGACCTCATTTGAAACAAGGGTCCAATCTGGGTTGTTTGGAGAAATCGAACTTAAAAAATAGTCGTAAAATATGTATATGACAAGTGTCAAAAATTCTTCCATCAAAGGGAAGCTACATTTAGCTTCCCAATTTTTGAAATCAGATGTGTAATAGTTCCCTATTTTACTTCCTACATCCTCTTACATACTTTACTTCTTTATGTGGATGTGTGTGCCTCAGTGTGGATGCCTTAGTTCCTCTTTGTACCTGTCGCTGTTACCTTTTCGTACTTCAAAGCTCCAATTACATATGACTACTGGCGAAGTAGGTACTTAAGCGAATTTCGCTTGGGACGCAAGTAAACCGTGAGCTGAATTAGAACATAGAATACTCTGTATCCCGGTAGAGGTATGGTTTCCATGGGTCAATTTCGGACTTCAACATGGGAGAAGTCGCAAGCAAAACCAGTTTTATTTATATAGGTACAGCAAGGAGAATATCATAATTCTCTTGGTTTTCTCCCGATTAACTTGGGGTCGGCTCAGCTTAATTCGAATTTATTAGTATTGCCTAGTTTGGTTGTGGAGATCAGATGGTATTTTATTTGTGAAGCTGTTGCCCGCAGCTTCGCTCGCTTTTGGTCGGAAATTATCACACGGGCAAAATATAAATAAATATTGTAAATTTAGCCCATGGCACTCGGGGATAATGTATAGCTTCCTATTAGTGAAAGAAGTTTCAAAATCGGTTCAGTAGATCCAGAGATTACCCCCTACAACCTCACACACTCACAAACCCCAAACTTTACCTCTTCATAATATTAGTTACTATAGGTATTAGTACTAATACTGTTTAAGCTGAACCAAATGTACAGGTTGTTCGTAAAACAGACTTCCTCTAATGACTTTCCACCATGATAGCTATCCATAACTATCTAGTTAGTAACTTCTTGATTAGTTATTTATGAATGTTAGTCTACCTACTAAATTATTTAATAAAATACATGAGACATCAGAAACTCAACCTTCATAATTCTCAAAATTCAGACTTGTTTCAATAATCCGTCTTCACCCAATTTCAGGTATCTAAATATCGTCAAAATAATAAATGAGCTTCTATAAATACATTTTAATAAAGGAGAAAATCTTATATGTTTTTTTACCTAAGTAATATCCTTAGCAAATAAGAATTGGATTATGTATCAAGAAATCCTATCACATGAAAAAATTAAAGGAGAAAATAATCTTTGCTCTAATAGTATTAAGGTAAAAGTAAATATTAGAATAGGATCGTAAAGGGTTCTAGGATTATTTTATAACAGACTATGTTTTCCTTAATCGATAAAACTCTTTCTAGAATATTTATTGGGCTATCGTACCGTATTGAAAACGCGCTACGTATCACCGGTGGGTGTTCAAGTGGAGTTAGTTGTTCTCACTGATTTCAATTTAAACTCTTATTCAAAATTTTACATTTAACAGAGAAGCCTACCCATTTTAGATATCTGACACAAATTCTTGTCCTATATTTTTATATTGCATCGAGAAGTTATTATAACTATGACAGTTCACAATTGCACTAACTACAAAAAAAAATATTTTCACTTTTTTACTGCCAAACACACTACATTTCATGCTCTTTCGTTTGCGCCTGTCGAAATACCGTTATTTCGTCTCTTTCTACCAAAAACGTAGTTCACAGTTGTATTAATTAAGTTCCATTAATGTTCCATGAATGTTGTACTAATGACCTTTAAAAAACCAATCAAGATATACTTTAACCGATTTTAAGTTTCTCAACTGCAGAAAATTTCAAAACGCAAACGTATTAATTTGCAATATATATACTTTTAAGCAGTGCTCTAAGAGTGTAATAAATGTTGGTGGTACAAGATAGTAAGAAAGTTTGATGTACAGGTGTGTTAAGTACTTATACTTTGAAGGGATTTGGAAATTTTTAAAGTGCATAAATGCATTAAATGGGTTGTCTGTTTATTTAGCCATTTTGAAAAGGTTACGAAAATACTCGTAATAATATTACAATATTGAGATATGATGGAGTTAAAGGACTAGTCTTATGAATAGATGCATATTTATTTTGTTATTTTACTTTGTTTTTAAACTGTTCTTGTCTAAACATTTAAAATCTTTAAAGCTCCTCAGATTTGTAAATGTTGTAGTTAGTACAATTGTGAACTAAAGCATGATACAGCGGGCCTGTGGACGGTGAGCTAGGCTAGCTCGCCGTCCGTCCGTCTTATGACGACAGGCCGTGTCGACGGCGCGTTCGTGTTCCACGCGCGCCTCAAAGAGAGTCAGAAACAGGAAGGGGTCCGTAAGGGCCGACGCCTGCCAGGGTTGCGGGACTGTTCGAAAGAGATACCGCGGCCCTGGAACACAAAGGGCAAAGGAAGGAACATGGATGGGTTTTAGTCAGTAGAAGTCTGACACTCCCTCCTGCTCAGCCCAGAGCGGGATGGGTTATTTGATGATTACCCATCGTTAAAAAAAAAAAAAAAGATAACTCATAAACAACTCAAAAAGATGCTGGTGGAATAAATAAACTCCTCCTTTTTTGGACGTCGGTATATAAACGCGTATCAGCTTTACGATTCTTTATATTAAGAGCCGGAGCGCAAGACCCCTCATCAACCGATCCTAAAGAAGAATCCCAGTACAAAAAGGTCTATGCAGTTTATTCAATAGCTATCTAAATATACTTAATGTATAACACTTCCCAGACACTTAGCACTCATTAAAACCGCTGAATTTATGAGACAACCCTTCTAAGGATCCATATTAATATTAATTCAAACATAATTCGTAACGCAGCATCCAAATGAGTGTAGTAATTACAATAACATGAAGCCGCTACTAATCAATTTGAATACGATAATTTGACAGTGACATTAGGTTTATTGAAATCCCAACAAGGTTGTTGAGGTCAGACGGCTCTTGGTTATGTAAATTAATACATCATTGATGGCAGACGCCTGAAGACCGCAAAAACAATTACACAATTAGGTACCTAAGTTATTTTTGTCGAGTCATGATTATGAAGCAAAATGACTAAGGTTTTCAGAGGTGTTCGACCTTTTTGTGAATTATACTTAGAACTCTTTAGATTTCACTAACTTAGAATTTTGATTTTTTCATCTTTTATTCGGATTGATGAACAATCGTACGATGAAGTCTAGTTGCAGGATGAGGGCATGATAGAAATCGTCGTTACCTATCAAAATGGAACGCGAACACAAAAGTTACACAAAGTTACACAATTAAAAAGTCATTGTATCTCGCGTAGATCTACGTTCTACTACACGAAGGGTGAATTAACACAGTTCCCTCGTGAGAAGACGATCCTGGCTGCAGAATGAGGTCATGATAAAAATCATGTTTATCCATCAAATTTGAACGCATATACAAAGTTTCATATCCATACATTACAAAACAAGGTTTAAATTCGGACACAGGTTTCAACTGATGAGCCATTTTGACTGCGCAGACAAACTTAAAGTTCTGATTACAAAATCAAGTTAATAATTGTCCTTTGTATGATTCTTGACCAGTATTTTTTTATCTTGAACACTTGAAGTTTTCACAGAGTGCAAGACAAAAAAAAACACATAAAATTAAAGCAAGAAAAAATTAAAACCAGAAACGTGTTTAAATTCGACATTTTTATGGAACCCTTCGAGTGTGAATCAGACTCGCAATAAACTGGTTTTTTATTCAGAACTCAGTTGAAATAACATTCTCAATTAAAAATAACTGGAACTCGTTATGTATTCAGTCAGACGTATAATGTTCTCAAACTTGTATATTTTAATTTCAGTTTTCAGAAACTAAGATTAAAATATACAAGTTTGAGGACCTAGCCTAACAAATAAATCACAATATGTTTGCTGTGGGTATCGGTTGACCGTGTATCAATTTTATAGATTGAATTGAAATGGCTTTCTGAAGCTCGAGTTTAGTGGTCTATGAAGGCAGTTAAGCAGAATTATGACGGTTTACCGCGCACTAAAGCGACTTGAAAGCGACAAAAGTTATTTGGATTTTAGCCGTAACCTGAATGGTTTTACAACTTAATCATTTGGTTATGTCTGTTACATTCTGGTACTCTTGAATGTACTGTTATGCTATAATGGGTGTTAAAATACCCTCAAAGAAGCCGAAAGGCCAGTCCCAGTCATTATGATTTTTGTTTTGTTTTAGAGACCATGCCTTGGAACCTTCTAGTTACGGAGATATTGGGGGTCAAAGTTCCAACAGTTTCACAAGTTTTTTTTATTAAATACAAGTTTTTAATGTTAAATACCTCCACGACTCCCGTAGTATTCAATGTAGCCATCAGCACATTGTTTTTAGACCGTAAAATAAATGTTTCAACCCAAAAAAAATTGTTTTCGAGCAATCATTTTTGCGTAAAGTTACTTAGTTTGATGTACAAAATGCTTGGTTGAAGAGTCCGTTTACATTTTGGATACAGCTGATCATCATAATTCTTCTGCCTTAAGCCCAATTTATTTATGGTCAGCGCAGCATTTTCTCGCCTGCCATACTTATCAACTACACGTCTATTAGTAACAACCTTTTTTTTTCGGTTTGGAAATATCATCAAATAACTCCTCCCGCTCTGGGCTGAGCAGGAGGGAGTGTCAGACTTTTACTGACTAAAACCCATCCATGTTCCTTCATCGCCCTTTGTGTTCCGGGGCCACGGTATCTCTTTCGAACAGTCCCGCAGCCCCGGCATGCATCGGCCCTTCTTATTGCTGACATCTCTTTGAGGCGCGCGTGGAACACGAACGCGCCGTCGACACGGCATGTCGTCATAAGACGGATGGACGGCGAGCTAGCCCATAGCTCACCGTCCACAGGCCCGCGCCTAGGGTGACCGGGGATTAATCACCACCTTCCTTCGCATATGGAACGTTCCCTAGCTTAGAACGGTGTTTAATGACGTTTTTTCTTTGTTACAGGGTAAGCTATCAACATTATTTACATACTTCGAAAAAGAGGTCTAAAAACTTTTTGGAAGATTCCTGCCCTCCGACAAACAAACTACTGGAATAAGGTAAACTACGATATTAATATGCTTCCAAATATTTGAAGTCATACATATTTCATGCTTCAACGAGAGATGTTTCCTATATTTAACAATTCAGAGGAGCCTTACAAGTGGAAATCACTTTCAAGGCATCTTGTATTCCTTCAACGAATTTCTACAGAATTTACAAAAGCTTTTCGAAAGCTTATCAGTCAATATACCCATCATGGTTATCTCTAGTGATATTACAATAGAACAATATTTATTTAAGATCTGGTTATTTACATTATTTATTACAATTGGTTTAAAAGTACCTTTAACGAAGCCAAAAAGCACTGGTTCTCCTCGTCATTGCGAACATTTTTTTGTTATTTAACATACCTGAGAACTTTATAGTTATGGAGATATTGGGGGTCAAAGTTCCAACTCCTACACATTTTTTTAATACGATTTTTTAATTTTTAACTTCCTTTACTTTAAATACCTCCACGACTCCCGATCTATTCATTGCATCCATCAGCACAATGTTTTGAGTGCGTTACATTGAGTCCTACCGTAAAACGTGATATTTCACTCCATAAAAAGTATTTTCCCAACAATCTTTTTTGTGTAGAGTTACTTAGTGTATGTGACGGCTTCAAGAAGGCTCCGTTTACACCCTGTATAGTAAATATTTACTTCGTTGAATCACTTTTCTGACAGTCGCTGCGTGCAACAAATTTTCGACGACGCAATATTTGTAGCAAACTTTTCCTTTTAACTGCAGGACCAAGCCTTGCAAAATTGCCTCGCCTTGTTTACAAAACTGTTCTTACCTAACCCCTTTGTACATGTCAGAGGCATGAAGCCCTCAACTCAAGTGCCACACGTTTAGTTCAAAGTCTACGCCTGCCATGCCTGAGTGCGAGTAACCACAGAGCGACGGGTCAACGCTTTTAGGCTAGGCAATAACTTTCCACTGACTTATGACGCCCTGGTACAATGGATGGATAGAAAGGAGGTAACATTGTTAGATACGAACCTCCACAGAGACTGTGATTGATGATGTTCCGGATGAACGAACTATAAAAGATAGAAGAGCATCCCACAGTACTGATACTGAAGAGTGGATTATAAATTCATTCATTCATTCATATTCATTCATTCGTATATACATACTACCACAACCGTCTTCTAAACTGTTATATCAATCGATTTAATTGAAAATAGTTTTACAGGTGGTTAAATATTAACGTCGTTTATTAAAGTGTTTATTTTTATAGATACTAGGGGGAAATTGAACTAAAAAAATGTGGAAGAGTTTCGTGTTATATTTGGAGTTAAGACTTTTGGAGTAAATGTTAAAATAGGGGTGCATAACAGGGTGTTTAGTTCCTTATCCCCCTTAGAAAAGGAAGGATTCTCCGACCAGACGGGCGTGGTGTTTAGTGGGCTACTGTCCGACAGTTGTTGTCCGGTTTTTCTATAAATTATTAAGTCGCGAATAACTTTAACTGCGCGATTTAAAATTTTAACGTTAACTCTTCGTTTGTGTCATAGATGGCGTTGTAGTACTTCTGGTACTATTGTGCTGTAGTACTTTTTGTAATGCCGCTACAGATAAATGATTTAGAGCAATAACTTGAACTACTGATCTTAAACATTAAAGAGTAAATAAAGAAGTTGTCTAAGGATACCATTCTGATTCTTGGCGTAGTAAACCTAAAGTGTAATAATGATTTTCTATGCAAATCGCACTGACCGACCGAAGCGACGAGTTTCTAAATAACTCTATGAAAACGATAGCAGACGACAGTTTCGCAATCAGCGGACGTTTTCATTGTAGTATCGCTGAGGTTTGTCGTAAAGGCGCAAACTCACAGCGGCGCACGGATAGGCTACGCACGTGTGTTGAGCTTCGCTTTGCAAGAAATTGTATATGACTGTGTCCACTTCAAACCACGGACACGCTATGCATCAAATCACGTCATTAGTTCATGCGTGGCTTGCTTCAATAAGGCGCTCACATAGCTCAACGCCGTCAACGCCATCCACGCTGTGCATGCGGAACACGCTATACACGAATATTAACTCACGATTATGCCGCGGTGGGCCACGCACGCTACAGTTGTACATAGTTGTGGGTGCGTAGTGTGTACTGCAGTGGAAACGTAGACCCACGTTGTCAAACAAATGAATCCACGCAGCTAAAATGCGCCGCGTGCCCGTGCACAGCGTGCGCCGCGGTGGGTTTGCGCATTAACGATTGAGCCGGCTTTGCTTCTGTAGTTTGCCGTTGCGGGTCGCGTTTAGTATTGTACTTTTAAAACTACGCTTTAAATCATAAGTCCGTTACGAAATAATACATACCGGTGAGTAGTAGATGAAAGATATTCTAGACTTTAGTTATTTTGCCTAGAAATTATGAAATGGTAGTTATTCAAATACTCAAAAAAAAAAATCCTTAAAATACGATATAATTATTTATTAACTCAAACATAATTATTGTATTTACATCGTTAATAAAAAGTGCGTGTAAGACAAAATTTGGTTCAGACTTCAGGGGGTCTAAAATTGCTGCGGGACTGTTCGAAAGAGATACCGTGGCCCCGGAACACAAAGGGCGATGAAGGAACATGGATGGGTTTCAGTCAGTAAATGTCTGACACTCCCTCCTGCTCAGCCCAGAGCGGAAGGAGTTATTTGATGATTTCAAATCCGAAAAAAAAAGAAAAATGAGGTGTAAAATTGCCGGTTTAGCAGAATCATAACAGTAAAATAATATGAATTACGTTACAATTCGTAAAATGGTCACAAAGTGACAATTCATAGTATTAACTGCGTGTGACTATTTTAAGATTTTTAACGTAATTCATAAATTAGAATCCTACCCGTATTATGATTCTGCTAAAGTGGCCATTTTAGGCCCCAGACACACTACCCACCACCTATACTATGACGTGCAAATGTTTTTAATAAACCTCATTAAATTACCCTTTTTCACCGGCTCGCGGCTGACTGAATCCTTATTTCGGTTCCAATACTCAAACTCTTCAAATATGTACGTCATTGTGCGTGATACGCACCACACTCTGTTAGTGAGAGCAATTTCATCGAATGAATTATTACCGGAATCGATTTGACGTCACTCGTAAAACTCGATGTGTTATGTAAACATTTTCACTGAACATTGATTGACAATAAAATAAATCTTCGATATTTTTAGGCATTCTTGTTAATGGTACGTATTTTAGATTAAAAATAACAAATAAAATTGTCTTGAATACAATCTATTTCGCATAATTATTTTGATTACTACTGAAAAGGTTGAAGCAAGACCAGAAAAAAACCAGCCAAGTGCGAGTCGTACTCACACGCACATAGGGTAGGGCAGCAGCAAACAATTAAATAAAAATATTTTTAAGGTTTATTCATAATTATGTTGTATTGCTCTACATTCAACAATAAAACCAAATTTGTTTTTGATGGTATGTAATGAAAAACAAAGTTGTTGCTGCAGTTTGATCAAAAAGTACATATTTCCAAAAATAAACATCAAATCTTATTTAAACCAATTTTGTTTGAAAGTTTTTTTTTACGTTCTATAATCCTATATTTTAATCAGAATTTTTCTCCTCATACTTTAGAAATTAGAGGGGGGGGAGAGGGACACCCATTTTACCACTTTGGAAGTATCTATCTTTCAAACAATTGACTTTAAGAGAAAATAGTTTTGGGAACCTCAATGTCATTTTTAAAGGCTTCTATAGACACCCCACACGTATAGGTTCGATGAAAAATATATTTTTTAGTTTCAATTCCATGTATGGGGAGACCCCCCTTAATCTTATATTTCTTTTATTTTTGTACAAAACCGTAAAGCGGTTCACAGAATACATCTACCTACTAAGTTTCAACTGTGTAGTCCTAATAGTTTTGGAATAAAGTGGCAGTAACATACACGGACAGACATGGCGAATCTATAAGGGTTCCGTTTTTTGCCATTCGGCTACAGAACCCTAAATAAAATGGTCTTGAATATATTCTTTTTTCGCTTTATTATTTTGATTATTACTGAAAAGGTTGAAGCAAGATCAGATAAAACCGTTTTGCAACAAAAAAAACAACCTTATTTTTTAACCCTTTTTAGCATACAAATTCTATACGTACCTATAATATAACTATACAAACCAACTCAAAAACTACTCTAGCAAAATAAATGGCACCACCGCGCCGGCTTCCTCTACCTAATGAAATCTAAATAATCACGTAAATCGGATCAGTAATCACGGAGTAATCGATGTACCTTATACACACATGAAGAAAAAATAGAATTATGGTCGAATACACAACCACCACCTTTTTAAGAAGTTGGTTAAAAATATCCGGTCTCTGTTTACTAACACATACAAAAATAGTACCACCGTAAAATAGTAGAAAATATATAAAAATATGCAAATCAGAAGAATCATTAAGCTAGCTCAAAGCGATGACCGAGACAAGCCATCAAACGAAGAAAGCAGTAAACAATGTCGCTTCAGAATTCAACTAGATCATGGAAAACCAAATATAATTTATTATTATAGTTATTTGTAGTCAGCGCAGTATGTCTTCTTCTTCTATACTATACTCGTCATCCCACCAGACACCATGAAAATCCAATATTAGTAAAATAATAAGGAGTCAAGATCCTCAAAATTGGGGGCCACGTTGTTAGCCACCACGTGGCCACCGTAGGCGCGGGCCTGTGGACGGTGAGTAATAGGCTAGCTCGCCGTCCGTCCGTCTTATGACGACAAGCCGTGTCTACAGCGCGTTCGTGTTCCACGCGCGCCTCAAAGAGATATCAGCAAACGGGAAGGGGTCCGAAAGGACCGATGCCTGCCAGGGCTGCGGGACTATTCGAAAGAGATACCGCGATCCTGGAACACTCCTTAGTGTTCAAAAGAAAGTGTGCAAAAGAAGGATCATGGATGGGTTTTAGTCAGTACAAGTCTGACACTCCCTTCCGCTCCGCCCAAAGTGGGACACATTAGATGATTTCACTTCAGAAAAAAAAGATCCTCAAAATTGCTACTACTACTAGCCAGTGTCATCCAAGGCCTCTCCCTGTGAATTCCAAAATTGAAGAACTTATAATATTTGAAGTCGACCGTTTGATTTATAGATAAACTTCTACCATCTTCATAAATGATGAATTGATTGATAGCGAAAGTTGCACTTATCAGTAATCTATTGGAAAAATGTTTATAAGATAAATTTTATCTGCATCAAAATCAATTTGACAGATTGCTTTGTGGGTGACTTTTGAAAAGCTTAGCAATTTATATTTCTTGTCAATGATGTTGTAAAATATAACCTCATTGTTTCTTGTCACGTGAATAGACAAAAACTAACTACCAATACAATTTTTTTTTATATTTTGGTTTTGATTTCTTGATTTAGTTCTTTATTCAGTCCGCTTACATTGAGTGCCAAAATATTTAGGAAAACTTTCGAAGTTTCGAAGGATTAAATTTTACCATGATAAAACTTTTATGCATGCCATCTAATAATGAAACTAGCTGACTCGACAGATGACAGAACAGATCTTGTCATGTTGACAACAGCGCCGTCTACCGGATCGAACTACACTTCTGATCAAAAAATAGAAACAGTACCTACTGCAAGTAATAATTAGGCGGCATTTAAAAAAAAAAGAGGACTGATATCATTAAAAAATACGCAAATAAATAGCTGGCAGTTTCGTCTACATAATGGTGTACCGCAATTCTAAATTTAAATTTTCGTTTTTTATCCAGGAAATGAATGAAGAGATTGTTTTCAATGTGTATTCTTTTAGAATTTCTGCATTTAATGATATTTTTTTTGCATAAAATGTAGTTTTTTTAATAGTGATTGTTAACTAAGCTCTGTTATATCCTACGAAAGAGAGACCTTTTTTCTTAGAAATATGGATAACTCGCCCACAGAAGCTGCCCAAGAAGCGTATTGTGACTGCACGATTGCATCTTAGCCTCTCTGCTGCCAATAGAGTGTATCAGCGTTATCGTGAGACTGGTATGTTAACTCGCCGTCTAGGATCTGGAAGATATGGAGTCACTTTTGAGCAAGATGACCGGTATTCTGCGTCAGCTCCCCTAAGAAATCGTCACTTTAACTGTGTTCAATTGCACGCTGCTGCAGTTGAATGGAATGAAAATGTTGAATTTGAGTACAAGCGTGTAGAAAAATGTTAGGAGGAATAAAAATAAAATCAAAACATCGTATGGGATCGAGTAGTGTTAGTACCGTTGTGCTAGAGCGCGCCTTAACTTTGCACACTTTGAACACTTGTCTTATACTGGTCATACCTTCAAGAAAGAGTCGGTTACGGTGGCGGTTCATGGACGGTTTGGGGAGGCATAAGCGCCGATGGAAAAACCGAACTTGGTTTTTTTATCTGAACTTCGCTTATCTTCATTAAATAGGTCACGTAACATCGAAGAGTGTCTGGAGCCTGATGTGGCACCATACGCACATTTATTAGCGAAGAGTTCATTTATATGCAATGCAATGCCAAGGCTTATACCGCAGGCGTTGTAAATTAATACCTGAGGGAAGCTGATTATGGTTATGGGCTGGCCAGCAAGAAGCCCGGATATGAATCCCAAAGAACACCTATAGGATGAGTTGAAGAGACGAGTCAGACCGAGTCCTGCTCTGGAGACGCTTGTTCAGCTTAAAACAGCTGCTATACAATTGTTGCTCTCACCTGTTCTAGGCAAAAGCATACCTGTTAAACGAAACACGAAAGCTAAAGAAAATGTAATTATAATTTGACAATCCATTAAAATCCAATAATTTTAATTTCCGCAATTAACTGGCATTGTATATTATTTATGCTTAATGTAAAAAAAATACATAAAACTTATACAAAACCAAACTTCAGAGGGGTTTCAATTTTTTTGGATGAGAAGTGTATTAACTAAGAACCATACAGGTGAACCCATTAGTCCGAAAATGAATTACATCAAAGTCGGTCAACTAATAATTAAAGATTATTTAACTATTATAACTCTGTATACTGTTATTTAGTTTCTTGTAATCTGGCAGACTTATATATAAGGTCCCACTAAAATAGGTGGATAAATTTTAACAGACCGTTCAGTACGTCTAATCAAAGATATCCAAGAAAAAAAACACCGGATAAAGTGATTTTATTTTGACCTAAAATAATAAATTGCCGGCGGCAGTCTAGAATAAACACATCCATTAAGTCAAAATAAAATCACTTGTATACCATACAATAGTATACGTACATCATGTATTAATGATTGTGGTTTTATCTAAAGCTAAACCACATTATCGTTATATATAATTATAAAGCGGAAGTTTAAGATTATCGTCACGCACGTGCTTGCGAAAACCGAATAATAGATATTGTTGCATGGATGAGTCATCTCGTACAATGCTACAGGCAACCCATCCATCCTCCATCCCATGGAGGACTTGTTTTTAGGTATTATGTGGGCCGATCCCGGCGGCACTGCAATGCCGGGCCGACCCGCGACGGGAGTGGAGCGAGCCCCGAACATCCCGTCAGCTTACAAAAATCAGATTAATATACTGGTCCCTCAGTGAGGGAACTTTCAGATATTAAGCTGAAAAGAACAGATACTACACTTTGATCTTAGCCAAAAGGCCGAGAAGCGATACTGTAATAAAGTACAACCGGGGTAGTCATTCGCTCGCGGAGAATCTTAACACCGCGATTCAGAAACGTGACGTCAGCATACAGCGCCATCTGTCAATAAGCGGACAAACTATTTGTCAAGTAGGTCACGCACGTACTCGGCTAGTTATGTGTGTCAAAGAGCGTAATAAAATGGAACCCATAGTAAAACCTAATGTAATTGTTGGTATTGAAACGAATGTTCCGGAGAATAATCTCTTCCTTATTTATGAAATAGAGGAAGAAAACAAGCAAGTCGATGTTGAAAAAGACATAGGAGTCTTTGATTTTACGCCTAAAGACAAGGTGAACACATTTAAGCAGAAAAGAGGCCACAACACTATGATATTAGTGAATGTAATTTGGCAGAACCATAGACATTACGTAGGATGCCCACGTACACAGTTTAAAAAAAAAACAATATCAAACTACTATAAGACGATAATTACCAACAAAATAATAAAACCATAATTTTAGTGTAATCTTTAACAGTCAAAGAAAATAAAGTGCCTCCTTAGACAAGCATTTTATGTCCAAGATTTATCGTTTCATGATCTATAAACTAAGCTCTATTTACGGCTGGGTCATTTAAAACAGCTCTTGAATTTATTACTCATTTTGTTCTGATTCTACCGCATTTAATATCGTCGTTAAAATAAAAATTGATGCTAGTATTGGAGTAGACTGCCCTGTTTTTATTTTCTATTACAAACAAGAACTTTAGTTAAAGTGAAGCTGAATCGTTTGTTAGCGTTGATAATAATTATCTATTGTTTTGCTTGTTATTCTAGAATTGTCTTATTATCTTTTTACTTTCTTTATCGGCACTTTTATTCAACAATTAATCGTGAAAAATATATTTGGTACATTTTAAGTTCCTAGTCGAGTCTTTGAAATTCAATTATAATCTTTCTTCTTTTCATAAACAGTTTGCAGAAATTTCTATCTATCTCTCGCATTATATTTGGATATAAAATTACAGGAATGTCTGTTGATCGTTTTATATCAAAAGTGAAGAAGAATACTTCCCATTCTGGTTTTATTGGCACCATGTTTACTTTCCTATATGTCTACTGCTTTTCTTACAAGATTTGGGTGAACTAATTCTTCTTAGATATATAAGAGTTAAAACACAATTGGGACTAGCTTTTGTATGCCAATTAACGCGTTTAATAGAATTCCCGGCATCAGTACCAACTGTTGAGTCATTCAACACAGTTTTCGCATAGCAATCAAGCGGGGATGAGCGCAATACAGGCGCCTTATAATTTTTATTGCATTTTTATTTGTTATTCAAGGTCTATTCTGTTAAACAGTTTGCACATTTAAATTAATAGGTACAACCTTGACAGTACTGCATGTCTAGTTATTTTTATCCGTTACTACAGCTTCATCGACGATATTGACGCATAGTTGGCAGGGATAGAGTGGACCAGAACGGCCCAAAATACAGGGTGTAACAAGACCCTTCACGAAGCCGTCAACCTAGCATTCTGTGCATCAAACTAAGTAACTATACGCAAAAATTATTGCTGAGAAACGACTTTTTTTTGGGGTGAAAAATCACGTTTTACGGTAAGACTCAATGTAACGCACTCAAAACATTGTGCTTATGAATGCATTGCATAGTACGGGGGTCATGGAGGTGTTTAAAGTAAAAATCTTACATTAAAAACATGTATCTAAGAAAAAGTTGTGAAATAGTTGGAAATTTCACCCCCAATATCTTCGTAACCAGAAGGTTCCCAGGTATGGTCTAGAACAAACAAATGATCGCAATGACGGGGAGAACAAGTACTTTTCGGCTTCGGTAAGGGTCTTGTTAACCCTTTAGGTACAGATGGAAACAAATTGAGGAAGCCTTGATCCAGAGATGGTAAACCCCTTAAGTATAAGTAAAAAAAAATAGAATTGTAAATTATAGTGGAGGTCGTTTTATATTTTTATTACAGCTTCATCGTCATCAAAATCTACAGTATCTAGATCCTAGTCAATAAAAGCCGTATCTTGTTTCTCACTGTTGACTAAAAACTTGCATTGAAAGTCTCTCACAGAGTTTAAATATTATTTATTTACTGCCACTATGTTATCGTTTTGATGGAAGTCAATTTCATTTCTGTCTTGAGGATCTTCTGTTTGATTTATAGCTTCAAATATAAAATGACTGAATGGATACGGTGGTTATTGAAAGTTCGTTGCGTTGTTCCATGGCTGCATGCCAGATTTGGGCTACGTACACATTTTCGGTTGTTGCAAAAAAAAAGTAATGTGATGGTTGTGTACTCCTTTAGTTCTTAGTTGATTTGTTCCTGGCTGTAGGAGTCAACAAAATTAAAAAAGAAAACCTAACTAATATAATACCTAATTAACGCATGCGAAAGTAAGTTTGTTTGTTTGCCTTTTCACGCCTAAACCACTGAACCGATTAACCTGACATATACGTTTTGCATATACTTTGTCAGGTGTACAAAGAAATGTAGTTTTTTTACACTTTTGCCCATTAGTAAATCTGTTTTTATTTAAATTAGTTTTATCAAATTTAAGTTTAATCATTACCTTCCTTCACCATGAAAATACTATCTACTAAAGGAAGTTTCTCAGAAAATGACGCTATTTATTCTTTAGTAATCATTTAAATGATATTATTCATATTTCCTCAGAGCCATCAATATTCTTCGCGGGTTTTAATATTTCCATCACATTAATGTTTGGAGAGAAACAACAAGTAACATCAATTTTATTTCATGTTTATTATTTCGAGATAAATTTTATTAACTCAAACAAATTCTGTTAGATGTTTTTGAGTTTGTTAAAAATATTAAGTCGTTTATAATATTTTCTTATTAACAGTTGAGGCGAATCTTTTATAATATGTAACCTAATTTAAGTTTGCAGGCCCAGCAGTCTCGACATAGCTAGCGATCGCAAAACAACCGAATTCGGTCGCAAAGCAATAACGATGCGGATTTAAGGTGGAAGCCGGCCTGGAAACAATAGATGAGTTTACAATTAATTGATTTTTGTAATTTTCTTAGAATGTCAGAAGATCTTTTTCTGGCATTATAATCCGGATTTTAGTATCTATTTTCTGGCATATAATATAATTACCTATGTTAAAAAAAAACCCAGTCTGATCCGTGAGTGTATTATTAGGTATCGAGATTAGATTATATTTGTGTAATCCTTTTTGGAGAACAAGTAAAAAAAAAATTAATAAAATGTACTAAAATGAGGAAACTTATATTGCAACACACGGGCGCGAGTGGTCGCTTCTCAGGTAGTGACGTCATAAAAAATCAATTGACTATCGAACATAGTTCTGCCGAAGAAAGTGTTGTCACTTTTTAATTGTTTAGGGAAACGGTGGCAATTTGGGACAAAAATCATGCATTTTAAAATTCATTTTCACTTCTTATGCTCTAAAAGTACGCCAATATAGCCCCACGAAGTGGGACTAAAGTGACACCCTTTGGTCAGGGGCGTGCCGTCCATAGAGGCAATTAGGCCTAGCCTACCCTACCATTCCTACCAACAACGCAACAAATGCATTTATTATAACTACATTAATCAAAAATAAAAAAACTCCTGTTATAATACTTATAGCAACTTGTCGCAGCCGTGTGACGTAACTGATAAATACTACGACGCTCGCTCCCGGCCGTCTAGGCAAGGCCGCAGCCGGCCTAATTTCCATTGATAAATTTACGCACACTGATGCGTATTTTCGTGTATATGAACGGCACACATAGTAAATAGGGGCGTAAACTCCTGCGAGTGTAGCTGGCTAGCTGGCCACTGATTGGCTGCCCCACAAAGTATTATCCGGCTAAAACGGTATGCAGTGATGCAATTATATTTGGTAGTGTTTTTTTATCGACAATATAACAATTGTATTTTTCTTAGAAGCCATATTTGTTTCATGTGACTAGCAAAATTTATTTCGCGATCTTCAGTGTTTCGATTTTTATAATATCTGACGTTTGTAATTCGTTTTGAAACGTATAGTAGTGTAAATATTATTTGTTGTATTTGTTTATTAACTTAGAAATGGTGTTCTGTTGTGAAGTTTGCGCTGTTAGTGTGTTTGTTAAAAGTTAAAAACAGTAAGTATTCACAATCGTTTAATGATAAGATACAAGTTGTGTCCAAAGAAAGATGTGTAGGTACCCGAATTACGAGAATTAACCTAAAATTCATCGTCATTTCAAATTCTCTTTGCATTGTCAGAAAATCGTGATTTGAACCTTGATTAATGCGGAGTTCTTGTATTTATAACTTTGGTTTTAATAGGCTTATTTTAAAGGTTTGTTTTTCAAATATTCCGGTCAGAAAACTCTACCTTTTTTTTTGTTTACAGCGCACTCTGTTTTATTTTTTAGAATTTGTTGTAGCGGAGCGACATCCTTCGTTCTTGTATTGACAGAATTCCATTGAAATTCCTGATATTTAAGCTAGATGGCGTTGTTTCTCATACGCTTACTAAAAACACCAGGGGTGGGTGCGGTGGGCCCGGAAGGGTAAGTGAATATATCAATAGATGTGAGTACTTTGAGGGTCATCTTAGCGTGGCCTACCTTCCGCGGAGAACCACTGCACGCCACTGCCTTTGGTCTCTGGGGAGTAAAAAGTTTTTTTTTTTTAATTTCCTTCATGTGACATAGACAAACTCAAACAGCCAGTAAAATACTATTAGCTGTCGATTGGACCATCTTCATTGCGAAAATGTTGAGAGTTTTAGTTCTATGGTTTTTCCGCAAAGGTGGCGCCATGTGTTTTAAATTGTTTTTTTTTTGAGGATGGCATCTCGCAGTTCAGCTTATGAGGCTGGCTACTGCTTAACCGGTCTAATCCTGTGGATGCCTTGAATTTGAGTTCTCCAGCCAGGGGCAGAATGAGCTTACAAACTAAGCGACCACTGGATAAGGGCACCCCCTGCGGGGTACGAGCCTCGGCTTAGGGTGTCGCTGGGGAGGGCAGCAAGGGGACAGGCTGGATCTGGTTTAGGGGCTGGTTTAATGCTATTGGCTCAGCATCGCGGGCTGGCTCTTGCAAGGGTCGGGAGGGGGGGGGGGGGGGTTTGAAAGGGGATTTCTTTAAATTGTTAATCTGTGACTGGTTTAGAAGAAAAAGACGGACTGCGGAAATTTCAGAATTTTTGTTGAGTGTAATTTTTTTTCTCTTTTACATACATTTACTAAAAAAATTCAGTGACAGTGAAGAGTTTGACGTCGAGCAAAAAGCAAAAGACATAATAGATAATCTTTTGCCGCCAAAATCGCGGAATATTTACCTAAAAACTTACGAAAGTTTTGTGGACTGGAGGAATAAGAATATTTATTAAATGTTTTTGTACTAAATTGACTAATTTTCTCGCACTCAAAGTGAAAAGTACAGTTTGCACCTCGAGACTAAACGGCAACATAATATACCCTCGGTTGCATTGACTTCGCACGCTCGGGAGTCAAACCATGGTACATTATGGCTTCGTTTACTCCCTCGATATAAAATGTATTATAAAAATTTATGTTTCTAATTTTTATTGGCAAAGTCATTGGTCTAACTGTAGGCCCTTGCGGATCGGACAGGTTTTTTTTAACACATTGTATATAGGATATTATTATAGTCCTGAGCTCTAATATGATATGTGTGTGTTTCATCCTGATGTGTACACATATTCAAGCAAAATAAATGATTAGACTTGATTTGAAAACAACTCAATGTAAATTTGTACCAAAAACGCGCATTATTGTAAACGATAACACAAATCTCACGTATATCATAATAATAATACAGGACCTTTGTATTATGATACGCGTTCGACATAATAATAGTGACAGTTAGTATGGGGTAGCGATAAATATCGTTTTCAATTTTGAGTTTTTGGTACAAGTTCACATTCACTTGCGATTTGACTATAGGTTCTAAATATTATTGCATTGTTGGGATTTCAAGTCTCGTTACTCAGCAATATCTATCATCTGTACTAAGAAAAACGAGCATAAGTAATATCGTGAACATTTGTAACTTAAATCGCCGATAAACCGCTCTTTGCGTCATAATTTCATAGGCGATGTGAATTTACCGTGTTTTCCACGACATATCCTTTGATCATTGCAGGTAATCTATTGATGTATTTACCTTGATATTGTGGGTCGTCATTTAGCGTTTTGAAGGCAAAATGAAAGAATTTTTCATCAGTGAAAGAATTTTTGAAATGGGATAAGTCGTTTAAAAAATTACCCCTACACCCAAACTATGACGTCTTAATGCAGGAGTAATTCCAGCGTGGGAAAGAGACAGAGCTATACACGACGTCTAGCGCCATCTCTTTTCCACACTAAAATTGCTTTGCTTTTAGCCGTCATGGTAGGCCACCAGGGCGCATCATGATATGCCTATCCTTTTTAGTAACTATTTTGGGGCATGGCTGAATGTCGGCATTTTTTATGGAGCGACTGCTTAGCTAACCTCCAAAACTCAGTTAGTACTGGGATGCGATACCCGTACGACTGGTTATAAGACTTTTGAGCCACTGACTATCTGCAACGACTGTTAAAGGTGTACAAATGGCAGCCGGTACCAACAGCTTATCGTGCTTTCCGAGGCACGGAGGTAACTCCGTAAGTAATCGATGGTCACCCATCCACCGACTGACCTTGAAGAGCGCAGCTTAACCTTGAAGATCGACCCCTGCAACGGTTATTATTTCGATGGGAGCTAGAAAAAAAAATGTCCATAAATGAGGTCGGTAAAATACTACGTCTGTCCTACATAGACCGACTGTCTATCTGACCTCCACAACCCAATTTTCTACTAACACTCAATACCCCTTCGTAATAGACATATACCTAACATCGAAAAAAATAGACCAGCATTTTTCATACGATCTTAACAATACATTGTCCGGATCAGATTTCCGTTTCCTCTCCGTTTTTCGTGTACTTTTTGTCCTTTTATCTATATTTAGCATGTTTGTTGGTCAAGTTGTTGACTTTCCAATATCGGCTTTCACGTCTTGCTAATGCTTTTCGGCCTTTCTTGTACTACAAGGGATGCCATTAGGCCAGCACACATTTATTTATTTTATTTTTCTCATAGGGTCTACTTATGTGTAATACAATATTTTGTACACTAGTTACTTACACCGCATTATTTTTTTCCTTTGTTAAGTCATGTTAGTTGTATAAATTAAGAAACAACTTTTGCCCGCGGTTTCGCTCGCGTTCATTTAGAATTTGACAATCATTTCGGGTTGTACTCTGCTTGTAAATTCAACCACGATTCGAAAGACACGTGGTGCCATCTATTACCTATCAAAAGAACGTTATGGTTGTTTTTTTCGGGAACAGTACTTTTTTTCAGGATGAAAGGTACCCTATGTCCGTTTCTGTACACCTGACAACGTATATGTAAAATTTCAAGATGACCGGTTCAGTGGTATAGGCGTGAAATAGTACATTGTTCACCGAGAGGAGAAAGTGACCGATTACCGTCGAGGGTGTCGTTTGAAGCCCGAGCCGTAGGCGAGGGCTTTAAAACACCCGAGATCGGGAATCGCACTTTCTCTCGAGTGATACATAGTGCTTTATACTACACCTACGAGGAAAATAAAAAAACGAAAATTGAATCCAAACAACACACAAATTGAAAATGGCGCCAATGGCGTCTGCAATTTTCACATGTTCTTTTTTCAAATTGTTTATCCTACCGCCGCAGGGTCGCACTGCCAGCCCGACACCATCCAACACACATCTAGTGGCCAGTGTCATTTTGCGAACTTGGAGATAAAAACTCACTGTAAAAACTTTTTGGCTTTTGATATTTAGGTTACCGGCGCATAGCCTCACCCAAAATTAAAAAAGAAAAACCACGTAAGAAATGGATTTTCAGACACTTTTCTCTCCCGCTCAGATGCGTTTTCTCCCCGCATATTTGTTCGATATACAATGACGTACTTTCTACCGTAAATTTGATAAAGTATCAAGGTACTTTCCAAGTAGGTGTAGTATAAAGGTATATAATATTAGTTAGGATAGGATATTATTTTCGTGTTTTCCTTCTAGTAAAACCACAGTCAGTAAGTAGTACATTTTTCTTACAGAAAAAGAATTTAGACTTTGACTAAAATATCATCATCATCATCATTCTCTTGCCCTTATCCCAATTTATTTATGGTCGGCGCATCATGTCTTCTTCTTCCATACATCTCTATTACTCGTCATCTCACCAGACGCCTCCATCTACTCTCTATTGCTTGTCATCTCCTCAGACACCTCTTCTACACTTTGGCTATAATATCATCACCACCATATTATTGTGACCATACCCATATAGTGTGTATCAGAAATAATAATATGTGGTCAAAACCAAACGACTTTTTCCATATTCCACTCTCATACATTTGGGTCGTGTTGGTATTGAAGTTTTGTACAGACAGCTGATAAATATTTCGCCATTTTATTTTTGGCTCGTTGATAAAGTGGTTTAATTTGGCGGTCTGTTTCCCACCTATTTTTAATAACTGAAACTAAACTAAACCGACTGAAACAATTCTAGAAAATCGTACAAACGATACTATTTTTTTAATATTACCTTGGCAGTTTTTACTTAGGAGTATGATAATTGCGATCACTGGGGGGCTACTATGACGTCTTAAAGCAGGAGCAATTCCTGTGTGGGAAAGAGATTCCGCTAGACGACCTGTATAGCTCTCTCTCTTTCCCACACTGGAATTACTTCTGCTTTAAGACGTCATGGTATGCCACCTGATCCCTCAAGGGCTTTCACGAACGCTATGCAGAAGAAAAACTACCACAGTTGCTTCACAAACAATCCTGAAAATGAAACCGGTATTGGAGTAAACGATGGGTGCAGGAGCAACGGAATTGATACTTTATTGTACAGACAACAAAGTTCACTCTGATTTTAACACACTTGTCTGGAGATAGATGATCCAATTCATTCACAGATATTTTTTCTGCCAGCAGCAACTCAATGAAGACCTTATTTTTAAGACAGTAAACATCGCTGTGGTTACGATAAATTATTAACAGTGGCTAACAACCTTTTTACAATAAATATCACTGTTATTTGACAGGGATACAAATTCGGTGGTGAAAATCACCGTAAAATTACTGAAAATTAAACTTGTTCAACTCTCGAAGCACAAAATTCTCTCAAAGCATTTATTTCAAGTAGGTTACATGCACTTTTGAACTGTCGAAACAAAGACAACAATGAAATTTAATGTAGCTACAGTCTCAGTCACAAGGCTTAAAAACTGTGAAAGCATGTAGTTGCCCATTTCAAAGCGTAGATCTCTGTGGAGAAGAACGGGCTAGAAACTCCATGCACGAAACCTGTAGTTTCCGCCGATGTTACGGGCGTTTGCTATCTCCGTCTCACTGACGGACATAAGATTAGTTCGGGGCCGGAACTAATAATGAATGACAACACGATTAGACTGGACAGCTGTCTGTACTCCCAAAGTGCTTTCAACACTCATGAATCCAAAAATAATATTAAGTAGTGTGAACCCATAATCAAGTTTCGGGCCACTTTCGGATGGGCCCCGACGGACGGACTTTAGAGACCCAGGTTGGATGGTTTGTCTCTTATATGGGGCAAGTAAATAAATCATCTAAACAATCAACTATACAAATAAATAAAAGGTGTCAGTTTTTTATTAAATCTCAAAAACATTTTCAGAAATGGCTGTGTAAAATTGTAGATGTTAAGGGAGGAGTAATAAACAAAAAGAATTGAGGTACAGGAGCCGTGAACAATTTTTTACTCTTAACGAATTGCGGATATTGCGGAGTAAATTTCGCAATTTAGACGTAATTTTTTCGGTAAATCGACCGAAGATTACATGGTTGCTCTTAATATTGCGGATTAACATTCATACAATCAAGGAAGTAGTTCAAATTAAATGTCGGAACGGGATTAGATTCCATCTGAACATTGCTTTTGGGAGTAACATGCCATAACATCAAGACTGTCATGACCAAAGGGTTAGGCATAGATGATCCTCCATTCAGTCAGTTATGTTTAAGGCCAATGTAATAGGGATACTTAAAAGTTTTCTCATAAAATTGTTACGACATATCCTTAGTATTACATCTTATGTCGTGTCCAATTGTTCAAATCGCCAGATTCCTGGAATTTAATCCCATATGTTCGCCCGTCCAGTTCGAAGTCAGATGTAGAACTTGTAGATATTGATTGGCCATGATTGTTTGACGGCGGTAGTTATTTCCGCCAACCAATCATAGGAAACAGGGCTTATCTCAGTACCACAAAATTAACTGTCCCCGGATCCCCGGATCCGTATACGGTTTGAAATTAGGAAGGAAAATGACTTTCGACGTACTCAATAAATTGAACACATTAAAGAATCACTCAGAATACAACTTTAAATCATCATCAGCCTAGCCTTTTCCCGACTATGTTGGGGTCAGCTTCGAGACTGCAGCTGGATACCAGTATTTTACACTGAGCAACTGCCTATCTGACTTCCGCAACCCAGTTAATACTGGGTAATAAAATACCCCTTGGCAAGACTGGTTGTCAGACTTTCGGGTCACTGACTACCTTTAAGGACTAACAAAGATCTTCAAATAATAGCTGGGACCTTCAGAATATAACTTTAAATCATTTTTTATTCGTATATTACTCTCTTGAAACATGAAAAAGAAATTGCTATTCCAGATGTCCATTGACGGTAGCTATCATCATGGCTATTTTCTTACCCCCTTTACAATAACATAAAAAGTGAACTGTACGTTTTTACGTTAATTTGAAGCAGTTTTTCTTTGTCGAAAAAGCTATCTTCCTCCATGAAACATAATCCCCCCCTAACAACTTACAGTAAGTTGGGAAAACAATACCATGGCACTCTTTGGCGAGATATATTTACACAGTGGCAATCAAAAACAAATCAGAGACCATATCCTTACGTCAATAAATACCAAGTGGTCAATACTCTACCCGACATCAACTGTTTCAAGTACCTGATTGACGCACGCACTTTGTAGTTCTATTTTATGTTCAGAGCGTATTCTAAAAGTAGCGGAACATAAAATAATGGGTGTAAAAAGATACTTACGAAGCCAAGGCACTTGTTCTCCCCGTCATTGCGATATGTTTTTTACTGGACCAGACATGGGGAACCTACGTAGTTACCTACGGAGATATCGGAGGTCAAAATTCCAACTTTTTCACAAGTTTAATTTCGTCGTTGAAGTTATAACACCACGAAAATAAAAAATATCGACTTTACAGGGGAGTGCATAATTATACCTAGATAATGGTACAATACCATTTTATAATTTGTGTTCACGCTTCAAACAGAGATAAAGACGGGTGTTTCTGATTGGCTGGAACAGCGCATCTCCTGATTCTCTAGCAATCATTCGTTGCCGTAAATTTAAAAAATGGCCGATCGATTTGGATGATAGTGATTCTATTTTTAAATAATGCATAATTGTAGTGTAGTGTAGACTGTACCCATAGACATAGAGCATGGACTTAGCCTTCCCAAAATGTCAAACAAAATTGACCATGAAGTGCCCCAGGTATTGGCCACATCATCGCTCTGTCTCTTTCAGCCCTTTAGGTCATTTAGTCCTATGTCGGATTTTTGAATTACCAACTTGGTCTTTGTGCAAGTTTGATTATTAAATCGACTAAACCAGTGAAATTTAATTTATTTTTCCTCATTTTACTGTAGTTTGACAGGATCTAATGAGCAAGGAAGATAATTAAATAAATTGCTAATTGTGGTAATTGTCATTTGTGGGCAAAATTGTGTTGCGAATGTGTAGACCGTATTTCATTGTTTATTCCTGGGTAGGTATTATTGTTCCCGACATTTAAATACTTCTTTTTGGTACTCGTCGAATTTATTATTTTATATTTTTATTGTCCTTAACTACTGCATGGCACTAATAGCTACAATCCTTTCACATAGTGGCGGTACTTTCATTACAGCCTACAAGATTGGCTTGTCCTTACAACCTACAACTCTTCATAATGTTAGGGTTTCTGAACAGTCTTCTTGCCGGGCTTGCCGTATTGTTGGCCCTTAGGCACGCCACTGCGTTCACAGATATTTTACCTGTAACATAAACCTTACGCCAACGAAAATAAAGGTTAATACACAGCAAAAAAAAACTTCATTCAGAATCCCAGAAGGTGCAATACAATACGAATCTAAAACTAACAATGTAGGTTTAATATGTATGATGCCTGTACTAGGATAATCCTGTATCACAGGCTGCAGGAACTCTAACAATATTCTACATGTAAGACAGTACATTTTTTTTTTGTTTGTTTGCTATTTATCAATGCTAAGACAACATAGTTTTTATCCGTCAAACATAAAACCTTTAAAAAATATGGCTCTTCTATTTCGGTAGCTCTTCGAGTCCTAGAAAATCCACTTTCGACAGGTATGGTTTCGATGATTCTTAGCTATTAGCCCTTTCTAAGTTAGAATCTTAATAACTTTAAAACGATGTCTGTATTACTTGGATGAAATACTGTTTTATAAAGATTCTAACTTGCGCTGGTAAAGGGTAGAAATTCAGCGAAAAAAGGCGAATATTTGGCAACCAGCTTAGCATAAAATTACAATAAGGATTCAGAAGCAGACGCTGTGGATAAAAGGGGTAATTAGGGTCCAACTCGTTTGAAGACAAGTCAAACATATAAGAGACTTGGAAAACGGCGTTTTGCGACTTATTTCGGGAAAAGGTCTTGAGACATTTGGGATAATCAGACAATTTGGGAAGGATCTTGGAGGAGCTTGTGGCTAAATAATAACAGCCAGACGGGTTGACTTTCAAGGTTAAGCTGCGCTTCCCAAGGTCGGTCTGTGGATGGGTGCTCACCTAATACATACTGACTTTCTTTCTTGTTGGTGTGTTAGATCTCTTTCTAGCTACTGTCAAAGGTGAGTGAAGTGAGACTTTCTAGCGATGAGGTAAGAGAGTCTCACTTGTTGAACTGAAGAATTTAAGAAAACAGGCTGGAAAAGACTAAATACTAAAGTATTTGTTTTGGGTTCTTTAGCCGAATGGCAAAAAACAGAACCTTATAGATTCTAGTCTGTCCGTGTCCGTCACAGCCACTTTACGATTTTTTTTCCGAAACTATTAGGACTACACAGTTGAAACTTATAGTAGGTACTTAAATGTATTCTGCGAGCCACTTTACGGTTTTTAAACAAAAATAAAATTATACAACAGATAAGGGCTTCCCATAGAACTGAAACTAAAAAATATTTTTTTCATCAAACCTATACTTGCAGGGTGTCTATAAATAGGTCTTTCAAACTCCATTTTTTCTCAAAGTCAAGTGTTTGAAAGATAGACACTTCCAAAGTGGTAAAATGTGTGCCCCCCTCTAATTTCTAAGTAGTAAGAGGAGGAAAATTATGAAAAAATGTAAGATTGTAGAACGTAAATAAAACTTTCAACCAACATTTGTTTGAAAAAGATTCGATGTTTAGTTTTTGAGATAACAGACTTTTTCATCAAACTGCAGCAGTAACTTGGTTTTTCATTAACAGTCTAATAGCTTAGCTTTGTTTGGTTTTGCTGATGAATGTAAAAAAATACAACTTAATGAATGAGCCTTCAAAATATTTTTTTTATATTGTTTGGTGCTACGGAACCCTGTGTGCGTGTGAGTAAACTCGCACTATGCCGGTTTTTTTTTAATGGCATCTCGCAGGTCAACCTATGAGGCTGGCTTCTGCTTAACCGGACTATCCTATGGGTGCCTTGAGTGTAAGGCCTCCAGCCAGGGGCAAAAAACTTACAAACTAAGCGACAGCGCGCTAAGGGCACCCCCTGTGGGGTATAAGCCTCGGCTTAGGGCGTCGCTGGGGTTGGTAGCCTCCGTCCGTCAGCCTTCTCCGTAAATTGTATGTATCTATATCTTCGTGTCCTGTGTCCTACGAGACACATATGTGTTTCCCAGGACTCAGGACACGAAGATATATAGATCTGACCTGCACTACACTAGGTTGAGTTGATTTACACGTTATCAGATTATATTGGGAGCTATGATAATAATAGAAACATCAAAAGTACTATCGTTACTATCAATTTAATGGATTTTATATCGGCTACTTTGGCGATAGTTCGTTTTGACGTCATGTTGAAAATCCAAGGTCAAGATTTCTATTAAAATGTTATTTATCTTGTTTGTAGAAGGAAAAACCCATTATCAAATAGTTTGTTCCTACTTACACGATAAAAGGAGTTTCGTCATACAAAAATTTATATCTACCACCAGCGACCCGCACGGGTGCAATGTTATACATATAAATCTTCCTCTTGAATCACTCTATCTATTAAAAAAAACCGCATCAAAATCCGTTGCGTATTTTTAAAGATCTAAGCATACATAGGGACAGACAGCGGGAAGCGACTTTGTTTTATACTATGTAGTGATGGATTTTGGACATGAGTATTAACATTGCTCACCTTTTATTTAAAAAAAAAACAGCAGTTTCATACATTTTCACAGTGTAGGAATTGCAATTTTGTATGGAACAGCTGATTAATTTGTTTCACGATACTTTATACCGTGTATCGAACTAACCGAATGTGTAACCAAACTTATTGCATGGAAATATTTTGATCGTTGGCATTGGATGGAAGCCATCTCTTTACCTAGTCGTCCTCTATAATGTATTCCTCGGTTTTATTGTGTCTTTGACGCCAAGTATTAATTGATTGGAAAGTTACAATATTTGACGTATCTCCTTTCATATTCCAGAAAGTAAAACATTTTCAAATAGAAACATCAAACCCAATCGTTCCCGATTGTATTGCTTATTTATCTTTATGCTCATATGTATGGAAATTTTCGCAATTTGCATTGAAAAAATAAATACGAAATGGAAATATTTCCATTGCGATAAAATGTGTATTGGTCTGTCGCCTCGGTTTTGGCTGTGGGTGAATTCTGTTCTGAATTAATAATATCAGTCTTGTCATATTTTTAGAGGTCCGTACCCAAAGGGACCCAACAGGACTCTAGTACTCCGATGTCTATGCATCTGTCTGTCCATCAGTTACAGGGCTGTATCTTTTGAACGGAAATAGATAGGCACTTGAAATTATCACAGACAATGTAACCGCTAAAAACTAATAATAGGGAAATACTAAAGCTTCCGACTGAAAATGAGTTACCGAAAAATTAATACAAAATTAACCGGCAAAAAAGGTTATATTTAACAAACAAACAAGAGGTTATTCAAACAATACTACGAAAAATAATAAAAATACCAAACCTCTAAAAAAATACTAAGTTGGCGAAAATATGTTCTGCTAAAATAATCGTTTTCTTAAGCTCTATAACTTAGGATGCAAGAGTGAGCGAAGCGAGCTCGGGACTTCACCCCTCCCAACCATATCCCCGACCTTAGGAGATAGGTTACTTTAAACCCTGTAGACACAAAATATGAGCTCAGCGTAGCGGGTCTACGTCGACTACGCCTACGCCATTTTGATATCATATTGGCGTTGATTTTTTTTCTGGAACCCAACGCCAACATAATTGGGTTAGAAGGCTAGGTAAATGATGATAGACGTTGGTTTTATTCCTGCTTTATTTATTTTATAGGATAGAACGCAATCTAAGCAGGTGGAAAAATAATTATTACTCCAGCAAATACTGTATTGAGTGTCGGATTTTTAAGTATTTTATCGGTCATTTCTTTGTATTTTCAGCAGTCGCTAGATTAGTAATTAAAGCAGTAGTAGATTTCTTATTTTGAGTTTTTTTTTTTACGGAGCTTTTATTACTACCCCTAAATATAAATGTAAAGGGATACTCATGCAAAAAAACGGGGGTTTTCGGCTTTTTTGCTCGATTTTATTGTACGGTGGTACAGAACCCTTCGTTTTTTTTTTCGTGTGTTGTTAGTGCCTAACTTGGTGTCAGAGTTTTTATGCCACCCATGGGCCTCTGACTCGGCTTTACATGCCGTCGAGAAATATCTCTCAGGCATGCTGGTTTCCTCACGATGTTTTCCTTCACCAAAGCAAGTGATATAATTATACAATACGCACATGAATCCGAAAAATCCGAGGTGCGTGTCTTGGGCTCGAACTCGGGACAATATGACTTCTTCGAACCCTTCGTTTGCGAGTCCGACTCGCACTTGGTCGGTTTCTTATTACTTTACTTTAACGATGCCAGTGGAATGATTTATGACCATAAATAGTCTCCATTGAATTCGCAAGTTTTTATTATGATCCATTACTAGATTTTCGCTCGTTATCTTTTGTTAAGTAAACTGGTAGTCTTTTAAGTATCAGTCATTTTTTTTGTAACCTAGCACTTAATATTGTTACACTCCATCTTATTTTAGCGAAACTGTTATGTTTTTGTTTACATTTTATATCTACAAGTTGACTGCTAAGAGTCAGGGGTTTTATTTGGAGGTGGTATTTTAGATTTTATAAGGGTACGAGCGTAAAAAGGCAGAGGGAACACTGTTTTAAACTTTCACGGTATATTACTTTAACGCTTTACGCTTTTACAGGTTATTATTATCGGGAGCTCAGAATAATTGATAAACACGGAAGATATCCCGTAAGTCACAGTGTAAATTCAGGCAGAGGGAAGCTTCACCTGATATACTAATAAACATAACCAGCATATTATGATCTCACTGTAGGGATATAGAACTCCTCAAACTGAAAATAATGAACCATGCTGTCCCAGTGTGGCAAAGTTGCCACCACACCGTTTTTGGAAGCAGTGGTGGTGAAATAAATTACATAAAGTGAAGTGCTCGACCGACCGTGCCATCACTGTACTCACTTTTAGAAGTACATAGTTGGTATTTTACGAATGGAAATGTGTGAAAAATAAGAGGAATGCTAGTACTGTAGTGCAACAGCTTAGGATAGATAAATGGTCATAAACACTTTCGTAAAGGGCATACCTAAAATAACACTCGACATTGCAATGAACAACTATAATAGGGAATATGCATGTAACGTGTTCTTCACCTAAATCAATAAAATATAGGACTATCAAGCCAAGAAAAGTTTTAAAAGTGAAGTACAACTCGGGCGTGCCACGCAAAAAAAATGAACTCCTACTAAATACAAAAGTTTTTTATCACTTGCATACATGCCATTGTAAAATGGTTTAAAACGAGACCTTTTTTCAAAGTCAAACCATTTGTTTCAATTAGGCCAATAAAAGGTATTACTATTCGACGTCAAAATTTACAAGAAAATACAAAACAAATACTAAGTCTAGAAGTCAAACAATGTAATGCCCGCTTATTTTACCAAGACTTCAAAAACAAGACTTCAAAAACTTACCTTTCAAAAGACTGGGCTACCAAACCAAAGACTCGAGAAGGAAATAATAGGCTGCCTTTATTGCAATAATACGGTGCACCGTTGCCTGCATCTGAGAACTAAAGACGCTTCTTATTTTATTACTGGGTCAGCCACGTTGATGTCTCATGAATAAAACAATAAAATTCAGCTTCTATTTCCACAATGGTTTTATTGTTAGTGAATAGAATTATAATTGGATTTTACTAGTCTTGAAAGGACAGTCGATTGCTTCGTTAGGCGACGCGGCGCGGCCCGCTTTAAATTCAAACATAATATGGCGATGTATGAGAACGTTTACGGAGAGGCGATTTTACGCGCGTTTGCTTGAAATGCGGCGTTCCTCGCAGATGACACCGCCACGTACACCACCGCGTTGAACGCCGCGTGCAACGCAGCGGTGCACGCGTGCGCGGCGTCACACGTGCACATACGAACATAAGGCATATGACACCGCCGCAGCGGTGCTCCTCATGCACCACACCACGCGCCGCGTCACGTCCCTCGTCTTCGTAAACAAGATCATACATTGCCATATATGTTTGTGTTTGGGCGTGTGATAATGCGGGCCGCTGCACGCGCCGCCTCTTCGTCAACGGAAAAAACGCGCAACGCGCCGCCCGTCGTACCGCGTCTCCGTAAATGAGCACTAATGGTCGCAAACGCTACTCCTGAGCGTGCGGTAGTGAGTTCGATTCACAGGTTGGACAAAGTGTTATTTGATTTTTCCATCAGGAATTTTCAGTAGCAGCTGCGGAGATTGGATCTGTGCCCGGTGGATTTCAATGGGCTCGCATGGGAATAGCTGGCGAAATGTGGGTGTACTATGGCATACCTCTGCCTAACCCTTCGTGGAATGACCGGCGTGATGCTATGTGTAGAATAACAATTGAATTAAACAGATCTTGAAAATAAAGATTTGCTTCATTGTGTATTTGCAATACTGATATTACAGGCCATATACGAGTACGTGGGGCAAAAATCAAGAATCCGTTTTTATAGAAAAAACTTGCATTTGTTTTTTTTTTAATTCATTGCTCATCGTAACCACATAACATTTGCTTATTTATTTTTTGGTTACATAGGTACATAAACTCACGCTGTTTTGCCATGGAGGTAGGCAGTAACTACAAAACGAACAGAACAGAACATATGGTCATACACCCACGCCGGTAGCTAGTACTACGCATCTTAATATTTATTCATTATTTAAACAAAACCTAAAGTAGCGCGCGCCAGTCTTTGGCATAATGTCTTGAGAAGCTGTACAAAATCTATCATCTATCCCCCTATTCTATCCTATATATATAATATATCTGTACTTGAAGTAAAAACTTCCTGATTAAAAGGAAACCTTAAAACTGTTTTAAATATAGGTCACAATGAATAAATTAATTGGTTGATATTTTCCGTCCATTGTTCTCTGTGCATTATGACAATTATTACATGACTAGCAGGCTGATGCCCGCGGCTACGCCCGCGTGGAGTTCAGTAATTGTGCCATAAGGTCTACGTACTACCGCAATAAAAAGTATCATAACAATAGAGTATGCCAGTATTGCATGGAATCCTATGTATGTCTTCTGAACATCCAGCGAGCGTTTACAAGACATATTGCATACATGTCTACAGGACTATCCCACAGATGTCCATACGAAACAACGTTTGGTTTTCTTTCAAATTGAGTCGCTTCGAAACCGTCGCACTGTCCATGACTTATTTTTTCTCCTTAAGATTGTCAATAGTCATATTGAATGCGAACAGTTACTAGAACGTGTCATGTTGTCAGTCCCACATAATCATCCTAGACAGCCAATTTCTAGACTTTTCCAACCGCCAGCCAGAAGTAACATCGGGAGACACTCACCAGTATCAAGAATCTGCATTCAATACAACGAACTCAATTCTAAATTGCCTGACTTGGATGTGTTCTTTGGTTCCCTAGCGAAGTTCAAAATCTTGCTGCGTTCTCATTTGAATCGATATCTAAACGGCTATAATTACTTTTTATTTGGATATTTTGTCTAATATTGTTATTAGTGCTTTATAGCTTTATTGTACTTGTGAATGTTGTGTACACCTGTAATTGGTACCTACATCAGAACCCTAACGTGTATAGTGTATACTTATAGTGTTAAATGTTAAATGTATGTACTGTTGGTGTACCTATTTTAAATAAACAATCATAACAACACGCCTGTAATCCCCGCATGGTTAGGCAGAGGTGTATCTAATATTACACCCACCATTTTGAACGCCAGAGCACGCGCGTGCAATCCACGCCAAGCCACAATTTCACTTTTACCATTTTGTCACATATTTGTGGCGCTTGACGTACAGGGCACGTGCTTGTTTGTCACGAATATGTGATAATGGCGTTCAAAAGGTGAGGAAAGTCCCATATAATAAGTGGCGGGCCTAATGCTATCAACCGGGCGCATATCCAGACTCCGTGGCTGCTACTAAGAAATTCCTGATGTCAAAAATCCAATAACACTGCCTGATCCGAGCATTTTTCTTGTAAGGATGGACGTACCCAAATGTATGTATGGATGCTTGTTAATTTTTCACGCAAAAATTCCTAAACCGATTTGGATATTTGGCACACCGATAGTTTATAACCTGGATTATCACATAAGATACCTTTTACTGCCTTTGGTCGAATGGTCGCAAGCGCGGCTGCTGAGCATGAGGTCCTGGGCTAAATTCCCGGATCGTCTAACTTGTTATTAGATTTTTCCATCAGAAATTTCTCAGTAGCAGCCACGGAGTCTGAATTCGTGCCCGCTTGATGGCATTAGGCTCGCCCCCTATTACATGAGTCTTACAAGTGGCGAAATCCTGGTGTACTTTTATTTACACCTCTGCCTTACCCTTCGGGTATTCCAGGCGTGATGTTATAATATTGTAATGTAACAGGCGGTCTATATAGTATCCTTGGTCTAAGTTTGCGTCACGATATTTCATTACATCGCCATCATTTCACCCGAAAGACGTCCACTGCTGGACATAGGCCTGCTCCAAAGGCGGGGGTTTGCATAACCACCGTGCTTGGCAGGCAGGTTGGCAATCACAGTACGGTTGTTATAAAAGCACAGAGAACGCTCCTACCCATTCTTGTCCCCTGGCTCGAGGCCTTAAATTCTAGGCATCCACAGGATTAGACCGGTTAAGCAGTAGCCAGCCTCATAGGCTGAACTGCGAGACACCATTAACAAAAAAAAAAAGCTGCCCTTTCTCTGGTTCCCTTAGTCGCCTCTTACGAGACCCACGGGACACATTGATACGAGATGGTGCTATTCTTTACGTCCGACACCATACAGTACTATATCCTATTTCATTTACACCGTGTTTATAGAAAGCAATTAACGTGCCATCTTGTTTTATATTTGAGTTCTTCTAAAGTTCGCCCCTCGTGCGGGTCTTCGCTTTGAGATTTGATACTCAAAGCACGCGAAAACTCTTGACCGATAGATTTCAAGTGAACTCTCGAAATGGAGACAGAAAATTATTTATTTTCGCATTCCCTCCTGAAAAAAATTGCGATATTTTTAAAATAAATTTTGAACATGGGAATTAAAATATCCGTGGGGCCAAGGATAAGTTATTGGAGTTGGAGAGACAGCAAATAACCCCTTTTTTCGGATGGGGATTCATCAAATAACTCCTCCCGCTCTGGGCTGAGCAGGAGGGAGTGTCAGACTTTTACTGACTAAAACCCATCCATGTTCCTTCTTTTGCCATTTCGGACCCCTTCCCGTTTGCTGACATCTCTCTGAGGCGCGCGTTGAACACGAATGCGCCGTCGACACGGCCTGTCGTCATAATGACGGACGGACGGCGAGCAAGCCCATAGCTCACCGGCCACAGGCCCGCGCCTACGGTAGCCAAATAACCCCTTATTTCGGCCCTTTCAATTTGCCAAAAGATGCACCAACCACCCTGTATATAATCTTTGGTGAAATTCCCATTTTCTTTATTTAGAGTAATATTTTATGCAAAACTATTGAATTAAAAAAAATGTAAAGTTTTGTACGTTATGTACAGACGCCAGCACATCAAGCTACTACAATCTGTCAAATTTCTTTAATAGATTTTCAACGTTATCGCTGAAATATTAGGTTTAAGGTTGATTGGGAAAAATTGACAGTTTCGGGTAGCTCGATGTGCCGTCTGTACACACGGCTACACATCAAGCTATACATTTTCAGTGTATGCTGATCTCGCATTTTATAGGATTTCCGTACAATGCGAGGTCAGCTTATACTGGAAATGTATAGCTTGATGTGTAGCCGTGTGTACATACGAAAATGGATTAAAGATTATAAAATGCATTGAATAAGGAAATAAACCAAGTTCGTGAGTTATGTAAAAGTAAGACTCCTAAACTTCATGTCGTAAGTAAGTACAAAATTAACAAAACCAGAATAAAAAATGCCCAGTCACAAATCGACTGGTAGTCACGGGGCGTGACATTCAAAACGGACGATTCATTGAAAAAACGGGTTTATTAAAGCTGAAACTTTTGTTATACGAAACACGTAACATATCACGTTGTACGCCGATTCAAAATGCCGCAACACTGTATCACGCTGAAACGGATCAGTTCAAAATTTAAAATGGTAACAAACTTTATATTGTGTGTCAATCATGAGTGAGTAAGGCCACGGACAAGAATATTTTGGTGTGTTTCCCAATAAATTCGAAAAAAAAACGAGGAAGTCTGAATGGCACTGGTAACTGAAAACTTGTGTGGTTACTGGTTGTCATGGTATTGGCACGTGACGCAAAGGAACGACGAAAATGTCGTGAGGAAAGTTTTAAAGAAACGATGGACGATGTTGAAATAGAAAGAGTTAGAAACATTTATTAAAAAAAAAAAAATGTACAAAACAATAGACAAATCCAAGCTAACAGAAAATAAAATACAGTTAAAAAAATCATATTTACGATAGGGAATGATAAAAATATTAAATAAAGTACATAAAATGTCAAGCAAAAGGCACCTTTCGTTCATCCTACAGAAACTCAAACATCCACATACATCACCGATCTCTAGGCAAATAAATCACACTCATGAAATGACGACTAATAGATAAGTATAGAAGAAGAAGAAAGCTGCGCAGACCCCAAATGAATTGGGAAAAAGACAAAAGATATCTGTGTTCTCAATACATTTTGAAAACAAAAATTGTACAATTTTTTTGCAAACAACGCTTCATTTGAACGTTACTACAAGGTCTATAGCACTACACGTGGTTGTTTCTTTTCTTTTGATTCTTCTTCTGCTTCTCTCCTAATTCTTCTTTCTCTTTTCTTCTGCCTACTTTAAAAATGTAAACATTAAATGTTGACTTTTTTTTTTTTTTTTTTCCTTTTATTTATCAATAAACACTGTTACAAATATTTAAACACAACCTAAACATACCACACAAACCATCGTGGGTTTAACAGTGGTATGCCAGACACGGCAACTCGGTGCCACAACATTATTAATATTAGTACCTACCTATATAACCACAGCATAATCTATGAACTAGGTACGGTACGCGCGCGATCCGAGCGCAACCTGGGCATGTGGTGTGGCGCGGGCGCATGCCCCCCCCTCCTACCTAGACTATCATTCTTCTTCTGAAAAAATCATCATCCATCACTCTTCTGCCGTTATTCCAATTTATTTGGGGTCGGCGCAGCATATCTTCTTCTTACACACTTTGTGCACGCGAAGGGTACTAGCTGGCTAGTGGTTGTATCTCCATAGGTTATCTATACTAATATTATAAAGCTGAAGAGTTTGTTTGTTTGTTTGTTTGTTTGTTTGTTTGTTTGTTTGTTTGTTTGTTTGTTTGTTTGTTTGTTTGTTTGAACGCGCTAATCTGATGAACTACTGGTTCGAATTGAAAAAATATTTTAGTGTTGGATAGCTTATATAGAGCCCCCTTTAATTTTCAATGTATTTGTATCATTTGTTGTTAAAGCGGCAACAGAAATACTCATTGTGTCAAAATTTCAACTGCCTACCTAGTACGGATCATAAGATACAACCCGCTGGCAGACAGACGGATGGACGGACAGCGGAGGCTTACTAATAGAGTCCCTTTTGTTGCTGTTTGGGTTCGGAACTCAAAAAAAATGAAACTAAGGTAATATCCTACCTAGCAGACTTTAAAACCTAGTACTTGAACAGTAATTTCAACAGACATTCTAATGAAAGCCCAAACAATATCATTTCGTTTCATTCCCAGATTGCAGATTTCAATTTAATTATTTCACCAAGAACGTTTTATTAAAACTTGGAGCAGTCTAAGAATTTAGAAAAGCGCTCGTTTGAAAAGATGCTGGTAACATTAATTGAACTTCCTAAGACCGTAATTGTTTCTCAGGTATGCTAGGTACTGAACTTATAGTAGAACAGAATTTCCTAGAGTGTAGAAAGTGTATATTTGGAACCCCGTTATTTTAAAGCAGATAGATGTTCAACTCCTTGCTAAGACCGTAGATGTCTAAATTTTATTATTATTCGCGGCAGCTGGGATGTGAGGTTCTCTCCCTCTCACGTCCCGCCACCTCCTTCGCTAGCATGACTGCTTCGCAGAAGGAGGCGACGGCGCGGCGGCGTCCCATTCCCTCGCGCTCTGGACCGTCAAATATTACTTTAGTAGTATTGGTAGTCATAGGTCTCGAGTTCGAACCCAAGGCACGCACCTCTGATTTTTCGGATTCATGTGCGTATTGTATAATTATCACTTGCTCCGGTGAAGGAAAACATCGTGAGGAAACCAGCATGCATTAGAGATATCTCTTTAAGTCTTGACGGCATGTAAAGCCAAGTCAGAGGCCCATGGGTGGTCTAAAAACTCTGACACCAGGTTAGGCACTAACCTAACCACACGATAAAGAAAGAAAGTAGTATTGGTACTACCGAAGGTAGCCCACTGTTCAACCTTATTGCTCAGGACGTAAGGGTGAAATGTGGCCGTCCGTCACTGTCTTTGGTTGAACTTCAGGTGATTCCTTCGAAAACACAAAGTAAAGTGGCCATGCAATCCGGGGACTGCATTTATGCTTTTGACCGAGATCTATCTTTTGAGAGTATACTCACGAAGACGAACTAAATGTGTTCCCGATATTGCAAAGCCACTTGCGTTTGTACTTAAATGCTTAAGTAAGAGATAACTCAGAAACCGACAGCTAGATAAAAAAATACGTCTTCACCACTGTTCCACTGTTCCACTGTTCCACTGTTCCTGTTCCTGTTCTGTTGTTGTGTGCCTTCATGGCTTAAAACTAATCATATACTGACAGGATATCTTCCGTGATCGTTCATTATTTTGAGCTCCCGATATTACGTCTTCACCATAATTATTTTCATCATCATCATTCTACAAGAAATCCAGTACCTTCAAACAACACTAATCTCGCTAATCTTTAGGTCCACTGATAAATTGGTCAATATCATCAGATACAAGATTTTCGAGAAAGAGCTAAGAAAGCTAGGCAGATTTTTTTCCAAATTTGTAGGGATCGCAGATTTGCAGCTGTATTTAACACTATTCATTTCTTCATTATTTCAGCATCTTATTGATGTTCTTCAGAAAGGATAGGTGTACTCGCAATCGGCTTAGGTGTATGACCAGGGGGTCTAAAATGGCCTCTTTACCAGATCATAATAGAATAAAAATATGAATCACTTTAAAACCCTTAACATGCGCAGTTAATGTTACCTATGAATTGTCCCTTTGTGACCATTTTACTAATTGAAACGTTATTCATACTATTGTCCTATCGTTGCTTTAGCGGCCATTTTAGACGCCCGAAGTGTAAACGTTAACGAGGCGAAATTATCATTACTTGCAAAATCCATATTACTTTATTCAATAGTAACTGTCACTGGCCTTGAAGATTTATTAAAATGGAACTACATAGTATTTTTTTGTGTCTTCTGTCACCTGTCACCCCACGTTTCTCACAATAGGTCCGTTTCTATCATACCCTCAATATTTAATACACAATGGAGTTATCGCGATGGGTTTCAAACCGTCAAACGTATATTAAGAGAGTATTTTTACTGAAGCTAAAAAGTTTTACTTCGTTCGCTTTGGTGGTTATTATCTACAGAATGTTTTATTTCTATTACTTTTAAAGTTATTTATCTAGTTTTTGCTGGTTTAAATAAATTTGTTTACATGCCATTTACTTATTTGTGTAAATCATTGTATTACTATTCAGTTAAATCAGCCTCCACAGCCAAAACTATTTCAATTACTTACTTTGGAATATGGGAGAAATTTTGATGTTTTTGGTACATTTTTGACAGAACTACTCTCTATAATCGGCAACGAAATACACAACAAAATTCTCAGTTTCATTGTTTACTTAGAATAAATTACAATTCAGCTCGTGAAGATACTACTATCAATAATGTTTATTTTTATATCAGTGATCATGTTGTGCGTCACTCACTTGATATTTAGTAGCTTCGCTGATCGATAGATGGCGCTGTGCACTGACGTCACCTTTCTGAATCGCGGTGTTAAGATTCTCCGCGAGCGAATGACTGCCCCGGTTTTACTATAGCACGTTATCGCTTCTCGGCCTTTTGGCTAAGATCAAAGTGTAGTATCTGTTCTTTTCAGCTTAATATCTGAAAGTTCCCTCACTGAGGGACCAGTATATTAATCTGATTTTTGTAAGCTGACGGGATGTTCGGGGCTCGCTCCACTCCCGTCGCGGGTCGGCCCGGCATTGCAGTGCCGCCGGGATCGGCCCACATAATACCATGAAACACAAATCTCTTTATGAGATGCAATGCAATGCGCATCGCATATTGTATGAGTTTGCTATTTGCTACGTTCTTTCTTCATACAAGCACAAGCATTGAGTACTGAGTAGTACCTTACCTACCTAGTAGTCTTTATTATTATAGTTGTTGATTTATATTTATGTATTCCAGTAATCAAAGACGTTTTGTTACACTTTTACGTTTAGTCGACACTTGACAGATTCTACTTTTGATGTTATAGTCTACATACATATGACAGATTCTACATACATAACAGTTTCCACATTTGACAGATTCTACATTCGACAGATTCTATATTTGACAGATTTTGAAAAAGTGAGACAGTAAAGGAAACCTGGAATCAAAAGAAAGTAAAACACAAGGTCACTTTCACCCAAAAAAAAATCAACACTATTATTTTGGCACACAAAAGAAAATTCCTCAAAGCCTCTCTTGTCTTATTCAAACATTCATTCAAGTACCGACCTATAATGTATATTGTTTTATAATTTTAGCGTACGTTTCGGTTCAGCAGCCACATTAGCGTTTACATACAGTATTCCAACTAGGAACAAATACTTGGAATCGACTCGCACACACTTGCAAAGCGTTTACAACATATTTCAGGAAACAGTTTCGTCATCTCCCGAATCGTCGTTCGTTTCCCGAATGGCGCAGCGGTAGTGATGCTGCCTTACGTTCTTAGGGTCCCGGGTTCGAATCCCGGTAGGAGCAAATGTTTGTGTGATGAGCATGACATTTGTTTCCGAGTCATGGATGTTTCTATGTATAATAAGTATGTATTTACAAACAAAAAGTATGTACGTATCTATCAACTATCTGGTGTCCACGACACAAGCCTCGTTGCTTAGTGTGGCACCTAGATGGCGCTGTGTGTAATGTCCAGCGATATTTATTTATTTTTATCTGCCTCTATGGGATGACAGATCAGATCAGATGATTCCAGTCTATGGGATGCCAGTATTTCAAGAGTCCGTTTGATCTAGCAGAGCAGAGGAGCTCTTGTCAAAATTATAACAGCCGCATAGGTCTTCAAGATAAGCCGCGCTTATTTAGGTTGGTCCGCGGATTACATACCAAGTGCTTTCTCCGTGCCTCAGAAAATACGTTAAACCGTTGATCTATGCCGTCTTTGTTGATCTTTGACAGATGTTATAGGTAATCAATGGCCCGAAAGCTGACAACCACTCTTACCGTATTACCCAGTACTAACTGGGTTCTGGAGGACTGGGTTGTTGTTGTCGAGGTCAGACTCCATGTAAAATACTGGTATTCAGCTGCATCCGGTTAGAGTAGAACAAAAAAATATCGCTGGACATTACACACAGCGCCATCTAGGTGCCACACTAAGCTACGAGGTTTGTGTCGTGGACACCAGATAGTTGAATACTACATAGATACTTTTTTGTTTGTAAATACATACTTATTATACATATAAACATCCATGACTCGGAAACAAATGTCTATGCTCATCACACAAACATTTGCTCCTACCGGGACTCGAACCCGGGACCCTAAGAACGTTAGGCAGCCTCACTACCGCTGCGCCATTCGGGTCGTCAAAAGGCCGACCCCAATAATGTTGGGAAAAGGTAGGGCAGATGATTGGATGGTATTATTTTAAAAGTAAGTACTTATTTGAAACCCGTTTTGTTTTTCTTAAACAGTACTTATATAAACAACATGGCAATGTCTTTTGAAAGAAAGAAAAAATGTTTATATGTCACAGGGACATGATGACATGTGCATACAAGGAATAAATTAACAATAATCATAAAACGCATAACAAATGAAATGATAAATGATGTTTATTTTGTAAATAGGTTTTTAAAAACACTTCTACACGTTTCTTTTTTTTAAACTAGATGGGGCCGGTGTTTCGTACCTGACTACTCTGAGAAGAAACTGCCGAAACAAACTCAGAGGTCATAGTCTCTTTTAAAGTCCAGACATAATCTTGTTTAACTCACAAGAGGACTATGCAGATTAGTGTCTGTGAAGGTCTCTTGAAGAAAGAACCACACAGATTTGAGTGGACCTGTCCAGTCAGTGCAAGCATTTGTCAGTTATCATGTAGCTCGACTTATAACTCAAGGAGCTCAATGACACGACGAACAATACCAAAGAAAGGACATTTGGGTAGGTCACTTATAGTACTCAAACTGCCAGACAGTCGTGGAAAAAAAATAAAAAACGAACAAACAAAAAAAAAAATACCCGCATGGTCCTCACATTCACAATAATCAAATAAAATTAATACACAATACTCTCCAATATAAATGTCATTAAATGTGAACATTATCAATAAAAAATAAAAGTAAAATACTTAACAAAGTAACTATTACCTTAATACACACGACATAAACAAAGAAAAAAAAAAGCAGCTTGCACGTCGCTTCGTTTTGCTGATCTTTGACAGACGTTCTAGAAAGTCAGCGGCCCAAAAGTCTGACAACTAGTCTTACCAAAGGGTAGGTATTACCCAGTACTAACTGGGTTGTGGAGGTCAGATAGGCAGTCGCTCCATGTAAAATTCAGCTGCATACTGCTAGACTGTAACCGACCCCAACGTAGTGAAACGACCGCCTGTCTGATCTTAACAACCCAGTTTCAGACTAGTTGTCAATCTTACTACTACTTTGACTGTCCGGGCCGTCACATCCAGACAAGTTGTGTTCTAAGTGTGTAGTTCAATTTTACAAAAAAAGTATAGTTGACAAACTGCGGTTAATTTCTCAAAAATGGCCGTGTTGGTTTTCTGGTTATCTTTATTCTGTGGCTTGGGTTATATTACAGTTCAGTATGGTATAATAATAGAGGCATTATTTATACGGTGTAGCCATTTTTGTGTGGGTGAGGCTGTTGTACAATTATATTTGAAGGAAAGGTTAATTAAGGGTTATTTGTGGAAGGAACAAGATTCTTGTGAGTGTTAAAATATTTACTTAACTATTTTTTGTTTGATCATGTCCTACGGAATATCTATGTATACCTACTACATAACGAACGAAAACGATATGAAATATCGTTTTTTTTCTTTCATATTTTTTTTGTATGTCCGTCATTAGGTTTATTTATTTATTTATTTGCTAACATGTAAAACACTGGTTAGTAGGCATGCATTAAAATTTCATGACACAGTATTAAGACATGCACCCTGTAAGGGCACTGCAAATTTTATCTATCAAATTATTACTGGATACGTGGTAACCGTTTTCGTGTTAATGCAATTAAATTCAATTTATTCATGAACAATTCACATTGTGTTTGAAATCATAAATCTAAATAATAAAAATAAAATCACATTCATTAAAATTAAAATTATAAAACTAACACATTTATATTACCGTAAATAAAATTATAGAAAAAAAAAACAAAAAAAAATCAATAACATTATAAATTAAGAGAACAATACAACTAAAAATTTAAGAACATTACAAGCACACAAAAATAAAAATTCAATAATATATTATACCAATATCTCCCAGTCTCACATTAACAGATATAAAAATGTAAAATGTGGAAATGTTATCTTTTATTGAATACAGATCCTAGTTAGTGTCTCTTCTACCGCGTATACTATACTTAACTACCTAGCTATACTCTAATTATTTATTTATTTATTATTCACAAAATCCACAGCTCTTTACAATTTTGTCTTAAACTATATAAACTAATCCTACAGCCAATTACGGATTTACAATTTAAGAGCTATACAAAACATTGCTAAGAGTACAGCGTGAATGAGTGTGTAGGAGTGTGCATGAAGAGTTGCAAATGTGTGTGTGGGTATGTCATAGTGGTGTGTGGTGATTGTCTGTATACCTTCTGTTTAAATTATATTTATTTGGTTATTTTTATTTGTCAATTCGTCACATACTGACATTATTAATTGTTTCCTGAATATACCTTTTGTAGTATTAAATATATCAAGATGAGAGAATCTTTTGTTAAAATTATTAAGCGTCCTACCAATGACCGAATTTTGAGCGTAGTTTGTACCACTGTGTGGTACTTCGAATAACTGCGTGTGCCTAGCAGGGACCGAATTACCGTTACTTTTTTTATAACGTTACCAAATACCGTTATGATAACGATAAAAAAGTAACGATATGAATAACGATACCCGTAAGTCCGTTAACGTTACCTAATAACTAAAATTAGTATCGGTAAAAGTAACGATACTTATATCGATAATTTATACGCCAATCTCTTTCTAACGATGTGGGTCGCGCACGCGCTCGCACAGTCGCACTAACTCTAGTCGCGAGTGTATGAATTACCTAGTGAATTAGTGATTGGTGAGTGTATCAACAAATTGTGAAATGGCAGGAAACGGTAAGTATTTTGGTATTTACATGTAAAGTTTTAAATAAGTAGGTACCTACAAGGTTTTAATCTAATTTAAACAAATTCCGTTTTTTTATCACTCGAGAAGACACGAGTAAAAACACATTATTATCTATGTTTTTAAATTTAATAATGTAGTTAATAGGTAGCTAGTAGCTACCGCTACTCGAGGAATGGGCCATTCGCAGCCATTCGGAATGGCCCCGAATGGCTCATTCCTCGAGGCGGTAGCAGCTACAAATGTGTAGGTACTAATAAAAGTAATAAAATAGTTTTGTATTTTTTCTTTGCAGATGGTAAACGGTTACGCAGACGCACTGTCTCCCCGAGCCTTCTCGACAATGATTGGGATGTTATGTCCCAATCAATTTTAGCAAGGCCAACGAAGAATTAAAATCTCGGAGGACTTACTGAAAAATCCAGCCAAACAGCAGCGGTAATTCCTGGTAATGACAGGGAATATATACGAAAACTGCAAAGCATGTACGAAAACCGACCCCAAAAATATGAACTACCATTTTGCTAAATTAGTGGAGTCAAGTTTAGAAGACATAAGGCCCTGCATTCTGCCTAATATTTATGCAAAAATCATCACATTTTGGCAGCCATGAGAAGAAAATACAATTTGACACTCAAACTAAATAATTACCAAAGGACTTTTTTTTCTAGACAAGTTTATAATAATAATAAATAATTACCATGTATATAATTTAGTTTTATTTCCTAACGCAATAACTAATAAATAACCCAGTCGCTGTGAGCTGGGTACATTTTGGTTTTCCCTCTCTTTATACCTAATACAAGGAAAAATAAAAAAACTATAATTTCTTTAATAAGATTAATTTTCTTTCTAATTTTGTAAAACACACACAAAAGTATAAAAAGTAAAAAAAAAGTAAAAGTAAATATTATGTGGTAACTGTTACTACCTACTATTAACTTTACTTTTTACTTAAAACTTATTAAAGAAATTATAGTTTTTTTCAATTTGTCCTTGTATTACGGACCTTAGAGTCCGTGCGCGAGCTCAGAGAAATAGGTGGCTTAAGTACTTAAATGATCGGTGGTTTTATTTCAAGTATATAATACCCTCATAGAATGATTTCATAATTTAGTTCGCGCAGAGTGCAAAATTATGAAATCATTATGTAAGGGTAAAATCACCGATGATTTAAGTAAGCCAGCCACTGATTCCTTGCAGCTCGCGCGCAGACTATAATTACAGAAAAATAAAATTTGTTTCTAAGTTTTATAACAGAACAACTTTGGCAATAATCAGCACTAAATCTAGACAAATAAAAAACCTGATATTTTTTTCTCGATTTCAGGTTACACAATGCGTAATACGGTAAAAAAAATAGTGAAGGATCACTATTTGTTCTTACTGTATAACGCATTGTTTCGATTTAGTACAATATTTTCAATTAAATCTTATTTTAAATTGTATCTGTACCTAGATACTACAAATGAATTTAAAGATGAAAATAGCCTCTCTACACTGACTTGTGAGGCCGGGGCAACCAACACAACCTGACTTAACCCATATAAATAAGGAAACTTGTGTTTTTTGGTTTCCCAGTAATCAAAAACTTTTACTCCGCGAGATTGCCAGCAACATCAAGGCGCTGCTGGCCTTTCTCGAGGAGTTAGGGTGGATCGAAAAGATTTCCCACCCGTACGCAAAATACACGCTTGGACGTGGAGTTTCGGACACTAGCCCGCTATACAATACAATACAATCAAAAACTTTGGTAGTAGAATTAAGTAACTAAAAAAACTATAATTTTTTTAATGAGTTTAATGACTGGTTAAAAAAACCGGTCAAAATATAAAATATGGGTATTGGTACCTATTTTACGAAGATAATAACTAATTAAAAACCCACTCATATTACTGTTAGGTACCTTTTATTATTACAGTCGACAACACGTAGCTGCATATAATTTGACCTCTACAATTTGTCTTTTAAATATTTTCGTAATGAAAGAGTATCCAGGGACATGTGGTCGACTATAATAATGATTAAAAAAAAACATAAAAGTCCCATCATCAACATCTAACGTAAAGCTGCACAGAACACACTTTTAGGTATCAGCGGGGCGCGGGCGCAGCGGACGCATCCTCTTATTCATCTTGCTTGCTTGACAGTCACTCGCTCATTCGCAGTCGCAGCGCACTTCCGAACCTAATCTGTGTTCCGATTTTCCGAACCTCCATAAAGCTTGAACAGAACTAAGCAGTACTCAAAAGCACTCAATGGGACTTTTATGGTCGAAATAAATATTTTAATTAAAGATTAATATACATAATTAGAATGATATAGTTTAATTAGAAAGGTGAGTAGGTACACACGGCTACAAATCAAGCTATACATTTCCAGTTTATGCTGATCTCGCATTGTATAGGATTTCCGTACAATGCGAGGTCAGCTTATACTGGAAATTTAGTAACTTGATGTGTAGCCGTGTGTTTAATGTGTTATTGCACAATGTGCAAGTGGATGTTTTCTTTAAAACTTTTGAAATACTGATAAACTCTGTTGCACTTCTTTCGGCCCATAATAATATTTTTTAAACAAACAACTAATTATAATAACAGAACAACAAAACAATTCTAATTTGGCGTACGCAATGTTTTATGACGTACTGGTACTGGACTATAAAATGAAACACGCGTTACAAGCGCGAGCAATTTGTCGCGTTTTCGTAGATATCTGTCCGATCGTTGTAAAATTCTAGCTGTTGCCGCTCTGATTAGCAGAGCCGAACGAAAAGACGCGCGGCGCGCGTTCGGTTTGGCAACGTCGCGCCAGATATTGTTACTTTTAGTGAATTAACGTTATTAGTAACGTTACTTAAATACCGGTAAATTCTATAAATTAACGTTATGTTTAACGTTAATATTTAACGTAGCATAACGTTAATGTTTGGGTAATTTTACCGGTATTTGTTTGGTAACGGTAACCGTCCCTGGTGCCTAGTCCGTCGAGACGGAGCACACAGTCTTATAACTAAGTTATTTAAAACAGTACTGTCAATATTCCCTCTACAGATATTATAAAGAAATAGCATGTCTAGAATCATACGTCTGTTCTCGAGGGGTAGCATATTATGATGTTTACATGATTGCAGATAACCTGTAGATCTGAAACCAGTACGATAGTTAATGTATTTAACGAATTTAGATTGTATTAACAAATAATAAAAAGACAAATACTAGTGACTAACTTAAAAATAAAATTAAAAATGGCATCTAAAAAAATGTGTCCTAGAGACTGGCGGCATTGCCATATTGTTTTAATAAATTGTTTAATAAAAAAAACGGGTTTCAAACACTTACTTTAAAAATAATACCATCCAACCATTTGCCTAGCCTTTTCCCAATTTATTTGGGTCGGCTTCTAGTCTACCCGGATGCAGGTGAATACCAGTATTTTACACGGAGCAACTGCCTATCTGACTTCGACATGCTATCCCCCCATATTTAAGTACTAATGCTGTAACATGATAATATTGTAACACCAAATGATTTGAAAAGAGTAACCATGGAGTTTCTTGCCGATTCTTCTCCATAGGAAACGTCCAACCCGAACCATGCACCTTTTTGTCGACTTTTTATAAGTGCCCATCTAGGCCTACATGAAATAAAAAAAAAAATGATTTTGATTTTGACAACAGCCCAGGCCCCCACAACCCAGTTAGTACTGGGTAATTCGATACCCCTTGGTAAGACTGGTTGTCAGCTTTCGAGCTACTGATTACCTATAACGTCTGTCAAAGACCCACAAATGACAGCCGGGACCAATGGTTTAACGTGCTTTCCGGGGCATGGAGAAAAATCGATATGTAATGGATGGTCATCCATCCACAGATTGACCTTGGCAAGCGCGCCTTAACCTTGCATATCAACCCGTGCTGCTGTTATTGCCACGAGCTCTACATAATTATTAAACAACACAAGAAATTTAAAAGCGAATAAAATTAATGTTAAACGTAAAACCAGATAAATTATTGCAAAATATGTTAAAAAGCTAGAATCCAACTTTCCGAACGGACAAAAGATATCATTGGAATCGTTAAAAGATATATCGTTGAGTCAGACGGTCGGACCGACTCGAGCGTAAAACGCGGTGGATATCTCACGAACGTATCGTTAACGCAACTCCTATTGCGACCTGAGCTAGACATTTGTGGAATATTATTCTAGTCACGCGCTCACCTTTGTTACGTCAGATGCCTAGTTGATGGCATCGGTGGGCTAAGCACGAACGCGCGGATGGACGAATCGAAAATCCAACATTAACATGACGCCTGTAAACCCCGTAGGTAAGTCAGAGACGTACTTAATAGTGGTGGTCAATTAGGTGCGCCACTTAGAAAGAAGGACAGAAAGTAGAAAGCCTATTGTCATCAACAGGGCAAATCCAGACTCCGTGTCTGCTTCTGATAGATATACTTGGTAGAAAAATCCAATAACTCTTTGCCCTCATGCTTAGTAGACATGCTTGCGACCACCAGACCACCGATGCAGTCACGAAAATGTAAACGATTTAAAAAATGCGGTGTGCGTGTATAATACTCGTAATGTCGTTATCACTACATAGTATAAAAAAGTCGCTTCCCGCTGTCTGTCCCTATGTATACTTAGATCTTTAAAACGACGCAACGGATTTTGATGCGGTTTTTGCGGCTAGAGTGATTCAAGAGGAAGGTTTATAAGTATAACATTGCAACCGTGCGAAGCCGGGGCGGGTCGCTAGTAACCAATAAAACGGATCGGATTCTTGAACAGATATTAACTTGTTACACCCTGTACGTTATTTAGTACAGAATATATTTCAAATGATTGAGAGTCGTTCACGCGATCGATTGATGACGACCTCATATACAATGTGTAACAGAATAAACGCACAACCTCTTACGGGGTCATTATACTCATCATTATGAATAACTTTCACTATGGGACCAATACTGATATCGCGAAAAAAAAGTCGACTGCCCTATACATTTCTGTGCGCATAATTCGACAAAATGTACTGAACAGCTGTTTTTTTTTTTCGCGATTTCGGGATTGGTCCCATAGTAAAAGTTGTTCATAATGATGAGTACAATGACCCATTAAGAGGTTGTGCGTTTATTCTGTTACACATTGTATATTTTGCCAACCCAGCAAAACTGCGACTGATTTGTTGACATTGTGTAGACTAATTCCCAAAGACACATCACAAGGGGCTGCAGGACTTCCTATATCCCAGGGCTGTCGACAGAGTCCAGTGAACTACGGAGCCGATACGAATCACTGTTACGAGCTGATCCGTTCTCGGAGGAAACCACACAAACTGGAGAATTGCTGGTATTAGTAGTTCCGAAGATTACCCTTTACAAACTTTCAAACAAATTTGAAAGCAGAGAGGAGAGGAGAGCAGCGGTGGCCCAGTGGTGGCGGCCCCGATTTACGAACAGTAAGTCGTGGGTTCGAACCCAGGCCGGCGCATTACTTTGTGTAATTTATTTCATCACCACTGCTCTCAAAAACGGTGAAGGAAAACATCGTGAGGAAACCGGCATGTCCTAGAACCAAAAATTCGATGACATGTGACATCTATCAACCCGCACTGGGCCCGCGTGGGGATTATAGCCCATTCCCTCTCATGGAGAGGAGGCCGAGTGTCCCAGCAGTGGGAACATTAAAGGCTGATTATGCCTATGCTTATGCTAAACAAATTTTAGCTCTATAAGATATTAGTATACAGATAACGCTTTGAAACCAGCAGCTAGGTGCACCAAGCATCAAACTTATCAAATACTATGTAGGGTAGGTAGGTAAATGCTTGATACTTGCAAGTATGTGGGTAGGTAGATACATTTTGTGGGACGGCAGGCGCACCCTGGGAAATCAGGCTCCGTTTCATCCTGGCTGGTTATACGTAATCTCTTTACTACGGTAGCGGACAGATATTCTCATATAGACCGCATTGTAGGATGTGAGATACCAACGTAGATATAGGGATTTACATAACACATCATCACGCTTGTAGTCATCGAAGGGTAAGGCAGATGTATTAAGTAGTACACCCACATTTCGCATATTTCCTACCTGATGGGAAATCCCAATAACATTTTGCCCGACCCGGGAATCGAACCCAGGACCTCATGCAGTTGCGCTTGCAACCACTAGACTAACGAGGCAGTATACGGGGTGTAAGGGACAGCCCTTCACAAACTCACAGGGTGTATTCAGCTCCTTATTTTAAATCATATTCCACCGGAATTTTTCTCCGGTATTTTTTTTCAGTTACTGTTCCTTTATTTCAATGTAAAATTACAGACTCTGTAAAAAATCAAAAATCCAACAATAGATGTTGAAATACTCTAGCGAACGACCTGCCTAGCACTTCCTGCCTAGCTACAGAGTTCATCGAACTCGTCGTCGTGCTTGCCGTTCGCTACGTGCGTTTTGCCACGGTTACGATACATTGCGTATGAGGAAATAAAACAATTCAAATTTATTGGATTCCCATAATATTCCTGAAATAATTTATTGTACTGGTACCCTTAGTATGACATACTGCATTCACACCATCAGTCTGTAGAGGGCTGTCCCTGACACCATTTAAACATATAGGCATTTTGCAAAACCGTATTCTTACCAAGGTCTGCCGAACTATTTACACCTGAGAGGGTTTCCCCGAGGTTAATTTAATTCTAAATTCATCAAGTTCATTACTTTCGAAAAGTTTGTAATGAAGATACTTTTAACTAACTCTCTTTTCGAAGACTTCAACCACACTTCGAACTCATCATCTGCCCAGCCTTTTCCCAAATATGTTAAGATCGGCTTCCAGTATGACCAGATACAGCTGAATACCTGTATTTGATTTGGAGCGACTGCTTTTCTGACCTCCACAGACCAGTTGCATAATACCGTAATACCCCTTTGTCAGCCACACTTCGGAGTACCGTAGGTATTTAAATTAGAAACTCGAGCTAAATTCTGGAGAACTTTATCTTAGATTAGTTCTAGCGAGATCAATGTAGTTGAAGGATCTCCGCTATTACATTTAACTTTTCTCACTAAGTTTATTGGAATCGCAATTCAAGGCGTTTGCTTATTAAAAAGTTCTTATTGGTTCTTTGAGCTCATTTTGTTATATGGTGGATTTGAAATCAGAGTCGTAGCCTGGAGTCCCCAGTGGGGGCAATAACCCCGGGCGATGAGATTGCAACATGGTTTCATAGTCTGATTATTATCCGTAAAATATTTTTGACATGAAGACCATGCAGTAAAAATAAGGACAACCTAGTAATGGAAATATACAAAATGGAACAGAATGTCCATGATATGAATTTTATTGTTTTCAGATTCACCTCGAAACTTAATATAGGTTCCAAATCTAGTCCAATAAAAAGACTCAATATTATTGAATGACTTTGTAAAAGTGACAAATAAAGTTTAACAAACTTGAACAGCAACCTTATTTGTCGCACAGACGTTTAAAATTAAAAGAAGTAAATCTATGTCAATATTTTCGATATAAAATCCCGACTTGTATCGATGCCTTGCAGTCTCTTAAAATAAACTAAGTTTGGGACTAAACTAACGAACAAGATAAGAAAAGTGGTTGATTTGTATTATAAAATTTCCCTTTGACAAAACCCACGCGCGCACTAAATAGATATTTATCTTATTAACCTTAATGCAGTTGCTGCAAAGAACGAACGATGCCGAAGTATAAGCACAGAAAAAATAGGCACAGAAGATCAACTCTATAATTTTATGGAGGGACGAATACGACACACAGGCGCACACAGTTACACTGCACGTACTGCGAGTCCAAGTAGAATTCCTACCTACAGAAGAACCCTACGTACAGAAGTATTTGAGACATAGTGGTAGCGGCCCCAACTTGCAATATCATTACTCTTTCCTTTGTGTATTTAATTTCACCACCGCTGCTCTCAAAACGGTGAAGGCACCATTGTGAGAAAAATAGCATAACCTAGACCAATAATTCGCAGGCATGTGGCACCCAACACAGTCCCTGCGTGGTATATTAAATACAATTCACTCCAGCTCTCAGAGAGAATGCCTGTGTCGCAGCAGTGTGAGAGCGTTGTGTGCTGATTATGCTACATCCATGTGTGCATGCACCTGTTTTCTCGCTCGTTGCATAGAACTGTCCTGCTCATCATAATCATCATTTGCCTAGTCTTTTCGAACTTTGCTTGGGTCGGCTTCCAATAACCGCATTCAGCTGATTACCAGTATTTTACATGGAACAACTGCTTATGGAGTTGTACTTCTGCATTCATGTATTCTGTGTTATACAGTACTGATCTATGCGGGCACTATTGACCTAGACCATCTACTTGTTGGATAGTGGCGGGTGTATTTGAATAACTCTAACCTACCTGCAAAAGAAGTTCCAGAAATAAATGTTTGCTTTAGAAAATAAGATTAATTTTTAACAGATGTCAATATTGTACTTTTCTGTTTTAAGGTTTTTTGTTTTATTGACATGTCAGAAGGATTAATGAGGGTATTGTAACCTTATCTTCCTTAACTGTGTCTTCATTAATGAAAGGCGATTCCCATACGACACCTCTCGTCGGCGCAGTCGGGCGGTAGAGCGGATCATACGTCGCATTGGTTTTCAACCTTTTTAATTAAAGTAAATAAATAGTAATAATTACAACGAGATCTTTTTACTAGGGGATCCTGATGCCTGTAATACTCCGGCACTCATACCCTTCCAACCACAACATAGAAACGCTTCTTAGCGGTAAAACATATACGGTACTAGACCCATTTCTCAAAGAGCTCCTTCACAAAAAGCTCTGGAACTACAACGTTTGATAAAGGTTGTAAAGCGGCTTAGAAATCTTACTGAGTCTCCTCAATAAACACCCTGTAATATTCCCTCTACTGGCACATAACCCTCCTCTCTAAGACAAGGGAGTTGGCAATAATCCAACACATGGGCTCAGTTTAAGCTTAAAGACTCCATCCAGGACATTGCGGTTTCCTCACAATGTTTTCTTTTACCGTTTTAGGAGCAGTAGTGATGAAAATAAAGTACCTTTCTAGATTCAAACCCACGACTTGTTTCTATAGAGCCTCTAGCACTATTTGCTGAAAATCTCCCACCTGGACATGAGTTGCCCTGGCTGACCTGGAAGTCTTTAAATAGACTCCGAACCCAGGTTGGTCGCAGCAAGGAAAACCTGCTCAGGTGGAGATTCATTAATGACTGTGCTCTAGAGCGTAAATGTGGTACTGTTCAACAAACGATGGGGCACTTAATATGTGTTCTGCGTGTCCTGTTTTTTGTTCACTACAGGAACTGATGGCCGCTACTGACAACGCCAAACTAGTAGCTCAATTCTGGGCCGACACCATTTAGATTGCCATCGACATGCTAAGAAGAGGAGATTTGCTGACTTCTCTTGAAATATACGAATATACGTATTTTTGGGTAGTAATTTCGGTAACTTTATATTCACAATACATGCGCGCAGTCAACTTAATATTTTCAGAATAGCCCGCTATAAAATTCTCTAAAAAGAGTAATAGTGTTTGTTACGTGTGCCTTTTCATACAACGACTAGTAATTTATTCAAAGCTAGAACTGAAGTACCAACATTACAGTTTTAGGTAAGGCCTTCTCGTTTATAAAAGAAAAAGGTTCAACATTTGAGAGAAAGTTTCGTGCCCAATGAGATAACAAAAATCTTACGGCCTAAGATATTAGACGGTCCTGTTTCTTAGTGAATATTATAATACCCAACATACCCAAATCACAATTAGATCTAAAATAATAATAAAAAATTACACTAAAATGAAGTACCTACATTTAGATATACAACGACGACAATAGATTAGGCGTCAAAGTACTCCTTCGCATCGCTGTGGAATGTGAATGGAAATGTTAATTCTTTATTACGAATATAATTTCAACTAAAACATTATCCTGACAGAATTAGCAAGATAATTAACACACGAACAAGAGGTATGGCGAGCGTAAGAGAAAACGAGGTAACAGATGAAGATAAATCATTTAATCTGCTTACGATTCATTGAGTGGCAGTTACTGACGCTTCATTTAATCCTCCTCGTAAAAGATTAGGTGTATTAAGAGTGCTGTGCGAAGAATAAGACGGAGGTTTTTTTGGTGTAAGCGGTAAAATAGGGGAATTGGCAATGATTATATTAAGAACAGAACGGAGAGCAGCGGTGGCCCAGTGGTGGCGGCCCCTACTTACGAACAGTGAGTCGTCGAACCCAGGCAGGCGCATTACTTTGTGTAATTTATTTCATCACCACTGCTCTCAAAATGGCGAAAGAAAACATCGTGAGGAAACCGGCATGTCCGAAACCAAAAAATTCAAAGATATGTGACATCTATTAACCCGCACTGGACCCGCGTCGTTGATTCCCATACCCTCTCATAGAGAGCAGGCCGTGTGTCCCAGCACTGATTATGCTATATGCTATATTAAGGATACCCATTATGCTAGGAGCCCTCAGCCTCTTCGGTTATCTTGGTTAAGTGCCATACAATTAGGTTGTTGTTCTGAGAATTGGGGAAACGACGAAGAAGAGTATTATGAAGAATAGAAGCATTTTGGCATAATTGAATCTACAACATGTTTTTTCAAGTCGTGAAAACTTTGCGAAGCAGGGGCAGGTCATCAGTACCTACATAGTAATTTGGTAACTTTTCGATAGCCAGACTAAAATAACAAAATAACATTTAACAAAATTTTGCTATAAATTTGTTTGAAAAGAAATTCAAATCACCGTAGATTTGTTTCGAAAAGAAAGCTTCAAAAATTTACAAGCAAATGAAATACGTCAATCTACCAATCTAATAAGCTTGACTGGCGAAGTGGCTACAGTACCCTAATATATCTGCTGCTGTCATTACATACAGCGTTGTTCAATAAGCCGTGTTTGTGCCGCCTTTCCTCAGTAATGAAAAGTAATAAAATTGACAAGCAAAGGGCCTGTGAAATATTGGTTTTCGTGGCTTTGAATATTTTGGAATTAACGAATGTGCTCGATTTGTTGCGGGTTTCTGTCTTTGTTCTTTGGAAGTTCAGTTTGATTTGTTTTTAAGGCTTCATCGCTGAAGGGGGACAACAAGGGGCAGGCTGAACAGGTTCAGTACTAATTATTTGGACTAATCAATGACTAATGTTCAGTTTACCAGTTTAACATTCATTTTTTTCAGGCTAATTTGGCGCATAAATATATTACACGTTAAAGACTAACACAGATTATGATAAAATACAAATTGTGTTAGTAAATATAACCTTAAAACTATGTTAGTAACACTTCACTTGTGCACTATGTCACTGTGCGTTCATGTGGCACTTGCCCGTGGAAGCGACGGAACACCACTCCTTGCGGCCAAAAGTCCTCCACCAAGACGAGGTGCAGATAACACGTTGGTATTCGCACCACGCTGCAGCGGCACGTACTTGGTCTTCTGATGCACGTACTCCATGATGTACTCCGCCGTAGTGGTATACTGTAGGCGGGAGATGTACACCGGAGTGTTCGGCTTCGCAGCACGAATAGGAGCAACGCTGGGCTCCGACAGAGCTGTACCGCAGCGGTTCTAATTGGTACGTAAAACCTACAGCGCTACAATTACACTAAAATTGTAGCACATTCAATGTCCTTGAAAAGTGTACCAATTGTTTTTTTTTGCGCTTTTGCTCATTTTTCAAAAGCTTAAATTAATAGGCAAAGATCTCAACCTGATGGGAGCTTGAGGATGGACGGCGCCGCCGGCCGGCCTAGAAAGCAGTGGCAAGATGATCAGGACGCGCAAAAGGAAGGATAGTTCGAGGTGGTGCAGGAGAAGAGTACTTGGAAGGATATAGGGGAAGCCTTTGACCAGCAGTGGCTAATCCAAGGTTACAAAAAAAAGTCCGTTTTTTTGTTTGTTTTTGGAGCACCACACATCATAATTCTTTGGAAGCGGCAGACTTTTAGTTACATACAAATAATGATATCTATCCTATCAAAATTCAACAAAATCAGTACCTCTAATGCAATTATATATTTACGACCTGACGCGATTTTCGTGCCTAACACTCTGCTCTGGATAAGGTAGGGCGAGACCTTATACAGTTTGCTAATTTATAGAGTGCCACTAGACCCTTAACGAAGCCGAAGGGCAATTGTTCTCCCCGTCATTGCGATCATTTTTTTGTTCTAGACAATACCTGGGAACCTGTCTCTAGTTACGGAGATATTGGGGGTCAAAGTTTTCAGAAGTTTTTTTTTTTTTAAATTCATGTTTTTAATGGAAGGTACTTACTTTAAACACCTCCACTACCCCCATACTATTCAATCCATCCATCAACACAATGTTTTGAGTGCGTTACATTGAGTCTTACCGTAAAACGTGATTTTTCACCCCAAAAAAGTCCTTGTTACACCCTGTATGTAAGTATTCCTATGGACATAATGTAGGTAGGTACCCTACAGATTTATCCAGGCCCTTAAAACCCAAGTTCGACCTAAATCAAGGGCCATATAAAGAAACTAAGATATGTCAAGAACTTTAAGTGCCCACTCGTGCAAAGTATGAAAGATAAGTTAGCGATTTAAGCATTGAATTGACGATTTATGGAATAGGTTGGGTGAAATGATGTTGGGTTTCTTCAGCAATTTCAGGATTCTGAAGCAGCCATCGAGTCTGGATTTGTGTAATAGAGAGCGAACCTAGGTTCACAGGACTTAAATATTATAACGGGTGAAATGTGCGTACAGCTCTGCCTAGCACTTTGGGGATTACAGGCGTTATGATATGTTCATGTTCGTTACTAATAGTATATTAGTTGACCAAGATATGTCTGGACTTTAAAAGAGACTAAGACCTCTGAGTTTTTTTCGGCTGTTTCTTCTCAGAGTAGTCAGGTGCGAAACACTGGCCCCATCTAGTTTAAAAAAATGACGTGTAAAAGTGTTTATACAAACCTTTTTGCTTATTATACTTCATTTGTCATTTAATAACAATGTGTGTTAAAATGTTGCCAGTGCCGCTTTTATCTTTCTGGCTGGCTAATACTATAGTATTATATTTATTTATTTTTTGTCGTATTTCTATAGCGTGCATTGAATTATTCTTCTAATAATTCCAGCTCATACGAGAAAAAAAATGTTAGAGTGGTAATATTATGTGTACACTCGGCGACACATCAAGCTATAAAATTCTAGTATAACATGGCCTCGCTTTGTATAGATTTCCCGTACAATGACAGATCAGCATAAACTGGTTATATATAACTTGATTGCTCACCGTGAGTACCAACATCATTATTTCGGAAACCGAATCATGCCGAAAGCCAACGCCACTTTGTATGCCATTTACTGTGACCGAACCTGGATGAAATTTGGCATAGAGATAGATAAATAGAATAGCACACAGGTTTTTTTTTCTCACACATAAACATCAAAATTTCGACACGAACGATGTCACGGGCATCAGCTAGTACTACCTATTATAAAATATGCGACAGTTTGTGAGGATGGATGTATTTATGTTTGTTACTCTTTCACGCTAAAACTACTGAACGGATTTGGATGAAATTTGACACAGAGATAGATTATAGTCTGGAATAGCACATAGGATACTTTATATCCCGATACTACGTTCCGTTAGGATAATTTCCGACTTCAGCATGGGCGAAGCCACATAAGCTAGGTTTTTTTAGTTGTTTGAAAATTGTAATGCTCAGTCAAGCGTCGCCATGTCGATGGGTCTTCTGCGTCTTGTATTTAGTGGATTCCTGTGACCTTTAGACCGGTCCTCTTCTAGTAACTCTCAGACAAATAAATTACTCTTCGTCTTTTTGAAACTTCATGGAGCGAGATCGTTCAAAGAGGTCTTACTTCCAAATTAAAAACCTCAGCTCCACGTAGTTTAACACATCAAATTGGGGAAGTTTTTCATTAAAAAAAAAACTTTTGTTATCTATACAAAGTAGAAGTTTTAAACAAATTGTTACAAAAGCTTTGTATTAATTATTGTTGTGCTAAGCTCGGTCGGTAGTACGGTAATTCTGTTATTAACATAATTTTGGCAAAACATAAATTAAAAATAAAACTTGTACTTAGCTGGGCTTGTTGTATTATTTTTCAATTCAAGCATATTTATTTAATTTAAGGTTAGTTAACATAATAATTTCGTATGTACATAGTCTCATAATTAAAATTTGAATTAAAAAAAGAACAAAATTCTAATAGCTTATGCCCGCGTGATGTTCGGTAATGTCCCATGGGTTCCTATTACCGAGATAAAAAGAACCCTATGTGACAATCCCGGTTATAAACTATCTGTTTGCTAAATTTCATCCAAATCCAGTCAGTGGTTTTTGCGTAATAAAAAGTAACAAATATTCATCCATCCTCATAAACTTTCGCATTTATACTATTAGTAGGATAGGAAGTAGGATTGCCTGAATGGGAAATCATCAAATAACTCCTCCCGCTCAGTGTCAGACTTTTACTGACTAAAACCCATCCATGTTCCTTCATCGCCCTTTGTGTTCCGGGGCCACGGTATCTCTTTCGAGCAGTCCCGCAGCCCCGGCAGGCAGGATTGCCTGCCTTGTTGGTCTAGTGGTCGTAACCGCAACTGCTGAGCACGAGGTCCTGGGTTCAATTCCCAGGTCGGGAGAAATGTTATAGGGTATTTCCATCACGAATTTCTCAGCAGCACCCGTCTGGGTTTGTGACCGGGGCAATAGGCTCAACCCCTATTACATGTGGATTTACTAATAGGCGTGAAGTTATGACGTTACGTAATACTATTGGATATTTGTTTTTCTGAAAATACATCACTACAATACGAGTAGTATATAACAAAGACGCTTCCCGCTGTCTGTCCCTATGTATGCTTCGATCTTTAAAACTACGCAACAGATTTTGATGCGGTTTTTTTAATAGATGGAGTGATTCAAGAGGAAGGTTTATATGTATTACATTGCACCCGTGCGAAGCCTGAGCGGGTCGCTAGTCGATTATAACACCAAAAGAAAATAATGTGAATTGCCTTAGTTATTTTCTCATTATTAAACCTCAGGGAAACCAAAATATTGTATTGTCATAATAATTTGAATTCCACAAACAAGTAATAGGAATGAATGTCAAAACTTTGACGCAAATTCAGTTCCACGAAAGCCTGTTCACACGACGCCACATCTAACTATACATTTCCAGTATAGCATGGGCTCGCTTTCTGCAGGTTTCCCTTACAATGAGAGATCCGCATAAACTGGTTTTGTACAACTTGATTGGTCGTCGTGTGTACAGTCCTATTACAATTATTTCCTTTCATCGCTGTTAAAATCACAATGTTCCTTAAGGACGTAGTAACAAGGTTCTTGTTAAGTTGCTATCACTGACAAGTGTGGCAAAATAATAGTGATCTTTATTTTAATAACGATAAGATTGTTATTGGACTGCAACTGTCAGACGTAAAGTTTACTGTGAAAAGACTGTATCAAATTCTAGTTCGAGTAATCCAACCTTAAATAATGACATCTCTAAATCCTAACCATAATCATAAATGCGAAAGTAACTTCGTTTGTTACCTTTTCACGCCTAAACCAAGGAACCGATCATCCTGAAATTTGGGTGTACAGAAACGAACACAGGGTCAACATTCCATGCTGACCAAAGTCCTCCTCCAAGAACAAGTGCAGAAAACACGTCGATATTCGCGCCACAAACGCCTTAACGTTGACGTTGACGGCACTTCTTCTCAATACCGTCACAATACCAACATCCTGTCATGTTTAAGACCCGTGTACAGGGGGCTAGCCTATCGCCATCAGTTGATCTAGTGTAGCTATTACTAAGATGTTTTTTGAAGGAAAAACTCAAAAACACTGTCCGATCTGGGAAACCAAACCAAAATATGACGAACTTATTAAGAGTGCTTTCGACCACGTAATCAACAAGCCAGTTAATGCCAGTTATTGATACTCTCTCCATACCATTATTAATGCATTTCTATTGAAGTTTTACTTAAAAACAATAGAAATGCCCTAAATTATTGAACTCATTACTATCTATATGATTACCTGTGGAGTATTTTTTGTGATTTAATGGAAGAGGTAATAATTATTAAGATAGGTACCCATACTTTACAAACCTATGCAAGAATGAACAAAAATAAAGAATTAAAAACTGCTGAAAGGCTGACAAACAATGAACTAAATACGGTCCCACCAGCCGTCAAACAATAAATCAAACAAAACGAAACAAACATAATTATCAACACAAATACTTTAATAAAATATGTAACCAACACACTCACTATTAAACCATGTAATGATACATTTTATTACTAAAATAAAGCATTTTTCACCTTATACCCACGGAATAAAGTTTAAAGTTTCCTTTTTACTTAGTTATTATTGTCACCAAATAGGTTTTCCTTAATGAAGTCACTAGAGGAATATTCAAGCTCAGTATTTCGCTAATATGCTCGGATTTACACGTTATTCAGTAAAATGGAGTTGAATTATATTATATTTTTGTTAATAAGTGTACTAACTGTTGATAGCTCAAATGCTATTGATATTATTTCTAATGGTACGATTCCTGAAGCACCAAGAAGTAAGTCTTTTTTTTCATTACTCCCTCTGAATATTGCCTGACCGTGTAACCAGCTTTTATTATTAGAGATAAAGTTACTGTAAACAATATATATGTATAAGGCGGAGACGAGTTTGCACAAATTCGCATCTGAAAATTAAATTTAAGGAACGAATTTGGCAAAGGTTTTTGAAGTGGCGAGTTGACAACATATTGTGTTTAGTGTTTATACCGATGCAGGGGTTCATAACCTGTCGGTGCAAGCCGGATTAATCTATAAAAATACTGAAAGTGAAAAATAATGTCCTTTCGAATAAACTACTGGGAAACTCGGAACGCCATGAGGTACACGCAGTTTAATTTATCATTTTGTCGTCGCCACCCTGTATAAGGAATCACTTAAACACCCTCCCTGGTGATATGCTGTACAGGTATTCCTAGTGCAGACACAGGTCTCTCACAAACTTATGTGCAGAGATAATAAATTGTTTTGAAATTGAATTAAAAAAAAAACAGAATGAGCCAAATCAATTATAAGTTTTTATTGCTTACTTTAATACAATAATGCCCCAGCAAATGTGTCATCATCATCTATTATTATACTATATAAAGTTAATAATATAAAATTGAAAGTTTTATGTGCCAGAAATAATTACAGTCTCTTTTTCCCTATAATTATCATAACAATAATACTCAGAAGTAGTTTAATAAAACTTTTCTGTTTCTTCAATTTCAGGTTTAGCTTTGCGCGGAGAAAAGGATGGTCCTCCTTTTCATGATGGAATATCAAAAGATTTGAAGATCGTAAAATTGCCAGAATACTCACTTTATCTTATTGGGTTTACAATGTTATTTATGTTGATAGCTATAGTTCTCCTAGCGGTGGCATTGTATTTGGCTTTGAAAAGAAAATCGATATTCGGCTTAAATGCCAACAATAAACAGTATATCAGACAAGAGTCAACAGGAGTTACACCATTATACAATGTTAATTACGATGAAAAAGACAAAAACAATGGAAGCACACTCACTGTGAACAGTGGCGTCATTGAAATAAGTGAGCCCAGACCTAGTGACCCAACAACACCAACCCGTTTTGAAGATGTTAATACTAAAGTAGTTTTTGCCAAGAAACCTCTAGGACCGATAGTACCGGTAATTGCTAAAGGACAAATGGACGCAATATGTAAAGAAGTGCTGAGAAAGGTGCAGAAAAGTGATTCTGCAAGTTTCAGGGATCTTAACGAACTCTTAAAGTTTGAAAAAAAAGATGAGCCTTTTGGAATGAAAAGTGAAGATATAAAGGAATCTGAAAAAGAAAATAAAGACGAAGTTAAACCTGTGTCGAAGTTTGACTCACCATTTTTCAAACTAAAAAAACTTGAATTGAACTTAAAAACGGAAACTCCAAAAGAAATCAAATCGGTAACTCCAAAAGAAATCAAATCGGTAACTCCAAAAGAAATCGAATCGGTAACTCCAAAAGAAATCAAATCGGAAACTGAAAATGACACTAAATTGGAAAACAAAGACGAGACCAAACAAGAAATCAAGAAAGAAACAACAACCGAATCCGAAAATAAAACAAAACCTGACGAAAGCATAGACGTACGAATTGAAGTAAATACTGCTGAAAGTGACGAAAATGAGGATGGAAGTGATTCTGAGACTGAATATGATACCGTTCCCAGTCCAATCAGATATAGACATTCTGGTCCTGAGCCTGACCAGGACATGTACGATACCGTTCCAAATCCAATGAGATTTAGACATTCTGGTCCTGAACGTGACCTATGTAACGAAAGCCAATATGATATTGTTGCAAGTCCAAAAAGGTTTAGGGTTTCTGGCGTAGACACTGACATTGAAGATCTAGATGATATTCCTCTCTACGACCTTCCGCCAAGACAAAGCCGAGATGGCTCTCCTAAGACTGTGATACAGATGGATCCGGATTCCCACTACTTAGTGCCAATTTCAACAGACAAAACAGATTCATGTTATGTTAACGCCAAGCGGAAGTGATTTCATGCACCATAGTGACAACTCGTGTTATACGGGCTGACTTTAAATTTCGCACGTCTTCAAATAAACTTTTGAACCGCAGAAACGCAATAAAAACGCAATCAAGAAACGCAAGCAAGAATACGCAAGCAAGAAACGCAATAAATACGCATTTTAAAGTTTTTGTGTGTGTGTGTGCTTATCTATGTTTTCCGTAAAAAAACAGTTGCTTGTGACAGTGTGTTCAATGACTTATTTTCGCAGTACACCCATGGCGGTTTTTTTTTTTCAATTATAGAGCAACGATATTATTGAAGTTGAGTGGGGTATTATCTAAAGAAACCGGTCAAGTGCGAGTCGGAATCTCGCATGAATGGTTCCGTACCATTATAGTAGGGGGAGCCCCCTTTAATTTTTAATTTATTTTTATTATTTGTTGGTACAGCGGCAACAGATTAAGTATTGTATTACGGGTCATGAGATACAGCCCGCTGACAGACAGACGGATGGATTGACAGCAGAGGCTTAGTTATAGGGTCCCATTCCCTTCGGGTACGGAACCCTAAAAACCAATTTTTTTGTGTTAAGATTTTTAGAGGTATTTATTATTTAGAGGACATTTTTTGATTGTTGGTAATCTTTTAGGGGGTTACTTTCATACTCTGTAATGAACCACGTCAAGGACTCTAAAATAGCTAACGAAAAATCATTGTCTCCATTGATTTTTCGTTATAAAGGCTGTAAATAGACCCATAACTATAACTAATATATACTAATATGTTGGAGGTCCAAGGTTCCAACTTTTTCAGAAGTTATTTTTAAATAGGTACTAGTTTTTAAGGTTATAACTTTACTTTAAATACCTCCACGACCACCGTAATATTCAATGCAGCCATCAGCACAAATGTTTGAGCGCATTACATTGAGTTTTACAGTAAAAATTGATTTTTCACCCCAAAAAAGTCGTTTCCCAGCAATAATTTTTGCGTAGAGTTTGATATACAGAATGCTCGGTTGACGGTCGGAAGGGTCCATTTACACCTTGTTTAACCCGCTAATCTTTTTCTTTGTGGATCAAACAGCATGACTCGTTTAAATTAACTCGAGTATTGTCAACCCCTAAAAGATTAAAACTGAATTCAAAGTCCGCTACTGTTAGTAACATTGTAGGTATTCATTGTATTACATTGCTTTAACGTTTATACTAGTTAAAACTGCAATAACAGGTTTTACCGGGAAATTGGTAAGTTTGCCTTATTCAGTTTGACGCTAACTGTTGCGATGTGTGCTGTGACATTTGTAAATATTTCATGCCCAGTTATACTATGTAGAATCGTTTTAAGCTAACAAAATCAGTGAATGTGAACTTGTACCAAAAAATTCGCAATTATAAACGACATTTGTCGCCACCTGTACTAACTGTCGCTAAAAATCATAATATCTAACGCGTATCATAGTACAGGATTTGTGTATTATGATGATACGCGTTCGGTATGATATTTAGCGACAGTTCGTATGGGTAGCGACAGCTATCGTTTACAATTGCGAGTTTTTGGTACAAGTTGACATTCACTTGTATTGTCTAGTTAAACCAATTTGACTACTTATATGTAATTAATGCCTGAATAAAAGCGAGCTGTTTGATTTTCAAATTAGCGTCAAGAATGATATGGAAACAGAGCAATAATATTTATTTAGGCATTAATTAGATGCCGGTTATTGTTTGTGAAAACTGGCTTTAGGTTATGTTAGTTAGTAATAAATTCATCCATACTTATGTTAGTAAAAAAACGATGAAATTGTAAATACTTAATTATAGTATTATTTTATAAATTTTGTTTTAACTGAGCAATGTTCGATTATATTATTTGAACTCAAGGAAAATTAAATAGTTTTAATGCGTATTCTCCACTTTATTTTCATTCACAAATATCATATATCCACGCCAATCAGTTTGGTTTTTGGTGACTCTCGTTCAGCTGGTAAACGTGACTGTACTTAATTAATTGCACCTCTACCGATTCCTTTTTTTTTTCCTATGGGAAATCATCAAATGACACCTCCCGCTCTGGGCTGAGCAGGAGGGAGTGTCAGACTTTTACTGACTAAAACCCACCCATGTTCCTTCATCGCCCTTTGTGTTGCGGGGCCACGGTATCTCTTTCAAACAGTCCCACAGCCCCGGCAGGCATCGGTCCTTACGGACCCCTTCCTGTTTGCTGACTCTCTTTGAGGCGCGCGTGGAACACGAACGCGCCGTCGCGTCGACACGGCCTGTCGTCATAAGACGGACGGACGGCGAGCTAGCCCATAGCTCCAACCTCTACCGATACCTTATTGTTACATAGACATCATGATATAATGGGTGTAAAAGTACCCATGACTAAGCTGAAAGTTTCTTGTTCTCTCCGTCATTGCGATTATTATTTTGTTCTGGACCATACCTGGGAACCTTTTAGTTACGGAGATATCGAAGTGCCAACTTTTTCACAAGTTTTTAATGTAATATTTTTACTTTAAATACCCCCATGACCCCCGTACTATTCAATGCAATCAGCACAATGTTTTGAGTGCGTTACATTTTGGGGTGAAAAATTTTACGGAAGGACCGTTAATTTTTTCACCCAAAAAAAATGTCATTTCCCAGCATTATTTTTCGCGAGTACTTAGTTTGATGTACATAATGCTTGGTTGACGGCTTCGTGAAGGGTCCTGTTACACCCTGTAATGATCACCCTGTGATGTTACTTTAATTTGACAAACATTTTGTTAAAACTATTTATTTATTTTCTTATTTAATGTAGGTATTTTAAAATAATGCAGTTATATGCGTAAGTAGGTACATTGCTGATGGTAACTAACAACAATATATTTATTTTTCCGTGTTCTCCTCGTTTAGAACTACATTATGTGAAAAGCAATAATTTATATTATTGAAATGACCACATACAACGACTTTTAAGTCTTTACCTAACACTAATGAACGCTGGTTGTCCTTATGAAATTCCTTTGGGTATATAGGGTGTAACAGGACCCTTCACGAAGCCGTTAACCAAGCATTATGTACATCAAACTAAGTAACTTTACGTAAAAAATATTGCTGGGAAACGACTTTTTTTTGGGGTGAGAAATCACGTTTTACGTTAGGACTCAATGTAATGCCCTCAAAACATTGTGCTGATGCATAGATTGAATAGTACGGGAGTTGTGGAGGTGTTTAAAGTAAAAATATTACATTAAAAACACGTATTTAAAAAAAAAACTTGTGAAGAAGTTGGAACTTTGACCGAATATCTCCGTAACTAGAAGGTTCCCAGGTATGGTCTAGAACAAAAAAATGATCGCAATGACGGGGAGAACAAGTGCATTTCGGCTTCGTGAAGGGTCTTGTTACACCCTTTATTTGAAATATCCCATGGGTCTTAAACACACACATAACTGGCGAAATGTGGTCGTGTACACATAGATTCCTCTGACAAAATCTTCGGAGATAATGTTACTATTTAAATATTAAAATGCTGGGAAAGACACTTGCGTCTTTAGAAATCGAACGCATTGTTTTGACGTTAAAAAGTAATCAAACAAGCAGAAGAACTTTTTTTCTTAAATTATTTGAAGCAGATGTGGAATAAGAGGAAATCTGACACCCGCATCTATAAAAAAGTCAAAGTGATTACCAAATTGTTTCATTCTATAGTTTGGTAATTGTTTGAAGTTAGAACTGTCAAAAGTTAGAATTCTTCGCTTTGCTTTCTTTGGCGGTTCTTACTTCGTTCAAATTCTTGTCTATTGTTTAATAAAATTGGCCAAGTGCGAGTCGGACTAGCGCATGAATGTTTCCGTACCATCGCAGTAGGGAACCTCCTTTAATTTTTAATTCATTTTGTTGTTATAGCGGCAACAGATTAGTGCATTGTTCACCGAGAGGAGAAAGTGACCGATTACCGTCGAGGGTGTCGTTTTTGCTTTAAAACACCTGAGATCGGGAATCGCACTTTCTCTCGAGTGATACATAGTGCTCTATACTACACCTACGAGGAAAATAAAAAACGAAAACTGAATCCTCAAACAACACACAAATTGAAAATGGCGCCAATTGCGTCTGCAATTTTCACATGTTCTTTTTTCTGAAATTGTTTATCCTGCCGCCGCAGGGTCGCACTGCCAGCCCAACACCATCCAACACACAGCTAGTGGCCAGTGTCATTTTGCGAACTTGGAGATAAAAACTCACTGTAAAAACTTTTTGGCTTTTGATATTTAGGTTACCGGCGCATAGTCTTACCCAAAATTAAAAAAGAAAAACCACGTAAGAAATGGATTTTCATACACTTTTCTCTCCCGCTCAGATGCGTTTTCTCCCCGTATATTTGTTCGATATGCAATGACGTACTTTCTACCGTAAATTTGATAAAGTATCAAGGTACTTTCCAAGCAGGTGTAGTATAAATACACATTCTGTTTTTCAACTGTTTACCTATTACGGATCATGAGATACATCCCGCTGACAGATAGAAGAATGGACGGACAGCGGAGGCTTACACCGGTATTCTTAGTCGTGGATTGAACTTAAGTCGGACTTGACACGCCTACATTCTGCCCCATTAGAAATATTGACAGCTACAGTTTGTTTATAATTTGACATAAACGCCTTTGAAAAGCGGCCTCATGAGAAGAATGGAAGAAGAAGACATGCCGTGCCGAAACATTGAAATTAGGGCGTGAGATTGATGATGATGACATCAAAAGCAAAAGCTGGCCAAATGCCGTCATAACACTGTGTGCATTTGAAATATAGGAAGCATAAATCATGAAACATTTGCAAAGTGTTTTAATGTCTCCGGATTTTCTTTATCGTGCTGCATGTGAAAATCTTAACGACACTTGAGATTCGCTAAGATTATCTCTTGGCATCTATTTCAAAGGAACACTTTTGAATCAAAATCTCTATCAAAATCTCGAATTCTAATAGGTAGGTAGGTTATAATTTGAAACATGGCCGTTCACAGTGACACAGTGAACCAATATGATTGCCTGATTATTATTCGGCATCTGCCTAGCCTTTTACCAATTGTGTTGGGTTCGGCTTCCAATCAAACAGGATGCAGCTGAATATCAGTATTTTATATGGAGCCACTGCCTGTCTAACCTTCACAACCCAGTTAGTACTGAGTAATAGGATACCCCATGGTCAGACTGATTGCCGGGTCTTAATAAACATAATTTTAATTTTTTGTTATAATTTAAACTAGCGACTCGCTCCGGCTTCGCACGGGTGCAATATCATACGTATAAACTTTCCTCTTGAATCACTCTATCTATTAAAAAAAACCGCATCAAAATCCGTTGCGTAGTTTTAAAGATCTAAGCAAACATAGGGGCAGACAGCGCGAAGCGACTTTGTTTTATGCTATGTAGTGAAGATTGCTTCCTAACAAAATTAACAGGACTTGCAAAATTGTCAGTAACAGAAGCCATGAAAGTTTTTGTCGTCTTTTTTATTATAACAAAAGTTAATTAACACGGTCCGAACATTTTCTGAAGATGAGCAACTTTAAACTTATTTGTTTTGCGTTGCCAGTTAAGAACACTGGGCCAGTTTTCTTAATTAAAATGATATAGTGTACTAGCAAGCTTTTTTTTCATGTTTTTACTTGATTACTCCGATTTATTTCATCCCGGAAATCTTATCTAGATTACCTAATCACATTATTACTACACACACACACACTACACAGTATAAAACAAAGTCGCTTCCCGCTGTCTGCGAAATTCAAAATTTGGTTATGTTTTAGAATGGAACGATCTTTTACTCTGAAACATGGCAACCAAGGAGGTAACTTATCAAAGGTTTTATTTAAATTTCGAATTTCGAATTGGCTTGCAAATAGAAAGCGGTTTATTGAAAAAAAACAACCAAATGAACTCTTCAAAGCGAGAAAAATTATTGTTGTTTGTGTGCATCATTGATTTTGAAAAGTAATTGTATTTTTAAATAAAAAGTTCTGCCTAGGTACTACTTAGTTTAAATTTCCTCGCATTATTTGAGAAAAGTACTATACAAGCCTTGGCCACAACTAGGCATTGATGGACTTACGTATGTGTGCCTCGGCTTAGCCTCGGCCCACATTTACACGTTCGTCCATCAATGCCTCTGTTGCTGGCCGCTGCAGTTATGTACTATTTCCAAAATTTCTGTAGCTAGGTACATACGTGTTACGGTCGCGAATCATATTGTGCTAAACATGCAGGCTGAAACTGACCTGCAAATTACAAAAAAACCCAAAAAAATAATAATTGCGCGGTCTAGCCTGGCGCTACCCCCTTAATAATGCTCACTTACTTCAACTTCAGTCGTTTGTCTACTGCTGATTGACCTGATATCCTAACCAAACTCTTTAACGATCTCTCCCCCCGTTTATGACGATCTTTGGCTTATTGCAGTGCATTGAAGATCGTGGTGTCAAGTTCTATTTTCAGTTAGACCATCGTGTAGGGTTTCGTCTCTTCGTTGAGCATTTTTCCTTCCATCTTTCTTGTAACACTATATGATTTTCCAGGTTGTGGGATGTCTATACTAAAATTACGGCTTGGAGTATTGAACGAAATTTAGGATCTTTGTAAAAACCGATGAATTATAGGTAGGTTATCGGGATAATGTACTGAATACGTGATAATCGTCGTATATGCGTCGAGGTCGCTTCCATTCTGTATTCTATATTATGTATGCCTGGCTGGTTCAGTGGTACTCTGCACTCAGCAAATTATGTCTGTACCGGTCCAGATTAACCTAAAAATACATTTGCTTAAACCCTCAAAAATTACAAGCGGAAATTATTCGGTTTCCGCTCTCGTTTTAACGTGCTTTCCAGGAGCCAACTTTTTCAATTACTTTTTTGAACTTGTCCGTTTTTTTTTTGGAGTTTGATGATACTAAATTTAACACTTAACATAACATCACGTGTGTAATCCCCGAACGATTGATGAGTTATGTTTAATTCCCATGTAATAGGGGGGGGGGGAGCATCTTGCAATCAACTGGGCACAAATTCAGACTCCGTGGGTCATCATCTGCATAGCTGTATCCCAAGGGTCGGCTTCCAGTCTTAGAGGATGCAGCTGAATGCTAATATTTTACATGGAGCGATTGTCTATCTGTCCTCCACAACCCAGGTAGTACTGGGTAATACGATACAATTTTTTTTTTTCGGATTGGAAATCATCATATAACCCCTCCCGCTCTGGGCTGAGCAGGAGGGAGTGTCAGACTTTTACTGACTAAAACCCATCCATGTTCCTTCCTTTGCCCTTTGTGTTCCAGGGCCGCGGTATCTCTTTCGAACAGTCCCGCAACCCTGGAAGGCATCGGTCCTTTCGGACCCCTTCTTGTTTGCTGACTCTCTTTGAGGCGTGCGTGGAACACGAACGCGCCGTCGACACGGCCTGTCGTCATAAGACGGGCGGACGGCGAACTAGCCCATAGCTCACCGTCCACAGGCCCGAATACGATACCCCTGGGTAAGACTGGTTGTCAGACTTTCGAATCACTATCTGTAACGACTATCAAAGACCTACAAATGACAAGCAGCTGCTACTACATAAAGATTTTACAAACCAAATATATCTACTATCCACATCAGAGATTAATAAAAAAATATTACATCTCGTCATTCAATAAAAATATTCCCTTCTCATCAAAAACCGAAATGGCATTCGTCACAGAATCGAAATTCATTTCGGATAATGAATCAAATTCCACAAGTCGTGTTAACCGAATTCCTCGAATTCCTCACAAATCCTATTACTTTAAATTCCTTGTTACATCCCACTCTCCCCCCCCCCCGTACTAACTAGATTTACGGATTTAATAAACACACATGAAAGTTTCTTGGAATGAAGGATTTAAATTGAAAATGTATTTGCAGAAAATTGCAGTGCACGGATGACATTTAGTTTAGTGGGTTGCTTTAGAGCTCGGAATGAGTATGGAGGACATTTAAATCCGGGAAATATAGAGGAGGTTAAAAAGTGGAAGCTTACAGTCTTTCTGGAAGGAAATTCAACTGAAAAACCAAAAAGTGCGCGTCGAATGCTGTTATTTACTGATGAATAGATCTATAATATAATCGTATGGCTTGAACAAAATTTTGACATGTCGATAACTTTGGTTATATAAAATGGATGTTAGTTTTCTTGTCCATCTTATAAGATTTAAAATTTGAACCCTAGGAAATCAACGGGACGTCGTTGTAGTGTAGTTTACAATTTTAAATAATTGATCAGTGTGAAACTTTTCCAATCAAAGCTCACCATCATACCTTTTTCAAACCAAATTAAATATATTGGCATAATTGTAAATAAATAAAGAAAATTCCTGTGTAACTTCGTTCCGGTTTTCGGTTTGCGTTTGATTTCTCACATTCTGTTTATTTATGTTTTATCTCTTTCACACGTAAGCGATGATTTAATACAAATGGGATGGTGTTTATGGAATGTTAGTTGATTTAAACCCACGTAAAACTCACATGGAAAAATACATCATCAAATACGCGTTTCATTCGTGAAAGACAAGATCCGTTCCGTCCTTTCACAGATTTTTCAATACACTTTCTCGAAAACTGGTTCTAATCGCACTACGATTAGGTTCAACATGCAATGTAGTTCACACGTGTGCGATTTTTAATATTTTTTCGCACACGTGCGAAAATAAAAATTTGCACAAATAAGTCTAAAGGGTTCAATGACTATATCTATAGTCAGCGGTGATTGTTTTTGTTTTTAATCCCGGCAAAGAGATAAGCGTCTTTACGGATTAAGTATTTTTCGAGTATTTAAATTGTGTTTATAAATAGAATATCATAGATAAAAATGATTATTTAAAACAAATATTTATTTTTATGAACAAATTAACATCTTAATGGGTGCTAAATTAAATTCTTTTTTTCATAGTAGGCTGTATACTCGTACCTGCTGTATACCTATGCTGTATACCTTTGCATCTTCTTCAACCTGGCGAAAGCAAAGCGCGGAGAAAAAAAGCAAATTAAATCATAGTTTCCTAATAATTCCTGACAAATATACTTTCCGTTCTAATATTTTATTTCTTCGAAAGTGTATTGAACAACGTCGTTTGATACGCGTGGGGATTTGTTATTGCAGTTCTCGGCTCCATAACACCCTCGCCTGCAGCTCGGGTGCTAATTCCGCGCTCGAATGCAATAACAAGGTTTCCCCACTTAAATCAAAATGTACTATTTTCACCTCTGGTAATACAAGATAAAAGCCATTTTATTTGAACGTGAATAAAGTTCACTGTGATTTTGACAGACTTGTCAGTGCCCACAACCTGTATCATCTGCGCAGCCTTTTCCTAACTAAGTTGAGGTCGGTTTCCATACTAACTAGATGCAACTGAATAACAGTATTTTACATGGAGCGACTGCCTATCTCACTCTTCAACCCAGTTAAGTACTGGGTGATACGTACCCCTTGGTAAAACTGGGTGTCGGACTTTCGGGCTACTGAATACCAGAAACGACTGTAAAACCTTCAAATGACAGCCGGGACCAACAGTTCAACGTGCTTTCCGAGGCACGGAGGAACACGGTATGTAATAAGTGGTCACCCACAGACCGACCTTCTGCAAAGCTTAAAAGATAATTTAAGAATATTTTACAAAAATATAGTTAAACTAGCTGTTGCCCGCGGCTTCGCTCGCGTTTTGGTCGGATATTATCCCACGGGCACGTTGTAAACGTTGGTCTATGCCACTTGGGGATAATTTAGCTTCCTATTAGTGAAAGAATTTTCAAAATCGAATTAGTAGATCCAGAGATTACCCCCTATAACCTCACAAACTCACGAAACTTTAGCTCTTTAATATATTATTATATAGTTTAGATTATTTTTTAAGCTCTGCTGAATCCAACTGAAAACTAAAAACACGTCTGAAAATATGACACGGAAGCATTGTTCTCGGTGTTCTTTTGTTTCTCATTCGCTGTAAGTTTTAACTCATCCCGAGCTCATGAATACTCGTAGACAAAGTCTATTTATAAACCGTACTATAACAATACTCGTGAATACGTTTCGCATTCAATGAAAAAATGATTTTTTATGTAGTTTTGTGCGAATTTGATTCATCTGTCAAAAGACATTGTGACTGTATTTGCAGGTTTTCGATAGTGTTTTATTCGTGTTCGAAAGCGCATTGTTAATTCTACACTTACTTATTCATAAACAAGTTTGTATAAAGTTTTTGTAATTGTTGGATGGCATTCTAGTACGAGGATATGATATAAAAACAAATTAATTGCTCGTAATTTGAAAAAAGATAGTTGACCTAGAAGGCAGTACTTATAATGCAATATTTAAAAAGTCTCAAATTGACGAATGTGATGTGAAGTGTTCAACGATTTAGAACTATAATATAATAGATACGGTGTCACTATTATTATATAGTTGGCTTGCCCTGCACTTAGTTATAGTATGGGCCTTGCAAGGAAACATAAATTACACAGGCCTTTTCAGGCCCAGTCTGTATCCAGCGATACACAAACCAGATACTTTTTAAAGAACTTTTTATTTTCATGCACCTATTATTGACAGCCTAAGTACCACTACATAATTATGAATATACCACTGCATAGACACAGCACGGCATAGAAACTATTTCTGACAAAATCCCCCAGTAAATATAAAGTTCATTAAAATTGAAACGATATAATCAACTTTGTTATTTAGTGATGTGCAAATGACATTCAACGTTAGGGTAGTAAAGTAATTAAGAGTTCGACTATACACGCCCGATGATTCTCCAGGAACCTTTGATATTTACTCACGGTCGTTCCATATACAAGACGCTTAGATCCAGTACACAAAGAGCAGTCCACAAATAGCAATCTAAAGCTGTGAGCAATACAAGGAAATACATTGGAAATCGAATATACTTTGCCTACTCATAGTTCATTGCATTGATGTAATACCACACATCCGTAGGTACCTACTTATATTATGTATACCCAATATCAAGTTACCCAGCCTTTTCCCAACTATGTTCGGGTCGGCTTCCAGTCTAACCAGATGCAGCTGAATACCAGTATTTTACATGGAGCCTATCAGACCTCCACAACCCAGTTAGAACTGGGTAATACGATACCCCTCGTTAAGACTGGTTATCAGACTTTCAGGCCACTGACTACCTGTAACGACTGTAAAAGATACAAATGACAGCCGGGACCAACGGCTTAACGTGCTTTCCGAGGCACGGAGGAAACTCGGTATGTATGGGTGGTCACCCATCCACGGACAAACCTAGGCAAGCGCGGCTTAACCTGAAGATCGACCCGAGCGGCTATTAACAGTTAGCCACGAGCTCCACCTTATATATACCTAATATAGGACATGGAATTACATAAATAATTCCCTGTTCATCAAGGATATGAAAGGGAGTTCCCCTTTGTCCTTTATGAAGAATGTTTGCAGAAAATATAACCCGTTTTGAATGGCAGTATTCCGGCAATTGAAAGCTACAGTCTGAATCTTCATCGAATATTGACGGCCTTTTGTAGGAAAATGCATTGGAATTCAAACGAATCCTGTCTTACATTTTTGATAGTACATTTTGTCATCGCCCTTTGCCCTTTGAGCGGAGAAGCTCAGGTAATCTTTGCACTGGGATTGGTTAGTGAATTTAAGAACGCTCTTGAAAAATATAATCTTGCAAAGAAAAATCTGAAAATGCGTGACTCACAAGGCATTTCGGAATTTGATTAGAATGTCTAATCATCCTTTCTATTTCAATTTGATTGAAATATCTTTACCTATAATTTCTAGTTTCAAAACCATATTTATTGGTATGGAGAACAGGGTGTATAGTTCTTCATCCCTCATAGAGGACCCTCCCCCAGACGGGTGTTGTGTCTGGGGGCTACTGCCCGACAATTGTTGGGTTTTCTATCAATAGTCTTAAGTCACGGATAAGTGTAACTGCGCGATTTAGGATTTTTGATGTTGGTTGTTCATTTTTTGACGCTAAAGTAATTTTTGTGCTAAGTTGCTGTAGTACAATTTGTAGTGCCACTACATAATACTACATAATTATACCACTTCATTCTTCAAAATCCATTGAACAATTCCGCTTTGCCAGTCGAATCGTAACAAAACAATCTCCGAGTGGTTTTGCACGTTAATCCTTTTAACACAGCCGTTAAGTTCACGGGGTTGCTCAAAATCAAAAGCTGTTTCGTTATTCCCAAAAAAAAAGTATCGATCAACATCAATTGCCTCGCTTTTTCCCTGTGTTGGAGTTGGCTTTCAGTGTAACTGACTGCATGTTATTCGCCGTAGAAATGACTGTTAGGGTAGAGGTATTCTTGAGTGGAGACCGTGAATCGGCAAGCGTAAGGTGAGACGCGCTCAGACTCGGTGGAGCGAAGATCTGCGCGGTAGCAACTGGATGAGAGTCGCTGAGAATCGAGTTGAGTGGCATGCGAACTGCTGTAGACTGATGGTGGTAGTATGGTATGGTGGAATGCAACTGAATGCCAGTACGTTACATAAAACTACTACCAATCTTATCTCTAAAACTCAGTTATATCACGAAACTCCTTGGTAAAAATGTTCGTCAGACTTTCAGCCCTCTGACTGCCCGTGACGACTGTCAAAGATCAACAATTCACCAAAGCACGGTATAACATGCTGGCCAAGGCACGAAGAGGTTCCGGTGTATAATAGATGTTCACCCATCCACACACCAATCCGTAGAAATAAAAGGAATGATTTCCAAGAGAAAGTTTGCTCATTTTCCAGACGTATCCTGTACAATTATTAAAGAACAACCAGAAATTATTTTGCGGAAACTATCTTCATTGCAAATGACAGCACAAAGCATTGAGTTGTTAGAGAATTGGAAGCTATATACACACATGTTGTGGCGTATTGTTCTCCCACCTTACCTTCAGCGTCTTTGTTTGCAATATCTTTCGTTCAAGGAGTGTAGTTCTTCAACAGAGCGTATATGCAACTTTTGTATGGAATAGTTGTCTGAGAACAATAATTGAATTCCTTATAGTTGTGAGTTCTAAATGATTGGTATAGTAAGAGATTTTTGAAAAATTAAATTAAGGATATTAAGGATAATTTGCTGTGGGATAAGTTACAGGATTTAATCTATCTATCTTTATGCTAGAGGCATAATAGAGGCTATTGCGTGTGAATTCGCCGCTAGAGGCGCTAGTGTAACGCGAGGACACCGAAATGTGATAGAAAGTTCACGCGTTGCGAGCTTTTTTATCATGTATTTTTACTAATATTCACGATTGTGGTCTAGATTGAGCTATTCCTGAATAACTATGACTTGAAGATTTTAAGTAACAACTTAGGATCTTATTTATTTTATTTTTATTTTTTTTTATTTTAGGAAGGCTTACAGACTAATAACATAATAGAAACAAGAATATATAAATAAATTGCTAATAACAAGCCTCCACAGATAGAAACATAAGAAAAAAGAAAGTTAAAAATAATAATATAAAAAATAATAATATTAATATTAGTTCCTTATGACAAAATAATCTAACAATACTGTCAAACTACTGATTAATATCAAGAGGTGGTTCAAGAGCAAGAAGGTGCCTCCTGTACAAAAAATTGCTTTGCCAATAGTTTTCTTACTGTGCTTGCATTGGTGCAGAATAGATCAATACCGGGTTCATAAGAAACTTCGTTAAAACTGCGACTGGCTCTCGGAAAGTATGCATTACGCCTATAATTAGTGTTCGCAAAAGGTACATGTAAGAGTGGTCGTTGTCGCAGTCCCATCTGATTAGTGCGCAACGTTAATTTTGAAACAAGTTCAGGACAGTCGATTGAACCATTTGCGATATTAAGCAAGGAGCATACATCGTTAATATGACGTCTACGGTCAAGTGGTAGAAAATGGTACCTCCTGCATAGGTGAGTGTAGTCAACAGATACTTGCTTTGCCCTGTAATCGAGATACTTAAGAAATTTTCTCTGGATGCCCTCAATACGAGACTTGTAGATCCCGTATTGAGGGTTCCAGACTTGTGATGCATACTCAAGGTGGCTGCGTACGAATGAACAATACAATACTTTGATCGGTTTTAGCGATCGGAAACATGCTGAGGTTCTCATTATAAATCCAAGTGCTTTTGACGCCTTATTTACTATATTATCAATATGCTGATCAAAGAGTAGCTTGCTGTCTTGTATAATACCAAGATCCCTAATACTATTGACTTTGCCTATATTGGTATTGTAAAGCTTGTATGTAGAATCAATTATAGATTTCTGACGAGTAAAAGTCATGTGGAAGCATTTTGAAATATTCAGTTCCAGCCTGTTACGTCTACAGTATTCCTCAAATCTATTCAAATCATTTTGTAACAGGTGTGTATCAGATATGTTCCGGATAATTTTATGAACTTTCATATCGTCAGCATAAAGCAAAATATAAGAAGTTTCAAAACAGTGCTTCACGTCAGCAATAAAGAGAGTAAATAAAAGGGATCCTAAAATGGAACCCTGAGGAACCCCAGAGGGGACAGAACTCCATCCAGATGTGTACCCCTGTAGTACCACTGCCTGCGTCCTGTTTTCAATATAAGAGGAGAACCAACGATACAAATCTCCGTGTATTCCGGCTTTTAATAGCTTCTCTAGGAGCAGTCTATGGTCAATACGATCAAAGCATTTACTATAATCAGTATAAATAACGTCAACTTGTGCACGCTGTTCCATACTTTCGGATATAAATTCATGGGACAAGATTAAATTAGATGTAGTGGAACGCTTCCTAAGAAAACCATGCTGTTCATCACCAAAGTTGCATTTCATAGCAGCGTATACTTCAGTAAACACAATGCGTTCGAGGATTTTGGAGAATAAACATATCTTGGATATTGGTCGATAGTTAGAGATATCCGACTTATTGCCTTTTTTGAAAACTGGGGTAACGAATGCCGATTTCCAGATTTTTGGAACTATGCCTTCTGAAAGTGACCGCTTGAATAAAAAACACAGTGGTACAACAAGGCTGTCGGCACAATTTACAATAAATGCTGGAGGTATAAGATCAGGACCGCCAGATTTGGAGAGGTCTAAGGTCTTTAATAAATTTAAAACTTGAGAAAGAGACACACTAATCGAACCGATGCACGACACACTATCTTCAACACTATTGCCACCGGAAGTAGCGGGCACAGGATCAGGTTCCTGGAAAGTTGAATGGAAATATGTTGCGAATAAATTGCTGATCTCTTCACCTGTACCCGCGGTCTTGTCACCATAATGCATTACTTTAGGAAAAGTACCTGAGTTTCTTTTGCTCTTCACATATGTCCAAAAAGATTTCGGGTTTTCGATGATCGAGGATTCAACTTTATCCATGTATGTATTAAAACAAGTTTTCTCCAAGCTAACTGCTCTATTCCGTAAAAGCGAGAAAGAGTGAAAGTCGGACATATTACCATACGTTTTGAATTTGCGATGATATTTATATTTCTCTTTCAGTATTTTTACCAAAGCAGAATTATACCAAGGCGGATAAGATGATTGTCTAACTGATTTAATTGGGATATACTTGTCTCAAAGCTCATACAATTTATTATAGAACAGTTCAACAGCACTATCCAATGAATCTCAAATCTCTATTTGTTAGTACTTGGAGGTAAAATGATTTTTAAATGTTTCATGCTTGCAATAAGAATTATTGTAAGTAAAAAATAAGAAATGAGCTATGTAATGAGCAATTAAAATAAATGATTGAGTATTTTACAAATGGACAAAAGATGTTATATCGCTTTCGGAGTCTGTTTGAATAACCGCTTTGTTTTTTTAAACTACTTGGTGGATTTTGATGTGATTTTCACCAACATTTAGATCATCTATCACAAGTTTATTTCTAAAATAAATTAAATGTAACAACATGCCTGTAATCCCAGTAGTAGTGGTTAGGCAGAGGTGTACCTAATAGTACTCTCACGTTTCGACAGTTATGTTTAATTCCCATTTAATAGGGGCGAGCCTATCACCATCGACCGGGCACAAATCCAGATTCTGTGGCTGCTACTGTGACATTCCTGATGGAAAACTCTTAAGCACTTTGCCCGACCCGGGAATCGAACCCTGGACCTGATACTCAGCAGTCGCGCTTGCGACTACTCGAACAACGAGGCAGTCACCAAAAAAAAAAAACATTAAAATAAGATATTATAAAAGTACCTACATAAATCTTGCTATGTTGATATATCGCCACATCAGTTGCAAAGTTGGGCCGGATCGCTAGTCTATACTAATGGGTATTATAAAGAGGTGAAGTTTGTGAGGTTGTAGGGTATCATCTCTGGATCTACTGAACCGATTTTGAAAATTCTTTCACTAATATGAAGCTACGTTATCCCCGAGAGCCATAGGCTATATTTACAACGTCCCGTGAGACAATATCCGACCAAAAAGCAAGCGAAGCCGCGGGCAACAGCTATTGTAATACAAAATAACAAAGAAAGTTCCTTTGTCATTAATCAGATGAGAATATCGAATATCATAAGACGTCGTTAAATCTCGTGGCGGCTACATTTTATGCAGAATCATTTATTTTAACTCGTGCGCCAATAAGCTTCTCTTGAAGCAACTCGAGTAATACGATAATATCTCCTGACGTATTAAAAATAATTGAACCAAAAATATTAGTGAGCAATATTTAAACCAAGTTCCCAAAATGTACCATAACATAACCTCACGTCTGTAATGTGTGTGTTTCGTCGCTTCCAAGGGCAAGTGCCACATGAATGCACACTGACATAGTGCACAAGTGAAGTGCCGCAGGAACGCACAGTGACATAGTGCACACGTGAAGTGCCACATGAACGCACAGTGACAGTGCAAGTGAAGTGTTACTAACATAGTCTTAAGGTTCTATTTACTAACACCATTTGTATTTTATCATATGTATGTTAGTCTGTAAGGTATATTGTATAAAATAAATGGATGTTGGTGTTGTTGTAATCCCCGAAGGTTAGGTAGAGGTGGCCCTAATAGTAGGTACACCCACATTTCGCCTGTTATGTTTAAGTCCCATGTTATAGAGGGCGGGCCTATTGCCAGCAACCGGGTACAAATCTAGACACCGTCGCTGCTACTGAGAAAATCCTAATAGAAAAACGCTGTAGTTGAAACACTAAACTGACTCAATTTTCTTTATACTATAAAGGCAGAAATATTCAATCCCTTCAGATATGAGAAAGCCTGGGACCATTCCATGTGTTACAGAAAGATCGAAAGATCTGTTAAAATCTACAACGTATGTTTAATTAATCATTTTACTTCTGGACACGGCGCGTATTGTTAGGAGGTTCCTCTCGCAAGAGCCCTGACCACCGGTAGCTCGGACCCTGTTGCCGATGCCAGTGGTCTACTATTTTCTATACGTATATTTTTAAATGATTTTCATATGATTTTTTTAAAGAAATATTTAAAAATGTTAAAAATATGTAACAAAAATGAATAAACGAAATAATAATCCATTTATTTCAAGTAACAAAGACCCATAGATACAATTAATAACCTATTTAGCAGCTTCAGTCAAAGACTTGGAGCTGGTTTGGTCTTTGGTTCTGATAGAAGCTTAGAAGGTTAAACTCAATGTTTGGCAAACAGCGATGCGAACATCTTAATACCTACGTTCCAAGACAGGCATCGCCGATGTTGGAGATAAGTCTGGACAATCTTTTAGGATGGATGGGTGAGAATAGTCACGGTGAGAATAGTCTGTAGACGGGGGTCTACAGACACCCAACCGAGGGTTTTTTTTTTTTTTTAATTGTATTTTTTGTTTTTACTATGGACACTTTTTAATGTGCACAGTTTGCTACATCGTTCACACATAGTGTACCATCCTAACATGAATAATGTAACTAAGGTTTTGTAACAATTATGCTGATTTAAAAGAGTGTCCATGGAGTTTCTTGCCCTTTCTTCTCCATAGAGATCTACGCTACGGAATGGGCAACCACAGTACTTTCACAGTTGTTATGCCTTGTGATTGGGACTGTAGCTAAATTTAATTGTTATCTTTGTTTCGACAATTTAAAAGTGCCTGTAACTGGCCTATTTGAAATAAATGATTTGATTTTGTTCTCCTAACTAATTGGCCGCAGAAGGAAAACATAAAGAAGACTGGAAAGTTATAGGAGAGGCCTTTGCCTAGCTGTGACACAGTAAATGTTTTCCGTAGGAATAAATGTAAAATTGTATTTTCCTAAATAGCTCACTTGTAGTGGGTCTCAAATATTTTAGGTATCCGAAATTTATTCGAACTACGTTTACCTGAAATATTAGCATACCGCACACGATTCAATATTCTAATGCGATATTTTATGAAAATATTATACCGTACCAAGTGCGAGGTAGTATTAGGAAATTGATGGCTTCCCTGACATTCCTTTAAATTGGAAAATGTCTCTGCAATCTTCGATGCGGATTTTATCTGATGGAATAGCAATATTTATTTCAAAGATTTCCTCAGAATTCTTCGACACTTCTTGCGTGTATTCATTTGGTTTCTGATTGATTGAATGAATAGGTAAACAAATGTATTTTCTTTTGCCCGAATAAAAATACCAAATTTCATCGTTGTTGCATCGTTGTTGTGTTGTTGTCTCGTTGTTGTTGTTGTTGTCGTTGTTGTTGTTGTTGTGTCGTGTTGTTGAATCGTTGTGTTGTTGTGTGTTGTGTTCGTTGGTTTTGCTATCTTTGATTTTTTCAGTGAAAAATATTTAAGGTAATTGATAACGCTATGTGGAAAAGTCTTCGTGTCGTTTATATATGGCCCCATTTCATATATAATTTTAGGGCTAAATCACATTATAAAACTTTTAGGAAATGGCTGAATAGTATGACACTACTTAATTTTCTGTACTCGAAACAGTCTCCCCGAAAAGAAAAGTACTCGTACTTTTTATTCGGTACTTCATATCGAATGAAAGAAACCAAACGAATTATTTGTACTAAAGCTTATGTAACCCAATATACAGACAGATTGTTTCATCCACCCACTTAATTTAACGCGTTGCTCGCTCACCCGACGCTAACTGAAACCGAAAATACAAAATGTTTTCAGTACTCCAAGCTAAATGAATGAAACAGAAACCTATTCTTAGCTCTCGTTACGAAATACCTTCGTTGTTCAGCTGCCAAAAGAATGCACTGTAACACTTCATTACATTGCATTTGGGATGGCCGCTCTTAGGCTGTGACTGAAGAACCTGTCCCTCAGACAGCGATTAGCGACAAGAAAGTTGAGATAGCAACTAGAAACTAGCTGCGAGTAGTTCGGATAGTCTTGTTAGTTGGCTACGGAGCGAGTGCGATTTTTCGCGCTCAGTCAAATGCTGGTACGCGTATGTCCAAGCGAGTCTCTTAGCGAGTTTTCTGTTCTCCGAGGTTTTTTCTATAATAGTGAGAAAGAGTTCCCTCCGGGCGGCAAAGTAAATAGGTAGCGATCAATTATCCATACAAAGTTTGTCATGAAAATATTGCTTTTAGCGATAAGACCACCCATTCTGTCACCAAGTTCATATTTGTTTTTACTAAATAAGCTTATGGTTGTCCGCAACTCGCTTGATGTGAACCGATGATGCGGCCTAGGGGTGGAGTACGTTTACCTAGGAGAAACCGATTCAATCGAACTTTGAAGAGACCTCGATTATAATAATCGGGTAACAGAGAAGCCGGCAGTGAATTCCACAGATTGTCGCTTCGCACAATAAATGTGGAAGCATAGCGCTATGTTCGAGTCAGTGAAACTCCAGAACTACACTAGACAATTTAAACGCTCACTTTGTAGTTGAACGGTGTACAAATAATAAAGAGTATTATTTCTATGTAACTATCAGTAGATACATAGATACCTACGTATCTCTTTAATTAACACTGGACTTACATAATATTATACTTTTCTTAAGGGTACACTAGTCGGTCATACTTCCATACAAATGTAGTACAGCGATTACTGCAGTGTTTGACAGTGTACGTTCATAATAAAAAATAATAAAAAATGCCAAAAAAGTAAAAAATAAACATATTTCTTTTTTACAATTTTCAAATATTTATGTTTTTTCTTCTTTTTTGTTTCCAAACGTAAACCGTCAAACAGTGGAGTAATCGTCATACTACGTTTATATGTTTTGTATGGAAGTACGACCGACTTGTGTATCCGTAAGCAACAAAATAGTCGATCGCTAGTCGCTTCCTCGTCTGCGGTGGGACCTGTACCTTAGGCTGTGACTAAGCTCTGTGCAACTCGTTTGTTTTGTCGTTGTGTCCCGGTAAATTATCTGGGGAGGAATGTTTTTAATTACTAGTGGTATAGGGTCTTTATTTGCTTGCACAAAAGAAGTTTAGTTGTTTTTAATTAGTGTTTGGACTGCAAGATGCAAATAAGACAAAATCGTCTTTTGTAACCTTACATTTTGATAGCAACTGCATGTAGGTAGGAGTCAGTTTTCTCAAAGATAATTGGTGAAAACTAATTTAAGCAGTAAATGGATAGATCGAGAAGCTCTTATTGAGTAGATTTAATTAAACCCAAGAACACAAGTTGCTCACTGAGTTCATACCCACTTCTGATAGAATGGGAAGAAAATGATGTGCCAACAGAGTATAGTAGTCATAGTCTTCTGATATGATTAGATATAGTTTTATGTACGTGCATTATACATTAAGATATAGTAGAAAGTGCGAGTCGGACGTGCGCACGAAGGGCTACGTAACATTATCTAAAAAAAAACACATTTGTTGTATGGGAGCCTCCATTAAATATTTATTATATTCTGTTTTTAGTATTTATTGTTATAGTGATAGTGGCAACAAGAATACATCATCTGTAAAAATTTCAACTGTCTAGCTATCACGGTTCATGAGATACAGCCTGGTGACAGACAGCCAGATAGCGGAGTCTTAGTAATAGTGTTTCGTTTTTACTCCTTCCCTCTTATTAATAAACACGGAATAAAATTACACCAGGAATAACAAAGGAATAACCATACATTTTCAAAGGTTTAAACTTGGAATAACTTTAGCCTGTGTTTATTAATAGGAGGGCTGGAGTACAGAACCCTAAAAAATATACCATTAAACACAAATCCACAGCCACCTGAGGTAGACATCTAAAAATTTATTTGGGTAAACCCGTATAAAAATAAAATATTGTACATGGAATCCATTCCAGATAAAAATGGTAGCATGTAAACGAAATGGACCGAATCAAAATAATGTTTTATCACCAAAAAAGGATTCATATTACTCTTTACGGCCCTCTGAATTTTACGAGGGCGTAAACTTGGATGTTACGTTATTAATTTTAATACCCATTATACATGAGGCTTTATAAATAATAAAGAAAATTTTCTAAGACCTTATTAGGTGTTAACTAATATTATGATATAAACCTGTGTAATAAGGGCTAAGTTTGCGATATTTGCGTCGGGCGTGGACGTGACTGAAATAAAGACAGAGAGAGAGATGATCGAGAGCAGAGAAGAACTCAAGAGAAAAACAGAGAAGTTGCATGCCAGCAGTGGGTGAAGTTGGCATCTTGATGGTGATGATGAAATGCTTGGCCTTGTGTGATGTGAGTCGTGCAAAGGTTGTAGAGAAAATGGCATTTCTATCATATTCACAGCAATAACGATGTTAAACTTATATTTTCACTTACGGGATATCTTCCGTGATAGCCCATTATTTTGAGCTCCCGATATTTCGACGCTGTTGCAAGCGCCGTGATCGCGGGTTGGCTCGGGTAGTTGTAAACCGTGAAAGCTTAAAATAACGATTTTGGAAAAATTAATTAAGTATAAAACTAAAAACCCGACTGAAAAGCAAAAATCAGCGCATTTGAAATCAGGCGAGACCCATCCCATGTCTATTTTTGTTACCAGCTTTTTAGTTTCGTAATGTGAAAGATTTCACAGACGATTTAACTTCTTGATTTTTTCACTTTTATATGATTTTTCATTTCGAATAGCCAACTTTAAATCGTTATAAATCCTTTAAGGGCATTCCAAATGTAAACTGATATGAGAAACCTAATAAAGATGATTTTCAAATACCTATTCAATGATACCCTACATAACATAGTTCGTCGCCTTCATTTTTTTTATTTTTCACAATAATTATCATCTGGTTGTCGCCATATTGAATTTTGTTGACTGTCATGTCTTTAGTAACAATCGCAAGAATAAGACAAATCGATTTACGTAAGAATCATCAAAATCAGCCCACGCGTTTAGTCTCTAGAGCGCCACAAAGTAACAAATACACATACATAGGCTGATAAACAAATTACCCTCCTCAGTCGCGTAAAAAAGTAAGATGAAACGCTTTGGAATCGATTACGACTAGTCTATGCCCTTAGGAATAGTCGGAAATTAAAACGAAAATTGCGCTGAACATTATTTGTAACAAAAAGAGAATTGAATTTGGAAAAGTAATCTTAGTCACTCGTAGGCGTACGTTTAGTTTTAGAACAATAGAGAAAATTAATCACTTCTGAAGCCGTTTTGTTTCTATCCTAGGCCATGAAAATATGTTATGTGATAGTCATGACGTGAACATTGAAATATTTCTTAATGAAAGACGTGCGGAGAGGGTCATTATTCATTAAAACAGACATTTACGAGTATCATGAAACAAAGATTTTATAGTGTGAAAAAGGAATGAAATAATTTTAATGTGCTCTGAAAAAGTATGTGGTAGAATGCTGGATTATTTAACCTATACAAAAATATAAAATTGAATTGTCTGTTTGTTAATTTAAAAAAAAAAGCTTTTTATTTAATGCATAAAAAGTATATACGCCATACGGTAGGTGCTTGTAACAAACAATAACATAGTTTTTTAATTCGTGTCTGTCTGTTTGTTCCGGCTAATCTCCAAAACGGCTGGACCGATTGTAACAGGACTTTTACTGGCAGATAGCTGATGTTATAACTAATTTATTTTAGGAACAGGATTAGGGTTACGTGAAAAGGGGAAATAATCGGTTCAGTAGATCCAGTGATGACCGCCTTCAACCTCACAAACTCACAAATTTTACCTTTTTATAATATTATAGTATAGATAATTTCAGGCAGACCGAATTACTCACTATTGATGATTGTTTTACTTTTGAATTACGCAAATAATGACAAAAGCTTGTATTGGTTGGGTAGGTCCACTCAAATCTATGTGTTATCTAAAGGAGAACTTTAGTCGCTATTTTCGCTATTTTTTCTAATCTCTTAAAACTTTAAAGTAGTTCATTAAAAGTCCTCTGAGCTTGTTTCAATTGGTGAGAGAAATCCCGAGGGCGACACGTACATACAGTCACGAGCACCAATATGTATACACTTTACTAAATTCAATGCAATTTTTGCGAGAAATAACGATTGTAATGTCGAGATAGGATCTTTTTCATAAAAAAAATATGAGTTCCAGAATACTAAGTTCTAAGTTCAGAACAGTAAGTGAAAAACACTTTTAAAAGTTGTTAAATGGTTACATATTGGTGCTCATGACTGTAAATGAATTAAAATCTTACTAATGGTGTTTCAGTGCATTGCATAATCAATTTAGGCATTCAGTTAGGTGTTGCATAATGTTAGTGAAAACTAGACTTATATTGAAAACCTCATTTACTTTTTCAAGTAAGTCTAGCTACCATTTGCAAACGCTTGACTAACGTAAAATATTATTGTCATAACAAATTAGTATGTATTTAACAAGTTATCTTCTCAAATAACAGAAACTCGAAGTTTTAACAATAAATAAACACCGAGAATCTCCAGAAGCTGTAATAAGGTCATAGTACGGAACAACTTGTGCTAACTAAGAATTACGGTAGCAATTACACAAGTTACTGTTCCCATTTAGATGTACTGGTACAATTTAACTGTTAATGCCATTAGACATTGTCTGCAGAAATTAGAAGTAAATTCGGTTATAACTGCTTCAGACACTGCTAATAGTGCGAATTTTGGTTCAGACATTTCATTGCTGCTGTTATGAAGTGTGGTTTCGTTTCCAGAATTGAATTTCAGAATCCGTTGTAATGGTGTAATCCTAAAAGTGACTGTTCATTTGTTAATGGTCTTGATTTCACACCTCACGATTTTGTGGGCTTCATCACGTTTTGGTACTTGCCCGATTCGCTAACATGAATTCTGAAATTAAAATAAATAAATATCGCTGGACATTACACACAACGCCATCTAGGTGCCACACTAAGCAACGAGGCTTGTGTCGTGGACACCAGATAGTTGATACTACTACATAGATACTTTTTTGTTTGTAAATACGTACTTATTATACACATAAACATCCATGACTAGGAAACAAATCATCGTCTGCTAGCCTTTTCTCAACTAAATTGGGGTCGCCTTCCAGTCTAATCGCATGCAGCTGAATACCAGTATTTTACATGGAGCGACTGCCTAACTGATCTCCACAACCCAGTTAGTACTGGGTAATACGAGTTCTTTTGGTAAGACTGGTTGTCCGACTTTTGGGGCCACTGACTACCTGTAACGACTGTCAAAGATCTAGAAATGACAGCCGGGACCAACGGCTTAACATGCTTTCCGAGGCATGGAGGAAATTTGGTACGTAATGGGTGGCCACCCATCCATAGACCAACCTAGGCAAGCGCGGCTTAACCTAATGATCGACCCGAGGAGCTGTTATTATTTAGCCACGAGCTCCTCGAATTCCACGAATTCTGAAATTAAAATCTAATGTCTAATTGGATTTTTATCCATAAAGAGTAAAGCCAGAAATTAAAGTTAGTAGGATCAAGCATAAATTGAATGGTAGATATTATGAAGAGTAATAATATCCTCCCGTGTGCTAATAGCTGCTAAATATCACTACATAATATGTACTACATACTCGTAGTATAAAACGAAGTCACTTCCCGCTGTCTGTCTGTCCCTATGTATGCTTAGATCTTTAAAACTAAGCAACGGATTTTGATGCGGTTTTTTTAATAGATAGAGTGATTCAAGAGGAATGTTTATATGTATAACATTGCACCCGTGCGAAGCCGGGGCGGGTCACTAGTGCTTAGTAAAATAATGACTTTTAAAGACGCCAGTACATCAAGCTACTCGAAACTGTCAAATTTTCCCAATGAACCTTGAACTTAACTGCTTTAGCGATAAAGTTTGAAATCTATTAGAGAAATTTTACACATTGTATTCGCTTGATAAGTAATAGGTAGACAATAAGTTCAGTCAGTAAAAAATATGACGTCATTTCCTACAGGGCTTGTCCCACCTACTGCATCCTTCCAAACTACATAGAAATTTTTCATCGATAATAAAAAGCAATTGCATCCATACATTTTGACTGTGAAGGTATCAGTGGCGAAGGTTCCGTACAACCCGATTCCTACCGGCTTCCCTTTCAAAAATGGCACATTCAATATTTTATAGACAAATAATAAAATCACATTAAAGATAAATGTACTCTGGCTTACCTCTTACAAGAATTGACCCTTCGCTACTCGTAGGTATTGTACTTTAGTAAGAAACAGCAGATATTTTTAAAATGACCGATGGTTCGGAATGATTTACTGAACACATGGAATCGTCTGTGCGTCGATATTCTTTCTATCCATTACAGTTACAGTTTCATTATTTCACATCTTCAGGGTCGTCTTTTCGGCTTGACATTACGTCAACTGAATTGTTTGAAGTTCTAAACTTTACTGGCAGCATAACAAAAACCTTCAAATAAAATAGAAAACATTTCACCGTCTCTGACACAATACATTATCTTTTTCACCATCCCGGCACAATGTGAACGACCCAATAATTATGACAAATGTACAATGAGTACAATCCGCATATCAGCGTTCCCCAGACTGTCATAATGTTTTGGACATGTCCACTCGTTCGTAACAGCCTGTATCTGCGTCAGTACAATGGTCAATGTACGTAATATTTCTGTTTTTGACATCACCCTGTTTACGTGAATAAATCTATTGTAAATCGAGTTGAATTGACAGTTGTGGTTTCAATGTACATGTCTATTGGTTTAAACGATTTGTTTTGTGGGATTGACGTAGTGTCTGCTTACTTTTGGATTGGTTGTCATGCAGGCAAGTTGTTTTTTCTCTCTTTGACTATACAGCGTGTAACAGAAAGGGTATAATCATATGGAATACTGTGGTACTGACCATCAAACTGAACAACTTTCTCTATGGGACCACCATCGAAATCGTAAAAAAATAATCAGCTGTCCCATACATTTGGGTCGAGTAGGTATTGAAATTTTGTATAATCATATGGATTATACCCTTTCTGTTACACGCTGTATAATGTCTAGATAGAGCATCAAATGTGCGCAAACGTGTCAAAAAATATCAGCCAACTGTTGGCTTATGAGTTCGCACACAGAGACCTATTGTCCCTGCAGCCGCATGCTGCCGCACGCACACATGTTTGGAATTATTGGCTCGTTTTTTTTTTTTGATTGTTGGGCGATGCTCCATCTAGACATTATTATAATCAAAGCTGTTTCTACGCGGAGTTATTAAGTCGTTTATGTATTTTTTTTATGGGACAAGCCCGCCACACTGTTCCCAAGCCACTGCAATTGACCTGAAACCCAGAATCAATAATGGCTGCCACCAGAAAAGCGCCGAAACAATCCCACAAGACCAGAAACTCCAAAAAAACAATTTAACTGTCTTGGACCCCGCAACGAAATTAATCAGAAAAGGATAACAGAGGAGTAGAAAAAATATGATTTCCACTTACTTCCATATCAGCAGGAGACAGACCAAACAAGGCCAATATGTACAAGTCGTTTTTGTATGTCACATAAGGTTTTTTGGTTTTAAAACAGCGGAGCTTAAAATCATAATGGCTTTCTCTTAACACTACATACTCGTAATATAAAACAAAGTCGCTTCCCGCTGTCTGTTCCTATGTATGCTTAAATCTTTAAAACTACACAACGGATTTTGATGCGGTTTTTTTTTATAGATAAAGTGATTCAAGAGGAAGGTTTATATGTATGTCATTGCACCCGTGCGAAGCCGGGCGGGTCGATAAATAACATAACGTCACGCCTGTAATACCCAGTGCACCTAATAGTACAGCAATGTTATAGAAGGAGAGATTATTGCCATCAACCAGTCACAAATTTTAATTAATAAACGCGGAGTTAAGTTACAACCACTACAAGCGTTAGTCCACCGTCAAATTAGAGGCGAGAAGAAGCGCTGCAGTGCCGCTTCAACAGGACCTGTGTATTATAATAAGCGAACGATATGATATTTAGCTACAGTTAGTGTGGGTAACGATAGCTATCGTTTTCAATTGCGAGTTTTTGATACAGGTTGACATTATTCACTTGTTTTGCCTAGCTAAAGAGAATTGACCAGAATTAGAATTAAAATGGACTTTGTGTTTGATGTATTCTAGGATTCGGGAAGACTGGGAAGTCTGGATACGGGAACGAATAATACACGTAGTGACAAGTTCAAGTTTAATCGCAGACTGAATCTATCATATGTACAACCTACCGTCTTAATATAATAATCCCAATCAATGTACCCACATATTACCATACATTACACCTCCCCTCTTAATCTTATGCCTACTATCGAAACTTACAGACTATTACAACTTAATTATATATTAACTACAATCAAACCTTATTTAACAAAATACATCCTACTTAACTAAATAATCTATTTAATCTATTTCGAATCTGACCACAGGTCTACGTATTCGATGGGAGCGTTCCACTGGTGGCGTCGGTTCAGCCTTGGGGCTAGATGGCTCAACAAGTGGAAGTTTCGGGGGCACAACATTGCTTCCCGAATAACACACACTTTTATCTAATGGTGCTTCCTCTTTTGCAACATCTGGCTGATCTTTGCTCAGACTTCTTGATTTCGATGGTATCGATCCATCTGATGGCGACACAGCAGTCTCACTCGGGTCGCCCGTTTTATTACTATCGTCAGTTCCTTGACAAGGTACATCGGACAGCCGAGACCGGCGCTTTATTTGGTCAATGTGTCTCTTGAGAACCCGGCCATCTCCGCTATCCACCACATACCTACGAGTACCTTCTACCTCTCTCACAGTTCCTTTCACCCACTTATCTGACGCACCGTACTGTCTCGCCCAGACAGCCTCACCTTCCCTCAGAGTTCGTGCATGGACCCCCTCACACTCTACCTGTCGACCCTGTTTATCACGCACCCTGTGTTCCAATGATCTCTGGCCACGTAATAAGTCCATACGAGAACGGAGGGAGTGCCTCTGTAGCATTGCCGCCGGTGTTTCACCTGTAGTGCTGTGCACTGAATTACGATATGCCAACAAGAATGTCTGTAAAGCGGTGTCCACATTAATATTGTCCCTAATCGCTTTTTTAATGGCCCGCTTACAGAGTTTAACCGCGTTCTCTGCCGCCCCGTTGGACGCCGGGTGGTAGGCAGGCGAAAATCTTTGTCGTATACCATTTTTTTCTAAAAATGAACAAAACTCTCCGCTTGTGAACGGAGGGCCTTGATCGGAAACTAACTCCTCGGGCAACCCAAATCTTGCAAATGTGGTTCTCAGAACTTTTATTACACTTGAAGCAGTCGTGTGATCCATTTCAAAAATTTCTATCCACTTGGAACTGGAATCTACTATCACAAGAAATTTTGTACCGTGATACGGCCCCAAGAAGTCTACATGTAACCTGGTCCAAGGCTGCGCGATGTAAGGCCATGGCTGCGGCGGCGCCCGCGGTGGCGCATCCGCCTCCGCAGCGCACGTATCACACCGCTTACACATCGCTTCTATGTCAGCGTCTATGTTAGGCCACCAGACATAACTTCGAGCAAGTCCTTTCATCTTCACTATACCCATATGACTAGTATGTAATTGTTTTAAAACTGTTTCCCTTAACTGTGCTGGAATTACCATTCTGTATCCCCACATAAGACAACCGTATTCCGAATACAACTCGCGTCGCCTATTGAAATATGTTTGTATTTCTGAATTAGGACACATGTTTGGCCAGCCCGATTGTACGTACGACACTATTCTACAAAGCTCCATGTCTTTGCGAGTTGCCTCTTTGACGTCGTTATGAGTTACCGGTAAAAAATCTTCTACGAAATGCACATACGTGCTTTCCTTTCCAATCGTGTGTAAATTGGCCTTATGAGGAAGACGTGATAATGCGTCCGCACAATTTTTTTTAGACACGACATACTCGATATTATAGGTATATGCAGCCAACAACACAACCCACCTCTGTAAACGGGATGCAGCCATAACCGGAATACCTGCCTTATCCCCGAAAATGTAAGTTAATGGTTTATGGTCGGTTTTCAACGTAAACTTCCGTCCATATAAATACTGGTGGAATTTTCTTACCCCGAACACTATTGATAATGCCTCACGATCAATCTGCGAATACGATCGCTCAGCAGCACTCAACGACCGCGAGGCGTAAGCTATCGGACGCTCCCCACTCGACGTGACATGCGACAACACCGCGCCGACCCCCACGCTGCTCGCGTCGGTAGTCAGTACAAGCGGCAACTCGGTTGAGTAGTGTGTCAGAACCTCACCACTAGCCAACAACTTTTTAATTATCACAAATGCATTCTTCGCTCCAATCATACCTTACCCCTGACCTTAGTAAATTATATAAAGGAGCTAGCACTGTACTAACATTTCTTATAAACTTTGCATAATACATAACCATGCCAATAAAAGCCCTCAACTCCGATACGTTCGACGGTGGTGGCGAATTTATAATAGCTTTAACCTTGTCCGCACAAGTGTGTATGCCCTCCTTACTGATGACATGGCCCAAGTACACAACAGACTTAGAAAAGAAGGCACACTTATCTCGCTTCACCCGTAATCCATACTTCTCTAGTCGATCAAAAACCTTGCATAAATTACTCATGTGGTCAGACGCTGTACGCCCCGTTATGATGACGTCATCGAGAAATACGCCCACATGTGGTAAATCTGCGAACAGTTGTTCCAAGCGTCTCTGAAATATAGCCGGACTAGATGATAAGCCATACACTAATCTATTGTATCGGAACAACCCCTTGTGAGTATTTATAACTGTGTACTTGCGTGAGTCATCCAATTCAACTTGTGCATAAGCCTGGGAAAGGTCCAGTTTACTATAAAGTTCACCCCCTTCTAGCCGAACGAGTAGGTCTTCAACCCTAGGTAGTGGATACCGATCTACTTCTATTACCTTATTCAATGTTAGTTTATAATCAGCACATATTCTAATGCTGCCGTCCTTCTTTACGACCGGCACTATGGGCGTTGCCCAGTCGGACCGTTCGACAGGAGTGAGAATGCCGTCCCGCACCAACTGATCAAGCGCGCGCTCCACCGGTTCGCGCAGCGCGTACGCCAGTGGCCGCGCTCGCATGAACACCGGCCGCGTGCCAGGCCTCACATGAATGCTAACCTTGCCACCAGTGAAACGCCCCAATCCGTCCGCGAACACTTTACAGTATCTGGAACTGAAAGATTTCATATCAAAACCGGTTTCCTTAACCATGCTATTGTTGTTGACATATGTATATTCTAGTACTGGCAACTGTATTCCTAACGATGCCATCCATTGCCTGCCTAGAAGCACAGTTTTTCCATTTTTAATGATATGCAGGTCTAGTTTCATACATTTATCTTTATATTTGACAACTGGTTTAATAACTCCTATTGGTTTCACATATTCGCCTGTATAGTACCTTAATATAATGTTACTTTTTTGCATTTTTAAATCCTGAAACAATTTGTAATAGGTACTATCGTTAATACATGACACTGCGCTACCCGTATCGCACTCAAACTTGACTATTCTCCCCTGTACTTCTAGCGATAAATATAAGGGTTTACATTGCGATATTGACAACTGATTAAGTTCTGTTACCGTTACCTCGTCACTGTCTTCACCTTCGCTGCTCACTACTTCTTGAAGCTCAGCGTCGACGGTATGATGCTGTGCTAGTCGCGGGCACATCCGCCGAAGATGCCCCGGCTGGTTGCATACCCGGCACACGTAGCGCTCGAACTTGCAAGCGACCGCCTCATGCGGTCCGCCGCACGCTCGACACTCTCGCTGTCGCCGGTCCCGCTCCACCCGCGCCGGCGCAGGCGCCGCCGCCGCACGCTCCGACCGCGGCCGCCCGCGCTGCACGTACTCGCTCCCTGACGGCCGGACCGCCGGCGCGGGCGCCGCACGCCCTTTCGCTAGACTGCCTCGTCGCACGTGCGTCATCGCCTGGCAATCCACCGCGCCTTTCCCGTCGCCCGCTGAACTCCCTGGGCTTTCAACTACTGCTGCCGCATCTTTTTCTGCTGCTTCCATGTTTACGGCTAAATTGTAAGCCCTCGCGAAATCTAACTTCGTGTCCGCAAATAACCTCTGTCTTATCGTTTCACTCTTAATCCCGCATACCAGTTGGTCCCTTAGACTTTCCTCCAGCCCCGACCCAAACTCACACGTTTTTGACATTTTCTTTAAAACGGCTACATATTCGGCTATATTTTCGCCCTGCTGTTGTTTTCGATTTCGAAATTTGTATCGTTCGGCCAACTCACTCGGTTTCGGTTGTAAGTGTTTTTCCATAATAACCGTTATCTGTTCAAATGTTTTTGTCTTTGGTTTATCCGGAGTACATAAATTCACTAGCAAACCGTAACTTTCGGCACCCATTACGGTAATCAATGTCGGCACTTGTAGCTCACTTGGTATTTTATTTACTAAAAAATACTGCTCAAGTCGTTCTACGTATAGTCTCCAATCGTCTTTGAGAATATTGAACTCCGCAATTCTCCCGATCGACATTGTTTTTTTATTTTTCTTTTCTTTTCCACACACACACACTGAGTTCGTGATATCCTCGTCGCCACTGATGTATTCTAGGATTCGGGAAGACTGGGAAGTCTGGATACGGGAACGAATAATACACGCAGTGACAAGTTCAAGTTTAATCGCAGACTGAATCTATCATATGTACAACCTACCGTCTTAATATAATAATCCCAATCAATGTACCCACATATTACCATACATTACAGTGTTCATAACTATAAAGACCATTTTAAGAATTTTAAATTTTTAACGTGATTCATATTATGATTCTGACAAAGCAGCCATTTTAGGCCCCCTGGTGGCTCCACTACAGCGCTTCTTCACTCCTCTAATTTGAAGGCGCCCTTAGATTAATTTAACGTGTTATATTTTACAAGATTTAAGTTTAGCAAAAGTTTTCTTCGCCTTTTCTAATCCCCTAATTAGCACAAGCAGAGCAAAGTTAACAGATTATAAATGTAACAATAAATCTTCAAAAAGGGATAACAAATTAATGTAGCCATCGTAACCTGCACAAAAACTTAAAGTATTTAATAGAAAAGTATATTCAAACTAGTGCAAATCCAAACCAAAAAAACAAACAAAAAGAAAAATAAAAAACGAAAGTAAAGTGAAAAGTTTAAACTCTGTAAAATAAAAAAAACTGCTTGAAGCTCCGTAGAAGCTCCTTCAATAATAATTGACGCTCGGAAACTGATCTCCACTGCTCTTGAAAGGAATTTAGCCTTTATGCTACAATCCAATCATCAAATCCAATTAGTTTTTCCTTTCACACAACACAACTCAAAAGACTACGTTTCCAGTAATCCAATTAAAATTACTGAATCAAAGGTCACATCACTGATTTCAGGGCTTTCGGCGGCTCCCTTAACAAACGAAATGTGAAAAACCTAACCCAATTCCAATGTGAAATTATCAGCTTTTCACAACGCAACGTTTAATACAATTTACACAAAGTAACAGTCTTTCAATAAAGGGTGACATTGAATTCAATTTAATTTGTCACCGCCCGACACATCCGATTGCGAATCGATTGGCTTGATTTATTTATCAAGTCTTTCAAGGTCTCCTATTCTTACCTACATTTATTTTTGTTTAGAGTATGGCTTTTTAATCTGTGGAAAAAAAAACATGGAACCTAATCGGTAGTTACAGGTTTGAGCCGTTTGGGGTCAAAACGCTCGGATTATGGGACCCAAGTGCGCTTCTCCTTTTTAAGGAAATTTCTGGCCGACTGGTTGACACTTCGCGTGATCAGAGAGCTGGCTCTTTCTTTGGCCTAAGAATTAGCATTACCATTCAACGTGGCAATGTTGCCAGTCTTCTGGGCACGTTTCGCGATGCCAGCGATGTGGAGGAGTACTTAGCCGCCTAAGCGCCCGTTCTTAGTATTCTAGTTAGTTAGTTTATTTTATATAAATTAGTCCCTTTTTTGTAAAAAAAATAGTTTTAATGAAATAAGTAGCTTAAATTCAATATTTACGTTACCATGTTCAGTTAGGAGACAATATCAGTACTACGTAGGTTCTGTGCGAAAACAATTGTCTAGCGTAGCGTTGACGTAGCATTCACGCTGCGTAGGTAGAAACGGCAAGTGTCACAAAGACATACCTAATAGTATCGGTTATACACTCTATCTTAGGGTCGTATTTTTAACGTCCCGTTGCTTAAGTGTGTTTGACTAATGGACTAATACAAAGATTCAAAGGCAACATTTAGAAAGAAGAATATGAATTAAATTCTCTATTACATTCCTAAACTGCTTGCAAAGGTCTCAATTAACAGTTATTCTTCTTTTATGTCAGTTTCAAAGATCAATCGAAGGAATTGTCACACGCATTTGTGAAAACAGCTTCCATTATGGTTTCAATTAAATCTCGCAAACCTGTAATCCTGTATATTAAAATTCCGAATAAGTAATGGTTAAAGGGTCGCGGGTCGTGCGAAAGGAAATAATTAGATTTTATCACTTCGCCCAATTGTAAACGATAAAGGAGAACACAACAGCCTGAAACAATAACAGTTTTGAATCCTATATATTAAATGTTTTTAGTACGAGTATCTCTTGCAGTATTCAGGCTGGCGGTAATAGCCTGTATAAAATTTTACAATGTTGGCTGCTATTGGTATACAGTATACAAGGTGTAAACGGTCCCTTCATGAAGCCGTAGTACATCAAACTAAGTAACTCAACGCAAAAATTGTTGCTGGGAATTGAATAGAATAGAATAGAATACTCTTTATTATGTACACCATAAAAATTACAGATACAAATGTAAAACATTATAAAAGGGGTGACACAATGGGCGGTCTTATCGCTAAAAGCGATCTTTTAAAGACAACCTTTGGATGGATTTAAGCGGGAAGGAGAGACAATACTGCAGGTAGCCTGTGGTGTACCATTTACATATATACAATAAATACATACATATACATACATAAAACATATTAAAATACATTTTTATTATTAATTGAATTGATTCTTGTTTTGGGGTGAAAAATCACGTTTTATGGTAGGACTCAATGTAACGCACTGAAAACACTGTGCTGATGAGTGCATTCAATAGTACGGGGATCTTGAAGGTATCTAGAGTAAAAGCATAATATTAAAAACTTGTTTTTTTTAACTTGTTATTTTTTTTGAACTTTGACCCGTTTGTAACTAGAAGGACTGGTCTAGATTTCCTTAAAAAAAATGATCGATGAAAACGTCCTTGCGGACGTGAAAACCTAGTGCCGACAATAAGTTCGACTTCGTTAAGGGTATTTTTCACCCATTATTGGGTGATATTTTCAATCTACCCTCACTTCTAGAAGGTGTATCAGAAATGTGCAGTCATTGAACGGTGTGGCCACAGATATAGATATATAGATGATGCAAGACTTCGCGTGACGGGCTTAAGCATTTTATGTTGGTGACTATTGTCGCAGCAAGCTAATTTGTTTAAAACAACAATGTTACAACTCAAGAACTTAATTCTAAACATTTAAATAAAACAAACGTAGTATATTTTGTATAGTAACTTGTTTGTTTGTAGACTATCAAACTAAACAATTTTCTCCATGCCCCATACATTGTAGAATAGGTATTGCGGTTTAATACTCAACTGGCTGTAATAGACCTCTCGTGTGGTTTCTCAGACCATGAAACCGAATAACATTTTGTTCTATGACTTTTGGAAATTCATAACTCTTTTTTTCGGATCTGGGACTTTTACGCGAAAGACATTTGTGCGAAAAACACTTGCGCGAACCCATTTGCGCGAAAAGACAAATGCGCGAATGGACTTTTGCGCGATTGGACATTTGCGCGCCAGGACACATGCGCGAATGGACTTTTGCGCGATTGGACATTTGCGCGAACAGACATTTGCGCGCCAGGACACATGCGCGAATGGACATTTGCGCGACTTAATGGTCAAAGAGGTTTACTCTGTGGAGTAAACATAACATCACGCCTGTTATTACTTGAAGGCAGTTTTTTTTCTTTCCGTCATGGGTGTCGTTTTCATGGTTTTCGGGGCCGCTGATTACGAAAATGAGGTCAGAAGGAAAATCCAAGATGGCGCCGAGGAATATTTTGGATTTTTCATCAAGGGTGTCGTTTTGACTTTTTACCCATGACGGAAAAACCAAAAAAAACGAATGCCTGTTCGCGCAAATGTCCAATCGCGCAAAAGTCCATTCGCGAATTTGTCTTTTCGCGCAAAAACCTCTTCGCGAATTTGTCTTTTCGCGCAAGTGTCTTGATGCCAGGTGACACGTAGTGTTGGTGAAAACGGGCGTTAGGCATTCTGTTAGGTGTCACCCAGTGTTGGTGAAAACAAAAATTGGGCATTGAGTTAGGTATCGCTTAATGTTGGTGAAAACGGGTACTAGGCATTCTGTTAGGTGTCACCTACTGTTGGTGAAGACCGAAATTGGGCATTGAGTTAGGTGACACGTACTGTTGATGAAAACAGAAATTGCGCATTAAGTTAGGTGACACGTAGTGTTGGTGAAAGCAGAAATTGGGCATTCAGTTAGGTATCCCTTAGTGTTGGTGAAAGCGGGCATTAGGCATTGAGTTAGGTGACACGTAGTGTTGGTGAAAACAGAAATTAGGCATTCAGTTAAGTATCCCTTATGGTTGGTGAAAGCGGGCGTTAGGCATTCTGTTAGGTGTCACCTAGTGTTGGTGAAAACAAAAATTGGGCATTCAGTTAGGTATCCCTTAGTGTTGGTGAAAGCGGGCATTAAGCATTGAGGTAGGTGACACGTAGTGTTGGTGAAAACAGAAATTAGGCATTCAGTTAGGTTAGGTTAGGGTTGGTGAAAGCGGGCGTTAGGCATTCTGTTAGGTGTCACCTAGTGTTGGTGAAAACAGAAATTGGGCTTTCAATTAGGTATCAAAATATTTTCTAGACGCCATCTTTGATTTTTATTTTCGTAATCAGCGACCCCGAAAACCATGAAAACGACATCCATGATGAAAAAACCAAAATTTTCCTCGGCGCCATCTTATATTTTCATTTTGATCTCATTTTCGTAATCAGTGACCCCAAAAACCATGAAAACGACACCCACAACGGAAAAAAAAACTGCCTTCAAGTAATAACAGGCGTGGTGTTATGTTTACTCCACAGAGTAAACCTCTTTGACCATTAAGTCGCGCAAAAGTCCATTCGCGCATGAATCCTGGCGCGCAAATGTCTGTTCGCGCAAATGTCCAATCGCGCAAAAGTCCATTCGCGCATTTGTCTTTTCGCGCAAATGGTTCGCGCAAGTGTCTTTCGTGCAAATGTTTTTCGCGCAAGTGTACCCTACCCTTTTTTTCTATACCAAGTTAATTTTTTTTTTGCAAATTCCAAGAATACATAGAACAAAAGTTGTTCACTATCGGTCCGATTTTGTTCAGGCAGTTAAATAGATAGATAGATAAACCAGACACAACACCACACAGCAGCACAATTAAATGATACAATTTACCTGAATTTGAAATATCAGATGATGATGAAACAATCACAAATATTCTTTCACTGATTGAAAGCTAATTTATTCCGAAGTGATAAACTTTTCATGCCAGGAAAATGTTCAGTTTCCATGTGAATATCTATGAGATGACTAAAATAGCCCGAAATAATTTGTTTTAGCTTTTCCTTAGCCAACAACTTGAACCAATTTGGTATTCTGCCACTGTATCCTCGTAGCTGACTTTTCTTCCACGATAAAAGAAAACAGGCAATACTTATCTGCAAGTTCAGGAAAACTGGTGAAACTTCCTAGTTGATAGTGATCGAATGTGAGCCTATTACACATTACATTATTAGGTAAATGTATAATAATTTATGAACAATCTATACAAATAAATTGAAGTGTCTGTTTGTATTAACAGCTTTTTACTGAATGCTTATGAAAGTATACAAGGGATATTGCCTGTTTGTTTGTTCCGGGTCATCTCCAAACTGGACCGATTTTGACGGGACTATTACTGGCAGATAGTTAATGTTATAACTAATGAGTAACGTAGTTTGCTTTTATTTTAAAAAACGGAAGGGTTCTGTGCACAAAAATCAAATCTCATGAAATTGTTAAAGTTGGAATACCAAAAATGTATATACTACCTGAACAAGTGGTTCTTTGTCTTTTGATAAAGCGTATGCACATGACCTCATTGAGCAGTCTGTGAGTAGTATATAGCGTGTAGCTCAGTAGAACATACACCTTCCTTAAGGAACTTTATTAAATATTGTTCGTCTATATTAAACGTATGCCTTTCATTGGTGTTATAACCTAATAGTTAACAAAATCCGAAAATTAGTGTCTACTATGTGTCCCCTTACCTTTCACCTTTTATAATGATGCATTAGTGTTAAGAAAACTTAAGAGCTGTGTCCACGAGAACACTGCCGACAAACTGTCCTGCAGTTTGGCAGAAGATTTGGAAAATACTCTTGTGTAACTTTTGATGAAAAAAAAAAAAAAAAAAAAATTGTATTCGGAAAATGAATGACAATAAAGATCATTACCATTAAGATATTGGCAAAACCTGTGAAGTTTCGAAAATATTTGCGACACAAAGGGCGTGGTACAAAACTTATATAACCTTTTTGCTCCTCAAGTGTACACGCTTAAATAATCTGTTTATATTTAGAACCCTTGATTATCCGATACTAAATAATCACGAGCCGCCTCCACCATTACAACGGACGATTAAGAAGAGATTTCGTCATAATAAGCTCAGCTTAGCAAGCGGAATAATGATCTCCGTGTTACGTCATTAGGGAACACATCAATGTTTTTGCTCGTCTTCCTATAACAAGGTTTTACGACAGCTATATGAAATAATCTGAGGGGACGTGTGATTTTGGAACATATTTGTTTGGTTAGTGAGTTATCAAGGTTACGTTATCAGGTTGATAAGATTGTCTTAGTGCTTTTTTAGTATTTATGTGTTTTGGGAATCTATACTAATATTATAAAAAAGCTGAAGAGTTTGGTTGAACGCGCTAATCTCAAGAACTACTGGTTCGAATTGAAAATTATTTCAGTGTTAGATCACCCATTTATCGAGGAAGGCTATAGGCTATGTAACACCACGCTACGACCAATAGGCGGAGCATCAATGAAAAAAGGTTGCAAAATCGCGGAAATTTGTATTTTTATAATAATTTCACGGTGACCAAGGTCGCGGGCAACAGCTCATCTTTATCAAACACTCGTGTCATGGTGTCGTCTCGTTTCGGAGGAGTGTGACTACAAAGCCCCATCCTCTGAAACGGCTCGACTGATTTTTATGAATGTTTAATGTTTATTTGGTAGGTAAGAGAATAGGTCGTAAAGTATATTTCACACCGATAAGTTGTCAAATTGATGAGATTGGAGATGTCAGGATTTACTCGGCTAGGCTTCTACATTATGTGTGCAGACGATTCGTTTCATGCTATGAAAAGACTGAGAGCTATACTGTTTCTAGCAAAACTAACGAATTACTTGAGGTTACAACTTAACACAATAACACGGGGCACAATGAATCGGACACAGTTCCAAGAGGTCTCAACTCGGCCGCGATCAGACACTGAATGTCGTCCTGGCCCAGAGTTGCCACCATCTGGGCTCTGTAAAAAGCACGCGTCACATGTAGGTCGCGTCATACAATCACTACGTGCCTTTGATCCATTTTATGCCCATACTATTGACCGTCTCCGACATATTTATATTATACCTTTTTTATCAAAAAAATACAGGTTTTCTATTTCTGAAAACCCGTATTCGGAGCACGTAATTAAGTTATTTACTTCATAATTACTTGCTTAACTACTTTTGATAAAAACGCTAACAACATGAGTGAAGTATAAAATAAGCCATGAACAACAACAAAATGTCATTTTTGATATTATTTTAAAACAGCTTCTATCTCTTCTAGTCTTGTAATGTGTCCCACTGCTGGGAAAAGACCTTCTCCTTTCGTCTTCTAAACCAGTATGTTACTTAAGCAAATAATTAAATTACAATCTGTTTACTGAATGAATGTACGTAAACTAATTTAATTCTATTTCAACAACATGTTACAAGTGACGGCAGCTGTAATGAATCACATGTTGCTACTACTGGACTTTTTTTCGTTTTAATCAGTTTCGAAGTGCTTTTGTTTTTTATTAAAATGTACCACATGACATCACGCCTGTAATGCCCGAAGGGTTAGACAGAGGTGTACCCAATAGTACACCCACATTTCGCCAATTATGTTAAAGTCCCATGTTATAGAGGACGAGCCTATTGTCATCAACCGGGCATAAATCCAGACTCCGTGGGTGCTACTGAGACATTCCTGATGTAAATATCCAATAACAATTTGCCCGAAACGGGGATCGAGCCCAGGCCCTCATGCGCGATTGCAATCACTAGACTGACGAGGCAGTAAATAAAAAGTAAAATGTGCTATCTAGACTAAATCCGCGTGGTGGAGTACGGTTATTTATGAATCTAAAAAAAGCTAGCACGTACCTGCCTACCCTTTCCTAACTACATAATATATAAGCCGACCTCACAATATTGTATTAAGGTCGGCTTCCAGTCTTACCGGATGCAGACCTCAATAACCCAGGAACTGGTTAACACGATACCTGTTGGTAAGACTGGCTGTCTTGCTTTCGGGCTGAACGAAGTGTTTCCATATATCACGTCAATATCGGAAGCGTTTTCTAATTTTGTCGTCGAATTTTGTCAGCAGACTACTTACACAAAGTAAACTTATATAAAGGGTGACTGGTAAATAGTGACCGATAATTAAACACGTGATTGTACTCATGATAACAAACAACTTGCGACCACCAACTTGCCACATTGACCAGCCCGTGCGACTCGCATCCCGCGGATCCCCGCAACCTTCACCAGGTCATCGGTCCACCTAGTTGGAGGCCTTCCAACGCAACGTCTTCCATTTCGCGGTCGCCACTCCAGAAATTTTCAGCCCTATCGGTCATCCGTTCTGCGAGCAATGTGCCCTGCCCACTGCCACTTAAGTTTGGCAATTCTTCGGGCAAACACTATATTTTAATATTGTCCAAAATATAATTGAACGCAGCAATTGGAGAAAAGATAACTGTCTTTACCTACATCAAACAGTTTTTCTTCATTACTTAACGGCCAAAATTACTAAGTAAAAAGAATGAGGTGCAATAAGTGTCACAATTTCAGGTATTAAGGAATACAGCTTGTCCCATAAAATTACGAATTTTATGAAGACTAAGTGCAGACATGCCATTTAATTTTTTTGTCCTAACACTGAGCTATCGTTGACCTCGATCAATTTGGTAACCTGACGCTAACCTCGCGCACGAACGTCAAGATTACCTAACTACTATTACATTAATATTTTATAGAGGTAAGATTTGTATGTTTGTAACGAATAAACTCAAAAACTACTGGATCGATTGCAAAAATTCTTTCACCAATAGAATGCTACATTATCTCAAAGCAACGTTAGCTAGAAAAATTAGAGGGGGGGATTAGGGGACAATAAAAGTCCACCCGTGCGAAGCTACTAAAATATATTATGTTTATATTTCCAACTATGTGACTGTTGCCCGTGGCTTTGCTCGCGATTTGGTCGGAAATTACCCCACGAGCACGTTATAAACAGCCTATGGCACTTGGGGGTAATGTAGCATCCTATTAGCGAAAGAATTTTCAAAATCGGTTTAGTAGATCCAGAAATTACCCCCTACAACTTCACAAACTCACAAACTTTACCTCCTTATAATACTAGTATAGAAGTACAGATTATATTACTCGAGTAAAATCAGTCGAGTCCACTCTATGGTCAGCATGTTATTATGAAACATTAGACATGAGAAACTTTCCAGAAAATAAGTAAGTGAAATATTCACAAATTCAAACGGTTTTGAGAAAATATGATACAGAATGTTTCTTTTAAAAACAAAAAGACAATCTTGTTTAAAAGCATAAAACACTATGTTGACGAGATTAAACTTACATCGGGACCTAACTGGAGAAGACTAGCGAACGATAGACGGCAGTGGAAATAGCTAGAGGTCTTTGCAAATACTCTCACTGAAATCGTATGTCCCTGATTTCAGAAAAATAGTGTAGGTATTTGTTAGGTTATATGGAGTATTTTTTTCTTTTTTTTTACTGTCTTTGTTAGCATCTTTTTTTTTCCGATTGGAAATCATCAAATAACTCCTCCCGCTCTGGGCTGAGCAGGAGGGAGTGTCAGACTTTTACTGACTAAAACCCATCCATGTTCCTTCTTGTGCTCTTTGTGTTCCAGGGCCGCGGATTCTCCTCTTTGTTAGTATCTTGTGTTCAGTAAGTAAAGGAATATTCATTTTATTTTAAACACAATTTCTCTTTCGCTGAATTCAGAAAAAGCTGCTCATATTTCTTCAATAGTAATCAATAATTATTTATTTCACATCACATCACATTACGTTAATTAAAGGCCCCACATAAACCACGCGGTTACGGGTGAAGCCAGATAATTTATTTGCCTGTAAATCCTGTAATGTTCTAGTTGCAATCTGATGCTTTTCAAACTTGTGAAGGTCAGGGATGTTTCGATCAGAACACATGTAGGAGTACTGATAATGACGTAATTTGTGCTTTAAATGGCGGCTAGTATTAGACGGCTCGCCTACTAGGCGCCTTCGCATTGTAAGGACCAAACGACTTAAAGCATTGTGTTTGATTTATAAGGTTCCGTACTTCAGTCGGCAAAAAAGGAACTCTTATAGGGTCACTATGTTGTCTTGTCCGTCAGTCCGTCTGTCAAAACCCTTTTTCTCTGGAACAGTTGGAGGTATCAAGCTGAATAATGTTAAGTAATCAGGTCTGCTACTTCTTGGAGCAGTGAAAGAAATCAGACTTGTAAGCCAACGCGATTAAAAGATATGACCGTTTTTTCTCGCATATTTTGTGATTTCACAAGGTATTCATAAAACCTTATAGGGCACTTCCGGTTGAGCTAGACTCATGAAATTTCGCAAGAAGCAACGTCTTACAACACATGTAAAGGAAAAAATCAGAAAACCGTAAATATGTATTTAATTTTTTTTTTCTATTGCTAAATACCTGAAAAGGTTCATGTTCATGTCGGCTTCATGTTTTTTAAAGTAGGAAGGTAAGAGAGCAAGTATCGTTTAAGTTAAATATTATATTAATGTCATGTGTAGGATCATGACATAGTGACTGGCCACAATTTAAAGAGAATATTAAGAACTCTTCCCTGTCCCTTGTCCCCTTACTTACTGGTGACTTGAATATTTAAGAACTTAAAAGGCACATTTATTATGAATAGGCACTTAAACATTGTGGGAAATGGAAATGGATTTGCTTTGAATCGAATATACCTACAACGAGATTTATTTACAAAAGTTGTTGTCTACAGCGTGTTACGCGACATGCTTAGGTCGCCGTGATTCTGCATTTTATGTATCACCGCTTTAATTACGCATTATAATCCTTTCATGTTAAAGAATAACTATGTTTAATTTGCTATTGACTAATCGAATATAACATTTGTTCGAAGCAATAGATGTTGTTGTCCCGTCAAAATGGAAAGGATTGTCATTTCTAGTGTGTTACCTACACATATAGGGTGTTACAAGACCCTTAACGAAGCCGAAAGGCACTTGTTCTCCCTGTCCATGCTGTCATGACCTTCTAGTTACGAAGATTTTAGGGGTCAAAGTTAAAAGTTTTTCACAAGTTTTTTTTTAAAAACATGTTTTTAATGTAACATTTTCCACGACTATTCAATCCATCTATCAGCACAATGTTTTGAGTCCGTTACATTAAGTCTTACCGTAAAACAGGTTTTTTCACCCCAAAAAAAAGTTGTTTCCCAGCAATAATTTTTGCGTAAAGTTACTTAGTTTGATGTATATAATGCTTGGTTGACGGCTTCGTGAAAGGTCTTTTTACATCCTGTATTTAGAATGCCATTCGTAAGTTGTCACGAATGCGGGTTTTCGCTCTAACATCATCTATAGCCTTCCTCAATACTATTGGCATGTCATTCAGAACGCGGGACTTCACGTTTTCATATTTTTGGGGCTTTTTATTATTCCTTTGATATTTGGATCGTGGGCGTTGTTGCGTGGGTTGAACTTCAACTCATGTTTGATGGATGAGCAAACCTTGTTACGTGCGGTCATGTATTTGAACTTGGCCTTAGTTGATGGAATTTGAAAACATTGGAGTTTATTGAAACACGTTGCTTACAGTTTTAAAGACGTTAATCATCACATTAAATTTGTTACTATCCACTAAGTTACTACTTTTTATTTTGGTGTTACGTAAATACCAGTACAAAATGGTATTGTCTTATCTTACCAATGTCTTTAAGCCGACGAAATACATTAAGACCTTGGCAAACATTCAAAATAGTTTCTGTAAATGTTATCGCTCAGATTTAAAACCATTTTTGCTTCAAAACTGCAAATTACGAACTATTGCAAACGTTAATTTCTTTCAGCACAACTTAGTATTAAATAAGAAAGTAAAAACTCCGTCAACTTGAAGTAAACTTTACACCGTCCCTTCGCTTATTTTTCCATAAAAACAAACCCGTCCAGTCCGCTTACGTTACCTGCGAACCTTTTAACTAAAGTTAAGTTACTCACTCTCATTAAAAACTTTCCTCTAGCATTTGAATTGGGTCGCTTTGACATAGTTTTCATTTTAGAATGAAAGCCCATATTTTTGCTTCGAGAATGTTCCTGTTTTGAGTCGAGAATACATTGTAGGAGCTTGTATAATGAGTCCACAGCGTTTGTTTAACTGATTTACGTAAACAATAGTACTACGCTACGGCAAATGTTAGTTGTGCCGCAAGGCTCCTACCTCGGCCCAACTCTGTATGCGGTGCCACATAACAAGCTCTGCGACTCAATTTAAATGCACAATATTTTGTCTAGACACTTAATGTTTTGACGTTGGTATTTTTAGTTTAATTAAAGTTTCAGCTTTAGCGGTTTGCGGTTTAGTGTTTGTAAATACTATGAATTCGCGTTTAAATTTACTGTTATACAAATGTTATACAAAATACAAATGTATCTTCGTGGCTAAATAATAATAAATAAATAAATATCGCTGGACATTACACACAGCGCCATCTAGGTGCCACACTAAGCAACGAGGCTTGTGTCGTGGACACCAGATAGTTGATAATACTACATAGATACTTTTTGTTTGTAAATACATACTTATCATACATATAAACATCCATGACTCGGAAACAAATGTCCATGCTCATCACACAAACATTTGCTCCTACCGGGATTCGAACCCGGGACCCTAAGAACGTAAGGCAGCCTCATTACCGCTACGCCATTCGGGTCGTCAAAATAACAGCCGGTCGGATCGATCTTTAGGTAAGCCGTGCTTGCCTAGGTTGGTCTGTGGATGGGTGACCTCCCGCTACATACCGAGTTACCTCCGTGCTCTAGAAAGCACGTTAAGCCGTTGGTTCCGACTGTCATCTGTAGATCTTTGACAGTCGTTAAAGGTAGTCAGTGGCCCAAAAAGTCTGACAACCAGTCCAACCAAGGGGTATCGTATTACTCAGTACTAACTGGGTCTGGAGGTCATGTAGGCAGTCGCTCCATGTTTAATACTGGTATTTACTGCATCGGGTTAGATTGGAAGCCGACCCCCAACATAATTGGTAAAAAGCTAGGCAGATAATGACAAATATATCTTATGTCTATGTTTCCCAAGAGCAAATATTACACAAACCTTAACCAGAATGTCTAAATATTTGGTATCAATGTAGTTTCAATATAGTATTGTGACTATTGTTCAGTGCTTAGAAGAGCTTTATCGAGTGATCCACTTCAATAACGTCATAATTATTATCACAGTCGCATTTATAATAATAGATTTCCTTTTATTTTAACTTGACTGATTTAAACACGTCATTTATACTTAGTAACAGCAGATACCTATGGAAAAGATATTACTGTAATGAAATCAGAGTTTTGCGTAACAAATCGCTTTACCATGTCCTTCTTATTAAACACAACCTACCTGTATGCACGTTCAGGCTTTGCACGCGTTATAATTGGACTGAACTCTAGAACCATTTTACATGCCAAATTGCCAATACATTTTGTCAAAGACGGTAGTCCTTTTTTAGATTAACGTACGTCCCTAAGTGGTGTGGTGCAGATGTAGGGGAACTACATCTGCATGAACTTTGAGCTTTCTGGGTCAAATTTGAATTTTCAGTAGGATGTGGGCCTGGGAACACAATGTAAATTGTATTATGCTGATGTACTTGAGCAAAGATCTTATTAAAACTTTTGAAATTGAGTATCAGCAATACTAAGTTTGAAGAAAATAGAGTTAGGGGTTGAAAAGTATCCTTTAGAGGCCACCTACCTAGTAGGGTTTGGCTTAACTGAATATCAAAGACGTAACACGTTTAGAAAATAATTAAAACTAGCTTAGTTCAAACATTGCCCTAAAACATAAATATCTGGGTTTTAAATAATAAGCAGAAAAAAAATAATCCTCATCATTTAGTTTAATATTCAACAACAAAGAAATTACAAACAAAGGTTTATAATTTATTTTTTTCGTCTGTTAAATTAACTACTAACCTAATTGGATATTTTATTGCAAATTACTAATTGTACCTATTTCATTGAGGTTGGTAAAACCATGATGTGTACTAACTTGCTTGTGAAACATAATAATTATTATTTCACGTTATACCATACCAAAACTTTGCATTTAACTTACAATTATGGCATTAAGGATATTTATTAAACGCAAGACTAATATTATACACCGATGTAATGCCTAATTGTTGCTAATCACGTAGTACGTGTTCTACATTTGCGATTCAGTTTAAAAAATGTAAACCAGAATGCGTTTTTTTTTTTAATGGTATTATTATTTAGTTTCCGTTACAACTTTATACATATTTATGGCTTACTATAGAAAAACTGTTAGAGGACGATGATGCTTTTCGATCTCACAAAACCACCTTCACCCACCATCACCTGGATCACCTTTTACTATACAACTAAAGGGCCTAGAAAAATGTGGATTTGTTGGCGTAGATTACAGCCAATTCCCTAAATAGAGAGGAGGTCTTGACCCAGCACCACAACACAACAATACAATAAGCTTATTAAGCAGCTTCCTCAAACAACGTCTTAGATAATCGATAGATCTCTAGATTTTCTATATAAAAAATCCTAACCATTCCTTTTTCTTCTTTCCCAGGTTGACAATGTTCACCACACAGCCAAACGCCTCGGTCCTGATATATACCCCGGGGGACAATCAGACTGAGAGTGACTACACCCCGTACGAGGAACGTCTGGAGACTTACCTCGTGCCAGTCCTGTTTGCCATCATCTTCATAGTAGGGGTGCTTGGCAATGGGACCCTGGTCATCGTGTATGTGAGGCACAGGGGCATGAGGAATGCGCCGAATACGTAAGTATTGACCACATTTGATTCTTTTTGTACTTATTTTATTTCATCATCACTGCTTTCAAAATGAGGAAGGAAATCATCGTAAGGGAACAACGCATTTATTTCAAGTAGGCCAGTTATAGGCACTTTTGAACTGCCGAAACAAAGATAACAATAAAATGTAGCTACAGTCCCAGTCACAAGGCATAAAAACTGTGGAAGTACTGTAGTTGCCCATTCCTTAGCGTAGATCTCTATGGAGAAGAACGGGCAAGAAACTCCATGGAAACTCTTTTAAATCAGCGTATTTTTAGAAAACCTTGGTTACAACATTCATGTTGACATGTGTTGGAATCGAAAATTCGAAGTAATGCAATGTTTACACTAGGCTCGCGTAGTAGATTATGGCCTGCTCTCTCTAACAGAGAGAATGCCTGTGTTCGAGTATTGAGAGAATTTAAGGTTTTTTTTTTCGGATTTGAAATCATCATATAACTCCTCCCGCTCTGAGCTGAGCAAGCAGGAGGGAGCGTCAGACTTTTACTGACTAAAACCCATCCATGTTCCTTCTTTTGCCCTTTGTGTTCCAGGCCGCGGTATCTCTTTCGAACAGTCCCGCAACCCTGGCAGGCATCGGTCCTTTCGGACACCTTACTGTTTGCTGACATCTCATTGAGGCGCGCGTGGAACACGAACGGCGAGCTAGCCCATAGTTCACCGTCCACAGGCCTGCGCCTACGGTGATAAGGGGCCACCACGTGGCCCCCGACGCCCGGTGCGTCTCCCGCGGCGGCTGGGACGTGAGGTTCTCTCCCTCTCACGTTCCGCCACCTCCTTCGCTAGCATGACTGCTTCGCAGAAGGAGGTGACGGCGTCCCATTCCGTCTCGCTCCGGACCATGGATTGAACCAAGGCCGGACGCGAGAGGTCGCCGCCGCCGATTGCCGCTACGAGGACAAGAGTTAAAGACTGATGATCACACTTTGATGCCAAGTTTCCTCGGTCGTTTTTTCAATGAATGCCATTCATACATTACCAGCGTCAATACGGTGGTTTATCAAAGAACCACTACAGTAAACGGTCAAACGTAGTGTAGCTTTAAAAAAAAGTTATTGACGATCGCAATCTGTGTCTAGTAGAAAGTCGGACACTGTTGTTCATTATCTAATGTCTGACCTTGTAGACACACGAGTATCTTCAAATTTTTTCCCAAGAATCAACACCAAAGTAATTTAATACTAGAAGTATATAGAAATGACTTAAATGCATCATAATCTATCCGTTCCTCAGTCCGCAATTAAGTGGTCATCTATCACAAATCAAAGCTGATGCTTTCCGCATTTTCTCCATTCACTGCATTTTCAAAGTTCCACCCAACTTTTCTCACCTAACGAGCTTGTTCCATAACTAGCCAAGTTCCGAGGTGTCCCATTATTACTCCCATTCATTAGAAGGTTTCCCCTATCGAATGTGATATTAGCGATCGTTAGTCTTGCCCGATCGTTGGAAACTTTGAAGGGTGAAAGTTTGCCATGTGTCATCCCATTTTGTTCAGAATTTGCATATAGGCTTTTAATTACTTCATGTCACCCTTTTGTTACTTTTGAAGGCTTTGAAAATGTTGCCAGTCATAATAATCGTTACCAGTGTAATCACCGCTGTTGAAAAGTCCTGGTTATAATAGTACTAGTTTTAGATATTTAGTTAAAAAAGACGAGATTTGTGGATCAAACTTTATGATCAATGTCATAAAGTAACAAGACTACCTATTTGCCTCCATGAATGAATTGGTTCATTTATAACTAAGACTTTCACGAGATTTTTTTTTTTGTTGAATTCTTAAATTCTTGTAAATCATTAAATTACGTTAAACAGATCTCGAGGACTTGAGAAATCAAACAGGTTTTATATAAGTTAAAGAAAATAATGACGATGGTTCTCCCAAAAATAAGATTTGCCTGCCTATAATAACTGATTTCCGAACACAATATATTAAATAATAGCTGTTATTGATCCACAATAGAGGTAAAAGCGCAAAATACCAAACCAAAGAAAACGAAAGAAAAGATGGATGGATTTTGTCAGGAATGATTTGAAGGAAAAAGGAATAATTGATAGCATGACGATTGACAGGGGAGAGTGGACGAAGAAAACGACGTGTTGCGCTGACCCCAAATAACAGGGCGAAAGCGCAATAATATTCTAACTGTAAATACTAGAAAGAGTCGTAACGTGACATTAAGCGAGTCTGATGCACACATACATGCTTACCCTGGAATTTACTTCATTCAGTGCGAGTAAAAAGCGTGACGATCAATGGACAAACGTAATGCAACAACTTAGATAAGAAATTACGTTAATTTAATTAATTTTTTGATCAGTGATCAAAAAATTTTTGTTAAAGCGCCACTAATATTATAGCTAATATTATAAATGTGTGTGTGCGAAAAGTGGAAAGAATAAAAGGGGGCCAGTCCCCTCCACTGGGACATTCATTATCTGCCTAGCCGTTTCTTAACCATATTGGGGTTGGCTTCCAGTCTAACTCTCTCGCTGGGGTCGGTCCCTCATGTCTGATGATCGTGGTCAGCATTAGAGTTGCATCTGGAGCAGATGATTGGTTGTCTCTTACAACCGGGTAGAATTTCGATGCCGAGTCTTTAATTTGGTCCACCCATCTTTTTGGTGAACGACCGCGCGATCTTTTTCCTTCGGTATTCCTAACCAAATGGATGCGGCTAAATAGGTACCAGTTTTTGAATAGAGCGACTGCCAATCTCACCTCACCAATAAAGGTTCATATTTTTATGGATGTAAATATAATTTAATAGACTGTAGAACCAAGGTTATTCATATAATCCTGTCTAACTCAAAGTAATTTCAGGATCCTGTTTCAGCCAATTCATAACACGTGTTATTAGCGATACTGACACCAATTATTTTCCTGGTGTGTCGCTTGCATATTTCATGCAACGTAACTAGCAAGCTTCTGATTACCGATACTATACCGATCTATAAGTCTTCCGTTTTATCATACACTGCGACCCGCCCCGGCTTCGCACGGGTGCAATGTTGCACATAGAAACCCTCCTCTTGAATCACTCTATTTATTAAAAAAAAAACCGCATCAAAATCCGTTGCGTAGTTTTAAAGATCTAAGCATACATAGGGACAGACAGCGGGAAGCGACTTTGTTTTATACTATGTAGTGATTGTGTTCAACTATCAGTATTTATCAAAGTAAAATAAGTTTACAAACTATTGGGAATTTACAAGTACCATGTTCGTTGAAACATTTATAATAGTAATTATATTACGCGGTCAATCAATTGTGAATTTGATTACATAAGCGGTTAGGGAATGTAAAAATTAAAACTTCTCTATGAAATGTCATAGATGGGTACAACTCTGGCATATTGAGGTCGGTATTATCAAAACAGTCGGTGAAAATCTATATTGAAATGTCTATATTTATATTTCAATTGAAGTGTCTGTATGGCAAAGAGTGACTTTTTCATGGAATAGCTATTGAATGGGGTTATATGAACTTAGAGGGCTGTATTGATGATTTGAATGATTATAATTCTGTAACTCCATACGTGTTACTGGCGCGATTTATATTTTCATCAACATACAACCTGACACTGACCTGCAAATTGCAATAAACTTAAGAAAATTTAAATTTCGCGGGCTACCCTTGTGCATCCACCTTAATGCGCCCAAAGGGTATAAACGATCGTAAATATTTGAAGCGGTCAATCAATCAATCAACTCATCTATTTGCAGTCTACTAGCTAGCCCTTTCTTTCGCCTTGTCTCCAGTCTGTCTCATTCATCTTCATCTGCCCAGCCTTTTCCCAACTACACACATCAAAAGTGTCTAGGGATCAACATATATTTTTGCAATAACTTTTCTCCTGATTGATATTAATTAAAATTTTCTTTAAGGATTCATCAAATAAAGTGTTTTCGTTTGTCACAGTAACGATAAACCAAGTCACCTTTGCATTAATAAAGAAATTTGCCATTTTCCTAATAAAGGGATTTTTGACATTTGAACCACTAACACAAAAGTTCGAAAAAAAGACTGAAATAACAGTTTTCTTTAAAATTTTATTGGGTAACTTAAACAATTAATAATCCGTGTTTCTACCGCGAACACTAACAACACAAGAACATCGGTTTGGCATACTCAAAATGAGTTCATCCAAATCACGCTGTGGAATGGCCGCCCATGTTCGTTGCAACAACAAAAAAAGGTCTTCTTGCGACTGGATACCATCCATATTCGGCAGAGCTCTTCTCTGTAGCATATCCCATGCATGCTCAATCGGATTCAAGTCTGGCGACTGAGCAGGCCAGGGCAGGACATTGATGTTAGCTGCGGCGAGAGTCTGTCTTACAACTCTTGCGGTGTGCGGTCGTGCATTATCATGCATTAACTGAAATAAGGGACCGATTTGCACTTGTAGAGGAACGATGACGTCTGATACAATCGTCTCAGCATAAATTTGAGCGTTGAGGTTGCCTCTGATCCAAATCAACTCAGTTCTTCCGCCGATCCAAATACCCGCCCATACCATGATGGTTCCACCACTATAAGGATGGACTTCCTGGCAGGATTTTAATCGCTTTTGGCGTCCAGGGGTTCTCCAGTGTCGTATACGTCTTGTATCCGGTCTCATACCAAAACGAGACTCATCAGAAAAGCACACGAAACGCCATTGTTCTTCTGCCCAATTTCTGTGTTCAAGAGCCCATTGATATCGTATCCTACGATTGTGCATTGCTATAGGTGGTACCCGTAGCGGTCTTCGGGAATGAAGGTTCACTTCATGCAAGCGGTTTCTGACTGTTTGGTCGCTAATTAAGTTCCCTGAAGAGTGATGAAGCCTCACGGCTAACATCATGGCGGTTATTGTTGGAGCTCTTCGAGTTAAGATTTGAATGTATCGGTCTTATCTCCGTGTTGTGCAGCGATACCGTCCTCCATGGCGCTCAGCCACGGTACCAGTGCTTCGGTAACGTGTCCAAAGTCGACTGATAACACTCTGACTTGTATTCAGAGCTAAAGCCACAGTACGTTGCCGGGAACCAGCTTCTATCATTCCCACGGCTCTGAGCATTTCTTCCCTGCTTAAATGACGTCGCCGCTCCATAATAACGTTGGTTTTAATCAGTAGTAGGGAAACAGTAGCACTAATAATGTCTTCAATGCGTTGTATGTTTTTATAGGGAAAATATTGACAGCTGATTTTCATCTTTTACTCGAATTTGATTCACAGTTCCTGATTCAAATTATGAAATGCACCAAAAAGGATCCATATAAATTTATAAAATCATAAATTTATTACAAAGCCACATCTCAATCTCAAGAAATCCACATAAAAATGCTTGATCCCTAGACACTTTTGATGTGTGTATATTCGGGTTGACTTCCAGTCTAACCGAATGCAGCTGTATACCAGTATTTTACATGGAGCGACTGCCTATCTGACCTCTACAACCCAGTTAATACTGGGTAATACGGTACTCTCTGGTCAGACTTTCAGGCCACTGACTATTGCTGAGGGATTGTTTGAAACTGATACCGCGGCCCTGGAACGCAAAGGGCAAAAGAAGGAACATGGATGAGTCTTAGTCAGTAGAAGTCTGACACTCCATTTCCCTCTACCCAGAGTGGGAGGGGTCATTTGATAATAATAAAAATAAATAATAAATATCGCTGGACATTACACACAGCGCCATCTAGGTGCCACACTAAGCAACGAGGCTTGTGTCGTGGACACCAGATAGTTGATAATACTACATAAATACTTTTTGTTATAATAAAATACATACTCATTATACATATAAACATCCATGACTCGGAAACAAATGTCCATGCTCATCACACAAATATTTTGCTCCTACCGGGATTCGAACCCGGGACCCTATGAATGTAAGGCAGCCTCACTACCGCTGCGCCATTCGACAAAAGGCTTAACGTGCTTTGCGAGGCACGGAGGAAACTCTGGATGTAATAGGTGGTCACCCATCCAACCCAGGCAAGTGCGGCTTGACCTGAAGATCGTCCCGAGCGTCTGTTATTATTTAGCCACCAGCTCCTCCTAGTCACTTGACTAGACAGACTTCTGTCTCAGCCACCTTTCAATATTAATGTATAACAATTTCGTCCCCAGGTACATATTCTCGCTTGCCCTAGCGGATCTGCTAGTGATCCTGATATGCGTGCCATTCGTCTCCATCATCTACACACTGGAATCATGGCCATGGGGGGAGGTAATATGTCGTATCTCCGAAGCTGGCAAGGACGTCAGCATCGGGGTATCAGTCTTCACATTGACAGCTTTATCAGCTGAGCGGTACTGCGCGATTGTAAATCCTTTTAGAAGGCTCCAGGTGAGTGAATTGGAATTTTATACCCAACTTTGTTTTTATAGATACAGCGGGATATATACAGGTGGATTTTAACCGATTTGTACTTGAAGGATCGGTTTTCAGTGAAATTGATGTCTTTTTCCGGGATGGGTTGAACAGCTTTTGAAAATTGAGTGTTATAAAATTGACCAAGTTTTCGATTTATTTATTTTATTTTATTTGGTGTAGCCTTTGAGAGATTTTGTATGTGTGTGTGCATTTTTTCCTGTAACATTTTATATGCTTCATTAGTAGGCTGAAGGAAGCCAATGAGTTGTTTGATGTTTCTAATATTGCAAAAACGTTGCACCTTCGACTCTATATTAGATAATTACAAGAACTAACGAAGATTTGTTTATTTTCATGTCCTTTCTGTCGAGAAGATAGGAAACAGTAAAGTAAGTCTTCAGGGACATCTTGCTTAGCTTATAAGATGACAGGGACTTGATTAATTGAACAGACAACATTTTACTACTTATCCTACGTTGTCATTTTGTTGCTTTTTAAGTCTTGTTTTTGCTAACTCTATTCTGACTAGGGCTGACAAATTAGTCTATCATAATTATCCTTAGATGTCTAGAGACTTAAATAAATTGTTTACGTAACAACATTAAAATCCAAGAACAAATTCAAAAAAGTATATATTCTGTTCAACTTTAATAAAATAATAATCAGGGGAAGACTACGCGAATTAAATAAAGATTTTTCCCGTTATTGATATCTCTTAAACATACAATAGGTTGCGATTTATTAACCTACAAGTGTAAAGAGAGTGATTCTGATGATAGCCACATTTATTTTAACGAATCGAAATTATTTTATTTAAGCTGGAAGTGCCAGGGTAACCTGCGAAATTCTAATTTTTTTTTTTTTTTTTTTTCAATTTGCAGGTCAGAGTCAGGTTATATATATGTTGATTAAAATATGATACGCGGCCGTAATAAATATGGCTTTACTGACTTAAAGTTCATTTTACCCCATTGAATGACTTCTATACATGATTATAATTCCGTAAATACATACATATCGAATCATAATTATTTCGTTCAACAAACAGCCTGACACTGACCTGAGAATTGCAAAAAAACGTAAGAAAATCAAAATTTCGCGGCCTAACCTAGCGCTTCCATCTTAACGCATACAGAAAACTAAATCGCCAGCCTGTAGGGAAACATTACGAGTCTGAAACTTGAGTTCCTGTCAAAACAAAAATGTCATTTAATTCATCCGGTTGCTATGAAACAAACTTTTTTGAGCTTAATCATTAGAAAGCCATCGTTAAAGTGATATTTCGATGTTCCTACTAGCTAAACATATGTCCTATGTACTTTGTCCCTCCCACAACATAGCTAATAAATCCAAACTAAAATTAAACGTCACGTCTCAAGTCTCATAATCTTACCTACAAAGTGTGAACAAACACACGTGTAACCAACTAGTTAGACTATAGTTTAATAGCTCGTAGACTACTAAAGTTTGACTAACTAATTTTGTTGCAGCTTCGCAAACTACCACTGGTTTGTGCGACGTTCATATGGGCGGCGGCGCTAATCTTTGCTGCGCCGGCGGCATTGTTGTCAAGCACAGTGACGATGCAACTGCGACCTAATGTCACCATTGTATACTGCACACCTTTTCCGCCTGGATGGGAGGAATATTCAAAGTAATTTGAACTTTATTATCTAGATTTTATGCCTTTTTATTGTGAAGTTGTTTTTCTTGGTTTGTGTGACGTTCATGGGTAGCGGCGCTAATCTTTGCTGCATGGTGGCATTGTTGTCAAGCACAGTGACAATGCAACTAGGACCTAATGTCACCATAGTTTACTCACACTTTTTACACCTGGATGGGAAGAATATTCAAAGTAATTTGAACTTTACAATCTAGATTGTAAGACTGTTTTATGTGAAGGTTTTTCAGCTGATCTGTATGACTAGAGAGAGATCGATAAGGTAAAAAACTGAACAGAAAAACCGAATTAAAGAAACAAGAAAACCGGCCAAGTGCGAGTCGGACTCACGCACGGAGGGTTCCGTACCATTATCTTTAAAAAACACACGTTTGTTGTATCGGAGCCCCCCTTAAATGTATATTTTGTTCTGTTTTTAGTATTTGCTGTTATAGCGGCAACAGAAATACATCATAGTGTGAACTGGCTAGCCATCACGGTTCATGAGATACAGCTTGGTGACAGACAACCAGACAGACAGTCAGACGGACAGTGGGGTCTTTGCAATAGAGTTCCAATTTTACCCCTTTTGTACGGAACCCTAAAAACAAAGAAAAGAGGAGAATATGACACTTTCTTACCTCTTAAAAATGTTGCCTAAATAGGTAATATTCACCTGCCTAAGTTTGATCCCACGACCTATACCTACAAGTAGTAACTCGAAGCCATACCGCTCTACTCTTCTCTTTAAAGTGTGTTTTAATGGAATTTAAATGCAGATATTATGCAGTGTTTATACAAATGGTTCTGACCGCGGGAATGCAAACGCCTGGTGAAACTTTTCACGCAATTACTTTTGGCATGCAAGCTCAATGCTAATCTCATCAACAGGTTTCATTTCGACGTGAAATTGGATTTATTTTAGAACAAAAATAAAAGTAATAATTGTACAAAGGCACATATAATTAATTTTTGAATTTCCATAATTTCAATAACGTTTTTTTAATCTGCCGCCTCGTTGGTCTATAGTGGTCGGAATCGCGACCGTTGAGCATGGGTTCGATTCTCGGGTCTGGCAAATTGTTATCGGGTTTTTCCTTCAGGAATTTCTTAGTAACAGATAGCAATAGGCTCGTCCCCTATTACATGGGACTTGAACATAACGGACGCCTCTGCCTTACCTTCAGGATTACAGTCGTGATGTTATTTTATGTTTTTTTTTTTAACTTTAAGGATGTTTGCTCCTGAATTCACAAAAATGGCTGATTGATGTTTATGATGGTGTTCAGATAAACCAGTTACGCCTGGATACGTTTTTCTCAGGTTTATTTGAAAACCTGAAGAAGACCTGCCACGTAGAAAGCAGTGAATCCTTAGTGACTAACTACATAAATAAAAACATATCTGCTACCTTTCTTTTCCTAGTTTACTATCATTTTCATAGTAACTTGTATTCTTCTACTTAACGTGTTGATGGCAATCTAAACTGAGTTGACCCGGAATTTTTAATTAGATATTGTTTATTTATGTATTCAATCTTCATGTACGACCCGAATCGCGCAGCGGTAGTGAGGCTGCCTTACGTTCTTAGGGTCTCGGGTTCGAATCAGGAGCAAATGTTTGCGTGATGAGCATGGACATTTGTTTCCGAATCATGGATGTTTATATATATAATAAGTATGTATTTACAAACAAAAAGTATCTATGTAGTATTATCAACTATCTGGTGTCCACGACACAAGCCTCGTTGCTTAGTGTGGCACCTAGATGGCGCTGTGTGTAATGGCCAGCGATATTTATTTATTTATGTACAATAGTGGTACATAGGTGGACTAAATGCCATAAGGCATTCTCTATCAGCCAACCTTTCTGACTTAAATAGTGGTTGTGAACTTTTCTTTTAAAAGTGAATTTGCTATTGTTATTACACGGTTGGAAAAAATGTTTTTATAGCGTAAAGGGGGCCTAAAATGGCCACTTTAGCAGAATCATAGTAGGATCATAATATGAATTAAGTTAAAAATGTTATACTCGTAATAGTCACAAACGCAGTTAATACTATGAATCGTCACTTTGTGACCATTTAACGAATTGTAACGTAATTCATAATATTTTCTAATTATGATTCCGCTAAAGCGGCCATTTTAGACCCCCAGGTAGTAAGTAGCTTTTGCGGGTCTGACAGTACGTATATGTTGGTTTTAATGTTTTTAACCCGACGTTGGTGGACCGATGACCTGGTGAAGGTTGCGGGGATCCGCTGGATGCGAGTCGCACGGGACCGATCAGTGTGGCGACACTTGGGGGAGTCCTATGTCCAGCAGTGGACGTATTTCGGCTGAAATGATGATGATGATGATGAATGTTTTTAAACGCAACCACGATACAGAAGAAATTCCTAGACGGGGTCAAAGTTTTGAAAACATTATGAAGCTAAAACAAAAGTCAGTTTCATAATACCAATTTTTGATCAAATTCTCGTAGAACTATTGACATGTCTGATGGATGTCGATAGTCGATATTGAGTGATCGACACTCAGAAATTTATTTAGGTTGCTGTTAATTACACTTTCTTGTTTAATTAGTTCATAATAATAGGATACGATATAATCAGCAGTTGCCAGGTTGTCATGATCTGTCGAATATCTCGATAATTATATTGATATTCTACTTTATTACAATTATTTTGAAGGCTCAAGTCAGAAGTTAATATTAGAATCTAGGGATCAGATTTTGATAGGTAGGTATTTAATTTCAACGAAAATACTGTCTTGTCTTATTATTTTAATTACAGCACATGTTTTTGAGATAAATTTAATTACCATAGGTAAAAAATTAGTTGCTTAATAAGACTTAACTATTTTGCAATTCCACTGTTCAAATTGTAATGTTTTAAAATTTAAGCCTACAATATTTAAAAACACACAATTGATAAACTGACTTTTGTCGTTGGTCATGTCATGAGCATGAGGAATTAGGTTTAATTCTCAGGCCAGGCGAAGGGAAATTGGGTTTTATCCATCAGGAATTTCTCATAACCAGACTCGAAGCCTGGATTTCTCAATCTTGAAATATGGGACTTAAACATAATGGCGAAAGGTAGGTGTACTATTATTAGGTAGGTACACCTCTGCTTTACCATTCAAGAAATACAGGCGTGAATTTTTGTTACATTTTGTTTAAAATATGACTAGAATTTAAATTGCTACTAGTATGCAAAGTGAACAACACAACTGCGAGTCAAAATTCGATGACCGAAGCATAGGTCATAATTTATTCAACCTCATATGTCAGTCCGGATGGCTGTCGAAATGAAAATGCCAAGTGTCAGCAGAGCTATTTTGTGATAACAGTAACTCTGTTTTTCATTTTAAGTTCATTTCAAAATAGTCTCCATGAGAGATGACTACGTTCGGTGCATTCAGAGCATTCACCCCTATACCGCCTTTCTAACACGAAAACATGGTATCACAGCTTGACCAAATGTACATTGGCACTAGCTGTTGCCCGCGGCTTCGCTCGCGTTTTGGTCGGAATTTATTCCACGGGTACGTTGTAAATATAGCCAATGGCACTCGTGGATAATATAGCCTCCTATTACTGAAAGAATTTTCAAAATCGGTTCAGTATATCCAGAGATTACCCCCTACAACTTCACAAACTCACTTTACCTAACTTTATACTCTTTATAATATTATAGTATATATAGATTATAAATGCGAAAGTCACTCTGTATGTCTGTTTGCTCATGCATTAACAGCTGATATCGAATGATCGAATTTTGATAAAGGCACACAGCTGGACTATGACATAGGTTAGGCCCTAACCCATGTCATACGTGTCATATGTGTAACCTAACCATTCGGTTATAGGATACTTATTCCGAAAGTATGTTAAAGTGGGATAATTACCTCCACACGGGCAAAGCCGTGGACAAAACTAGTCTTCTAAAATAGCTGTTCAATTATGGTACCACCAAACCGCGGTCGATCGACCTCAACTGTCGGTGTCGCCGCAAAGATATCTATGTCATCTGCATCTCATACATTTGATGCCGTAAAATTTCGTCGATCGATGTTGTTCGAACCTTGTCTGGTTGCACCCTTAGGCACAAATTACACAAAAACGGCGTAAGGTGACGGCGCGGCGCAGCAGGCATGATGCTGCTTCAAAACGTTTTCATACAAAATGTACGTAGGCGACGTGTCGTGAATTACACATAAGCGGCGCGGCGCAGGCACGCGGTTCTTTTTTTTTCGTTCGCTGCGCCGTCACCTTACGCCATGTTTGTATAAGTCGCATCTTAGGCAATTCTCACACAAGACCGCTCGTCTCGGGACGTGAGAGGGAGAGAACCTCACGTCCCAGTCGCCGCGGGAGACGCACCGGGCGTCGGGGGCCACGTGGTAGCCCCCGGCCACCGTAGACGCGGGCCTGTGGACGGTGAGCTATGGGCTAGCACGCCGTCCGTCCGTCTTATGACGACAGGCCGTGTCGACGGCGCGTTCGAGTTCCACGCGCGCCTCAAAGAGAGTCAGCAAACAGGAAGGGGTCCGTAAGGGCCGACGCCTGCCAGGGTTGCGGGACTGTTCGAAAGAGATACCGCGGCCCTGGAACACAAAGGGCAAAGGAAGGAACATGGATGGGTTTTAGTCAGTAGAAGTCTGACACTCCCTCCTGCTCAGCCCAGAGCGGGAGGGGTTATTTGATGATTTCCCATTGGTAAAAAAAAAAAAAGACCGCTCGTCAGCTCAGTAGGGCGGACCGGCGAAGATTTTGTGGTGGTGCGCCGCCCGGAAAGTCGGTCGGTTTGGCGGTAGGCGGTTAGCGGTGTTAAACATCAAGGGATTTCATACAAGCTAATGCCACGTGAGATCCACTTCACCGCCCGACGGCGCGGGCGAGCGGTGTGTCGTGTGATAACAACAAGAACAGTAGCTACATTTAACGTACATTACATTACAGTACATTACATTACATATTATAACGTACAAACAAGCATGAGGCTATGGGTTTTTGTTGGTATTTGCACGTCATAATAACAAGGTCTATGTGACATCTAGATAGTTTCAAGTTTCGGGAAGTTTCAATTTACTGGCAATTGCTTTCAAAACTGGCTAAGCAACTAAAAGGTCAACTTAACTTAGGCACTACTTATTACGGAACCCTAACCTAGACTGATGATATACCTTCATACACGAGGCAAATTCCTCAAAGAAAACTATTCCTACCTGGAATTTGTCTATGCACGAGGCACTTTATACTAAGCACAAGTTCTAAACACCAGTCTGCCACTTAGACATTCCAATATAAATAGTAACTTAGATTCTGTATCTGGATTGGTGGCTTTTCATTGTTCTAGCAGTCTGAGAATTGGGTACCTGCCCATTCATATGGTTGCAAATATATGCATAACATCCGATCTTTGGCCGGATCTTAGTCGTATTTGCGGGAAGGCCGAAGACTAAGAGTTTCAAACTAGGTATATATTATATTGTATAAAGGCTATTATCCCGTAAATATCCAATGCTGAACATAGGTATTGTAAACGAAACAATAGGTACTCACTTTGTGTACTTATCAGGTATACTTATAATATTATAATACCTGCCTATTACTGTCCCACTGCAGCTGGGGCAAAGGCCTCTTCTCTACGAGAAGGCACGAGCATTGATGACCACGCTTACTCAAGGCGGGTTGGCAATTTCAGACTTTTATAAGTCCAGGTTTCCTCACGATGTTTTCCTTCACAGGTGTCTGTGATGTCCAAGATAAACTTAGAAAATACATATGAATTGAAAAAGTCACATTGGTACTTGCCCGGATTTGAACCCACAACCTCATGCATGAGAGGCGAGGTCTTAACCTCTGGGCCATCATGACATTTTTTTTATATATAGACAGGTATACTTCAATAATTAAAAACTTCCTAAGTGCGAATCGTACCCACACGCACACAGGGTTCCGTAGCACCAAACAATATAGGTAATAAAAATATTTTGTAGGCGCATTCATAATATGTTATATTGTTTTACATTCAACAGCAAAACTAAATTTGTTTTTCAGACTATGTGGGGTACATTGAATAGGAATTTGAAAATCATCTTTAGGTTACTCATATCATTTTTCATTTCAAATGCCCCTTTACGATTTATCTTATCATTTGTTGATAAATCTCGTTGGGGCTTGCCAGATAGACTCACGTCTCACACCAATCGGCGCACCGCAGACCTGACGAGATTTTGAGCGATGATGATTGATCAAGCAATGGCGTAGACACGTCTCAATTGTTACAACGATTTAAAGTTAGTTAATCGAAGTGACAAATCATCTAGAAGTGAAAAAATCAAGAAGTTAAATTGTCTTTGAAATCTTTCACATGAATAAACTGAAAAGTTGGAAATAAAAAAAAAGGATTTATAAAACGGAACCCATTCCATGTTTTAAAATTTTTATATTTCATATTTTGTGCTTTTTCGTTTTTATAAATACTTTTTTTCTACATTTATGTTCGCTTATTCGACTATAAAGCTGTTTTTCTGTTCTCGATTGCGTTGTTGGACCTGTGGGACCAACACCACTAAACGTTGTTCTCGTGATGTTATCGTTGGGATGGGTACAATAACCCCTTTTCAGGTTTTCAGTAATTGCTATGACATCTTGTATTTTTAAAGGTCGAATCGGAAGATTTAACTGAAAAAGCATTCAAAGTAACAGCTGGATTAAACTATCAAGCATTTTGTTGTTCCGTAATTTTTTATTCGAATATAAACCGTATTATGGAGAGTGGACAAAGAGATAAATTAAATTTCCCGTTTCGCAACTTTGAGTAAACAGATCCGTACCCCAGACGACCTTTTCGGAAAATCATATTAGTTTCAATAATACAATTCAGAATGGCCTACAAAAGCATTTGATTCTTTAGAGAATATGCAGTGAATTTTGTCAATAAATGTATGTTGGATTTATTTATGTGAAAAAAGAGCCAACCCTCAATCTACGTTAAACTAATCCAACTTTCTAAATGAGGTATATGTATGTTACTATCCAGTTAAGTGGTCCCATTTCCATACAAAGAAATACGTTTGTTAGCCGATTAAATTAAAGGCAGACCATGTTATACTGGAAATGTATAGCTTGATGTGTCGCCGTGTGTACTACATTGCCTTAAAATGTTTTTTTTACCGTATAATATCCTGTATATTTTTTAATTTACCCTGTAAGTAATTTGGCTTCTGTAGGTACCTATGTCTCATAACTAGAGATCGGCTCGATCGGTATGTGACATAACTGGACATATTCTGATGACTTTTTACATAAACTACATGTTTTTCCGGCAACGGATACAAAAGTGTGGAAGCGGCTTAAACTCAATATATATTTTCCAATTTTGCGGAATTTCATAAAAATAAAGTGTGTATAAAATGTAGTATTTCCAAGAATAATAAATATTTCTATACTGTTTAAAACTATTCAGGATTTTTTTGGAAACACGTAAAAATTACTTAAACTTTAAAATTTTGATGCTAAATAACGGAATCCAAATATTGCTGCTGAATATTCAAATAGAATAAAATGGAAATTATGACTGGGCTTATAACAATGATTATTTTGATACTCGAACTCGCACTCCATACTACTCAACACTCAAACTTCAGGTAAATATGCATCTGAATATCAGATCTCTAGTCATATCTCAATCAATTATCATAACAAACACATAATATTACAATGTATTTTAAAGCTACTATTTTACTATTATTATAGTCAATCCGAGCACTAGCCCATTAATATAATGATACTAATTAACCATGGTTGTTTAATATGGATTTCCCAACCGCATTATCTGCCGAGCTGCCATATCTATATGCTTGATTAAGGGATACCACATTAATAATACCAATTACGAGTATGTTCTTGACACTGATATATCGGTGAGGCTTCTCCAATGATAGGTAGTGAATTCATATGTATACCACACACAATGGTATCGACCTGGCAATATTATTGTTTTATCAATTTATGGCAGTTACACATTCTAATGAAATGACAAAAAAACTTATACAAGTGACAATCACTTTCAAATACTGTGTGTGTGTCTTTACAATTATAGATTTTTTATTTCTCTATCAACTTTGTCGCTTATACAGCGTGTACAAAAAATCCGTGGTTATATTTCAGGGTGTGATTCAGACTATCAAATTGAGCAACTTTCTCCATCGAACCAACATCGAAATCGTGAAAAAAAAATCAGATGACCATTTGGGTCGAGTAGGTATTGAGATTCTGTACTGGACAGCTGATTTTATTCTTGTTATCAATTTGAGGAGACAGATGCAAATAATACATTAACGGGGCCCAATAATGTCGTATCGCTGAAACTATAACATTAATCGAATCAATAATCTGTTTTGATTATTATTTTATTATAAGAACCATTACATTCCAAATTGAAATAAAACTTAAATTACCACCTCTTATATCCACACATTTGTTTCAGATGGATGACCCTAACGAAGTCAGTGGTATATTACGCCCTGCCTCTTCTGGTGATTGCTTTCTTTTATTCACTAATGGCGCAGCGGTTGCTGGCCAGTACTAGGGAGATGCCCGGGGCGCTGCACGGGGGGCAAGGGGAGGCGCAGGCGCAAGCTAGGAAGTCTGTCGCATGTATGGTGCTGGTGTTCGTTATTGGTAAGTGTAATTTTTAAATTAAAATTTTTGTCTAGTTTTGAAACCCTGAAACCTTTTTTTCAACAAGCTGTCCGCCATCACGTTCCATTAGGCTACGTACGCAAGACGACCAGACAAGCTATGCAAATCCAAATTAAGCTGGTCTGTCATTGTATGGGAAGCTCATACAAAGCGAGGTCAGGATATACTGGATATGTATAGCTTGATGTGTCGCCGTGTGTACGTACTGGCTGGTGGTTTACTTAGCACCTAGAGCCTTAACATCTATTTAACTGATTGCTCCTCGAGCGCAACACCCGCCGCGTACAGCCGGTTGCAAAAATTCTATAAGGCGTGAATTATACAGAAACGGCGTAAGGTGAAGGCGCGGCGCAGGCGCAGCACAGGCGAGAAATTTAGAACGAAACGAAAGAACGCCGCGCTGCTTGAGTGTAATTCAAGACACGTTGTCTACGTACATTTTGTATCAAAACGTGGGTTTACCTTACACCGGGTCTGTATAAATCGCGCCTAAAGTTCATTACTCGCTAGGATCTAGGTGTTAAGCAACTAGACAACTGTCAGGGCGTAAGTAGCTTCAGTATTAAAAATCCATACCTACATGCTGCGATTAGAACAATTTAATATTATTTTTTTGTCATAATGCGATTGTTGGCATCACGCTATCAATTATATGGTGGTTCCAAAATGTTGGCATTATGCTACCTATTACTTGAAACTCCAAAAAAGTAGTCATAGGGCGAAAGTAGGCATCGTGCTACGAAATCGCTATTTCTGTGGCGAATCAGCTCTGCTATGTTGCGGTCAAAAGTGTGGGGGTCGTACAAGGTCGTACGTTTTGAACTATATAATAACATGAAGGTCAAGCATATAATATAATAATAATAATAGGCCTTTTTATTTCCAAGACGAAAATTAAATAGAATTTGTACAAGAAATTAATTTTCAAAAAACGCCAAATTTCTGTCATGGCCCCTTACGGGTAAAGGCCTCCTTCAATTGCTTCCATTTGTTTCTGGCAAGCATATAATGCGAGTAAAAAAAATATTTTGAAAACTAAACATTTATTTGAAACTAATCATTTTTTTAGCTCGTAGCTAAATAATAAATGTGAATGGGTGACCACCCATTACATATCGAGTTTCTTCCGTGACCCGGACAGCACGTTAAGCCGTTGGTCCCGGTTGTCATTTGTAGATCCTTGGCAGTTGTTACAGGTAGTCAGTGGCCCGAAATTCTGACAACCAGGCTTACCAGGCAGGCATTCGCATTAGGCAGTCGCTCCATGTAAAATACTGGTATTTAGCTGCATCCGGTTAGACTGGAAGCCCACCCCAATATAATAGGGAAAAGACGGGCAAATGATGATTTGTCCTGTCATAGTATTACAAGCTGCAGAAATCAACAAAGTTTTCTCTTTATTTATTTAACACATCAAGCACAATGTACAGAGGCGGACTTAATGGGCCATAGGCATTTTCTACCTGTCAACCTTTGGGTGATGAAGAGACAAGCAGTGGTAGGTGTCTATCTGAAAATAATTTTAATAATACTAAGATAAACTACAAGGATATATAAAATACTATAAATAAATATCAAACACCATAAATATATATATCAAAATATATATTAGTGTAAATAGACATTATGCTGGGCTATACATTAGCGAACGAAGATTCGTGTTGCGATTACGCGACAAAGATCCATGTCGCAGTTCCCTTTCTATTCCTTAATTTGATTGAGATGGGCTCTATAGTAAAACTCTAAATAATCTTTTTTTTTCTTAATTTATTCTACCGTGTTTAGGTCATCTTAGCTTATTTTTAATTCTGACCCACGCTGGATTAAATGTTTCTTTTTGTGGTCGGGGTTACAAGGATTACATATAATTTCCTCTGTTGCATAAAATTGGATAAACTCTAACACCGTTTCATTGCTACAGTCCCTACTGTACAAAAAACCACAAGCACTTCCGCCGCGCTTCAAAGTCTAGACAGCACTGAAGTGATGCAGGTGTAGCCACGAATGCAAATACTGTTGTGACTGAACCCTTTGATGCGTGCCAGTAATTACCGACAGTGCCCCGATACGCAATCGTGATCGCCCGATTACTACGCGATGCAACGATCTACCCGGCCACACATATCGCGATAACGTGAATATCCGCCGTAGCCTGCTAATGTAGCCCCAGCATTAAATAACTATCAATACTGAACATACACAATAGTATAGCTATCTCAATAAATATCTCGTGATCATTCCAATAAATATCAGTTAAATTATGATGAGCTGTTTAATACTAGCACATGAAACGACTCACCAAACTCAAACAAACCGTTGAATGTAAATGATGAGGTGAAACATCTAACTTTATGAAATTATGTTCTAAGATTTCAAAAGCTCTTAACCAAAAGTAAATACAGTTCTATATTTATGGTTTGAACAGTTAAGAGGTTAACGTATCTATTTAATAATCACAGAAATTAATAAATAAGGGGGAAGCGCCAACGTAGCCCGCGAAATTAAAATTTGCTTACGTTTTTATGTAATTTTCCGGTCAGTGTCATTTGGGGTCGGCGCGGCATGTCTTCTTTTTCCATACTTCTCTATTACTCGTCATGTCAAAAAATAGCAGTGGTGATTTGTGTTTTTGTAAAAATAGCAGTGGTGATTTGTGTTTTTGTAGTACTTATATATATACGCATTAAAAAAAATCGAAAAATAACAAGACATGGATGTTTTGAGACTTAATTATTTTGCAACTTAAACGTTTTGAGATGTAGATATTTTGTAACTTTGGAGGTTTCGAGATTTGGATCTTATGAGATATGAACGTTTTGCAACCATGGTTTTTTTGGCAACTTGAATATTTTGAGACCAAAGGATTTAAACAATAAGTTTTCCCTACTCACTTAGTTTGAATCCTAGACAGTGTGAGCAAGACTAAAATTAGAATGAAAAACTTGATTCACACTTACAACTTTAGCAATTAATTTTTAGTCCATATTTATTTGGTTTTTAAACGTTCAAAACTCGTACTAGTCTAATTGATTCGTTCTCTGTCATCAATCAATTTCCAATCACCCAAAACCACCTGACGCGATTTATAATTCGATTTTAAAATCTGAATATTTTATCGTTTATTTGATTTCGAATAATCTTCGGATCAGCTGTTTTATCTGTGGCCAGCGGCATTCCAAAATTCTTAACAAATAGCTTCAATCAATTCTTTTCAATTGAATTTTGAATAGTCGATCACTCAATATAATGAATTTTAAATGGTCGTATATTAATTATATTCTCTAATGGGTCTGAGGAGCTCGTGGCTAAATATTCAGCCGCACGAGTCTATCTTCAGGTTAAACCGCGCTTGCCTAGTTTGGTCCGTGGATGGGTGACCGCACATTACAAACCTAATTTCCTCCGTGCCTCGGAAAGCACGTTAAGTCTTTGGTCCCGGCTGTCAATTGCAGATCTTTGTCAGTCGTTACAGGTAGTCAGTGGCCCGAAAGTTTGGCAACCAATCTTACCAAGGGGTATCGATTACCTAGTTCTAGCTGGGTAGTGGACGTCAGATAGGCAGTCGCTCCATAGAAAAAACTGGTATTCAGCTGCATCTGGTAAGACTGGAAGCCGACCCCAACATACTTGATGATTCTCTAATAGATCTCAGACGCCACTAACTAACAATAATTAATTGTGTCAAGCAAAATGGTTTTAATTCGAAATACCCTTTTGCTTTAAAATTTCAGCAATTAACTTCATTCTATGTCATACCAATTCAACTTAAAGAGAATAATATCATATTATTGAAATCCCAGGCTAGTTCCAACACATTCTAAAGAATGTGTTGGAACTAGCCTGGAACTAACTAAACATCAATAACATATTACAAAGCCTTCGTAAATACTCGTAAGTACATAATTGATTTTGTGCATCCGATTCAAGCTCTAAGCATTTCCAATACTTTAGTTACAGACACTTTAGAATTGTAAAAATATAATTTTAGAAAAAGAGAAGAATGAACCGGAAAACGTACGGAGTAAAAGACGTGACAGCTTAGAGATGACCAACCCCTACTGAAGTCTACAACGTTACGTATAAAATTAGCACAAAGAGAATTCCACCCATTTATCTAGTAAAGCAGTCTTAAAGCTGACGTGGAATCTAGAGTGGAATCTATACAGAATCTAGAATGTATACGATTAGGAAAATCGGATAGCTTAGCCGGATAATGAAACTTGGCAATGGGCCCGAATTGTCGATGGGTGAATTTATTAGCTCGATATGGACACTACACTTATTTTATGTTGATATTATTGATTACGATTTTACCTAGTACAATGGAATTGTGACGAACGGGAAAATAGTTTGAACTGGTCGTCAATTTTTTGGATTCGATATTTTGTTTTGCCTCCACGTTTATGTTTATGTTGTATGTTTATATGCATAAGTTAAAACAACGTTGACTGCCTTGTTGGTCTAGTGGTCGTAAGCGCGACTGCTGCGCATGAGATCCTGGGTTCGATTCCCAGGTCTTGCAAAGTGTTATTGGGATTTTCCGTCAGAAATTTCTCAGTAGCAGCTACGGCTCTGGAGTTTTGCCCGGTTGACAATACGTTGACCCCCTATCATGGAACTAAAACAAAACTGGTGAAACGTGCAGGGTGTACTAATGGGTACACCTCTGCCATACCTTTCGGGGATTGCAGGCGTAATGTTGTTCATTTTCTAGCAGTCTACCTTAGTTTAATGTTCTGTAATTCATTCACCTATAGCCTTTTCCCAACTATGCTGGCAGCTTCTGATCAACCGGCTGGGTGGGTACAAGTAATTTCAACAAGAAAAAAACAGTTTTTTTTATACTGCCTCATCTTGGCAATGGAATAGTTCCATCCATCCTTGACTCATACCCTCAAGAGACGTAAATTGATCCGTGAAATTTTGGAGAGATTTTTGTCAGACCAATGAGATTTTTGTACTATTTTTAAATTAAACATTAATTTTATATTTAAAAAAAAATAACCTTTCAGAGAAAATTCTCTAAAGCCTATTTCAGAGTGAGACTGGCCCCGCGCCGCGCCGGTTGCGTACGTTGGTCGGGCGTTTTTGTTACGTGCGATTTTAACGACCGGCGCTATCATACAAGTTGGGTACCGAAACGCCCGATCGGCGCTCACTACAACTATACAAGGCCAGAACGCAGCCATAGGAAACTGCTCGCCTTTACATTGTCATGCTATTTTTAAATCTGCGATTACAATGTATACACGAATTTTTCGTACTGCTCGTGTATAGTTTGTAACGTGGACGCGTACGTACTGGTTGCAAACTAAACTACATCACTTACGCCCGACAGTTTAAAGATAAAGTAAGTTTAACAAAATCATTGATTAATATATGGAATGATTTTTAATTTATAATAGTGTAGGATTACATAAATAACAATGGCTATACACATAAACTGTCTATCATATACATTACATTTCTATCATATTCACAGCAATAACGACGTTAAACTTATATTTTCACTTACGGGATATCTTCCGTGATTGTCTTCAATTTTGAGCTCCCGATATTTCGACGCTGTTGCAAGCGCCATGATCAAGCCGCGATCATGGCGCTTGCAACAGCGTCGAAATATCGGGAGCTCAAAATAAAAGACAATCACGGAAGATATCCCGTTTATAATGGAAAGACGAACTGGCACCGGTCTTGCTCTAAAATAGGCTAAAGGACCAGTCAAACCTGTACAGACACTTTACGGACGTCTGGACACGGACACCTCTAAATAAATACTAACTAATATATATCAGGATCTATTATCATATCAAGTTGAAAACTATGATATTCATAGCATAGTTTACAACTTCGCGCATACATAAACAGACTATTAATACGACTTTGTTTTAAACTATTTATAGAAATAGATTAATTTCAAAATTATAACCCATTCATATTCAAACTTTGGGCAACTAGAATCTAGAAACTATTGATAAGGTAACCTATTTCCTTGTTACTGACTGATTTAAAATTTACATAGTAACCGAGCCAAAACTTGCTTGCAAGTTTCAAGTGGTTTCGAGTTTAAATTTTCAAGTCTTTGGTAGCAGGTAATCTTTTTACTCCAAGGTACTCGTATAATTTTATTGCCTTCGGTTAAGGAGATTACTAGCATGTACAAACTCTTTTCAAGTTTTCCGTCGGTATAATTTTTAGAAAGAGATTACCACCTACAACCTCACAAACTTTATCTCTTTATAACATTACTAGGTGTTGCCCGTGGCTTCGCTCGCGTTTTTGTCGAAAATTATCCCAGGGGTACGAAAAATAGATAGTAGCCGATTCTCAGACCTACTGAATATGCTTATAAAATTTCATAAAAATCGGTCAAGCCGTTTCGGAGGAGTATGGTAACTAACATTGTGACAATAGTTTCAATTTGACTTCAAATCATCATCATTTGCGTAGCCTTTTGCCATGTTGGGGTCGGCTTCCAGTCTAACCGAACGCAGCTGAATAATGATTGCCTATCTGACCTCCGCAAGCCAGTTAATAGTATTATTATTAGCATTAACTGACTTGCCTTTATTTAAAACTGGCTGTTGCCCGCGGCTTTGCTCGCGTTTTGGTCGGAAATAATCCCACGGCAGCTTGTAAATATATAGCCTATAGCACTCGGGGATAATGTAGCTTCCTATTTGTGAAAGAATTTTCAAAATCGGTTCAGTAGATCCAGAGATTACCCCCTACAACCTAACAAACTCACAAACTTTACCTCTTTATAAAATTAGTATAGATTTATTGGGTAATAATACCCCTTGGTAAGACTAGTTTTCAGACTTTAGGGCCACTGACTACCTGTAACGACTGTCAAAGTGTCAATTTACAATTGACAGCCGGGACCAACGGCTTAACGTGGTTTTCGAGGCACGAAGGAAAAATGGTCACCATGACAGCATGATAAATAGTCATCCATCTACTGAAGACTGACCCGTGTGGCTATCATTATTCAGCCTCGAGACGAGTAGAAACTAACTAAATCTCATTACTTTCTCATTAAGTTCGTGAGCTCCTATAGACAACTTAAAAGAATTTATCGTTCAGCTGTTGAAGAACTCATCAATCAACTCAAACATTTTAATAAACCTTTGAGTTTCAATTTTATATAGCTCGACAGAATGAACACTAAATTTTAATTAGTGTAGAACATCTGAAAATATTCAGAAAATATAAATTTGGTATAGTCGACTTCGTAATTGATTTAACCACATCGACATTTTTAATTTAAACGCGTGTCATAAAACGACCAAAAAGTATATACAGGGTGATTTTCTTTCACTGATATCCATACAGGATAAATAAATAAAAATACATTGAAACGTTACGGAACAGCTTATTATCCCGAGTTTTGATGTCTCGGGAATTATTGTCCCATGCTTGACCACCAAACAATTACATGATCATCTCATCCAATTAGCCTTTTCCAAATTTATCGGGCTCGGCTTACCAGCACGGCTTACAGTTAAATACCAGTATTTTACATGGAGCGACTGCCTATATGACCTCCGCAATCCAGTCAGTACTGGGTACTACGGTACCCATTGGTAACTCTCAACACGCAATTTCGAAGACGACAATACAATATCATTGTTTGTTTCAGTGTTTTTCATCTGCTTCCTGCCGTACCACGCGTTCGAGCTATGGTTCCATCTGTCACCAACAGCACAGACTGATTACAACGACTGGATACACGCTTTAAGGATACTCGGCTTTTGCCTCAGGTACGTGACTAAAGCGTCAATTTTAACTAGAATTTTAATAACAATACAACTGAGAGAGCGGCTGTAGAATTTAGATGTGGGACATCGAACCTAAATTGGCGAAATATGATCAAAATTAATTTGCTTATTTCTATTCTAGACACGATTTCTCATTTCTGTCACCTTTTCAGATGGAAAATAAACTAATTTTATAATGATCTTTAGGCATGCTTAACAGTACTTACCTATACACAATCATGATCGGTCGGCATTATTTTGTAAAGCCGGATTGCGAGACATAACCTATATGTCTACTTATACGTTTGGGAAAAAGCCACTAGGCTTAGCTCGGATTGTGTGAAACCGACCTGGACAGCTATGGATGGATGGATGCAACGAGCTGAATGAAGTCGAATAATGTTGTGTAAAAACTGCTTTATGTCAGTTTCGTTGGTCAACTAATACGTCAAAAGTGTAGCACTTCTTCCAAGTTTGAAATAAAGTCAATGAGACGACTTAATTAGTTTTAATTATTTAGGGTGAAAGTTGAAAATTGACGACGATCTTCTAAAGTTAATTGCGAAAGTAAATTAAGTCCAATTATAAGTTCGGCTTCCGTCAAATTGAACATTTGTTTTCCTGAAACAAATTGATTTTAACGATAAGATGTAATGGGAACAAGGGACGATTAAAGATAACAATGATACGATCTCAACTTTCAGTCGGAACCGTAATTACAGTAAAAAAGGCGAACGAAGCAAATATAACGCGAATTTGAACGATTTTCAATAAGGTCCCACGAGTCGTGCGTTTTTTTTTTTAATTTTCAAAGGCTTATATACTAGCCTTTATTGGAATCGATAAGGAGTATTTATTACAAGCTTTAATATAGCTTGCAATGTTTGTATGTTCGTTAAAGTCAAATCTTGCAACTGATTCAGTTTTCCCCAACCGATTGAACTGAAATTTTACATACACGTTTAGTTTAGCAATGCATGCTAAGCTAAGTGACGCCATACTAAATCCAATATGGCAGACTTCCTAATATGGCAGACTAGTTACTTTTTGCACGACGATTATCAATTAAACGGATTTGCTGAGAAAAATAGGAAAACAATGTTGGCACTCCTATATTTAAAAACTTGTTCTTTAAAAGCTTTTTTAAAGCTTGCTTTAGTTTCAAGACTTTATTCATATCTTTGGGTGATTACTAATTGTGCTTAGAGCAAAAATATAATCCATAGATACACAGATGGGGTAGTTAGAAAATTGTAGTTTCAATTCTCAAATAGTTCGAATTTACTGTACATCATGTTCGTGCTGGGTTTTACCCAGTTAGCCATAGCAACTGGTTTCTAAACGTCTCATAAAAAATCCATTTCATTTTGTGCCTCAGAATAGACCACAAAGAGAAGGACAATCATGTCAACAAAAGTGAGCAAACTAGAATATTTACCACGTCTTCACTCGAGTACAGTCAACGAGACAAAGCTTTTGTGACTCAGCCCCTTGACTTGGTCGCTCAATGTGAAGATTAGGTACGCAAGACCCTTGATATATGAAAGTCTGGTGATATTTATGGGACAGGTCAAACAATCTGTCTGAATTATATCACATTCCGTCTTACTGACGGCAAATGTCGTGGGGGAAAACTGACGTAATTTCGGCGTTATTTCGGAAGATATTAAATTCTATTTCACGCTGCCGCTGGGATTGTAATTTAGTCATTACACTTTTGAGCATGAGTGAAAATAGATAAAAATAAACTAATTCACTAACAAGGCAAGTTAAATAAAGACTTATAAAAAAACAGGTTATTCACTGAGTACCCCGATCCCCGAGGCCAACAATTGAAAAACAAATGTAACATATTTATCGTATTCGGGGTTCACCGGGACCGGCCTCGGGGATCAGGTTACTCAGGGAATAACCCTAAAAAACCCTGTTTCCTAAAAAACATGCTTGAATTTAACATCATCCGAGTCCGAGGGAAGAAACAACAACATATCGGCTATTATCTGCCTTGTCTTTATTCAACTATGTTGAACTCAGTTTCAAGTCTTACCGGATGCAGCTGAATACCAGCATTTTATGGAGAGCGACTGCATATCTGACCTAAAATCCCAGTGACTTGGTAACACGATTCCACTTAGTAAGACTGGTTTAGACATTTGGGCTTTTGACTACTCATAACGACTCTAAACATTTCCAAAAGAGCGACGTGACAAACAGTTTTAAGTGCTTTCCGAAAAAATCAAAACATACATTAATAAACCTTTATTCTCTCCAGTTTCCTGAACTCCTGCGTGAACCCAGTCGCTCTGTACTGTGTGAGTGGAGTCTTCAGGTCCCACTTCAACCGCTACCTATGTTGCCGCCGAGGGACCCTTCATCCGACCTGCAGCTCCCGCCTGTCCAGGACAGCGGTCTGCGAGACCTCATTCAGGAGTACACATCGCCATCGGTGTAACAGGTTGGGTTAACAAGGGTTTTTGTTATTTTGGATGTAGGTAGGAAGTAGATGGTAGAAGTTGGTGGTTAGTATGTTTCACAGACTTATCTGGCCTGGTGGATGAATCGTGAAACTTCTATGAAAAGTTTCACAAGCCCGCGGCACGAGGCCTCAGAACCCGTTCAGGTCCCAAACACACGCAACGATCGGTCCGTTGCGTGTAGTATTTTTGCAATCACTAGAATCGAAATAAGCTTTTCCGATCCTTGAATTTAATTTCAATTCTATACATTATGGACTATTTCATTTTCCATCATTTTTACTGCTCATAGAATGTCACTTTGTTCAGGGCTTAATTTCTTTAAATTTTCGTCACTGGGCCAGGTGGGCCATGTGGGATTTTAATTTAGATATTTGGATTATCAAATTTTTTTTAGTGACCCGATCACACCGAATTTGTAGACATAGGTAACTTACCTTAAGGTTCAGCTACACGCTCAATCTTACATGCGCAAACAGTTTGTACAGGCGCTAAAACTGCATCGTGTCTACACGATAGCGACTTGCATGCGCAAACGGTTTGGGCAAAAATTGTATGGCGTCCTCAAGATAGCAACTTATATGCTTAATTGTGCAAATTAATTTTGTACAAACCAGCGTTTTATGCTAGCCATTTGTGCGGTATACCGTTTTGTCATGTTAACGCATATGTTTGCTTGTAAAAACAAGAATTGGTACAAACAAGATTGAGCGTGTAGCCGAACCTTATCTTACCTTTTTTTTTTTTACCGATGTGAAATCATCAAATAACCCCTCCCGCTCTGGGCTGAGCAGGAGGGAGTGTCAGACTTTTACTGACTAAAACCTATCCATGTTCCATCCTTTGCCCTCTGTGTTCCAGGGCCGCCGCATCTCTTTCGAACAGTCCCGCAACCCTGGCAGGACCTTATCTTACCTGTTGTTAGTTTTTTTTCTCTCTCTTTAAATAGTACTAAAATCAATTGATACATTTAACGCAATACCTTCTAGTTTTCTAAAATAAACTAGTTTCGCTTTTTTTGTAGTATATATTTCTTAAACCTGCTTCCCTTTATTTTCTTTCACATACTCACTCATTTTCATCCATCATTCAATTGAAAATGCTTTAACTTTACTAAGAAATGCTTAATAAAATAAAATTAACTCCTATTTTATATACGTACTTAAGGGTGCAACTTTTGCCCCGGAACACAAAGGGCGATGAAGGAACATGGATGGGTTTTAGTCAGTAAAAGTCTGACACTCCCTCCTGCTCAGCCCAGAGCGGGAGGAGTCATTTGATGATATCCCATCAGAAAAAAAAGGGTGCGACGTTTAGTACGAAATAGTACCCTTAATACTTAGGTAATAAATATTCTCAATTTTGTTTCTTGGTTTTGTTTCTGACAAATCGTAACGAAAGAATTGCTTTCGGCAGTAAAATAAACTGATTAGGTACCCCTTTTCTAAACGCCATTTATTTCAGTACTCACTGTGGCTCCAAGACCCGCTCTAAAATCATATTTCGAAAAAACCCATTCTTCTACTTATTATTTTCTTCTTTCTTTTCTTTTTAGTTTAACATGAAAACGTTAATGTTAACAAAAAAAAAAATATCAGCATCGACTTAGACCTATGTATTACAACTGTGTAGTAGGTACAATTAAATTGTTAAAATATACGTTGACGTAATGAGATTTTGCACATGGACGAATATTCGTTTTTATTGATTTTTTTACCCTATAAATTAGTACTAGATCGTCAAAAATTACAAAACTTTTTATTTTTGGTGTCTGCGCTTAAAAATACACCCGATATACATGGAATATACACACAATGGTGAATGGGCGTACGGTGGGAACCGTAAAACGGAATCCATTTGATTGTCGGCATATAACCGAATGATGACTATATTGCAGTTTGCAGAGAACCACTAGAATCTATTTCCTTTATGTGCTGAAATGCAGTGAGTTTACGGTATGCGTAGCGCTCCAATTACATGAAAACCAATGTATCTATCATTGCCGATGCGATAGTTTGCAATAGTATGTATGGACGTTAACTGTTTTTCGGCTAACTAAAGACCTTTCAATTCTCTTCGTACAGTAAGTACACTTAGGGTCGATTTTTCAATCCTTAGATAAACAGTTTGAATAGTGTAGTATAGTAATTATTAGCCTGTTTATACAAATAACAAAATATTGCATTTTCCAATCGTCAAATAGGCTCTATCTGGGCATTAACTGAGGAATAAATCTATCTGACTCTTTGCGGCCAGATAAACGTCTATTCAATAGATATAACTACATCCATTGACGTTTAGTTTGAGGTTATTTCTTCTTTTTCCAAAGTAATATCAAAATTATGGAATTTTTGATATGTTGACGATCCGACAAATGAAGAAGAGGCTAAAATGTATGAATATTTAAATACAGAAAGGAAACAAAGAGTAGTCAGACCAAGGCCTCACCAGTTTGCTATGTGGGATTAAAAAAATACAAAAGATTACGTCAAGGTAATAAGACTGAAGAGTATTATTTGTTAAAAAAAAACACAGTGAAATATATTATTTTGAATAACAGTCTTGTTGCATGCGAAAATATATTGTAAATTCAATTTGAGTAAAGTTATGTTACATAATATTCAAATTACAAATAGAAATAAAATTATAATACAGAATGAAGACTTTAAGTAATTCCATAAACAACCCTCCCTTCCCTTAAGAGATGCGTTTATTCTATTACACGTTGTATACAACGACAATAGGACAGTTAGGCGTCAAAGTACTCCTCCGTGGTAGCATTGCCACGTTGAATGGCAATGCTAATTCTTTGGCCAAAGAAAGAGCCCTCTGGTCACGCGAAGTGTCGAGAAAAAAGAGACGCGAATTAACTTTTTGAAATACATCATTCGAGTAGATTATGTGATGTTTAATGTCTAAGTTTTACTGCCGATAGGTTGTAGTATCATTAACTATTGAAGACTATCGCAATGCGTTAGATCTAGAATCTGCTTCATGTTCATGTTCAATAAACACTTCAGAACTTCATTTATAGGTACGTCAATTCCATACAATAAAATAATGGAAAATATATATACAGGGTAAATTTTTCAATTGGACGTGGATGGCTAAATTCAAAACTATGAGGAATAGAGAAAATACTCAAAAGTGACTCTTATTTTGATGAAAATTAAAACTGTTTCAATGGATTTTTTGAATACCTAAAATATCCCTAGCCAGGAATCGAAATCGTTGATTATTGTCGCTATTAAGGATCAAATTTAGGGAAGTGATGAATTTTGTAAAAAAGTTTCGGATTTGGCCATCCACACCCACTTGAAAAATTCACTCTGTATACTTATGTTTGGTTAGTTAGTTTCTTTTATGTATTTTAGTTTTTTTTTTTGTAAATATTCATCATTAATTATTCTATAAGTAATGTAAGTTCTTTAATTACATACTAAAAAAGCAGCATTTCATATGACGAGATTACTTAGCAAAGGATTACAGTATCAAGAAAATACAGTAACAGTACGGTTCGGTGGTGGTAGTAGTAATCTCGTCAATGCGTTGCTCCTAATTTCATTGAGATTATGGGCTAACAGACTTGTAATAAAAAACTTCGACTATCAAAATTTTCGTCAGCGTAAAGTCATTTTAACATAATATAACGTCACGCCTTTAATCGAAGGGTCAGGCAGAGGTGTACCCATTGCAGTGCACCCACATAATCGCCACTTATGTTAAAGTCCCATGTTACAGGGGCCCAGCCTTTTGCCATCAACCGGGTGCAAATCCAGACTCCGTGGCTGCTACTGAGATATTCCTGATGGAAAAACCCAATCACACTTTGCCCGACCTGGGAATCGAACCCAAGACTTCATGCTCAGTAGTCGCGCTTGCGACCAAAGAGGCAGTTAAAATAAGATTAAGTAATGTTGTCACAGAAAAAACCTAAGCCAATTTCTAACTTAGTTTCTACTGCGACAGATCCTGTAACTTCAACGGTGATTGTTCTATCAACTTTTACAGGAACCCTACAGAGAGCGTGGTGATTTCCAACTACGACTACGGAAGTACTAAGAAGAAGAGCAACATCATATCAAGGAATAGCGCTGATGGGGTCACCATTATGACAGTTCGGGACACCAACGATTTTCTTACTGGGGATTTGGACGAAAAATGCATCACTAGATAGGGACGTAAGAATATCGAATCGCGTTACAAAAGACAATGAATGTTTTTTTTTTTTTAATTTTAAATCTGTGAATTTTCTCTGTTGTAAGTTTCGCTTCGTTTAGTTTTAATGTTTTGCTGTTCAACGAATTATAGGATTTATTATTAATGAATAAGAATAAGATTACAAATATATTTAATTCCAAGCGTTGCCACGCGTTAGCGTGCTGCACGCTTAAAGTGGTCATACTATACACATAATCATTGTTAAATGATTATGTGTATAGTATGACCACTTTAAGCGTGCAGTTCAAGGTGGCGCTGCTTGTCAAGAAAATTTGCATCGATATGTCAAACTTGATACATTTTATTTTAGTCCTGTATTTTCCCGCCTGCACAGATAAGTTGGTTGAAGTGTAACATATACATATTACTTTTCTTTTTATATATTATACGAAACGGATTCCCTATTCCTTTTAAACATTGAATTATTGCATACTGGGTGTAAAAATATCCTTTACGAAGCCGAAAGACACTTGTTTGCCCCACCATGGCGATCATTTTTTTGTTCTAGACCATACCTGGGAACCTTCTAGTTGCGGAGATATTGGGGGTCAAAGTTCCAACTTTTCACTAGTTTTTAATGGTATAGCTTTACTTTAAATAACTTTACGATCCCCGTACTATTCAATGCATCCATCAGCATAATGTACACCTACATTGAGTTCTACCGTAAAACGTGATATTTACCCCAAAAAAAAAAATCGTATAACAGCAATATTTTTTGCGCAATGTTACTCAGTTTGATGGACTGAATGTTTGGCTGATAGCTTCGTGAAGGGTACGTTTACACATTGTTTTTACAAAATAAAAATTGATTTTATTCCACATCAACACAAGAATTCCCCATATATGCCATAGGTACACAAGTGGCAAAAAACCTACCTATTCCGGGGTGTGTATAACCTTTTTAAGGGCAACACATTGCTTCTTCTACCTTAATGGACCTTTTGTATTACGACTGAGGTGATGGAAGTGATTCCCCTAATAGCCAACTTAATGTGCGGTAAATGTACCTATCTATACATACGGCAAGCTAGAGTGATACCAAATAAATTGACACTGCAATTTAAATTAGCTAGCTATTTTTTGGGTCAACGACCGCAGTTCGAGTAACTTGAAATATCACTTAAAAGCAATAGTTTTTCTTTGTCTACACGTGGCGGATGACTTAACATCAAATAAAAATGATTTCCTAAACTCATACGACAAACTAAAATGTGCTGGGTACACCTACACATGGGTACAGATTTACAGAATGCTTTTTGTTGACGGCTCTACCGCTCGGGGTCGCATAAGCGTTGGTCGCACTTGGGTGTGTCGAACTTCTGTCGCAACAGCAAAATTGTCAAACTAGCGTGAAGTCGAGCTTCAGTTTATCGCTCTTACGTGCATTCGTCGACCAGAGACAAGTTAACCTTATACCTAGTGCACTCTGGTCATTGACCCAAAAAATTATGATGTAGGTAATAATTACCTTATTTTTCTTATGATTTTAGATACCTATCGATACCCATTACGGCTGCAGAATTTTGCTAGCTGATTTCATATGACCTCGTATAATGTAATGGCAACGGTCACTACGAAAACATTGAACTTTGTCACATTAAACTCATTCAATGCCACGTCACAGTTTTGACGCCACCACTTGCTACGTTTTATGTGACAAGGTTCTAAAAACGGATAGGTTTTCGTACATTTGTGTTTGACGTACTTTTTTGCATTTATCAAGATGTGAATATATTCTGTATTTTTGTATAGATTGCAAAAGAGCATGTATATAAGCTAGTATCTATTAGTCTTAATTAAAGCCCAAGTACATACCTAGTATTACAGAAGCACTTACATTTTCTTTAAAATTTTGCTACCACATATAAAAGGGACGATGATTCATTAATAACAGTTACCATAACACCACGCCTATAATCCACGAAGGGTTAGGCAGAGGGGTGCTTAAAAGTGCGGGTGCACTTTTAAGCACCCGCTGACGAAATGACGAAATGTGGGTACATTTCGTCAGTTATGTGTAAGTCCTAAGTAATAGGGGGCGAGCCCATTGCCATCAACCGGTCGCAAATCTATTCTCCATGGCTGCTACTGAGAAATTCCTGATGGAAAAACCCAATAATACTTTGCCCGACACGGGAATCGAACCCAGGACCACATGCTCAGCAGTCGTGCTCGCGACCACTAGACCAACGAGGAAGAAAATAATGACAGTTACTAAATATCTTAAATGTCATTCAAAAAATGTGTAATTTATGTCTAATTTATATATTTAATTGTTGATTGTTAGTAAACTTTTTTATATGTAACGAATTTTAAAAATCCGCCATTACAATTTACTCGCGAATGCACTCATCATATGATCGGTATTTGTGTGAGAAATATTTATTTAATATTGATTTGTCAAGTAGGAAAGACATGTAGCTTAGATAAAAACCGAAAAAAATATCCTTAGAGACGATGCTTTACAAAAGAGTGATCTTCAAAACTCGGCTCTAACCCTGGTTTCTATAGTCAAGTTAAAGTAATTACTTAAACGCAGTAGACAAGAATTTAAACGAAATAAGAACCGTCAAAAAACGCAAAAAGATAAGAATTCTAAGTTTTGACAGTTCTAATTTCAAATAGGTAATTGCTACATTTACTCAAGTAATCACTTTGGCTAATTTAAAGGTTATCTGCGGGTATTAAACCTTGAATTGTGCAGCTTATTTTCAAACTTGAGCTGTAAAAATACCATTCTGAAGAAGATTGCCCTTAATTTCCTTTATAATGAATGTAATGGTTACAAGAATCACTATTATTATCTTGAAGCTAAATCCTAGTTATCCAGTATACGGTTCGTAGCTTCAGCTTAGAGCCAACTGCATTCTCAATTGTGCCCGCCCACACTAAGGCGGTTAAGCCACCTACAGTTTATTGCAATCGATGGAATATACGCTTTAATAGTCACTTAGATACGGAATCTTTTTCAATATACTGAATTGAAAGTTAGCAGTTAGTTTCAAAACAGCAAAAAAAACTTGAATATTTCGCAGAGCTTTTATTTGTGCCCAGTTGACGGCAATAGGCTCGCCCTCTATTACATGGGAGTTGGGACTTGAATATGACTTGTCAAATATGGGTTTACTTTTAGGTTATTTTCGCAGTTTAGTACAGTGTTCATGGGAAATGTAGAGGTGTAGGTAACTATTACGAGTATACACCTCTGCCGACCTCTTCGGAGATTACTAGCGTGATGAATTGTTATGTTTGTTTATTTCAGTGTTATGGATAGTTTAAGTACAGGTATGTTTCAATTTTTAAAGGAGAAAACGTTCAAACAAAATACTGGTTTAAAAGAGTGTCCATGGAGTTGCTTGGCCATTCCTCTTCATAGAGATCTAGGTTTTGGAATCGGCAACTACAGTACTTTCACAAGTTGCCTTGTGACTATGTAACATTTGTTTGTAATGGTCTAATTGAAATAAATACTTAGTTTTGAACAATTGAGTTTGACCTATCCAACGAAGTATCACTCAGTTAGAACCTAATTTTAATTTCTTTGCTGAAAAATGCATAAATCACGTAATTAATTTGTCACATAAATTTTCGTTACTGTGTTAGTTTGCAGTGCAGTTTTATATAATAAAAATATTAGTTTAAGTAAAAATATTGTAAAAAAAAAACATTTCAATTGTAAATTATACGATATTAGGTTTTAACAGACCAAAGAACATAAATTATTTTTAATCGTTAAAATTATACAAGGATATTTAGAAACTAGATTAATTATGTGTAAAATATATGTAAAATATAAATAATAATATGTTATTATTAGCTCGCTTTTGTATAAAATAAGTTATATTCCAAAGATTTGTACCAATTTTAGGATATAAGCGAAAAAAGATGTTCTAACTATCTGATAGAATCAACACTGTGTATAATATTTTTTTGAAATAAATAGACGTCTGTACAAAATATTTTTCTTTTAGTTACTAATCATAAACGTGAGAGATACCCACTCTTTACGATCACTACATAATAAGATTGTAATACCAAATAATTTTAAACGAGTAACCATGGAGGTTTGCCAACATGCAATGGAGCGCAGTATCCTAGGCGTCAAACTAACTGACCATGTATGCAACATCACACTGCGCTCCAAAACACAAATTACTGACGTGGCTCAAAAAGCCGCTAAGCTAAAGAGGAACTGGTCTGCCGTATACCCGACGAGCTGTGGGCCAAAATAATCAAGACGTTCAGCCCTGACACAGCCAAAAGGCGATAGACCGGTGGACCTCGAAGGAGATGGCGGTATTATACGAGCTGGACAGAACCAACGACCAGTGGTCCACATTGGCCCTGGATCGAAGGATTTGGAAGTCATGTGGAGAGGCTTTTGCCCAGCTGTGGGTAGACACAGGCTAACAGTAATAGTAACCATCGAGTGCACCGTAGGCCAATGTGAAATCAAACATTTTGATTTGATTTTGACCACACGGGTCAATGTTCAACACTAAACGCTAGCGACAGAAACCACAGAACGCCATCTGCTACGATCTATACATACTCTTGGGATATTGAGTGGGTAACCCTGAAACTTAGTTGTACAGGTCAGATAGGCACCTTGTAAAATAATGGTTGAAGCTGCATTCGGTCAGACTGAAATCAATTTAAAAAAAAAACAGTGACCCTTTTTTGGATGTAACATCCGTCATGTAGATTTTTTTGTACTAAACAGTTTAAGCACTACGTTGTAATATAAAAATGTACAAACATACATATGTCGGAGTATCAGGATTTATTCCGCTAGGCTTCTACATCATGTGTGCAGACGATGGGTTTCGTGCTATGAAAAGACACAGAGCGATACACTGTTTCTAGCAACACTAACGAATTACTTGAGATTACAACTTAGCAAAATAGCAAGGGGCACAATGAATCGGGTACAGTTCCAAGAGGTCGTAACTCGGCCGCGATCAGACACTGACTGTCGTCCTGGCTCAGAGTTTGTGACCATCAGGGCTCTGTGACAAGTGGCGCTGTGGTGTGGGTAGATTTGTATGTAGATCGCGTGATGTCACCAGCGCGCACTTGTGATTCATTTTAAGCCCGTACCAATGACCATCTCCGACACATACATAATCTGCCAGAATCTTAACACTGGCTTTGCCGTAGTAGGTACGAGTATTGGGTAGATGAAACGCTAATCAATATTTATAATCAACTATAGGTAAACAAGACTGCCTCGTTGGGCTAGTGGTCCGCAAGCACGACTGCTGAGCTCAGATCTTGGGTTCGATTCCCGGGTCGGGCAAAGTGTTATTGGGTTTTTCCACCAAGAATTGCTCAGTAGCAGCTACGGAGTGCACCCAGTTGATGGCAATCGGCTCACCCCTATTACATGGGACTTAAACATAACTGGTGAAATGTGGGTCTACTATTAGGTACACCTCTGCCTAATCCTTTGAGGTCACAGGCGTGATGTTATGTTATAATAATCGATACTCAAACTCAAACTCAAAGCATTTATTTCAATTAGACCATTGCAGGCACTTTTGAGTGTCAAACAAAAAAAAAGCTAAGCTACAGTCACAGTCACAAGGCATAATAACTTGAGAAAGTACTGTAGTTGCACATTGCAAAGCGTAGATCTCTATGGAGAAGAATGGGCAAGAAACTCCATGACACATACACACTCACACACTCTTTTTAATCAAAATATTGTTACAAAATCTTGGTTACATCATTCACGTTGAGATTATACATATATGTGAGAACGATGTAGAAAGACGTGCACATTAAGAGCGTCCAGAGTAAAAGATTAAAATAATCAACACTTTCAAAATAAAGTAATTAACATAAACCGTGGGAGCTAAGAGATGACCACTCCCAACTGACAGCGCCCGTTCACGAACATGACGCATGGCTCAGCGCCATTCAACTCGACCATATTGAAGGGAACCAAATGACCCAACACACGCGCCACCATCAGCGAGAAATTTGAGTGAGCATGACATTCTCTCAGCCACCAGGCTACATTCAAGTCAATGAGAGATAAATAAATGTAAATGGTTGCTTTACAGTATATAGTACTCACACATATACAAAACCTTTATTTGTATTTCAAATTGAAATCGAAAACACCACACGCTTTAAATCAAACTAATAATTTCTTTTGGTACCTATGCTACACAATTCAAACAATCCTAATTAATGAAACAGTCATCTGCTTCATTCAATAAGTCTGAGCGTAAATGATTTTTTTGCGGTTCCTAATCTGTTTGACATAATAAGCACTTTTAAAGTTGACACATAAGTAGGTATCTACATAAATGTAGGAATATTCAGTGGACAGAAAAACCCGCAACTTGCAGTTTCACTTACTTACTTATTCTGTGGTTTAACTACCAACATGAATAGATGTGGATACTTACATCAGTAGTACTGATAGACATATTTACCGGTAGATGGTAACCACCATAGACCATTATCCGAAGAGGAAATCCATACCTCCTTAATCTTCCATATGACTATACCCTTTCTGTTACACGCTGTTTAAATGTGAAAGTAACTTTGTTTATTTTTAATTTTTTCACTACTAAACGACTGATATGATCGTAATGAAATTTAATTTTACAAAAAATACAAACCTCTTTAATAAGTAACATAGCAAAAGACACAAATTCAATATATGTTTACCAGTTAATAAAACAGTGTTGCTAAATGAAAGTATATTATGTATGGCACCATCCATTTACCAAAATCGTTCCTGGAGATAAATGATATAAAACATGATTAAAAACAATATCAAAACACTGTTACTAAAAAAAGCGTATGTACTCTGTCACTGAATATTTACAGGATAAAGTTATATAATGTGTGTGAAGCATGCCTTACGGTAGGATATGGCTAATGGACACTATTGTTTGTTGAAGAACTTTTCTTTTGTACCCTTAATCGCAAATGAATAAATGATTATGATTATTTAAAAAAATCCGCTCGAACGGCAAGAGCTAGTGTCAAATAAACAGCAAAATGTGGAGAGAGGAAACGCGGAAATCCGACTCAAAGTGTGTAAGACAAAAAACACGATGTACAAAGAGGTTCAACGATGCTGCAGTGCACAGTTGGTGGGAGACACCACGGACCATGCCAGTGGTTTTTGTATAGAATAATGAGCCTATATTGTGTGCCCAGCGATACAGGCCTCCTGTCGTTGAGACGGAGTTGGTAGATGTAATATGGGTAAATATTACTTGGCATCCTGGGCATCTATACGTCGGGAAGATACAGCCCCATACGGGGATGTTAGATACGTGCCTGTGTAGCGTTTAATATGATTATTTTATCCTTACAAAAAGAACCTTGCAATCAAACATAAAAATCTTTAAAAAAAGTTTGTTTTCGAAAGTAGCCTCCAAACTCTTTTGAAATTCCGGGCAAGGAGATTTGTTCCTATATTTATTTACTCTTAAAAACTGTAGACATGTTCAATTTTTGCAAACACAAACAGCCAAATACAAATTAATTTAGCCATTCAAAACCATAGTGAATTAGCGCTGAAACGTAATTTAGTTTCACTCCTGAAGAGGGAACGTATACAGTAGAGTCCTATTTGTAACCCTATTAAAAGCTTGTACTGGTGTTAGTTTGCTGGTAACAAAATTAGGCAACATGATAAAATGAATGGCTTAGCTATAGGCTTAGCTGTAGGTACAGACACAGATTTGTAGCAAAAAAGCCTAATACAGTTAACATTATCAAGTTTATGTTCGGCTGTGACAGTTTTTGTGCTCAGTTACCGTTAAAGCGGTAATATTAACTGTAGTTGCCACAATTACGATGTCGAATTAAGGATGACATTTGATGCAGAACTTACAGAATAGTCCCGAAAAAAAAACATCGATAAAAAGGCGTTCGGATTGGCAAGGCTTGGCTGGCGGTGAAATGCAATCGTGTCGTATTATGCTGACCGAACAAGTGTGAAGCTCGCCTTACATTAGTTTTTCTTCAAATTCGATCACTGACAATGGAAATTTTTTGTACCTTATCACGAAACCTGTTTTTACTATTTTTTTATTTTTGACCGAAGATCTACTTGTTGTCTGCCAATAAACTGCTAACACGCTGGTTTTTTTTTTATTTTTTGTAAGTTTTAATTTTAGTTCTATAATTTTCATTAAATGTTCATTTATTTATTTTAAGTAGGCATTTATACACCTTGTACCCAAAGAAACACAGGTTCAATATAGTTCAGGTTAATAAAGAACATGCTCTATTATAATTGTTAAGATATTTTATTGTCAATGGGCCCCTTTTTATAACCATAAGCATAATCAGCCTATAATGTTCCCACTGCTGGGGCGCAGGGCTCCTCTTTATGAGAGAATGTGCTATATAATCCACAACGTGGATCCATCGATTAAATACACCTACATTAATAATGACTTCCGTACCCGAGTACGGAATAGTGTTGCCCAAAATCGGTCTTGGTCTTGCGGTCTTGGTCTTGTTCTTGCATTTTTGCAAGACCAAGACCAAGACCAAGACCGGCTTATTGTAGCAAGACCAAGACCAAGACTGAACCCTGCAAGATTTGAGCAAGAACAAGACTAAGCCTGCAAGACTCTTGCGTCTCGCAGTTAAGTCAAACTGAGCTTTGGGCGTTATTAAGTAGGGATTTGGTTTCAATCCTGATTTTGATAGACGTTCCCCAGTATCAAAACCGTATCGTCATAACACTAAATGGTATTGTATTGATTATTATATTTCGACTATTTATTAAGTTGCTAGCGTGTTACTCACAAATATATTCCCATGTGATAAAACTGTAGCTAGCATAACTTTCTGACAAAGTTCATTTCATACCTTGTAGGTAGTATTATATTATGCTTGTTTATGTCTAATGTGCAGATCTAAAGTTAGTAGGTTGGTAAACATTATGTAGGTACCTACCTACTTATGTTTCAAAGTTTATATTATTCTTCTAGGGGGCGTTCAAGTATTACGTAAGCGCTTGAGGGGGGAGTCTTTGCTTTGCTTTGGTCGATATCGTGATTACGTCAGCAGTTATTATTTACTTTTTTTACACAAATGGCATGAACCCACAAATTGTTTATGCTTGAAAACAAAACACACATGTCGGGGATTCCCACAAATAATGAATACGTTATACGTACTCGCTTAGAAGCGAGTGGGGGAATTACCGCACGCCACTCACTTGTCACTTGCCTAAATTTCTTTTTAAATGATTACATAAGCATGGGAGGGGGGGAAGAGGTTTGTTTGCTTACTTTTGCTGACAAGGGGAAGGGGGGGTAAATAATTGTAACAAATCTGCTTACGTAATACTTGAATGGCCCAGTATTCAGCAAAATTTAAAACTAACAGCGAGTCGAGTAGGTCTAGTACTAGTAACAGTTTTTACGCCAGCCAATGTTATGGTACAGACGCCAGCACATCAAACTAGTACAGTCTGTAAAGTTTCTTTAACTTAACAGATTTTCAACTTTATCGCTAAAGCATTAAGGTTCATGGTTGATTGGAAAAATTTGACGTTCCGCGAATAAACCGTTGGTCGGTCGGTGTATTATGTACCTACTTATTTCATAATTTACCGACAAAGACGCCGCGGTTTATCAAAGACTGCAACAAGTGTATATCACACAGCATTTGACACTGTTTGAGCGCCGCATTCGCCGCCACAGAGTACGGACAGGGGCACACAAAATTGTTACCTATTTTGGTAGGGTTGGCACCAGAGGATAAAATTAAATGACCTAGAAGATGTCTCACCCGCAGGTATAAATTGAATGCTCTGAGTTATAGAAGATACATTCTTAACATTCTCACAATAGCTCGAATTCGAACACTACAGCGTATACATATTAGTTAGAAGTACCTAGGTACCTATCAAGTCCAGATGAAGATGAAAAGTATAAGTGATAATTATTTTAGCCGCTAGCTGTTTGTGAAGAGTTTAGGATAGCCAGCCACTAAATACGTACAGAAAATCATTAAAGGTAGGTATAGGTTAGTAGGTGTAGGTTTCATCATTAAGGCTGATATTTTAGTAGAGTTAGTAATTACGCCTTAGTACCTACTAAATTGCGTCATTTTTTTAATTATTGTCAAGTTCATTTTATTAATTAGGTGGTTCACTATGCTTATGTCAATTTAAGCTCAACATGTACCTACTCTGTTACGTTATTCTAAGATCTAAACTAACGTGGTTATTACATAGCAATAGGCTAATAGGTATTTGAAAGTAGTCTAGTCTAAGTAGTAGAGTCTCGCAAGACTTGCGAGACTCTTGCTGCAAGACCAAGACCAAGACCAAGACTGAGAGCGCAATACCAAGACCAAGACCAGGTGCATTGACGCAAGACCAAGACCAAGACTGAGTAAGGTCTCGTCTTGGTCTTGCATTTGGGCAACACTAGTACGGAATAGTGAGGGTAAAAGGTTTATGTTTTATAAAATCTTTGTTACGCTTGGCCTGATATCCGAAGCTAATTCGTTAAACTAAATAATCTTAGCTGCTTTATACATTGGCCTAGTCTATGTCGAAAAGAAATTTGTTCATAGTAAATGCTATTCAATATCTTATCATTTATTTTATACTTCTTTTAAAAAAATTAAAAAACCCGACTGCGTAAAAAAATAAAATAAAATGAAAAGCATAGAACATAGCGACTTAAACAGTCGGGACCCATTATTGGGACGATTTCAGCCGGTATATATATGTTAGTGGGTCCCGACTGTTAAGTCGCTATGTTCTATGCTTTTTTTTTTACGCAGTCGGGTTTTTTAATTTTTTAAATTACCATTTTTATTTTTTTGTTTTATTATTGAATAATGTTTATTTTGATATACCCAGTGTCACTCTCACACTAAATACGAATCTAACGACACCTCTCAAGCTAAAATCCATCGAGCCGTTCAGGCCACAGAGCGTGCCAAACAATTATACATACATACATACATACTCTCGAAAAACATAATCCTCCTTCTGGCGCAGTCGGGTAAAAAGGAGGAGGTCCTCAATTCGTTATTCGAACCTTTTTGTTTATCACGTTGACCAGTTTTGATGATTCTCTCTTGATTGATTGATTTTGGTTTTGATGTTTTTTGGTTCTTAAGAGTAGGTACCTAGCACGCGGCTTGCCTGAATAATTCGACTCCACAGGCTACAAGCATCCCTGCTGCGTGGCGAGTTCTAAGTTAATGTAGGAACGTCGTGCAGCTAAACCACGCATGCATCTCTCCACAGGCGCCTAAAGTAACGCGTGGGAGTGCGGCGACAGCGGCGGCAGACACTGAGAGGGTTACACAACACATAACCTAACTTCATCTCCTAAATCCGGAATGACTGCTGGAAACAAGGTGGTCGGGAGTTATATACCCGACTGTAGCTGCGTCGTAGTCGGCACCTCTGTCGCAGGTCGTCGCTTACCGGGCCTCCCCTAGGTTACTGAAGGTCTCGCTCGGCGGGGTTAGATCGGCCGGGTCGTCGTGAAAAAAGCGGCGCTGCGTGACAGCGTCGTGGCGTGCCTACTTTGCGATTAAGTGGGCACTGCGACAGTCCATCTTGTCTTGTCAATCGCTGGGCAGTAGTCCACCAGACACGATACTGGTCTGGTCGGGGGATCCTCCTCTTCTTTATCAAGCTTTCGAGCAGCTTACAAAGCCAGTGGATGCAGCTAGCATCCAGTTGTGGCTTCAATGCGTGACAATCAATCAATCTTCTTGAGAATCAGAACGCAGCTGAAGCACATTCTTGGTCATCAGCCTCAGCTTCATCAGCGATCTTAGGACAGCATACCGCAATTTCGACTGGTCAACAAAAAGAGCTCGAAATCCTCTCCTGGTTAACGCCAGCAGGCAGCTTCATCGCGGTGCTTTACCACGCCCGACCCACTGGAGTATAACGTAGCGCCGGCCCCAACACACTGGGGTTCGCATCGCCGCAGACAGTTCCGACTCACCATGGACTATGCAGCAACGGGTTCTGAACTTCTGACTCACTAGAACCATCGGCTGGCCCAGCAAGTACGACATGTTGTTTGGACAACTTATCCCAGTATCGACTTCCGGTCTCCGGGAGAGATTGAGTAGCAAAATAGCCAAATAATTATACAAAAATAACTTAAGAGACATCTATGTCATCGCTTCTTCATTATACATTGTGTTACTGTTAAATTATAATAATGTTCTTTTTTTTTCCATCAAAAGCTATACTAAATTAAAGTTAAAAGTTTCCTGCATTTGACCCTCGTTTCAGATCTGTTTATGTACCTAAACGAACCGAATAGAAAGTTCACACTTTTAGTCCTGTTTAGTATAAGTTTGCAGTATACTCAATAAATATCTTGAATTCATTCATTAACTGACGGACAACGGGTCTAAAAGCATGAAATTGGCACAAAAATGCCATATATAATTAAGGTGAGCATCAATGAAATGAAGGATTTGTGGAAATTTAACCCTTAAACGGGCTGAATAGGGGATGAAATCTAATGCAAATGTATAAATGTGCATTGTATGTGTTTTTGTAATTTATAATTTGTGTGTATTTTTGTATCTATTAATGAATGATTTTTGTTATAACCATGTCAAATTAAAAACTTAGTAAAATATTTTTTTAAAGATGTTTTTATGGGTTATGTGGTACCTGAAATATTTTATTTTATTTAATGTGGAACTTCGCAATTTTTTGCCGATAAGAAATCCTATCTTGACACACGGCTTTGATGTGTTTTAAACTATTATTTAGCCTAAAAAATAGATTGAAAAATACAGCAATTGTACCTATCTGCATAAACATAATTAGATTCATACCACGGTCAATCGTTTCTAACATTCAAATCTTGGAAGTTGGAATCGGTTATACAACTTACTCCAATATCACAGTTCAAGATTAGTTTCATTCCGATTCCGTACCGCATAGAACTTAATTCAATGTTACTTTGATGAAGGCAGTTCAATTTCTAGCAGAGTTGGTTAGATTAGTATTTCTGGAAAGTCACAACTAGATAGAGAATAGGGCATATTTTTGTTTAGCTATGATGATGTGAAAAAACTCAGTTGCATCCCGTTAGGCTTTTTTTTTATCGATGGGAAATCATCAAATAACCCCCCCTACCGCTCTGGGCTGAGCAAGAGGGAGTGTCAGACTTTTACTGACTAAAACCCATCCATGTTCCTTCCTTTGCCCTTTGTGTTCCAGGGCCGCGGTATCTCTTTCGAACAATCCCGCAACCCTACCAGGTGTCGGTCCTTACGGACCCGTTCCTGTTTGCTGACTCTCATTGAGGCGCGCGTGGAACACGAACGCGCCGTCGACACGGCCTGTCGTCATAAGACGGGCGGACGGCGAGCTAGCCCATAGCTCACCGTCCACAGGCCCATCCCGTTAGGCTGGAAGCCGACCCGAAAATCGTTGGAAAAAGGTTCGACAGATGAAGATGATATGAACAAAATTGGAAACAGCTTAGCTTGGTAAGAACTTGAAAAAGGTATATTTTATAGCATAATTATTATGTAAATTTAACTCTGTTTGCCCGTCTATTCCCTCTTCACACCTAATGGCTGAACGAATTTTAATGTTTAGAACACGGATAGACCTGGGTTTGTTTGGGTAAAGCCAGGGGTAGAAACTAGTAAACAACCAAAAAAGAAATGATAGTTCATTTCTTTGCAACCGTACGTCAAAAAATACGGAGTTTCGTAACTACAGATGTTACCGATTCGCTACGGTACAACCGAGTCGAAAACGCCATCAATCATTATTTAATTTCAAAAATAGAGGCACAGCAGATGTGAACAAAATAATTATTTAAGTGGTCACAAATTTAAATTTTAAAACTTTGTTAAATCAAGCTGTTCGTTGTGAATATAAATGTGCTTGTCACATGGGTCGCAACCCCGTAGGCCAAAAGTAATTAATTCCTCTTAACGCGGACCGCATTATAATTAATCTAATGAAACTTGATGTATTCTGACTGAAATTGGTTAAAATAACATCGTGTATTTAGTTCAAGGAGAAAATGACAGTGACTAAATACGAGAGAGCTATAAGGAGCGTTCGCAGCTATTACAGCCAATGGAAGACCTACAAAAGACCATGGGGAAGATCTGGATGAGAGTCGTTCTGACCAGAGAATCATGACTTAAAAGGAAGGTATCCGATACTGAGCAGTGGGTGGAACAACACTGCCAGTGATGAAGATGATGGTGTTATTTATAATATCCTTTATTTATTTCTATACTCATTTATTACTTTTTTTAATGTCTTTCTAAAATAATTAAAATATAAAAAAATAGTAGCCCTATACCGGTGTATCGCGAGCTAGATCCAAGCTACCAGTCAGTGCTCCAGAGAGAGGAACCTCCTAACAATACGAGCCGTGTCCAAGGGTACCGCATGCTAGCGAAGGAGGCGGCGGAACGTGAGAGGGAGAGAACCTCACGTCCCAGCCGCCGCGGGAGACGCACCGGGCGTCGGGGGCCACGTGGTGGCCCCCGGCCACCGTAGGCGCGGGCTTGTGGACGGCGAGCTATGGGCTAGCTCGCCGTCCGTCCTTCTTTTGACGACAGGCCGTGTCGTCAGCGCGTTCGTGTTCCACGCGCGCCTCCAAGAGATATCAGCAACAGGAAGGGGTCCGCAAGGGCCGATGCCTGCCGGGGCTGCGGGTCTGTTCGAAAGAGATACCGTGGCCCCGGAACACAAAGGGCGATGAAGGAACATGGATGGGTTTTAGTCAGTAAAAGTCTGACACTCCCTCCTGCTCAGCCCAGAGCGGGAGGAGTCTTTTGATGATTTCCCATCCAAAAAAAAAAAAAAAGGATACCGCTTTCTAAATAAAGCCCTTGATCCAGCTTCCTAACGCGAGCCTCCGCAGGTATCGGTCGAGGCTCTTGGCAATTAAGATTATTGTTTTTCCATTATTTATTTATTTATTACATTTTAAAATATTTCTTCTATATTATCAGCCATTTATGTCCCACTGCACGGCAAAGGTTTCTCTTCCCTCTTCCCAATTATCCCTATCCAGAGCTATTATTCGCCAAACCTTGTGAAACGAGTCGAATTCGTCCCGCCATCTCCTATCTGGCCTGCTTTTTTTTTTTTTTTTTTACCGATGGGAAATCATCAAATAACCCCTCCCGCTCTGGGCTGAGCAGGAGGGAGTGTCAGACTTCTACTGACTAAAACCCATCCATGTTCCTTCCTTTGCCCTTTGTGTTCCAGGGCCGCGGTATCTCTTTCGAACAGTCCCGCAACCCTGGCAGGCGTCGGCCCTTACGGACCCCTTCCTGTTTGCTGACTCTCTTTGAGGCGCGCGTGGAACACGAACGCGCCGTCGACACGGCCTGTCGTCATAAGACGGACGGACGGCGAGCTAGCCCATAGCTCACCGTCACAGGCCCGCGTATCTGGCCTGCTGCGTTGCTGTTTTCTGCTGTTTGGGACTCATTGTGTAATTACTTTAGCCCATAGCTCCTCGGCATGCGACATGATGATGGTGTTAATATAACATATATTATCTTTACCTTGAAGGTTAGTAAGTTACATGTTAATTGCATATACAAAGCACCTGTCCACATTTCGGATTTTTAGGTATATATTATTTTTGGTTGAATTAATATCTCAAAATAACTGGAATTGAAGCATCTGATTTCCATTTAGCCAGGGTTAGAACCACTATATCAAAATGATGTTTCCATCAAAGGTCTTTGCGTTTTCGAATAAACAACATGTTTTAAGTCCAGCGTTTGAGGTAAGATTTACAAACACGGTTATTGTTGAGTAAATAAACTTTATTAGTCAGGTATATTTAACGATTGCACCAAAGGATTTACGTGGAATCGTATCGGTAAATTTTGATGGGTAATGTATTTGAGAACATGATGGAAATAGGCTATACGAAGACATAGAAAAAAAAAATTTTGCTCGTCATTGAGATCACCAAAAAATGTTAGACACATCTGTTCTTTAGTCACATAATTAAACAATAACGACGATACATCGCATTCAAGTTCAAGAGAGGGGGGGGCTTGTGACGTCACTGGCTAGTAAAAAGTAACAGGCTTGTGACGTCACGCGAGATTTCAACGCGCTGAATCGTCGTCATTTTTCGTTTACATGACAAAAGAAAAAATACCTACGTGTCCAATATTTTTGATAATATAACTGACGGATTTTTTCAAGCAATAAATACCCTATTAGGACAATTATTTAAAGCTGCGAGTGTAATGGTGGAATATAAACAGTTTGGAACAACTAACAACGTTTGGTGCAACCAGGCGGGCCATCTACGACGAGTGTGTCCGGTAGTCAATAATGCTGGACATAACTATATCGATGACATTACCGAGTTCAGTAGCGGTGGCAGTGATGAGGTAACAAATATTAATCAGTTATCCTTAGATAATTATCCCCCAATTTTAATATCTCTAGTGATTGCTAACAAATGTATAAAGATGGAATGTGACACCGGTAGTGCCGTATCTTGTATTAATTATGATGTTTACAAAGAGCATTTTGCTAATATGAAGTTAGAGAAATGTAACTTGTTATTGAGATATTATACTGGTGAAACTATTCGCCCATTGGGTGTCATAAAACCGGTTGTTAGGTACAAAGATAAAAGTAAAAACTTAAACTTGTTTGTAATTTATAACGGGAAGACTGTTCTGTTAGGTAGACAGTGGATAATGGAATTAGGTATAAATATACCCACAGGCAGTAGCAGTGGTTGTAATGTAAACAGTGTGTCTTGTGAAGATTTTAATTTTAAGGAATTTGTTTCCAGATATTGTGAGGTGTTCAAAGACGGCCTGGGTCGCTTCACGGGTGGCAAGGTCACCATTCATTTGCGCGAGGGAGCGCGGCCGGTGTACATGCGCGCGCGACCGCTCGCCTACGCGCTTCGCGAGCCTGTGGAGCGGGCGCTCGACCAGCTGGTGCGTGATGGCGTGCTCACTCCTGTCGACCGCTCCGACTGGGCTACGCCCATCGTGCCCGTTGTTAAGAAGGACGGTAACATTAGGATTTGTGCTGACTATAAATTAACTTTGAATAAAGTGTTAGAAGTCGACCGTTACCCATTGCCAAGGGTTGAAGACTTACTGGCTCGCTTACATGGTGGACAGCGGTTCTCAAAAATTGATTTGTCTCAGGCCTACGCACAATTTGAACTAGATAATAGTAGTGAATTTACGGTAATTAATACACATAAGGGCTTATTTCGGTATAACCGACTCGTATATGGTCTTGCATCAAGTCCAGGAATTTTTCAGAAGAAATTAGAGCAACTATTCGCTCACTTACCATATGTTGGTGTATTTTTAGATGACATTGTTATTAGCGGGCGAGACACCTCTTCACATTTCGAGAACCTACGTAAAGTTTTCGATATATTAAAATCATATGGGTTAAAGATTAAAAAAGCAAAATGCAGTTTCTTTGCCGAATCAATTACGTATTTAGGATATGTCATATCGAAGGAAGGCGTTCACACTTGTCCTGATAAGGTCAATGCCATAATGAAAACCCCCACTCCTACAAAATGTAAGCGAATTAAGGTCATTTTTAGGAATGGTAATGTATTATGCAAAGTTTATTAGAAACATAAGTTTTATTCTTGCACCACTTTATAATTTATTACGAACAGGAATAAGTTTCGTATGGAACGAACAGTGCGAAACCGCATTTAGCACCGTAAAGGGGTTGTTATCCTCCAGTGAAGTATTGGTGCACTACTCCCCCGACCTGCCGCTGATTCTAACAACGGATGCAAGCAGCGTGGGGGTGGGCGCGGTGATCTCTCACGTCACGCCGGACGGCGAGCGGCCTATAGCTTATGCTTCGAGATCTCTTACTAAGGCTGAACGTGCCTATGCCCAAATAGAGCGAGAAGCTCTCGCTATAGTGTATGGTGTTAGGAAGTTTCACCAATATCTTTATGGTAGGCGTTTTAAGTTGAGAACAGACCATAAACCGCTGACATGCATATTTGGTAGCAAGGCTGGTATTCCCGTGATGGCCGCCAGTCGTATGCAGAGATGGGGAGTACTGATGTCAGGATATAATTATGATATTGAATATGTCTCATCCTCTAAAAATTGTGCAGATGCCCTGTCGCGGTTACCACAACACTACAGTCAGGCCTATCCCGTAAAAGAGGTAACATATCTAAACTTTGTCGAGGATTTTTTACCAGTTACACACAATGAAGTAAAGAAGGCGACTGCTACTGATACAGTATTGAGTAGGGTCCTTTTATATACTCAAACCGGGTGGCCACTGCAATGTACCGACGAAACATTAAAGCCGTATTTTACTAGGCGTAATGAAATTTATTCAGAAGGAAATTGTCTGATGTGGGGTTATAGATTAATTATTCCCTTGTCATTGCGTTCTCAAATACTCAAACAGTTACATAGTAGCCATATGGGTATAGTAAAAACCAAATCGTACGCTCGTAGCTACGTGTGGTGGCCCAAAATTGATGCTGATATTGAGAACATGTGCCGAAGTTGCGTCACCTGTGCGGCCGAGTTGCCGGCGCCGCCTCGCGCTTCGCCGCAGCCATGGCCGTACATTACACAGCCATGGTCACGGTTACATATTGACTTCTTAGGTCCTTTAAAGGGAATGAAATTTATAGTGATTTTAGACTCAACCTCAAAATGGTTAGAAGTGTTTAATATGGTACGCACCACAGGGGGAGCAGTAGTTAAAGTTTTAAGAAGTTTGTTTGCTAGATTTGGGCTTCCCTTGGAGATAGTATCTGACCAAGGTCCACCATTTACGAGTGCCGAGTTCAAAGATTTTCTAAAAGTCAATGGTATAAGACAAACGTTTTCCCCTGCATATCATCCGGCGTCGAACGGTGCAGCGGAAAATGCGGTGAAGACATGTAAGCATGCAATAAAGAAGGCATTCACAGATGGATTAGATATTGACGCGGCATTACAAACCTTTTTATTGGCCTATAGGAATTCGCCACATAGTACCACGGGAGAGTCACCAGCTCAAATTTTGCAAAAACGTCCATTACGATCACGGTTAGATTTGTTAAGAAGGGAGAGAGCCGTTGTCGATCGTGTGAATGATGCGCAGCGCCGTCAAGTGGAGGTGGTAGGATGCGCCCACTAGAGGCAGGTGAACCGATTTGGTTCAGGGATTACAGAGGTCAACAAAAATGGGAAAAAGGAACAGTAGGGCATAACGAGGGTTCACGTCGTATTTGTGTCAATGAAAGTAACGGTCGACAACACACTAGGCACATAGATCAAGTACGCCGCAGATCACGCATGTCCAATGTTACCTGCCCGGACAACGCGGTGCGGGATACTAATGACAGGCAAGAGGGTCAAGAAAGCGTTACCCCTACAATTGACTTGACTTGTAACGAGCAGGCCGAGATTGAGAGGGGAGGAGGTACGAATAGTAGTGAGCACGACGTGATGCAGGAATCGGACGAGGTTTTTAGTACACCGCCACGATCCATTACACCTGCTGCACAGGCTATACCTGAGTCTAAGTCTTCGCCATCCGTGTCGCGCCCCACGAGAGTTCGCAAGCCGGTTATAAGATTTCGGGTCGAATGATTGTGTATTTCTATTCTATTGTATTATGTTAAATGTCAAAGTGTGTCTTAATTTAAGGGTGGAGGTGTTAGGTATTTGTGTAAAATATGATTAAGAAATTAGTTGTAAGTAGATGGTAGTTGTCTACACATTTTTGTCTGGGTCACTTCGCTATTAAACGTCTTTTGGATCAGCTGTTGTTTCCTTGCATAAATAAGTAATCCGCTTAATATCTCTCACTATCCAGTCACCATGATTAGCATTCACGCACTAATCATATAGGTTAGGATACATTTGGTTAGGGCGTGTATGCTAATCATTGGTAAGTTCGTGTTAGTCAGGACTTCTTAACAAAACAAACATGTTTTTTCGGAGAATTATGAAATACAGATAAAGAATAAGATTGGTTAGAAAATTATGATCTTCATTTGGTATCGCATAGGAGTATAAAAAGAAAAAATAGAATTATTTCAATACTCCTGTTTGAGTACTTTTATAATTTTTGAATACTTTTGTTAATTATTGACCATATTTTTGAATTAAATTAAATGAAGCGTTATTTTGTTTGAGCTCAAATTGATCTGCCCTGTTGCTTATCTCACCTTTTGAAAGATCTACCTCAAGGCGTAGGCTGTACTCTACTGACTCATTCCTACTCCCTACTGCTGAGTTGCGCATAACACGTTGTTATCACCCATCACCATCTGCTTAGCCCTTTTCTGAACGGTACATGAACAATGGTGTCAAACATGATGCAGCTGAATACTAGTATTTACAATTTACTTGGAGTAGACTGCCTATCCAACGTTCACAACTTCCAGGGTAATCGGATACAATAAGGTTAACACCTAATTAAACTCAAGCTCAAAACATTAATTTCAATTAGACCATTACAGGCACATTTGAATGTCAAAAAAAAAACGAAGCTGCAGTCTCATTCACTGTAGTTGCCCATTCCAAAGCCTAGACCTTTATGGCGAAGAATGGGACAAAAACTCCACTGACACTCTTTTAAATCAAAATATTGTTACAAAATCTTGGTTACATCATTCATGTTGAGATTAAATATTGGGTCTCCACCTATGAAATTGGCGTTTTTTTCTCACAAATAGAGAACCTCGTCACTTCTATGAATTAAAATATTCATCAATTGCTTGATATTATATCGAATAATGAGCATCATAGACAACTACTAATAGTAAAAAAAAACTTTATTACTTATAGTTTTCTAAACAAAAAAAAATACCTTAAAAATTACTCTACACTATTTGTTTTAACTTAGCCAAAACTTATTTTTGTCGTTTAGTCTAAGTGGCATACGTTATCTTAGTTTTTAAACATTATTTCATAAAAGTTATAAAACATTAGTGTTCATAGTTGTTAAATAAATTAAGAAAATTTTAGTATAAAAATGGAACTTCTTTAAAATCCTCTATACAAAACGCTGATTTCATAGGTGGGGACCTAATATACTATATGTGATAACGGTATTCGATCTAGAACTACGATTTCTCATCAATTAAGCTGTACCTCGATATGTTTAACAGAGACCACAAACATGCACGTCAGGTACAGTCAACCACGGAGTGATCTAGCAAAGTGAAGTTACGTTTTGTGGTCACTAGTCGGATTCGAATGCAGGAACCGCATGCAATATCCGTTTAATATCGCGGAGCTGAACTATCCGTTACGATGGGGCTTTTAAATCGACGAAAACTTGAGTTTTGGGATTCTGGTGCATTTTTAACGATATAATATCCAATAACTGGTAAAAAGGTAAAACCGGTTTTAATCGGGTTTTACTATGGTACTGAAACCGGGCTTTGCATACCCTACCAATAACTAAGTACTACATAACATTATGTTAATAGAACATCATCACGCCTGTCACCCCCGAAGCGTAAGGCAGAGCGTACCTATTAGTACATCCATATTTCGCCGGCTGTGTTTTAGTCCCATGAAATAGGGGGGCAAGCCTATTGACATCAACCGGGCACAGATTATGACTGCATGGCTTTAATAGTAAAAATTCTGTTGGAAAAACGCGATAATACTTTTTTCAACATGAAAAACCTGGGTTCCTCTAGCTCAACATTAGCGCTTGGGACGCAATTTTTTTTTGTTCCTTGGATGGAAAATCCTCATGGATGTCCTCCGCCCTAGGGCGGGCGGAGTCTGTGAGACTCTGACTAAAAACCACCCCGGTTTTCCCTTCCCATACTTGCACCGGGGGTCATGGCAACTAGTGCGCTTTCCACGATCCCCGGCTAGTCCTAGGGCCTCCTCAAGTCCGCAGGGGGAAGGAGGTGTACTCCCCCCGCGAAGTCCAATAGGGGCGTGCGCGGAACACTACGCACCACCGCCTCTGGTCCAGTTATGTGGGGGGGATGACAGACTATTGCTAGTGACCCCTAGACCAACGAGGAGTTCCAGTCAGTAAATATGGAATCAGCTTGCAAAGTAGTTAAAGATTGTAAACATCCATAATGCTGCTCTATCAATAGTTTTCCGGCCATTCCTGTTTCAATATCCCGCTAACCCGCATTTCTCATGGCCACACAATGTAAGGGCAATAATAGTTAGACTGAAGCACGTTTTACGACCTGCCTTTGCATGTATTTTGTCTGATCGTGCATTAGATATATTACAGGTAGTCAGGTCAGGTCGATCGATCGTTGGTCCCGGCTGTCATTTGTAGATCTTTGACAGTCGTTACAGGTAGTCAGTGGCTCGAAAGTCTGACAACCAGTCTTACCAAGGGGTATCGTATTACCCAGTACTGACTGGGTTGTGGAGGTCTGATAGGCGGTCGCTTCATGTAAAATACTGGTACTCAGCTGCGTCCGGTTAGACTTGAAGCCGATCTCAACATAGCTGGGAAAAGCATGCAATAGATATATCGCTCCACGTTTCTTACAAGTTCATAACATAACATCACGCTTGTAATTCCCAAAGGGTAAGGCAGCGGTGTATCTAATAGTACACTCACATTTCACCAGTTACGTTTAAGCGAGCCTATTTCCATCAACCATGCACAAATCTGGACTCCGTGGCTGCTACTGAGACATTCCTGATGGAAAAACCCAATAACTATTTGCCCGACCCGGGAATCGAACACAGGACCTCCCTAGTAGCATTTTTTGTTGGCATTTAGTTGGGCCACATACCTCTGGTTAGTTGGCAAATGCATACAATTGGCGGGCAGTTTGCGGGTTGGGCCAAACACTGATGGCCTACGTGGATTTGCCTACGAAGGCCCAACTTGCGATGGGGCCAACGTGCATTGCCCTACGAAGGCCCAAAAACAACGTGTTATGGGTAGGCCCAACGATACATATTACATGTAGGCAAGCGGTTGTATGTTGGTTGGTTCTATGGCTGGTTTCAGAGCGACGCGTCTCGTACCGCGGCCGTATCGGCCGTCGCTGTACATGAACCATAGTGGCTTCAAAATAAAGTTGGTTTTAGCGATGTGTTTTGAAAAACCAACCTTATTTTCAAGCAGATAAGGTACATCTGCAGAGACGTGCATGCGGCCGGCGCAGGCGCGGATACAGTTAGGGGGGGGAGGCAATGGGTGCAATTGCCCCCCCCTGAACTGGACCAAATAGGTACGTCATTAGCCAAGCTTGAACTAGTTTAAAACTAATTATTCTAGTTGAGTATTATATATATATTGTCTTGGGCGTCGCCAAGAGGAGGCAGCTGCCCCAGCCTAGAGGCTCAGGATTTTTAAAAGTTATAGCTTTCCCTGCCTGATGCCATAGACTGGTATTGTACGTAATAAATTAGCGTAAAATGGAATCTTATGTGATTGTGATTAAGATATTGTTTAAACCTGCGAAAAAACATTTATCAAAAAGGCTTGTACCTCTGGATTGGCACTCCTATTGGATTTTTGCATCGATCGACCTATACGTATAGACGGAGCCTGAAATAAATGAGCCCCTTGCCCCGAGGCCTTATATGCAATTAGGAATAGTATATATTTGAGGCTGAAAAATTTCGAGGCCAACCCAGACGACGACATACAAACGTCACCGATACAGTATTGTCTCTCTTTTGCACTTTGAAGTGATGAGTACATGAGAGGACGTTGTGTCGTCTGCATTGACCTACTTTCTGTCAGTTAATTAGCTGAAATTAAATGAAATACAAATTATGTTAAGTAATTGAATAAGTATATTTGTGTACAGTTCAAATTTTACACCACGGCTGAAGAAGAAACAAAACTTAAAAATAACTTCTTTGGAATAACAAAAAAACAAAACTTAAAAATAACTTCTCTATAATAACAAAAAACAGAACTAAAAATATCTATAAAGTAAGTACGTTAACATTTTAATGACTAAGTGTCATACTTACAAATGGAATGCAAATAAAAGTATCATTTTCAATAAAATTTGGTAGCAACAAACACTTCTTATTTAATGTTGATGAAGAAATATATTTTTTTTCTGTACGACTAACTTTATATATGCCTATCAGACTACTTCTTACTGGTACTGTATAAAAATCAACCTTATCCAAAAAATTATCACATTCCAATTTGTAAGACCCTCTTTCAGGAAATTCTTTGATAGATTTTATGACCACAATATCACCTTCTTTAGTATTAAAGCAAGAATTGACACTTAAGATACATTTATTATCTAAAATTACTTTTACAATTCTTTTTTTTCTAACTATCACTGTTTTCTTTTGTGAATATTTACTTGAACATTTAAATTCACCCATCCTTTTTGCAACCTGTTCTAAAGGGTGACTGTGAGATCGAACCATTTGTTTAATTTTACTCATGAAATTTTCAAAGGGAAAAGCAGAGAAGTTATCTAGATTACCAAATTTTTCAGTATCTGCTGTTAAATGTAAAAGATTATGAAAGTTATATACCAGAAGTTCTTTACTATACAGGGTTGGAACATTACGGACAAAACAATGCAATAAGTCATTGGCGTACGTGCGCCATTCGCTTACTGAAAAAAAATCACTACATAAAATATATATTGCACAATGTAATGCTAGAAAATGTTCATACAAATTTTTAGACAAGATGTTCAGTAAAACTACAGGGCCGAGGTATAAAACAAAAGATCGGAACTCCGTAGCCTTCCAATGTTTAAATAATTGTATAGGTCTTGGTCGTCTAGAAAATTCAGCTGGATAATGTTTTTTAATTTCTAATAGCCTTTGTGATATTGTAGTCACTTTTAAAAAATTAAGCTTACACTTTTTTGGTCCATTTTCAATCCAAACACGTATTAATTTTTTTACTACACCTAAACACACTAAGTGCATATAGTCTAAGGGTACTTGTGTCACTAAACCGACTTCCAGTTCTGTAAGAATAGATTTTGCAATCTGGTGATCTTCATAGTGCACATTATTAAAGTCAAGATCAGTTCTAAGATTTAAGTTTCGTGAGTATTGCCATGTGGTTCTACCAATGTACACTCCTTCCTGGGTGCATTTTTCACAACCATGTAGAGAATTGTGTGATTTAATGGATTTTATAAATGCACGTGCAGGTGCATCAGCTACAATGCAACTCAATCTAAATGCATACTTTTTTCCTTGAATGGTTATACCATTTGTTTCTAACTCAAAACACTCGTCAACGAAGGGTCGTAAATAATTATTAACATTATTTGGTTTTGATTCACCATAGAAAAGCCCGACAATGAAAGGCTTTTTGTTAATACACTGATCTAGAATACATAAAATGGGCCAAAAAGAATAATTTGTACTAGAATGTACGGGTAAGCCATCCACATTAACAGTTACAGTCAATAAATCACTATTAATTTCTAATTTTTTTAAATCAATTATAGGGTAGTTTTGATTGTCAATTAACCCAGTAGAAGCTCTTTCTAGTATATTAGGTAAAAGTCCGAAATATATGAAAGAGCCGGCATCACATTCTCTAACATTAATTTGCTTTGGCGTGTGTAACAATGTCCGTGAATCTTTAGGCAATGATGCATGATAAGGTTTTAGTATTTTTAACAAAGCATCTAAAGCTGAGTGCGAAATATTGTGGTCATGAGACCACGAAATGAGAGATGTAGCAAAATTCGTTTCTGTATTATTGTTATGAGATATAAGCGGTGCATTATTATTTTCCAAATTACTTTCAATCTCACTAGGACTATCATTATTAACATTATACAAAACTAAGGGTGGACTCAAACTAAAATAGTTATTCGAAATACGTTCAACCTCAACTTGTAACTCACGTGTAAGACTATTTTTAATAGCACTTCGATGGCGGGATTTTGTTCTCTCTGACACACCAGAGTAACTAGAAAAATTAATTGCTTCTTGCTCTACGACTCTCACGTCCTCCATCCCTGTCCTTGGCGAATCTAAACCAACTAACTATAATTTCAGTTATTCCATGATCAGTTTCTTTCTCTGCAGCCTTGTTTTTACGTACTGCACCTAAAATATACAAAAATACACTTCAATACAAAAATAAGTAATAAGTAATTAGTCTTTACAAATATTAATGCAGGAATCGAACCTGTGACCACTCGCACAGTAACCTGATCACTCTACCAGTGTGCAGTTTATTTAAATCATCCAAATGTTATTGAAGGACCCGGGTTCATTCCCGATTAGAGCAGATATTGAGTTTGCATATCTCTTTGTGTGTCCATGGCACCCACAATACAGGATCTTCCTAGGCTATGAGTGTGTATGATAGTTACAGTTAGGTACTTAATTTTTTATCTTATCACTCTCTTAGAAAAAACATAATTAAGGCTTAACTTACCTATAATTACTTTAATCAGCTGTAAATCTTTTAAAGCAATTTTATTATTTTTTCCTGTCCAGTTACACTTTGTAGCTAAGTTTTTGTCAAATATTCGTTCAAGGATTCTTCTTGTGATAGGACCAGTTTTGTTCCCACCAATGTAGGTCAAGTAGTTTATCTGCAACAAACACAAAACAACCCACTATAGTAAGTATGCCAGTAAGCAACAAATTTGCCAGTACTTAACGATAAATTATATACAAATTTTGAGTTGCAAATAAATAAGTACCAAAAGCTCTTTGTTTTCTTCGTTCTCCAGCCAAACTTCCAAACTGATTATATCTGTTCCTGATTTTAATGGTAAAGATACATTCTCTGGTAAACGCTCTGGTATAGCAGCAGATGTGGTTGATAATCTTGATAAAACTTCCCCTTGGGACAGTTGTAATTCCTTTATTGCAGACGTGATTTCCCCTAGGTAGTTTGCAATTTTAGCTGAAACATTAAATCTTTGTTAATATATTTTTTTATTTTTTTTATGTGAGCTCTGAGTTTTAGTGTGTTTATACTATTGGCTGTCCACTTTAACTAGTAGAGAGGAAGTTGCAAGCATAAGCTAGTCATTATTATGTACTTGAAAAGTAATCATATTTACATAGAGAAGAATTGATTTCTGTCAGTATTAGTGGCTGGCTTGGTGTTGAATGTGTTGATAATACTGGACCTGTAATTAAGACAGTAATATGATAAGAATAATAAAATTGACTTCATAATTTTATCATCAAAATGAGTTTGACACTTACTGTATCGCTGTGTGTTCACACTGCAGGGGGGGCTATTTGGCATTGGAGAATCTAAAAACAAGCAATAACTTAGAACTGCCTATATTGAATTGTAAAATGGTGGAACTTAATTCTGTCAAAAGAGAAAAAAGCTTACCATCAACATGAAAACCTTGCAGAGTTGATTTTTTATTGGGTTTGCTTACATACTCATATCTTGAGGAAGAATCTATAAATAAAACAAGGATTAAATCACAAAAATGCCTATCGCTCCACTTATAATAACTCTCAAGGCTGCAGCACTTGGTCCAGTACAGCGTCCAGCATCCAGCGCTGGATTGGAATAGACTACGTTCCTATTTTTCAATCCAGTGTCCTCCCCCGTACACCATGTGCCAGGGGCACTGGATCCGTGTAAACGCAACGCGTGTCAGTGGTCGCCGCGTAATGTACCTCAACACAGTAAGACTGTCTACTGGACTGAACGTAAACGGCCTGATCCCACTGGATCTTGGCATTTGGCATTGGGCATTGGGCATTGGGCATTGACACTTCAATGCCAATCCTGCGCTGGAAACCTTGAATTGAAAATACTTGAAATCTATTTAGATATGAATATTTATGCCTCGAAAACATGAAATAATGAATTATCACTATTTCTTAGGTTGCTACTAATGTTTCCAAGACCATATTTCATTGTAAAAGAGTCAAATTCATATTTTCAATTGTTCATTCAATTTTGACAGATGAAATCTTCCGACGAATATCTTGTTGGCTCATAAAATAGTTTTGGGATTATTAGCTACAAAGTAGCATTTTAATATAATACCTATGTTAGTAAACGTTCACTTACTTACTTAAATAAAATACACGTTCACATATTTATCAAACCAAAATTACAGAATATTACATAACTGTCACTCAATGTACCTGCACTGACATTTCAACGACAATGAATGACGCGTTTAGTAATCCTGTCAAAAGATAGAAAAAAGCTTACCATCAACATTAAAATCTTGCAGACTTAATTTTTTATTGGGAATATACTCGTATCTTGAGGCAGAATCTATAAAATAAACAAAAAGATAAAATCGCAATGAAACATGCACCTTAATGAAATTTTAAATTGTATGCTCCTAAATTTTTATTTCACTTTTTCGTGCTAAATCAATATATTATCAATATATAGGAAAGTGTTTGTTATTGTCTCCAGCGTTTTCTCCATGACCACCCACTGCCACCCATTCATAGTTGCAGTGGTAGAAGGCCCTTGGTGTGCACTTGCAAGGGAGTTTGGTCTCATTCGGGTAGGTAGAAACAGAGCTACAGCTGGACCTATCCATAGTACTAAATTTTATACAATGAGGAGGTCATTTAAAGTGGTCATTGCGGACAACCGAATTTTACACGAACAAAGTCGTGGGCAGAAAGCTAGTTTACTTACATATAAAATTTATGAGAAATACCTAATTTTAATATTACATGGTACACTTACTGTCTTGCTGTGTGTCCACACTGTGTGGGCTATTTGGCATTGGAGAATCTAAAAACAAGCAATCATATAGAACTACTTAGATTAAATTGTAAAACGGTGGAAGTTAATTCTGTCAAAATAGAGAAAAAAAAGCTTACCATCAACATTAAAGTGTTGAGTTAATTTTTTATTGGGTTTGCTTACATAGTCATATCTTGAGGAAGAATCTATAGAAGAAACAAAGATAAAATCACAATGAAACATGCACCACAATCAAATTTTGAATTGTGCGATCCTCATACCTAAATCTCTAGTTCCCACTTTTTTGGGATAATTATTATGATATTATTTACACATAAAATTTATGAGAAATACCTAATATTACTAGTGAACACCCACAGCTTTGCCTTTGCTTTGGACTACTATTCTTTTATCCCACGGGAACTGTGCATTTTTCCGGGATAAAAAATTGCCTATGTGCTATTTAGACTATAATCTTTCTCTGTGCCAAATTTCATCCATATCCATTCAGCTATTCTGGTGTAATGTGATCAATGGGTTATGAGCTTGTTGGGTGTGATTGAGTAAAAAACATCCATCCAGACATCCAAACTTAATCTTTCATAATTAGCTTTCCTAGTTAGGTATCTTATTATTATGATAGTAACAGATGCATTACCAATACAGTTTTGTACTTGCCTTTGCCATCCAAGGCACTGTAGGTAAGAAGATTAAATAGTTATTTAATTATTTACAAAAATAGGTAGGTACCTACATAAATAGAACAAAATATTAACATCAACAGGGTCACTTATAAAATTATTGAAACAAAATTACACTGTAGGTACCATACTTACACATGCCTATTTGTTTAAGAGATGTTGAAATGCTGATTTTATTTTTTCATCTAGTTTTTTTTTTGGTCGACTAAATAGGTAGATCAGCGCTAAATAAATAGCTAGGTACATAGGTACAGTTGGGAGCACGTCAAGACACTACCTACAAGTTTAAGTTGATCACTGATTTGTACTACATGCCATACATTACAGGGCCGGTCCAAAGTTTATAGTGTCAAGCTTGGCGTGGTCCCAACTGTATTAATATTTTCTCAATAACTTTAGTATGTATGTAATAAAATGTTGTGTGAAGATAATACAATATTAATCTTCACACTTCACACAACATTTTATTTAAGTAAGTATTAGGTACTTACCATTACTAGCCAGTGATCTGTGAGGTGGTTTCGGATAACTTATTTTTACATACTTTTCATTTTCCTTTTCTCCATCGGTCTCACCATCACTATCAAAAACAATTTTCTTCTTCTTTCTTTTTCTACTACCTTCTTCTACATCAGTAGTCAGTTCTGAATCACTTTCTGCCATTTTACACTTCTGGCGCGCCTTTAAGAGGTTATCTAAAAATAAAATTGACTTATTGAGCGTTTTAGTCAGGTAAGTACCTACCTAGGTATAAGTTTTCTAATGAGTAATGACGCTCATATTTATTTCAAGATTCAATTTTCCTTGCTTTATAGCTTTAAAGTTAGGTACATAATTAGCAGTTCACTGATTGTCTCACGACTTCTCGGCGCTAGAATGTGAACTTCACGCAAGCTGGTTAAGTGCGAATTAACTTGAGACCGGGCCGAGGATTAAATTCAATTAAAGTTTGGTTAATGATTCGTCGTAGTACCTATTTTTATATGAAATTTTAGAGATTTGCAGAGATTATTTAATATGAACAAAATAGTATATTGTTGTTGGAACAGATCTGTTGTATTTCCTATAGCATCATAATCCCAGGTCTCAAGTTTATTCGCACGGGTTTTAGGTACATAACTAATTAAACTACCACAAGAAAAACTTAGGTACTTACCCGTTTCATAGAATAAACGTTTTATTGGACATAATGTCCACGTTAGCTTATTGGGAGACTCGTTACTGGCAAGGCATTTGTTAAATTTATTTGTGGTTTTAAACGGAGGCCACATGCAGTGAGTCTTCTTCGGCGTCATCCACTCTTTACGTACCACACCGAGTTCCCCACCGCATCCATCATTGTCGAAAAATTCCACAACTTTATACATTAATGTTATCTTGCGATCGCGAAAAAAACAAATAGGTACTCCGCAACTGCAGGTGCACAACAACAAACAACGAATGAATAACAAAATGGCGGGCGGGTCGGGCGACAGTGCCGCCGCCGCCCGCCCCCCGCGCACCCCGCTAGGCCGCTATCAACCCGTAGGTAGGAGTGGCTGTAACAGGGCCATTGAAGGGTTTTTAAGTTGGACCGATGTTGTTAAAATAACTTAAATCCCTACTAAAATCTCCCAACAGTAGGAACAGAAGCAGCAGGCCCGCCGTTGGCTATCTGTTGGGCAAATAGTGCATGTTTACGACAATGGGCCTATTTTAAGTTTAGGTTGGCGGAATAACTAACCGTCTGCCAATACATTCCCAACTGTTGGCATATGAAAGCCAACGGTAATTGCTACTAGGGCTCATGCTCTGCCGTCGCGCTTGCGACAACTCGACCAACGAGGCAGTTTATTACGTGTTCGTCTTGGTTAATCTTGTTTTAATCTTAACAAAAGTAGTGTGCCTTATCAGGTCTCAATCTAGATCGTCTTTGACCAAGAATTTACAAGATAGGTATGTAAAAATCAAAGGAAATGATGACTTATTAACCGACTTCTTTATAAGGTGGAAGTACTCTACCAGCATCTTGTATTCTTTCTTTTATAACTTTCCCGTCAATGACGAAAGCACTTCTACTACACGGTCTACCAAACATTAATTCTTCTTTCTTTCTTACTTTTTAAAACATGAATAAATTACTACCTAGCCTTTGTACAAAGCACTTGAAATATAAATAAATAAACACGTCTTGAAACAACAGAACTACATCAAAAGGTTTAATTTTGTAAACAAAATTTCTTTTGACACCTCAAAAATAGTTTTTCAATTGCCACCCAACTACTTATAACACAAAGTACGCGAAGATGTTGAAAACATAGCCAAAGTCTTGCTTTGATGGAAAATCCACAAAGGTCTGGAGAAATATCGTGTCGCCTTAACGACGTGGGTTTAAGGGCATGTCAAATTGTTTTGCCCCCAAGGTACTCAAATAAAGAGGGTGTCAAGCCTCTGTGACTGAAAGGGTCTTTTTATTTTCTGTGTTTAGTATTTGCATACGCGACTAAAAGTGTTCAAAGTAAGTAAAATGAAAGAGACATCAAGATTGAGAAAGATAATTGGTGTTGAAAAATCTTTAGCTTAAAAACATTCATTCCGAGCTATTTTTCTATTGTCATAACTGCAAAAATACAAGTATTCTTTAACGTGTGGCCAGTACCTAGCCTGGTATCAGAGTTCTTAGGCCAGCCATGGGCCTCTGACTTGGCCTCACATGCCGTCAAGAAATATTTCTCAGGCATGCTGGTTTCCTCGCGATGTTTCCCATCACCGGAGCAAGTGATAAATAATTATACAATACGCACATGAACCCGAAAAATCAGAGGTGCGTGCCTTGGGTTCGAACTCGAGAACTATGACTTGGCAGTCCGACGATCACACCACTAGGCTATCACTGCTGTAAAATACAAGTGAACATCGCGAAAAGAATTAAACCTATTTATTCAAAAAATCAAAATCATTTATCATCATCTTCATTATCATCATCATCACCATCATCATCTTCATCTCATCATCATCATTCATTTTTTTTAATTTTCTTTTTTTTTTGTTTTCATCTTTTTTTTTATTATTTATATTTTTATTCTTTTTTTATTTGAATGTGTTGTCTAGTCATTTAGGTTTCTCAGCAGAGACGAGTGTTAGGCTTGCCTAAGGCAATATTAAGACCACCAAACCATTAGCCAAAGAACAACAACACAAAGCAATAGGTACAGGATAACGAAAGCAAAAATAACGACGCGGCGAAGCTAAAAATAATTGTTTAAGATTGGAAAAACCCAGTTTTGAAAACAACATCAACACAATCATCGTGTCACGTTTTGATTAGGTCCCTATTCTGATAACTGCAGTAAGTATATATTCTATATTGGCTAAGGGGGATTCCATGTTTTTCCTTAAGCCTGGTATTTGGTGTATTTGTTTGGCATACTAAACTTAATTTTATGACTAAAGTCAAAAATTACCTTAACATTATCTCGAGATTTTAAAAACAGTCATCATTTATTTATTAAACTTTCTTTCTTAATGTAAAAACACAGTAAAAGGCGGAATATTGCCTTGGGCATTTTATACTTCAGGGTGATGCAGAGACAACACATACTAGGTGTGTTAGACTAATAAAAGTAGCGTGAAGCTTTGAGGTTCCGTGAAACTAGTCTCCACTTCACTTGGGCAGCGAGTGCACGCACCTTTAAAGTAGTTCATTTACTTACTGCTACTCGTAATTTGGTGGTCTTATTCTAAACCCTAACTAGTGTTATGTGTAGTTTTTTATATTCAATAGTGCCTGCAATGGTCTAATTTAAATAAATGCTTTGAGTTTTGAGTTTCTCACACCTCTTGATCGAGGATTCTCAACCACCCTACACAATGCTTAACCAGATACGGCAGAATATGTTTCACAGAAGATATCATAGACTCAATTGTCTCAAATCTAGACGATTGTATCGATATACCACAGATAAAAGAGATTTAAAGAAACAAAAGTGTAAGTGTAACAAAATAATCAATAACTTCTATACGTGTCTGAATCAAGACAAAGTGAGTATTGTAACAGGCGCAGTTGGAAACTGGACCCTGGCAGATCGCCAGGTGGCTTTAACACGAAATTTATGATGTACGGAAAAGGTTGTCTAATAGAAAGGAAAGGCCGTGTACGTTATTTATTGAGTCACGCGTAGAAAGATTTATATTACAGGAGAGAAGGCCGATTTTATGTATTGAAATACAGGGTGTAAGGGAAGACTTCGGCAATCTTACAGGGTGCATTCAGCTCCATATTTTGGATTATAATCCACCGGAATTTTCCTCAGGAAAATTGTCATTTCTTTATCTTTTTTTCTGTTACTATCCTTTATTTCAATGTAAACTTACATTATCTGTACGCAGAACTCCATTTATGTAAATAATACCGCTAAAATAAAAAACCAACAATGCTTGTTGAAATACTCTGAAAGACGCGTGAAATCAGCTGTTCACTTCCTGCCTAGCTACAGAGTTAACCGAACACGTCGTCGCGCTTGCCGTTCGCTACGTACGTTTTGCCACGGTAACGATAAATTGCGTATGAGGAACGAAAACAAATCAAATTTATTGGATTCTCATGACGTTCCTTAAGTAATTTCTTGTACCGGTAATCTTAGTATGATATACTGAATTCACCCTATCAGTCTGCGGAGGGCTGCCCCTTACACCCTGTACAATTGGTAAAAAAATATGGAACCTATACTGATGGTGGCTTTCAATGTTTTACGCATTCAGCAATTTTGTTGATACACGATATTCATTTGTTTTAATACATATTATTTTTAATGAAATAACCTTCACGATATCAACATCACTGGTAGTTACATAAAAAAGTATTATTCATTAATTTTGACAGTTTACTAGGGAGGTTAGGAACTTCAATTTTCTTAGCCTTTTGAAAAATAACTTTGATTGATAACAAAATATAGCAAAGCTAATGATTTTTGGTTAAGCAGAGGTGTACCTTTAAGTGCCTGCCGTGGTTACGGGACTGTTCGAAAGAGATACTGCGGCCCTGGAACACAAAGGTCAAAACTTTTTTGACCTTTGTGTTCCAGGGCCGCAGTATCTCTTTCCGCAGTGTCTCTCCTTCGAACATGGATTTTAGTCAGTAGAAGTCTGACACTCCCTTACGCTCCTTCCAGAGCGGGAGGAGTCGTTTGATGATTTCCCATCACAAAAAAAAAGTGTACCTTATTGTAACTACTTCCTCATTTCAGTTATGTTTAAGTCCCATGTAATAGGGGGCGACGTTATTGCCATCAACCGCGCACAAATTCAGACTCAGTGACTGCTATTGAGAAATTCCTTATAACAAAACCCTATCATACTTTGCTCGACTCGGGAATTGGACCCATAATCTCATGCTTAGCAGTCGCGATTGCGACCACTAGACCACTGAGGTAGATTTGTAGTGTTTAATATTCTCACCGCTCCACCTACAGGTTCACTTATAAAGTCCAAAAATCACGAGCATAGCTTTTTGTCAGGTAAACGAACTGGTTATTGCAACAGCATCTATGTAGTAAAAGATTAAACGGTGAACCGATACTTTGCGGCCTCGTTAAGAAAACTGACAAACCCTGAAGGTTTACAATGTTTTTTAGTGCTACATAATATTGGTTACTTGCTTAATAACTACACGACGATTTTTTTTTTAATTTCGTAAAACTTGCCACAGCCGGACTTTAGCCTTAGGCTAAAACACGAAGTCGGGTTATCCCCAAATAAGAATAACCGGCCAAGTGTGAGTCGGACTTGCGCACGAAGAGTTCCGTACCAAATATAAATTTAAAAAAAAACGTTTGTTGTTTTGGAGCCCACCTTTTTTTTTACGTATTAGAAGTCATCAAATGACCCCTCCCACTCCGCGCGGAGCGAAGGGAGTGTCAGATTTGTACTGACTAAAACCCATCCATGTTCCTTCTTTTGCCCTTTGTGTTCCAGGGCCGCGGTATCTCTTTCGAACACTCCCGCAACTCTGGCAAGGATCGGTCCTTTCGGACCCCTTCCTGTTTGCTGACTCTCTTTGAGGCGCGCGTGGAACACGAACGTGCCGTCGACACGGCCTGTCGTCATAAGACGGACGGAGGGCGAGCTAATCCATAGCTCACCGTCCACAGGCCCGGTATTGGTTCCCTCTTAAATATTTGTGTTATTCAGTTTTTAGTATTTTGTAGTTATAGCGGCAACAGAATTGCATCATCTGTAAAAATTTCAACTGTCTAGCTATCACGGTTCATGAGATACAGCCTGGTGACAGACAGACAGATAGACAGTGGAGTCTTAGTAATACGGTCTTGTTTTTACCATTTGGGTAGGAACCCTAATAAACCACAATTATTCTCAAAGCTTGGAAAGTAGAAGAGTAAAGTCCAATGCCAGACCTTTTGGGGTAATTTATTGCTATCTATGACGCATACGGATTTATACAACAATAATAATTATAAAATTAATAAACAGAACTTTGCACTTCTTGCGTCTGTAGCAGATAAGAGATGACCTTGCACGATCTGCATTCGTGTTTCAATCGGATACTTAATAAGTCTATCTATAAAATGTACCATAACGAACAATGACAGTTTACCACTTTTCAACTTTATTGCTCAAGACATAAAGGTGTAAAGTGACCAACCGCCGTTGGAGGTTACATCCGTAAAAAAGGCCAAATGAACTCCGCCCGTCTGTCTGTTATCTCATCAGTTATTGTTTAAAAAAAACAGTGACTATTAAAAATATTCCCATTGCCGGTGTCGGGGGCGATTTTTGACCCCAGCAGTGTGCGTAACTCCGCAAATCCGTCACCCGCCGCTTATCGCGACTTACCCAATGAGATAACGTAAACGCACGGGAGTGTATGTTGTTAGACTGCAGAGTTACGACGAGAAATATGTACCACTGGGGTGATTTTTGCCTCCGATACAAGTTAAGGGGCATATCGACGGCACGTTCGTGTTCCACGCGCGCGTCAGAGAGATGTCAGCAAAAGGAAGGGGTCCGCAAGGGCCAACGCCTGCCAGGGTTGCGGGACTGTTCGAAAGAGATACCGTGGCCCCGCAACACAAAGGGCGATGAAGGAACATGGATGGGTTTTAGTCAGCAAAAGTCTGACACTCCCTCTTGCTCCGCCGCCCAGAGCGGGAGGAATCATTTGATGCTTTCCCATCCGATAAAAAAAGGAGAATCAGTATCTATGATATTTATGTTTACACGCATTAATGTCTGAATGGGTTTCGATGACCTGGGCTACAATAGTATAGGAGAGAGGTGGAAGGATACCGACGTAAATACGATTACCATGTACTCGTATTCAGTACATCATACTGAGCCCTTCTTAAAATTTTTCATCGGCAGCTGTTTCCTACAAAAGTGCAATAGTTTTTTTTTTTTTTTTACCGATGGGAAATCATCAAATAACCCTTCCCGCTCTGGGCAGAGCAGGTGGGGAGTGTCAAACTTTTACTGACTAAAACCCATCCATGTTCCTTCCTTTGCCCTTTGTGTTCCAGGGCCGCGGTATCTCTTTCGAACAGTCCCGCAACCCTGGCAGGCGTCGGTCCTTACGGACCCCTTCCTGTTTGCTGACTCTCTTTGAGGCGCGCGTGGAACACGAACGTGCCGTCGACACGGCCTGTCGTCATAAGACGGACGGACGGCGAGCTAGCCCATAGCTCACCGTCCACAGGCCCGCGCCTACGGTGGCCGGGGGCCACCACGTGGCCCCCGACGCCCGGTGCGTCTCCCGCGGCGGCTGAGACGTGAGGCGCTCTCCCTCTCACGTCCCGCCACCTCCTTCGCTAACACCGTCAAAATGTATGGAACTGATGATATATGAGATGTACTTAATACGGGTAACAGTTTTCGCGTTCATGAACTTCTCAAACGCAGCTGGGAGTCTGACCGAAATGTCCCGTACCTACCATGGGTACACCTCTGACTACTCTTTTGGCGTGATGTCATGAATATTATAATATTTTATATTATTGTGAACAACTATGTAAATTGTAAATAACATGAAGAGATAAACTAGTAGGAAATAAACCATGTTGATTTAATTATTTTAAAACGCATTTCCGAGATATAAGCAGCTGTGTTTATATTCTTCTTTTATTTGCCATAATTTATTTATTATTATCGTAACAAGCGATGTCCTGTTTGTTCGTTTATTAACAATTATTATTTAACTGCAGCAGAGTTATCATTATTTTCATGGCTAATGTGGGTAGTTACAGGACCTATATCCTGGTGCTGACAACATACAACTAAACAGCTAGATATATAAGGTCTACACGAAATCTCTTGGGGTTATTGTACTCATTGTTATGAACAACTTTCACTATGAGAATTGAGACCAAACCCGAAATCGCGAAAAAACAATCAGCTGTTCAGTAAATTTTGTCGAGTTATGCGCAGAGAATTATATGGGGCAGTCGATTCTTTTTTCGCGATTTCAGTGTTGCTCCCATATTGTTGTTCATAATGATGAGTACAATGACCCCTTAAGAGGTTTCGTGTATGAACAGATAGACCTTATATACAGCGTGTAACAGAAAGGGTATAATCATATGGAATACTGTGGTACGGACCATCAAACTGATCAGTTTTCTCTATGGGACCACCATGGAAATCGTAAAAAAATAATCAGCTGTCCTATACAAAATTTCAATACCTACTCGACTCAAATGTATGGGACAGCTGATTATTTTTTTTACGATTTCGATGGTGGTCCCATAGAGAAAGTTGTTCAGTTTCATGGTCCGTACCACAGTATTCCATATGATTATACCCTTTCTGTTACACGCTGTTTAAATAATTTTCGGGTCACAAAGCAAATTAGATAAAGCAGTTGCTTTTTTTCTAGAATTTGGTTATAGTTCGGTTAAGCAGACACCAACCTCCTAGGTAGACCTGCGAGAAGCCAAAGCACAAAAACTTTGTAAAGTTATAATCTACTAAAATTCGCTGTCAAAACTGGTTTGCCGATGACGAGGCGTAGTAAATAATACGAAATGACATTTAAATGGCAATCGATGAGTCATACTAGCATGAGATGCAATATTTTTAGAGCTCCGTACTTCAAAAGGAAAAAAAAACGGTACCCCCTATAGAATCACTCACGTGTCTATCTGTCTGTTTGTCTGTCCATCTGTCACGGCCAGCTTACTCCGAAACTACTGGACCGATGAGTTGAAAAGGGGTCTCGCCTACTACGATGGTACGGAACTCTTCATGCGCTGGTTTTTATAACACAATTCTATTGTGGGATGAGTCGAATAACCTTATTACTAACCTTGGAAAAACCACATACAAATGCATGGACTTATAGCATTTTCCAAAGGATATACCTACTACATAGAACAGAGGTTACCAAACGTTTTTTTCTCGTGGACCACTTTAAAAAAATCTGGTTTCGGTAGACACACGAACCGTAGCTCCTAAAAAAATTAACAAAAAATCTGAAAATTGCAATATTAAAGCTGCAAAATGATTTTTTTAAAGTCTCAATACGACCAGTTTTCACCGAAATACCGGTCAAATATCACCAAAAAATTTGGATTATTTTGAGTAGTTTACCGCCGTCCGCCCCCGTCGAGTCTCTCCTGGACCCCTGGAGGTCAACCTGAACCACTTTGGGAATCACTGTACTAGAGTATTAGGACGTGACTGACGGCTGTCCCACCATAGGTTTTCAGATTTTCAGTTTTCAGGTTTCCAGATAGGCAATAGTCGACAGTTCAAAAATTTTGCAATATTCTTTGATAGTTTCTTCTATGTAAGTACTATTTTTTATGTGTCAATTTGGACATTTTTTTAACTAAAATATTGGGGTCAAAGTTACAAATTTTCTTTTTGAAATACATATTTTAAATGTAAGAACTTTACTCTAAACACCTCCACGACCCATACTATTAAATCCATCCACCAGCACAATGCTTTGAGAGAGCGACTGTCGCAACCCCGTGCAGGGCACGCCACTATAATGGCGGTAAGTCCCCTCTTTGAGGAGTGGCTGGAGAGGCGCCACGGCGCCCTCACCTTCCGCCTGACGCAGGTCCTCACCGGACATGGTTGTTTCGGGAGGATCCTGCACCTAATCGGGCGGGAGGAAGCTCCCGGGTGTCACCACTGCGAGGATCGACCGGAGGACACGGTGGAGCACACTGTGCAGGTCTGCTCCGCTTGGGCGGAGCAACGCCGTGTCCTCGTAGCGGCGATCGGCGGCGGCGACCTCTCGCGTCCGGCTCTGGTTCAATCCATGGTCCGGAGCGAGACGGAATGGGACGCCGTCACCTCCTTCTGCGAAGCAGTCATGCTAGCGAAGGAGGTGGCGGGACGTGAGAGGGAGAGAACCTCACGTCCCAGCCGCCGCGGGAGACGCACCGGGCGTCGGGGGCCACGTGGTGGCCCCCGGCCACCGTAGACGCGGGCCTGTGGACGGTGAGCTATGGGCTAGCTCGCCGTCCGTCCGTCTTATGACGACAGGCCGTGTCGACGGCGCGTTCGTGTTCCACGCGCGCCTCAAAGAGAGTCAGCAAACAGGAAGGGGTCCGTAAGGGCCGACGCCTGCCAGGGTTGCGGGACTGTTCGAAAGAGATACCGCGGCCCTGGAACACAAAGGGCAAAGGAAGGAACATGGATGGGTTTTAGTCAGTAGAAGTCTGACACTCCCTCCTGCTCAGCCCAGAGCGGGAGGGGTTATTTGATGATTTCCCATCGGTAAAAAAAAAAAAAAAAAAAAGAGCACAATGCTTTGAATGCGTTACATTGTGTCCGGAACGTGATTTTTCACCCAAAAAATGTCGTTTCCCAGCAATAATTTTTGCGTAAAGTTACTTAGTTTGATGTACATAATGCTTGGTTGACGGTTTCGTGAAGGGTTCGTGTACACCTAGTATAGGCGAGTCCACTTACCTAGATAACCATTCGGATTGGGTTTTGGAACCGATAGTGACTGTGTTTCAAAAAAGTCTCTTCAATTTTAGATCCGGGAAAATCCGGCCCGCTGTAAATTACATATCTTCAATTTTTTACGTCATTTGAAAATCGTAAATGCCTCTTTGGTCTAGTAGTCGCAAGCTAAACTGCTGAGCATGAGGTCCTGGGTTCGATTCCCGGGTCGAGCAAATTGTTATTTGTTTAATTGGTTTTTCTATCAGAAATATTTTAGTGTCATTTTGGTTTTGTGCCCAGTTGATAGCAAAAGGGTCCCTCCATTATTCCATTATTACATGGTGGCAACAGAACTCGCTAAACATCTCCGCCTACCACGTCGTGGGAGACAAGCGTGATGGTGTGTAATGTTTTAGCAACATTCAACTTTACTGTTTGGGTTTTTCCGAAGTCATAACTAGGTCAGTAGGCAACCGCTAATTATTATTTAAACAAAAAAAATGTCTGCACCGCTTAGGTGACTGAACTAACTGCTTCTGTATTATCAAACATATGTTATATCAGCGAAAAAACCCACTACTATGGCTGAGGGTGTGTTTGATACATGTTGACTTGCAAAAACTCTTATTACCTCACAAATGACTCAAAACCCATACGTTTAAAGACCAATTTATCTTAACCTACCGCTACCCTCTCCATTTCAACAAAATTGGACCTCAGCGCAGTGATTAAGTGAGTCAATCGGGATCTACCTTGACTGGTCGTGATTGACTTACACGAACTTGATCAGTGAGACTGTGACGTCAGTGGGCAGTGAGACAAATCCAACGTAACTCGTTGAATGGGGTTTTTACGTGCACTTTATAATGTTTAGAGGTGTTCTGTGCACTTAAATATTTGATCGTTTTTGAATAATTATTTATATTACGAACTTCTTGAGTACAAGAATTTATTTACTTTCTACACATGTGCCATAAAAATAAAAAAGCGTTTATTATTTATTTATGTATACTTCATGTACAACAGTGGAACATAGGTGGACTTAATGCCACAAGGCATACTCTATCAGTCAACCTTTGTGTCAAATAGGACAGCATTATGATAGAGTACAAAAAAATAAATAAGTAAAATACCATTTGATAACATCATTGTTTTGATGTTGTTTATTCGTGGTGACATCCTAAGATTTACAAAATAGTATACTGTGATACAAGGGTGGAAAGTAACCGTGTATCACACGACGTTTTTCAATACAGTTGTGGGAAATAGTAAAAACAAATCAAAGAATTAAATAAATTTAGAACTCAACTGCAAAAGTAATGATAGAGCTCGTAAAAAAAAGTCATGACCGCGTTACAGAAAGATGCCTATGCAAAAGATTTAATTTTCGAATCATAATCATAGCCTCTGAAAGCACGCCATGTTTAACGACTGTATTGAAAAATATTATTTCTGCCAAACTGCAACGCAGTTTGTTGGCAGATGTAGCTCCCATAAACAATATTACCTGTATTTTTATGTAACTACTCGTAGGTATTTTTCCATCAAAAACAACTTACTTTTTAATGTTACTTTGGGTTGGCGCAACCGGTTTTTTTTTCTTTGGTCTAGTGGTCGCAACCGTGACTGCTGAGCATGAGGTCCTGATTTCGATTCCCGGGTCTGGCAAAGTGATATTGGGTATTTAAATTTCTCAGTAGCAGTCACGGAGTCTGGATTTGTGCCCGGTTGATGGCAATACGCTCGCCCCCAATTACATGGGACTTAAACATAGCTGGAGAAATGTGGGTGGACTATTAGGTACAATTTTGCCTAGTCCTTCGGGGAAAGGCGTAATGATATGTTATTTTTCTTTGGTCTTCCTCTCCGAATCCATCCATCAATATTTATTTGGATATTAGGAAGGAATTATATATTATTATAATTAATTTATATATTTAATTATTTTAATACGATCAGACTTTCAACGTTATTTCCATAATAGATTAATCTATTATGGAAATAACGTTAATAATAGATTAAGCACACCATCATACTAAAAAAAATAGTTTGTAATAATTATTTTACTTTCTTTTCAATTGTATTAAGTACAAACAAGTTTAATATTTCATTACATACATCACAAAATCCAAAATAATTTCATTGACTTATTGATGTAAAACAAACTCATTCCTCTAGAAATCAAAACAACTGTTTCGAATTTTAAAAGTTGCTGACCAGTCTATTTGTCTTATAAAGTCTGTGCCCCGCGATGGTCCCGATAACTGGCGAGTTCATATTTATATACAGTGTTCAGTTGTATCGAGTCACAGTTCGAATCGAGAACCGAGAGCGACCGTGACCAATCATTGTTCCACCTTGCTATAGTTGTTTGTTGTTCGTGTAAATTATATCAAAGGTATGTATTTTGTTCATTTGTTTTTTTATTACATCTTATTGAAATACAAATTAAAATTATGTATTTAATTTCATTTAAACTTAGTATAACCTGTAAAAAGTTTCAAGTTGCAAGTTACCTAATTATTAATATTTTCGACCTTTTTAAAAGTTTGATTTGAAAAAGTGAAATGTTATTCTCTTTTTAAGTTGTTTTACTTTCTAAAATAAAGAGAACATTAATCTAGCTAACTTAGACGGGGTTAAGTACTTCCTCCCTGTACATAAATGGTTTAATTTAAAAAGAATTCTGATAAAATGGTAAATATTGTTATAAATTCTAACCAAATTTTAAAATAATCCATTATTACTTAAACAAAAATACCAAACAATTATACTAATTATATTGATTAATGTGTATTTAATAAACAGCATCTTTTCCTCAATAAGTGGGCTGTAAAAAATCAAACAATAGACGTCTTATTAGACGGCTATAGAACTTTTTTATTCTCATGATTATAAAAAACTTGGACGTCTTTTTGCCTGTCTACTGTATCATGTTCCATTTTAAACAGGATTCTCTGATGAAGACTGCATTCAACGACTATTATTCACGCTCTTATAAGCATCGTGGTCTCAGCCGGTTTGAAAATAACAAGCTCATTTAAAGGCCAACAATCCTGCATCAGCAACAACAATAATTGTATTAATTCTTTATTTCTTTGTTTACAGAAAATGACTGCCTACAAAATCATTATTGCACTCGCAGTCTTTGCCGCTGTGGTGAAGGCTCAAAGGCCTTTCTACGCTGGGCTGAGCCCTATTGGTTACCCAGCAGTGGAAGCAGACCTAATATCCAATAGGTTTGGAGAAGATGAAGAATACCCTATCGCCGCTAGGGGCGACAGGAATCTCATCAATCGATTGGACGCACTTCCCGTAAACAACCAACCTTTCTGGTACCTGAACTGGAGGCAGTACGATGCCTTAAGACGCAACCCACAGGTCTACCCTCAGAGACCCAACAATTTCATCGGTTCCAGATAAAAGAAGAAAGTCAAAAAAAAGTAGAAATGTGCAGAATAAAAGCATGGTTCGATTTGGAATCACGATTTTCGTATTCGATTCTTGACTGCCGAATGAATGTGAATCGAAATTCGAATTTGGTTGGATGTGAAACTAGTTTAGTTTGAATCGTATGAAGAAGAAAAAACAGTATTATTAAATTTGGAAGTGTTTTTGAAAGTTTCGAGCGAACACTTATTTGGAGTGACTTTTTAAAGTGTAGTTTCCGAATTTGGACCATTTTGTTTCGGTTTGAGTCATTGAATAAGTTACTTTTATCACGAGTGCACATAGTTTGCGTTCCAGTGTTATAAACTATAATTATGCATTTACTACTATTTGTAAAATAAATTTATTTTTTAAGATAACTTTTTTTATTAATTCTTTACCTGTATTATCTACTTTACCTAAAAAAAAGCGTTAGCACCCCACCCGCAATTCAGTCTGGGCAAATTTCGGAATTTTTCCGTACTCTAACTCCGCACACCCTATGTACCATAACAATTTTTATTATTTTCCCAAAGAAGTATTGGTGCCACGTGTCAAGTTCCTAAACTGAAATAATAAGATCTTTCACAAGATTATCAGTTGTTGAAAATTCATTTGTCATAAGACATGTTTTCACTCGTAGCTTGCTTTTCGCATAAAGTCTACTATAAAGGGTGTAACAAGACCCACTTATTTTTTTCTAGAACACATATTTTTCTAGGGCATTTATTTTTTTCTAGAACATACCTGGTAACCTTCTAGTTACGGACATATTGGGGTCAAAGTCCCAACTTTTTCACAAGTTTTTTTTTGTAAGATTTTACTTTAAACTATTCAATCCAACCATCAGCACAATGTTTTGAGTGCGTTACATTCGTGCTACAGTAAAACGTCATTTTTCACCCCAAAAAAAAAAGTCGTTCCCAACAATAATTTTTGCGTAAAGTTACTTACATTGATGTATATTATGCTTGGTTAACAGCTTCGTGAAGGCGGTCCATTTACACCCTGTATTGAAATTTTATATACCATGTTTTAAATGAATAGTCCTGCGTTTGGATTCTTCCATACAAACTTCAAGACCCTCTAAATCAACATTAGAGGGATATACTCAACGAATAAGGGTTTTCCAAATGAATACTTCCCCCCTATACCCCCTTTTAAAGGTTGGTTGTCACAAAATCCCCTCTTAGTACAGCCCTTTTTTTTCGAATGCTAAATCATCAAATGACCCCTCTCACTCTGGGCGGAGTGGAGGGAGTGTCAGACTTCTACTGACTAAAACCCATCCATGTTCCTTCTTTGGCCCTTTGCGTTCTAGGGCCGCGGTATCGTTTTCGAACAGTCCCGCCACAGCCCTAGCACACTAGTGTGTGTTACAATTTTTATAAACTAATTCAACTTTTTATGGTTAGCTTTTCTCTATTTAGATATCATTATTCCTGCCTCGTTGGTCAAGCGCGACTGCTGAGCATGAGGTCTTGAGTTCGATGCCCAGGTCGGGTGAAGTGTTATTGGGTTTTCCATCAGGAATTTCTAAGTAGCAGCCACGGAGTCTGGATTTGCAATGGCAATAGGCTCGCTCTGTATTACATGAGACTTATACTTAACTGGCGTAATGTGGGTACCTGTGCCTAATCCTTCGAGGAATAAAGGCGTGATGTTATGTTATATCATTATTCCGTTCTAGGATGAAAAAGTAAAGGTTAAAATGTAATTATTTCCGCACTGGCACGTGCTCGGTGCAAGCGAAAGAAAATGGCCTTTGAACATAAATTAGATCTTCACGATCGGTTGTACTACACTTTTTTATAAGATTTTTTTGTTAGAACTTACTTTTACTTCAATTGGATTTTATCAGTTTAATTTGGCTTTTTTGTAAAAAGAATAAGAATAACAACAATACTTTAACTTTGAAGTCCTCACATCTGAGAACACAACAAGAAATTGGTTGCACGACCTCACAAAAAAACATGCACATTAAAAATAATAATTCTTTATTTACAATTGTATATTTTTTTGTGATTTTTGTCTACACTTGTACATATACAGGGTGTAACAAGACCCTTCACGAAGCCGTCAACCAAGCACTATGTACATCAAACTAAGTGACTTTACGCAAAAATTATTGCTGGGAAACGACTTTTTTTTTGGGGTGAAAAATCACGTTTTATGGTAGGACTGAATGTAACGGACTTAAAACATTGTGCTGATGGATGGATTGAATAGTATGGGGGTCATGGAGGTGTTTAAAGTAAAAATCTTACAATAAAAACAAGTATTTAAAAAAAAACGTGTGAAAAAGTTGGAACTTTGACCCCCAAAATCTTCGTAACTAGAAGGTTTCCCGGTATGGTCGAGAACAAAAAAAATATCGCAATGACGGGGAGAACAAGTGGCTTTCGGTTTCGTTAAGGGTCTTGTTAAACCCTTTATAAATACATATATAAATCTGTAAGTATATTCATCAAGAATCAAAGTTGTTGTCGTTCACAGCAATAATTTTTGCGTAAAGTTGCTTAGTTTGATGTACGTAATGCTTCGTTGACGGCTTTAAGCAGCAGGGTTCGTTTACACCTAGTATAGGCGAGTCTACTTACATAGATAACATACAGATTGGGTTTTGGGACCGATAGTGACTGTGTTTCAAAAAAGTCTCTTCAATTATTAAGATCCGGGAAAATCCGGCCCTCTGTAAATTACATATTTTCAATTTTTTACTTCATTTCAGAATCATAAATACCTCTTTGGTCTAGTGGTCGCAAGCGCAACTGCTGAGCATGAGGTCCTGGGTTCGATTCCCGGGTCGAGAAAATTATTTTCGGGTTTTCTATCAGAAATATCTCCTTGTCATTTCGTATCCCACGGAGTCTGGATTTGTGCCCAGTTGATGGCAAAAGAGTCCCCCCTATTACATGGTAATGGCAATAGAAATCGAAAAACGTCTCCGCCTACCCCGTCGTGGGAGACAGGCATGATGGTGTTAAGTTTTAGCAACATTCAATTTTAATGTTTGGGTTTTTCCGAAGTCATAACTAGGTCAGTAGGCAACCGCTAATTATTATTTAAACAAAAAAAAAATGTTTGCACCGCTTAGGTGACTGAACTAACGGCTTCTGTATTATCAAACATATGTTATATCAGCGAAAAAAACCCACTACTATGGCTGAGGGTGTGTTTGATACATGGTGACTTGCAAAAAAGACTCTTTATTACCTCACAAATGACTCAAAACCCATACGTTTAAAGACCAATTTATCTTATCCTACCGCTCCCCTCTCCATTTCAACAAATTGGACCTCAGCGCAGTGATTAAATGAGTCATTTGGGGTCTACCTGGACTGGTCGTGATTGACTTACATGAACTTGATATATGAGACTGTGACGTCAGTGGGCAGTGAGACGAGTCAACGTAACTCGTTGTATGGGGTTTTTACGCCCACTTTATAATGTTTAGAGGTATTCTTTGTAATTTTTTTTAATTGTTTTTGAATATTTATATTACGAACTTCTTGGGTACAAGCATTTATCAACTTTCTACACAAGAGCCATGAAAAAATAAAAAAAGCGTTTATTATTTATTTATTTAACCTTCATCTAAAGGGTGGTACATAGGCGGACTTAATGCCACGGGGCATACTCTATCAGACAACCTTTGTGTTAAATAGGACAGCATTATGATAGAGTACAAAAACAAAATAAGAAAAATACCATTTTGATAACATCATTGCTTTGATGTTGTTTATTCGTGGTGACATCCTTTGAATTACAAAAAAGTACACTGTGATAAAATGATGGAAAATATTCTTGTCTTTGTCTATTAACTCTTGTCATTAAAAACGTTTGTTTTTTTAATTGTCAATGACCTCGTTTGTAATAACCTACACACCCGTGTATTACACGACGTTTTTCAATACAGTTGTGGGAAATAGTAAAATACAAATCAAAAAATTAAATAAATTTAAAACTCAAAGCTGCAAAAGTGATGATCGAGCTCGTAAAAAAAGGCACAACCGCGTGACAGAAAGGTGCCTATGCAAAAGATTAAATTTTCGAATCATAATTATAGTCTCTGAAAGTACGCCTTGTTTAACGACTGTATTGAAAAATATTATTTCTGCCAAACTGTAACGCAGTTTTTTGGCAGATGTAGCTCCCATAAACAATATTACCTGTATTTTTCTGTAACTACTCGTAGGTATTTTTCCATCAATAACAACTTACTTTTAAATGTATGTTGGGTCGCCGCAACCGGTTTTTTTTTTCTTTGGTGTAGTGGTCGCAAACTCGCAACCGCGACTGCTGAGCATGAGGTCCTCATTTCGATTCCCGGGTCTGGCAAACTGATATTGGGTATTTCAATTTCTCAGAAGCAGTCACGGAGTCTGGATTTGTGCCCGGTTGATGGCAATACGCTCGCCCCCTATTACATGAGACTTAAACATAGCTGGCGAAATGTGGGTGGACTATTAGGTACAATTTTGCCTAATCCTTCGGGGAACGGCGTAATGTTATGTTATTTTTCTTTGGTCTTCCTCTCCGAATCCATCCATCAATATTTATTTGGGTACAGGAATCATATATTATTATATTTAATTCATATATGTAATTATTTTAATACGATCAGACTTTCAACGTTATTTCCATAATAGAATAAGCACACCATCCCACTAAACAAACTAGTTTATAATAATTATTTTACTTTCTTTTCAATTGTATTACAAACAAGTTTAATATTTCATTACAAAATACAACATCACAAAATCCAAAATAATTTCATTGACTTATTGATGTAAAACAAACTCATTCCTCTAGAAATCAAAACAACTGTTTCGAATTTTAAAAGTTGCTGGCCAGTCTATTTGTCTTGTAGAGTCTATGCCCCGCGATGGTTTCGATAACTGGCAAGTTCATATTTATACAGTGTTCAGTTGAATCGAGTCACAGTTCGAATCGAGAACCGAGAGCGAATCATTGTTCCACCTTGCTATAGTTGATTGTTGTGCGTGTAAATTATATCAAAGGTATTTATTTATATTTTCATTCGTTTTTTATTACGTCATATTGAAATTCAAATTCAAAATAGGTATTTAATTTCACATAAACTTAATATAACTTGTGAAAAGTTACAAGTTGCAAGTTAATAATTACATTCAACTTTTTAAAAGTTTTATTTAATAAGTGAATAATTGTTATTCTCTTTTTAAGTTATTTTACTCTCTAAAATAAAGACAGCATTAATCTAGTTAAATGGGGTTAAGTATTTCCTCCCTTTATGTAAATTTAATGGTTTAATTTGAAAAGAGTTCTGATTAAATGGTAAATATTGTTACAAATTCTAACCAAATTTTAAAATAATCCATTATTAGTTAAACAAAAATACCACACAATTATACTAGTTAGATTGATTAATGTGTATTTAATAAACAGCATTGAGAAAAAGATCCTCAATAGTGGGCTGTAAAAAATCAAACAATAGATGTCTAATAGCTATAGAACTTTTTTATTCTCAGGATTGTAAAAACTTGGACGTTTTTTTGCGATACCTATCTACTTGTTTTTTTTTTTTTTTAAGAGACCGCTCTCCGATGTTGATGCTGAATAAATGGACTATGATACCTATCTACTCTACCATGTTCGATTTTAACAGGATTCTCTGATGAAGATTGCATTCTACGACTATTATTTACGCTCTTATAAGCATTGTGCTCTCAGCCGGTTTGAAAATAACAAGGTCATTTATAGGCCAACAATCCTGCATCAGCAATAATAATAATTGTTTTAATTCTTTATTTCTTTGTTTACAGAAAATGACTACCTACAAAATTATTATTGCACTCGCAGTCTTTGCCGCTGTGGTGAAGGCTCAAAGGCCTTTCTACGCTGGACTGAGCCCTATTGGTTACCCAGCAGTGGAAGCAGACCTAATATCCAATAGGTTTGGAGAAGATGAAGAATACCCTATCGCCGCTAGGGGCGACAGGAATCTCATCAATCGATTGGACGCACTTCCCGTAAACAACCAACCTTTCTGGTACCTGAACTGGAGGCAGTACGATGCCTTAAGACGCAACCCACAGGTCTACCCTCAGAGACCCAACAATTTCATCGGTTCCAGATAAAAGAAGAAAGTCAAAAAAGAAGAAATGTGCAGTATGAAAGCATGGTTCGATTTGAAAACACGATTTTCGTATTCGATTCTTGACTGACGAATGAATGTGAATCGAAATGCGAATTTGGTTGGATGTGAAATTAGTTTAGTTAGAATCGTCTGAGAAAAACAAACAGTATTATTAATTTGGAAGTGTGTTTGAAAGTTTCGAGCGAACACTTATTTGGAGTGACTTTTTAAATTGTTGTTTTAGAATTTGGACCTTTTTGTTTCGGTTTGAGTCATTGAATAGGTAATTTACTTTTATCACGCGTGCACATAGTTTGCGTTCCAGTGTTATAAATTATAATTATTTATAACAATGTTTTGCATTTACTATTATTTGTGAAATAAATACATTTTTAAGATTACTTTTTTTATTAATTCTTTACCTGTATTATCTTCTTCACCTAAAAAAAAGCGTGTAAAAGCGTTAGCAATTTAGTCTGGGCAAATTTTGGAATTTTTCCGTACTAAGAAGTATTTGTGCCACGATTCAAGTTTCTAAACTGAAATAATAAGATCTTTCACAAGATTCTCAGTTGTTGAAAATTCATTTGTCATAAGAAATGTTTTCACTCCTAGCTTACTTTTCACATAAAGTCTACTATAAACGGTGTAACAAGACCCTTAACGAAGCCAAAAGGCACTTATTTTTTTCAAGAACATACCTGGTAACCTTCTAGTTACGGACATATTGGGGGTCAAAGTTCCAACTTTTTTAAAAGTTTTGTTTAGTAAGATTTTTACTTTAAACTATTCAATCCGTACGTAAAACGTCATTTTTAACCCAAAAAAAAAAGTCGTTTCCCAACAATATTTTTTGCGTAAAGTTTCTTAGATTGATGTATATTATGCTTGGTTAACAGCTTCGTGAAGGCGGTCCATTTACACCCTGTATTGAAATTTTATATACCAAGTTTTAAATGAATAGTCCTGCGTTTGGATTCTTCCATACAAACTTCAAGACCCTCTAAATCAACATTAGAGGGATATACTCAACGAATAAGGGTTTTCCAAATGAATACTTCCCCCCTATACCCCCTTTTAAAGGTTGGTTGTCACAAAATCCCCTCTTAGTACAGCCCTTTTTTTTCGAATGCTAAATCATCAAATGACACCTTCCACCCTGGGCGGAGGGAGTGTCAGACTTCTACTGACTAAAACCCATCCATGTTCCTTCTTTGGCCCTTTGCGTTCTAGGGCCGCGGTATCGCTTTCGAACAGTCCCGCCACAGCCCTAGCACACTAGTATGTGTTATAATTTTTATAAACAAATTCAACTTTTTATGGTTAGCTTTTATCTATTTAGATATCATTATTCCTGCCTCGTTGGTCAACCACGACTGCTGAGCATGAGGTCCTGAGTTCGATTCCCAGGTCGGGCAAAGTGTTATTGGGTTTTCCATCAGGAATTCCTCAGTAGCAGCCACGGAGTCTGGATTTGCAATGGCAATAGGCTCGCTCTCTATTACATGAGACTTATACATAACTGACGTAATGTGGGTGTACCTGTGCCTAATCCTTCGAGGAATAAAGGCGTGATGTTATGTTATATCATTATTCCGTTCTAGGATGAAAAAGTAAAGGTTGAAATGTAATTATTTCCGCACTGGCACGTGCACGGTGCAAGCGAAAGAAAATAGCCTTTCAAAATAAATTAGATCTTCACGACCGGTTGTACTACACTTTTTTTAGAACCTTTTTTTGTTAGAATTACTTACTTTTACTTCAATTGGATTTTATCAGTTGAATTTGACTTTTTTGTAAAAAAGAATAAGAATAAGAACAATACTTTAACTTTGAAGTCCTCACCTCTGAGAACAGAACAAGAATTGGCTGCATGATGAGATCGTGCAGCTAGTTTCTAGTTGTGTAGCAAAAAACATACACATTACAAAAAAAATAAAAAAACTTGCAACTGTATTTTTTTGTAATTTTTGTCTTCACAAAATCAACATATATACCTATAAATACATATACAGGATGTTTTTTCAAGTGGGCCTGGATGGCCAAATCCGAAACTGTGAGGAATATCGAAAAATGCTCAAAGGAGTCTCGAGCTCGATTTTGATGAAAACTGAAACTGCACCATTGGACTTTTCAAAAATCAATATTCCTGGCCAGGAATCGAACCTGTTCATTTTTTTTTTAATAACCTATATATTTTTCTGAAACTTCGAAGGTGTCGTCAATGCAGTTATACGAAACTCCATTCTTTCCTTGGTTATAAACTCTTGGCAAGTACAAGACTACCTACTTTTAAACTAGAACGGGAATGTTCTTTTGTAAATTATTGTTATTACTAGCTATTATCCGCGGTTTTACTCGAACCAGCGGATCTTACGACTGAATTAATTCCTGAGATAAAAATCTTAAAATCTTTTCGTGCACTACTTTTCTAAAGTTTGCAGTTTTACTAAGAAACTTTAAAGTTGTGGTGACCCAGAAGTTTGCTAGCTTTTTACTCACGAGATATATTAATTCTAATACATTGATACCTCTATTAGGACTTGTTATTATGCAATTTCTGGACGGTTATAAAATAAGCTAGCTGCCCGCGGCTTCGCTCGCGTTTTGGTAAGAAATTATCCCACGGACACGTTGTAAATATAGCTTATGGCACTCGGGGATAATGTAGCTTCCTATTATTGAAAGAATTTTCAAAATCAGTTCAGTAAATCCAGAGATTACCCCCCTACAACCTCAAAAACTTTACCTCTTTATAATATTAGTCTAGATAAAACACAAAACGTGCTGTTGAAAAAACTCCGGACGTTTCTGAGTTTTTGGCTTATAACTTCTCTCTGCATCCTGTGAAAAAAGTCTTAGCACATTTTTAAAACAGACACAAGATTAAGCATAAACATAATCAGCATATAATGTTTCCACTGCTGGGACACACAGCCTCCTCTCTATGAGAGGGAACGGGCTATAATCCACCACGTGGGCCCAGTGCGGGTTGGTAGATGTCACATTTCTTCGAATTTTTGTTTCTAGGACATGCCGGTTTTTTCAAGATGTTTTCCTTCACCGTTTTGAGAGCAGTAGTGATGAAATAAATTACACAAAGCAATGCGCCTGCTTGGGTTCGAGCCCACGACTTTTTGTTTGTAAGTCGGGGCCGCCACCACTGGGCCAGCATGCAAAGCAGACATAATTAATACAAATTGCCAACCATAGCTCTGTAGGTCCAAAATAACCGAGATACAGCACTTCATACATTATCTCTCCCTATGCCGTGGCTGAGTCGGATGAAGAAGACGTCTTCGGAAGGCAACAAACAAGTCTCCGTAGTTCAAAGAACACCGGTTTCAACGAACTTGGACCTTCTAAAGGAACACAAATGTCACTATTAATTTTCGCCAGTAATATCTGTCTTAACATAGCATAATCATAATCGGACTATAATGTTCCCATAGGTAGGACATACGCTGAGAGAGAATGTCTTCTCGTAGAGAGGAGACATGTGTCTCAGCAGAGGGTGGTAATCCACCATGCGGGCCCAATACGGGTTGGTAAATCGTCGTTGATAGTCCAATTCCGCGTAACTAACATTGTCAAATACCGCGTATGTACGAAAAAAGCAAAAATGAGATTTCGCGGCTATAGGAAGGTGATTGTGATTGGCGTCGACCCGTATGACATTTTTTTGAATAGACCTAATAGGAAGAGTAGTATATCAAAAATAACAATACCGCGGATCATTCGACGAACAAGTTACGACACGAAAACCGCGTATCCGCGCCCATTTGTATTAGTAAATCTGCTTCAAAATGATTTTTAATTTGTTAACTCCAAAGGTATTAATAATAGAAGACTGTTTCTAGATTTTTTAGTTAAAAGCGATAATTTTGAGACTGCTTGATTTGTTTATAAATGATAATGTCATCAGCTCATTCTTAGTTGCTAAATAAGTTTTATTTTATTCAATCATTATATTTTTATTTGATTTTCCAAAATGGTCCTGCATTATTTGATGATGGCAGTTTATAAGCTAAGTTAGTTTATAGAAGAAATACTCTTTATTACTTTTGATAATTTTTCATACTTGTTGTTTTTTTTTAAAATTTCACGTCTTGGATAATTTAGTCTATTATAACCATATAATATTTATGATTAAACTTAATCATTTAAATAATTAATACTATTAAATAAATGTTGATTTAGATTGTGTTTCTTTTATTATTTTTTTCACAATTTCGCGTAAGTACTGTCTAAGATCCAGAATCGTTTGAAACTATACCGCGTAAGTAACTTTGTAAATAAAGTAATGGGAATATTAACTTTAAAAATAGTACATTAGATTAAAGAGAACGAAACGGTCCTATAATCAAGTTCGTTCAAAGTTCGGCCGTTTAGTTTTTTAGAAAATTAGTTTTTTGGCCATCCTGTAAAATCAGCGAAAGTGCACATCCGCGGTATTTAACAATGTTAGTTACGCGGAATTGGACTATCAACGACGAAATATCACACATGTATTCGAATTTTGGTTCTAGGATATGACGGATTCCTATCGTTTTAATTCACCGTTTTAAGAGCAGCTTTCCTTATAACATCTCGGAATCAGTCGAGTGTAATTTAATGCGATCTAACGCAATGTTTTTGCCTACGGTGACTGGCCTATATACAGTAACATCGGTATTTGACTAGGTGGTCAGATGATCTCATTTAAGTGGCCGAAAGAAACTGGATAGCTTTGACACAAAACACACAAAACCACCAAATGTGGAGAGATTTGGAACATACCTATCAAAGGTTGAAAAGGAGAGAGAAAGGTACCAATTCGTTTTATCAATTTCCAAAAACGCTCCTAAACGTCGCACCATAATAAACAACAAGTTTATTTGCAACTTTACGGCAGCCATTTGCTTCAGGAAGTCAATCAACATTAAAGAAACCCACACACTTTCACGTCCGTCAGTATGTTATATATGTTTAATGATACTCTTGGCAAAATAACTCTTGTAATTAGAAAGTATAAAGCTACTTTGTAACCTGTTTGGGATTACTTTGTACTTTGATGCTCGCATCACGTATGAGATAATGCTAATATTGGTATCCCTCTCCAATAGCTTTCCGTTTCATTGTTTAGCTTGATTAGTACTGAATAGAAGTTAATGCTATACTACTAAGGACACAAAGTTTCACGAGAATCACGAGATTCAGAACATACAGTCCATTCAAACATACATTTCCGGGCATCATTCTTTGAATTGCCGTAAGAGACATTCATGGGTTCATGGGTGCTGTTACATTTTGAACTTTCAGCCGTCGACCGAGTGTCAATCTATCAACAATTACGAAGGAAAAGTCATTTTTAATTCAATTAGATTGACATAAGCTACCGAAAAACCTGTCAATCTTATACAACAACGCAGAAAGCTGAAACACTTAGATATGGATTATTGCCACTTGTGAAAAAGCCCCTTTGGATGTAAGTTTGTCTAAATTCACAACAAAGAGCACCATTATCAATATTAATTTTGATAATTAATATAGAAACAATTGTGAGTTTGGAGAGTCACTCGCGTGGAGAGGGTTCCATACGTTTATGGATATACGTCTAAACATATATTTGAGATGCTCACAATGAGCCCTTTCATTTGTTATGTAACATGATATAATTTGCAAAACGTTCTTCCCCCAAAAGTGGCTCCCATGTTTAAAATTCATTAATTTACGTTACACGTGCGTCTTTGGATCACCGACTTCAATATGTGTATCAAATTTCAACTCAATCGGTCCAGTAGTTCCGGAGTAAATTGGCTGTGACAGACGGACAGGCAGACATGCGAGCGATCCTATATCCGTTTTTCCTTTTGAGTTACGGAACCCTAAAAACTGTGAGTGTAACGGAAATTCTTTCACTCTCAATTACCAAAAAGCGCACTCCGAAAAGTTTGTAACGTTAACAAAAAAGAAAACGGCGCCTCTAATTAGTACAAAACTAATTTGTACGGCACAAAGCACTTAGCCGGTAAGATGACCGGTCAATTAATTACTCTAGTTGAAAGTCAGTTTTTTTTCCGATTCCTTTTATAGCCGTACTTCATAACATACTGAGTGTTCTCCGTGCGTCGCAAAGCATGTTAAACCGTTGATCCCAGCTGTCATTTGTAGAACTTTGACAGTAGTTACAGGTAGTCAGTGGCCCGAAAGTCTGACAAAAAGTCTTACAAAGGGGTATCTATTATATTACCCATTTATATTACCCAGTATGAACTGGGTTGTGGAAGTCAGATATGTAAATTGCTGACCCCAACATAAACATTTGGGAAAAGACTAAGTATATACATAGTTATATAGACATAGTTATCTTGCCTTCATATTTATTGTAACGTTTTAAGTTTATAGTTTTGTACATGCACTGATGTGATGTGAATGTTTTTGTTTTGGGATCTCCTTATGTCAACGTTGTGTCAAAATGTCGCGTCGAAAGTGCTTGTCTATGGTGTCACCAAAGCCAAAGACATGCACTTTCTAGGGTTCTCTATGGTGTGACCATAGGGGATCTCAAGACAAAATCGTAGATGAAGAATAGTATTCTCTGCGAAGGTAATATTAGTTTTTTTTTTTTTTTTGTTTTTTGCTTTGATGTTCTTTTTCTATTTTTTATGGTTATGTTTTATTATTGCGCGTTTGTAGTCGGTGCAAAATAAATGATTTTTCTTTCTTTCTTTCTTCTTCTACTAAGGACATGATGATGACGCAAGAAGCTCAGTATCAAAGCTGGTTTTACAGGATTTTATCGCGGGATTTTTTCCTTTATTTCGATCCAAAAAGATCTAGTCATTTTATTGGTTTCTAAACGTTCGCCCACCACAATTACAATGTCGTGGAAGTCGAAACAATACGAATGGACAACCATCCATGAACGAACCCAAACCAATGTAAATCCAACCCTTTGATTTCACCCACAGCTTGCCGAAATCAACAAAGGTCTTTTTCTCGTTTTAACATATATATGTTAATTGGTTTTTCAGGCTATTTGAACTTTTTAATTGAATTTAATACAACATATTCAATTGTTTGAGATTCGGGGTTTCCGGAGAACCGCAGCCTCGAATGGAAATATCTGGAATATGTTAATGTTTGTTACATATTGAATACAGTTGTTGGAATTATAGACCTTTGACCCTATTACTGTGCGCGTGGAAGGATTTTGTGAAAAACGTTTTGTATGAGAATTATAAAACAACATGACAAAAAAAAATGGAACTGGGCTGACCATATCTGCAGAATTGAAATCAACCGCAGGACCAAGAAAGCTACTGAATGGATACCTAGAGACGATACTAGAAGTTCGGCCAGTAGTAAGTGGGAAGACATATTCAAAGAGAAAATTGGACCAAACTATCGATGACACAAGCCCGGGACAGTAATGTGTGGAGATTAATGGGAGAGGTCTACGCGAAGGAGGCGACTACTGCTTAGATACAAGTGCACACAATTAGTTAATTTATACCTGTGTTCATATTATTGTTATTAAGTTATTTTTTTAGATGATAACATCTAAAAAAAGCCATTTATTCTACCATAAGGTAGAATAAATGGCTGTTTTATTTTATTATTTATACAACATGACATCATGTTGTAACCCCCGAATGGTTAGGCAGTGTTGGCCCTAATACTACACCTACCTATCGCCATTTTTTTTGAAGTCCCGTGTAATAGGAATCTATTGCCATCAAATTCAGACTCCGTGGCTGCTATTGAGAAATTCCTGATGGAAAAATCCAATAACACTTTGCACGACCCGGATATCGAACACAGGACCTCATGATAAGCAGTCGCAAGACAACAAGACCAACGCAGCAGTCGAAAATACGAAACTATTATATTAAAGTTTGACCTAATTGAGTTTTTGTTGCAAAGCAGCTAGGGTAGCTCAACGGATAGACGTGGATAACGAGTTGCAAGTTGTAGATTCCTACTCACTTTTCCACCTACAGGAAATATTCAAAATGAACAAAAAAAAATAGATCCGCTTAACAACGCACCTTACGCTTTACCGCTTATCTTTGCGGCGCGCGCCGCAGACTAAACCAAACCGCAAAAAGAACAATTTGTGAGTATCGGCCGACACAAAAACTGAAGAGTGTACAAGCATCTCCGGAACGCGTGCATGGACTCCAGGCAACCATCCAGAACTACAAAGTAAGTCCTTGTTCCCTATAAGAACTGCGTGTCGGCAACATTCCTCCCGCATAAGTTAATGTCCCGCCAAAATTACACAACGCGAATTGGTCCTTCGCAGCCCCGCTATATTCAACTTATTACCATAAGTTTTTGGTATGGTTTGGACAAAACAACTTCGGTACACCTCAAGGAGGAATTTCAATCCCCTCTTTTCTTTCTAGTACTTATACATCAACGACCTGCTAGAGGCGATTAACGAGGAGAGTGTACTATTTGCTGATAACACAACATTGATTATTAAAAGCGACGATAACAAAGACTTAAAAAAAAGAAATGCTAAAGCATTAGAAATGGCTAGAAAAAACACAAAATTAAACATGATCAAAACAAATATGATAAAATTTCAAGCACTCAACATAATAGGTAAATGATGAAAAGGTAAATAAATGATTCAGGGTTTAATGAACTAAATATTCATTATTGTAAAACTATCGATTTATAAAATCATGGTTAAACCAAACTGTCTTATATGCGTCACATCCACGGCAAACTTACGAATCTGCAGTTTTTGTGAAATCGATATTTAAATTCCGTTTTTTAATCTCAGAGACTAAACTGACATTATTTGGGTTGCCAGCTTTTTGCAATTCTAAAATAATGATGTGCCACTACCGTAAATTGCCGTTAATAAAATCAGTAGTATCGTTTTTTAGGTAAATAAAACGGCGTCTAGTGTTGTTCCTGTTAAATGTAGGGTTGCCGTGTTCAAAATCACGCAGTTACTGCCATATTAACATAATTATTTTTTAAATTGTAATTGTTTGTATGGTGTCAAGTTCCAATAATTGCCGTATTTTTAAAAGTTCTACCGTTTTCTAAGAGAAAAGGGTTTATATATCCGTTTTATTGTGTACTAACAACACTTATAGCATCTGACATTTTTTTTCTAATCGTCTAATAAATATAAATAAATACGATTGAACAAACCAGTTTCGTAGGTCCAACACTTGACAAAAGAGCTGGCAGCATTATTTGTAAGTTTGACATTTGCATGTGTCAATTTAGTCTCTGGGATTAAAAAGACAGAGTATTATATAGATGAAAAAGTGTACATAATGTGGTATTACTCGTACACACCGTGGCAAATTTACGTATTACTATCTCTGACGGTTACGGAATCCAAATTGTACGATTCCATAGTAGACTTACCAAATTCATTTATGATGTTTTACCGTAGTAGAATTTATAAAGTTCGAGTATAATGTGCCATTGTCAAGTTACGAATGTGGCATATTCGTGAATTTACATTATTAAAATGGGTCAAGTAACCCAAGGTAAATACACGAATCTGGCATATTCGTGAATTTACATTGGTGACAATGATTACTAAAATGGGTCAAGTAATTCACAGCAATGATACGAATGTGACATATTCGTGAATTTACATTGGTAGCAAACATTATTAAAAAGAGTCAAGTAATCCAAGGCAAACATACAAATCTGGCATATTCGTACATCTACAATTGTGTTTTTTTTTTTTTTTGATTTTATGTTGTTGTCAGACAACAACAACATAAAATATTCTTATTCTTTTCAAAACATACACAAAGTGATCTATTTTTTTTGAGTATATATTTTCTATGTGTGTTTCCATATTGTATCCACGGTTATACCTAAGAATACACAATCATTAACAATGTTTATAGTGCAATTGTTATACTAGATGTCTAGAATATCTGTGTGTATGGGAAAAGTTATTAAATAAAATACGTCATTGACCACAGTCATGTTATTTCTATTCCATATTAAGACAAAACAATTCAAGAATTGTAATATTAATTTCGTTGTTAGTAATACCTAATGTAAGATAATATAAATTAATAATTAATTAACATTAAAATTTCTCGGGATTTAACGTATTCCCTTGCGGTTAAATAGCCGTAGACATCGGACATTCCGTGGTTAATTAACTGAGATACTCGTACAAGTTATTTTTAGAACTTACTCATAAGCGTCTGCTTTAAAGGAAAAAGAGTGTCGAAGAATAGGTATCACCCAAACCCGATAGCCATAAGATAATTAAAATGCTTGTAAAAGTACCCATAGCGAAGCCAAAAGGCACTTGTTTTCATCATTTTTTTGTTCTAGACCTACCTGTAACCGGGACCGTACCTGGGAACTTTCTAGTTACGGAGATATTGGGGGTCAAAGTTCCATTTTTAACAAGTTATTTTTAAGTACTAGTTTTTATAATAACAGCCAATAGCCTTGACGAACATCTGAGGAAGCTCTCGCTAGGCAGCTTGATCAAGGGCTTGATTCAGAAAGCAGTACTTCTGGACACGGCGCGTATTGTTAGGAGGTTCCTCTCTCAAGAGCCTTGACCATCGGTATCTCGGACCCTGTTCCCGATGTGGGCTACTATTTTCTATATTTTTAAATGTTTCTTATTATAATCTTTGTTACTAAAAATATTTAAAAATGTAAATAATATGTAAAGAAAATAAATAAAAGAAATAATAATACATTTATTTCAGACATGGTCCATACAAAATAATCAATAAAAATAAATTTACACATTAGAGTTAAATGTCCCATACAATTAAATTAAATTAAATATAAATTAAAATAATAGACATTTAAAATAATAATCAATCAACTAATAACAAAATTCATACACGCATATTAAACAAAACGAGGAGAGGCGCTAACATGAAGCTGCATCCACCTCTGTATCAGAGACAGGTCCCACCGCTCGGACAAATGCTTTTAAAGTCTTAACTATACTTTAAAAACCTCCACGACCCCGTAATATTCAATGCATCCATCAGTTAAAGGTTTTGAGTGTGTTACATTGAGTCCTACCGTAAAACGTGATTTTTCACCACAAAAAAGAAACTTGTTCTCCACCAATCATTTTTGCGGAGAGTTACCTTGTTTGATTTACAGAATGCTTGGTTGAAGGCTTCGTGAAGGGTCTATTTACACCTTGTATACAATTGGGAAAAGCCTTTCAAGGAAAATTTATGCTTTTGAATTTCCAAAAGTCGTGTTTACTAACACGACTTTTGTCATTTCGCAGTCAGTTCGGAATTCATGATCTGCCTAGCCTTTTCCCAACTATGCCGGGGTCGGCTTCCAGTCTAACCGGATGCAGCTGAATACCAGTATTTTACATGGAGCGACTGCCCGTATAGTCTTTTCAGAATTATTGACCCAAAAAATATGTGACTAATTGGGAACCGAACTGGAGATTTTCTTTCAAATCACCAACAATAAGATATACACCATTACAAAGACCTTTTCGATAGAATAAGTAACAAGACGCAAAATCACGCCAGTAATCTCCGTACGATTAGGCAGAGGTGTATCTAATAGTACACCCACATTTCGCCTGGTTATGTTTAACTTTCTTGTAATAGGGGTCGAGTCTACTAACTTTAAAAGGGCACCTAAAGTGGTATGGACATTTCGCGGACGGAGCTTCGAAAGAGACAATACACTGAAGTATCTGTCAGTGGTTATCCGTCGTCCGCAGCCGGTTCGCAATATATTTGCATCCTAGCTTAAGCTCCCCGGATTCACCCGCGTTTTGTTCGGTAATTTTTCCACGGGATCACAAAACAAACATTCATTCTCACAAACTTTCGCATTTAGATTAAAGGAGATCATTCATTTTCGGCCCAAAAACCAAAGTGCCAACGAAAAAAAACTTGTCACCACTGCTGGAGAAGTCAGTTCGAGTATTTTTTACTACGGTCTCAATTTCTTCAAGTTGATTTTTTGACTTGAAAAATCTAGGTTTCCTTACGCTTTATTTGACAAAAAACAGTAAGAGTAAGGTAGGTCTTATGGATGTCCACGGCCGAGCCGGCTGAGGGGAATGTTATGCTCTTACTGAAACCACTACAGTGTCCCTGTTTGTCACCTCTGGCTGTGGTGCGGGTACACAATTGTATTCTTCACAATCACCCCAGCAGTGACGGTTTGCTTGCGACAAACCTCGCCTCTGGTAAAGAGGAGGAGCGAGCTGCTCCTAGCCCTGTCATTATACGAGGTGGAAGGAACATCGACGTGGAAACGGATACCACGTATTCAGTACATCATTCTGAGCCTTCCCACCTAGAAAAATTTATGGAACAGCTGTTTTTTTTAAAATTACCGACGAAAAATTCCTATGTTGTGACATACTGAATACGTGGTAACCATTTTCGCGTCGCTGTCCCATTCACTCTGTATGCAAGAGGCGCGCGGATACATATACACGTCGCTAACTCGATCCTTTGCTTAGACGACGGACTTCCCCAAATCCGTAGCCGGCAGGCCATTTTATGGGGGGGAAAGATAAGATAGGTCTGACCCAAGTCTGACCAAACCTTAACAGCGTACAGTGTACTTTAATAATCTGTTAGTAGGTTCTTTCACTAGTTACTAATTGCTAATCTTTAAACGTAGTTAACTGAACAAGGAAAGTCGTAAACAAATTGAATTACTGTGTAAAACCCACTATTTTGCAAGTCATGGTTTAAATAATTATAGGTTATTAATTGGAAAACGTTTACGTTTCACGTTGATTGTGTATTTCCAATGTATTTCTATCGTAGGCACTTGATTTGTAGGAATATTACCTCTCATAAATGGGTTATATGCAGGTTAGGTAGTTGCTCCATGCACGACAAATAATTCATTTTGGACTAAATCAAATCTGTTTTTATGTTATGTGACATACCTACAAAATGATTTTGTTAATTTTGATTATTGTTGTATTAGTGAAATAGTGACAGTTTTATTTAGTATTTTTGGTTCTTTTTACTTTATTTAATTTGACATTTTATCAAATTTTGACATGATTTATAATTATTGTAGTTTTGAATTTCTAAAATATATTTATTTAAAAAAAAAAGCCTTTGATATTTTTTATGCCTTTTGGCGGGACACAGCTCGGATTTTATTTATCATAACATCTTTCTGTATGACCCTGTGTTCACGAAATAAATGATTTTTAATTTGAATCGATGTAAAATACTGGAATTCAGCTGCTTACGGTAAGACTGGAAGCCGACCCCGACATAGCTAGCGACGTTTACCATGTACCCAATTCAGTGCTTTCACGATTTTAGAGCACTGAGCTGAAAATGTATGGTGGGTACTTAAGTAAAAAAAAGTTCTTCCAAACATTTTCATCTTGTTTTTTTTTCAGTTTTCTATAAATATTTCCAGAATTGACGCTGTTGTAAAATGAAAACCACATTCTTCTTAAGAATTAACAAAATTCATTAGCCACAAAGAGTTCATTGAAAACCGCATGCACATGTGCCACTTATTCAAATTCGCATTTACGCATTGCTTGTTCTAAAAATAAAATAATGACTCTTAAGCATAATTCAAATTCAAAAATAAACTTACATGTAATATGCCATCCCAAACTTATAAATCCATCTTTACGAAAGAGAGAAGGTTTTGGAAAAGTATTTGTCTATAATAATAGTCTACAGAGGTACAGTTAGTATAAAAAGTCGCAAAAATTATTGCTGGGAAACAGACTTTTTTTTGGGTGAAAAATCACGTTTTACGTTAGGACTTAATGTAAAGCACTCAAAACATTGTGATTGTACGAGGGTCGTGGAAGTGAAAGTAAAATTCTTACATTAAAAACATATATTTATAAAAAAAAAACTTGTGAAAAAGTTGGAACTTTGACCCCCAATATCTCCGTAACTAGAAGGTTCCCAGGTATGGTCTACAACAAACAAATGATCGCAATGACTGAGAGAACAAGTATCTTTCGGTTTCGTTTTTTAAGCCCTTTATTTCCGAGACGCAGACGAAGTTGCAATCAAGCTAGTCTATACATACAGATAAATAAAATTGAAGTGCCAATCAGTGCGGCCAATCTCCGAAAAGGCTAGACCAATTTGACGGGACTTTTACTGGCAGATAGTTGATGTTATAAGGTCTAACATAGGCTACTTTTATTTTAGAAAAAATATTAGGGTTCTGTGCAAAACAAATAAAACCCTTGAAATTGGTAGCAAAATTGGATTAAAAAATGGAAGTAGGTAATATTTTTTTTAATAATTTCACGCGAACGAAGGTCGCGGGCAGCAGCTAGCTAAAAATAATTTAAGAATCAGTCATCCTTAAAACCACAATACTACACACCAACATGATTTTTTTCTTATCAAACTATTATTCATTTTATAACCAGTTATTATGTATTATATGCCAGTTAGCGGTTGGTTTTCCCAAATATAAATGAAGGCAACTGTGTCAGTGTGTAAATGAATGTTTGTTTTTGCTCAGCCTTTTATAAACGCTCAGGTGTTCAATATATTTAAATGATTGCAATAACACATAGGTACCTACTTCATTACTGTTGCGTATTAAAAAAGTTTAATTAAGGAAGCAGGTATAGACGATGATACCTCTTTGGTCATGCGTACAATTCTTGATGGAGTTCCAATACTACGAAAGGTTATTTGAAGGATAATAAAGTTAGGCTTAAAAAAATATCGGGAGGAAACTGCTCCAATATTTTTCAGCACCGTTTGAGAGCAGTGGTGATGAAATAAATCGATTACAAATGCATGCCTGGTTGATTTAGAAGCCTCGACCTTCAGTCGTACTTCATGTCGAATTTCGAAAGATACGAAGAGCCCTGACAACCGGCGTGACGTCTCGTAGACGGTGGCGAGACGAGCTGGATAAAACATTAGCTCAGGAACAAAAAACTGGATGACATGGGAAGAGGCATTTAATCAGCTTAATAGCTTAGATTAATGCGACAGAGAACCAGAGTTGTCGACATAGCTGACAGAAAAAGTAAGCTAAAGTGGCAATGGGCCGGTCGTAGAATGACCGTTGGGGTTCTTGAGTAGGGACGCCCTCAGGCTCGGTGAAGCGACGATCTTGGCAGGGTGGCTGGTAGCAACTGGATGAGAGTTGCTGAGAATCGAGTTGAGTGGCGTGCGATTGGGGAGGCCTATGTCCAGCAGTGGACTGCCGTAGGCTGATTATGATTTAATCAGCTGCGGTATGCTGACAGTGTCAGTACGAGGTTAATAATATGTAAACTACGATTAAACCATTTGCGCCAGAATCGTTGTTCAACCTCACTAATCCATCAAACGATATGGTAGTCAAAAAGCCACAAGCCTTACACGGTTATAGTAGCTGATACAATATAATTAACAGCTTGTAAACTAAACAAACATAGTTGATACTTATCAGTGTTGCACGATTTTCGATAGTTCAGTTATCGATATTATTCTATCTAAGAGAAAAATCCTATCGATAATATCTAGAGATAGATTAGCAACCGAATACTGTTCATAGCCCCTCCCCCACATAGAAATTTGTCATGGGTCATTTAAAAAAAACAGCTGTTCCATATATTTTGACCATGTAGGTATTGTACTTTAGTAGGAAACCGCTGATTTTATTTTTAATAACCGATGAAAAATGTATTGTAAGAGTTTGATCTCCAGAAAAAATTAGATTGGAATAATATGCTTTTCGCAACAGTGGATTTCGATAACAAATATTTCTTGCTAGCGTAAACTATTTTTCGAATCAGCGTGTTCGCGAACTGGCGTACCACTTGTTAAGTTTTCGAAATAGCGTGCCTCGAAATAACGTCATTTGAATCTTTATATCACTCCCCTTAGAATGATGTACTGAATACGTGGTAACTGTTTACACGTCGGTGTCCTTTCCAACCCTTAAACATATTCCCCATTGCGATGAAAAGATTAGCTAATCGACTTCCCAAGGCACGCTGTACCTACGTCACAGAAGGTTGGATTGTAAGTAGGGTTACTTAGAAACGAACGAACGTGTGCACGAAGGGTTTCATGCACACGTTTCTGGGCACAATTTTCCAATTTGCCATAACCGACTTGGAAAACCTTAAATGGACTTGGTTGTTCATATCCTTACCGTAGTCGGCCGCTACAAAGACAATCTCAGCAATTGAAAAGTCAGTGAAGGCCCAGATATCCGATGTTTATTATGGCGTCACTACACAGACAATGGCACTCCTTCCATTTTATGCCTCATGCACTGCTGAATTTTGGGTATTACTTAATAAAACATAATTATTACTTTTTGCCTTCGACATGCTAAAAAGAATATTATTAATGGGATTAGTTTATTGCTACTATGGATATTAAAAGAATAGGGAATAATAAAATAATAATAATAATAAATATCGCTGGACATTATACACAGCGCCATCTAGGTGCCACACTAAGCAACGAGGCTTGTGTCGTGGACACCAGATAGTTGATAATACTAAATAGATACTTTTTGTAAAAGTAGTCCGGGGGGCGGGGGGTTGTGGGTAGTTGTCTTTTTTTTTGTTGTTTGTACTTTTTGTGTAGGTATAATATTACATCAATACCTACTTCAATGCAGCTCATAAATGATTCACGTCTGTAATTTATCAATAACACACTAACAATTATACTTTTTTATGTTTTGAAGCCACGATACCTACCGATTATCGATAATTTACTACGGGTGAAACACTACTGTTTACAATAGAACATCGATGGATAGCGTGAGTTATAGTTGCTTTCATGTGTACCTGTGTGATAAATTGCGAACTGGAGATAGCTGTTTGTAGTATCAATCTTGTATGTCTATTGTACATAGCTTATGTATTTTTTTATGTTTACAGCGCGTATCAGGAAAGTGCGCTCACGAAGCTTATCCGAAGTTTGTCCCATGAGGAAATTGATCAGCTTTATGGTTATGTATCAATTTTTTTAATGTTCTCTTTGTCTGATACACGTTGTATGAATAACTGGGATTATTTATATACACAAAAGAGTTAAAATATAAGTATAGTGTACAAATATTTTTTTAAAGGGCGAATACCTCATTGGGCACCTACAAATTCATCGGCATCGCTGTCATCGAGAAAATTGCCTAAAAAAAACTGGCAGAAAACATTGCCACCTTGAGAAGCACTGCTGATTTTTTCCCCAAAAATAAGCCAGCTGTCTGACCAAGTGAAGAGTCGACCAACCGCTTGGTTTATTACCTAAATATTCGATGTATTTCTAGATTAAATCTTCTTAGCGTGTCGATGGCAAATTTTCATTAAATTACATTTGGCCTATAAGTCAGTTATACGAACTCCGCTCGCTGATTCATAAGATCGTCAAGGTCGATCGTCGCAGGTGTCAGGGCATGCAGCGCAAAATGGAAGGTGGGCCATTGTCTGTGAAGACAAACCGCATACTTATATATTTAAATAATTATTTCACACTTTAAAAAAATGACAAGGAAGTTGACACAAGAGGTTTATAAATAGCAAGTTTGCTTAATATTATATTCAGTTTAAGTTAACTTTAGCGTCAGGAAGTCGAATAATAATACCAAGATTATAATACTCAAGCTTATAACAGAGCTTATTCAAACTTTGATTCACGTAAACAACCTTATAAACAAGAAACAAACTGAATCACAAAATATTCCCAAAGAGTTTCTTTGGGTAAATTCCCATGTTTACTGTCTCGTACTGTACATTTCATAGGCGTAGTGCTTAGTCAATTAAAGTTAATACCTTCTGATGTGTGAAGTAACTTACAGTAATTTTCACAAGTCAGACTTGTAATGTTATCTTGTTCACACAAGAGATAATGCCACGGATCCTAGAAATGAAGGAGATACTCGTATCTTTTTAGAAACAGTTTAAGGCTTGAGTACCTAGACTAAATACACGGTTAATGTTTAGATTGGTCGTCTCTGTTTGAATAACATAATAATAATACATAATATTCTTTAGACAAATTATTACTAACAAAATATAAACATGATCATCGAAATCTGCCTTCCCTTTTTCTATGTTGGCGTCGGCTTCCAGTCTAACCGGATAATAATAAATAAATAATAACACGTTTCTATAAACAAGTCAAAGTGTTTTCTTGAGTAAAAGTCATTATTTAAATACGATTTTTATTCTGTAGTTAAATAATTGCTTGAAGTTGGAAATGTTAAAAGTTAGAATTCTAAGCTTTGCTTTCTTGGACGGTTCTTACTTCGTTCAAATTCTTGTCTATGGTATAAAAATGTTTGATGTTTAATTACTTAAACTCAAGTAATTAGGTACTTTAACTTGACTATAGATACGGGATGTAAGTGTTCATTGATCCAATAACTTCAAATTATTCAAGATCTAAACAAATTAGAATTATTAGTACAAAGTAAATCCGTGATCAAAATCTTGTGTACAAAATTGGTGTATATTATATCTTCGGCGTGCAACAGCAAGGGTATAATCATATGGAATACTGTGGTACGGACCATCAAACTGAACAACTTTCTCTATGGGACCACCATCGAAATCGTAAAAAAATAATCAGCTGTCCCATACATTTGGGTCGAGTAGATATTGAAATTTTGTATGGGGCAGTTGATTATTTATTTGTGATTACGATGGTGGTCCCATAGAGAAAAGTTGTTCAGTTTGATGGTCCGTACCACAGTATTCCATATGATTATACCCTTTCTGTTACAGGCTGTATATATATATTTAGTTTAGTTGAGTCTATTGATTCCTCCTTAATCAATGTCTTACTTACAGTCATTTACAAAATTGTTATGTATTAAATCTTCGTGTATTTATATTTAGTTTAGTTGAGTCTATTGATTCCTCCTAAATCAATGTCTTGCTTACCGTAATTTACAAAAAGATATAAATAGATTGTTACCTAAAGATTGGATCTTAAACTACATACAACTTTTATGCAGCTGAATAATAGTGCTTTCCGCGGCACAGCGGACGTTTATAGATGGTCACCCATCCACGGATAGACTCAGTAAGCGTAGCATAGCTTTTCCTTAGATCGACCCTTGAGTCTTGAGAGTATAAACTGTTTTCACTTAGGGCGCGTTCCCACTATGTCGTGACGATTTATTTATCGTTGGATATTATTATGGAAAAGTCATGGGCGACAGTTAATTGTGTCGTCCTATATGTGAACACCTCCATTTAAATAAACAAGCCACGACGCTTTAAACAACACGATAAACTGCCGTCACGACATAGTGGGAACGTGCCCTTACGGGATATCTTAAGTGTGTAAATTATCTCAGAAAGAAAACCACAGATCTCCACCGAAACTTATATTTTCTAAACTTATTAACGGAATCCAAACTTTTCAGATCAAAACTTATTAGGTCAAAACTTATTGCAGCACCAAAACTTATTTTTAAACTCAATAACCATTAAATAACCAATTAAACAATATAACCGATCAAATAACTAGACGACATCCAACACAGCCGGTCGATTCGAAAAAACATCCAACCAACAATGCCGCCAACTGCCAAGTCACTTTTGTTTCTTTTCGGGTAAACTTATTGATGTTGCCAGTGTAAGAAAAATAAAAATCCCGAAAACTACTGTGATCGCGCAGTACTGCGCAGGACTGCCCAGCGCTGCTCGATATAAAATAATCGGAAACCTTATACGTGCTCAAAATTACAGACAATCACGGTAGATATCCCGTAAGTGAAACAGTTTATGTGTACGTGTAAACCGTGAAAGTTTAAAACAGTGTCTTGAGAGTATGGTAGCTTGTCTGAAATTAACAATAATTATAGCAATCGATGAAAAAACTACTAGTTGTAGGTCAATTTTGGGCATATGGATATATTATTATAATCTAGATCTATCCAAAGCTCGAGTGAATCGGTGTCTTCAAGAAAAGCGAGCTCCACCCTAGGCGAGTTGCGGCCAAACTATTTAGTATAAAATATGAAAATTCTACCACACTTCTACATTTACACATCCCTGAATTTCCTTTCCTATGATTTCAGGATTAGACCAACTCACGCTCGAAGAGATTATGTTAGTTTGCATTGTGAAACGAAGTAAGTCCTAATTTTGTGGATTTGCTCAACGGTGTGGGTGTAACCAAAGGTCCCAGAAACACAAATAACGCTTATTATAATTATGAAGTAACATTAGTGTAGTGGGTAGATTGGGGTTAATTTTGTTCATTTGCTGCCGTAGTTTAATTTGGAATTATATGTTTAAGTTTTAAGAGTGGCAGACCTTAAAACTGTTGATGGTATTAACAGGGTTAAGACTGAGGCCACAGTTAGAGATATACCTAGTTAATTCAAGGGCATCTACTTCGCGTGCCCGGCAGCATTTAATGCTTAACATGGCTACTGTCGCAGCAAGCTAATTTGTTTAAAACAACAACTTTGCAACTTTATTCAAAACGAAAACGTTGTCCATTTGGTATAGTAACTAGTTTGTATAGTAACTAAATAGTGCTTATGACGTCATAGTAGGTAGTCGAAAAATGGCACGCTTATTTTTCATACGGATCGTGATACTTGCGTTGTGACTAGACGCGGCGCATCATAGCCTAGTCTTTCTTTAATTCTTTCCAACTAAATATATTGGAGTCAGCTTCCAGTCTAACCAGATGCAGATGAATACCAAGCCTATCCGACCTGCACAGCCTGGTGACTGGAAAACGCGATACCCCTTGGTTGGTTGTTAGATTTTCGGGCCACTGACTACCCGTAACGACTGACAAAGAGCTACAAATGACTGTCGGGTCCAACGGTTTAACGTGCTTTCCGGGGCACGGAGAAAACTCGGTATGTAATGGGTGGTCACCCATCTACGGACCAACCTCGGCAAGCGTTGTTTATCCTTGAAGATCGTGCGGCTGTTATTATTTAGCTACGAGCCCTACAGCAATGTAAACCTCCTCCTATAATGTGTTTGTCGAAACCGTAGCAAGAAGGGGTGGCTCGCTAGTTTATGTAGGTAAGCTGATGGGAATCCCCTTTAAATGTCGATTCCCGCTATATCGACCCGTGAAACAAATGAAATCTGTTTTAAAAAGTTTACTCTAGTTAAGTAAAAGTTGAGTCTAGTTCGTTTTCATTAAGAGACTAAAATATTACGAAAGCAATCAAAACAATGTAAGCAATACAAGTTTTAGTTTTACACTATACGTGAGCTACATATTTACATAGATTTAGTTCGCAATTTTGTATTCACTATCATTTTAGTTAGCTTAATTTAAATTTTTGTGACACGTAGAACTAATCTCTCCTTATTTTTTTTTCTCGTTAATCTAGGTGTCACAAACATTAAATACGGCTGAGAGTGAGGTCCCGGATTCTATTTCTACTGTATAATACATTAATCAACATTCTCCTGCCCTTATCCCAACTTATTTGAGGTCGGCGCAGCATGTCATCTTCTTCCATACTTCTCTATTACTCGTCATCTCATCAGACACCTCCTTTCTAGCCATATCATCCTTCACACAGTCCATCCATCGTTTTTTTGGTCCTACAGCCATTCATACTCAAAACATTCCTCACGACATTTTCCTCATTCCTCCGCATTGTTGTGACATCACTATTTAGAATGTAATTAGTATGTACACCACTAGTAATTATCTATACTCCGGTAGGCTATACTCCGGTAGGCTATACTCCGGTAGGCTATACTCCGGTCACTGCCTTAACTGATCCCGTCTGTGATACTGCTGTGTCTGCTATATTTATTGTAATGTGTCTCCTGTACAAGTAAATATATCAAGTGTACCTAACGGTATGTTTTATTCAACTATCCAACATAACATGGTGTCAGAAGTCATCTAGAAAAATCATCGGTCGTGAAAATGCCAAATCCAGCCACGAGTGCCCCTCTCGCGTCCGGCCCTGGTTCAATCCATGGTCCGGAGCGAGAGGGAATGGGACGCCGTCACCTCCTTCGGCGAAGCAGTCATGCTAGCGAAGGAGGTGGTGGGACGTAAGAGGGAGAGAGCCTCACGTCTCAGCCGCCGCGGGAGACGCACCGGGCGTCGGGGGCCACGTGGTGGCCCCCGGCCACCGTAAGCGCGGGCCTGTGGACGGTGAGCTATGGGCTAGCTCGCCGTCCGTCCGTCTTATGACGACAGGCCGTGTCGACGGCGCGTTCGTGTTCCACGCGCGCCTCAAAGAGAGTCAGCAAACAGGAAGGGGTCGGTAAGGACCGACGCCTGCCAGGGTTGCGGGACTGTTCGTAAGAGATACCGCGGCCCTGGAACAAAAAGGGCAAAGGAAGGAACATGGATGGGTTTTAGTCAGTAAAAGTCTGACACTCCCTCTTGCTCAGCCCAGAGCGGGAGGGGTTATTTGATGATTTCCCATCGGTAAAAAAAAAAAAAACCACGAGTGCCGACGCCAGTCAACATGGCGAACAAGAACAAGGTTTGCGCACGCACCTGAAACAACTGCATATTTCGTCGGACATGACAACATCAAATTATCATGACAACCGATTACCACAGATTTTCAGTCACCAGCGCCACTTCCAGACTTCCTCTTGTGTAATTAGTACATTAATGTATATCTATACTAATATTATAAAGAGGTAAACTTTGTGAGATTGTATAGGAAGTAATCTCTGAATCTACTGAACCGATTTTGAAAATTCTTTCACTAATAAGAAGGTACATTATCTACGAGTGCCATTGATTATTTACAACGTGTCCAACGAGAGCGAAGCCGCGGGCAACAGCTATTCTTTATCTAAAGCACAGAAATCTTGGTGTTTTGAAATGGCTTTACGTCAGAAGATTGTACTCATAGGGAACGGATCAAGAATCTTTATATCACATCAAAAAAAATGAGAATTAAAGAAAAAAATCAATTTCAATGTATGCTTAAGACGTAGGAAACGACTGGGAAGAGCATTACCTGAGCCAGACTTATGAGACGTAAATCTTCTACGTCAAGTTGAAATGATGAAATATTGGTTGCTTCCTTAGTTACTGAAATATTTCTTATGCAGACGACCCTATTACTGAGAGCGGATTTCAACAACGCAACTGAACACAATCTTTGAAAAAAAGTAATTGATGGAGTTGGCTACTGTATTCTACAAAGTATTGTAATTTGATATTTTTTAAGCATTTAATTATAAGCATCTATTGGGGTCGGCCTCCAGTCCGGATGAATGCAGTTGAATACAAGTATTTTACATGGAGCGACTGCCTATCTGACATCCACAACCCAGTTAGAACTAGGTAACACCCCTTGGTAAGACTGGTTGTCAGATTTTTTGGGCCACTGACTACCTGTAACGAGTGTCAAAGATCTACATACAAATGACACCCGGGGCCAATGGCGTATCGAGCTTTCCGAGGCACGGAGGAAACTCGGTATGTAATGGGTCACCCATCCACAGCCCAACCTAGGCAAGCACGGCTTAACCTAAAGATCGACACGAGTGGCTGGTATTATTTTGCCAGAAGCTCCTGAATTAGAAGCATCTATTATTGCTAAGAATTTGAACAGATGCGAATACTTAAATTTTAAGTGTTATTCTTATTAACTGTTACAATATAATATTTTAACAAATTCATGTTTTTTTTTTTTACCTATGGGAAATCATAAATAACCCCTCCCGCTCTGGGCTGAGCAGCAGGGAGTGTCAGACTTTCACTGACTAAAACCCATCCATGTTCCTTCCTTTGCCCTTTGTGTTCCAGGGCCGCGGTATCTCTTTCGAACAGTCCCGCAACCTTGGCAGGCATCGGTCCTTAGGACCCCTTCCTGTTTGCTGACTCTCTTTGAGGCGCGCGTGGAACACGAACGCGCCGTCGACACGGCCTGTCGTCATAAGACGGACGGACGGCGAGCTAGCCCATAGCTCACCGTCCACAGGCCCGCGCCTACGGTGGCCGGGGGCCACCACGTGGCCCCCGACGCCCGATGCGTCTCCCGCGGCGGCTGAGACGTGAGGCTCTCACCCTCTCACGTCCCGCCACCTCCTTCGCTAGCATGACTGCGCAGAAGGAGGTGACGGCGTCCCATTCCGTCTCGCTCCGAACCATGGATTGAACCAAGACCGGACGCGAGAGGTCGCCGCCGCCGATCGCCGCTACGAGGACACGGCAGTGCTCCGCCCACGCGGGGCAGATCTCCACCGTGTCCTCCGGTCGATCCTCACAATGGTAGCACTCGGGCGTTTCCTCCCGCCCGATTCGGTGCAGGAACCTCCCGAAACAGCCGTGTCCGGTGAGGACCTGCGTCAGGCGGAAGGTGAAGGCGCCGCGCCGTGGCGCCTCTCTAGCCACACAAATTCATGTTTCGTATTAAAATTTTACGTTTAACATGTTCTAATATTTGTATGCCATTCAATAGCAAAACATGTAAGTTCATAAGAACCCTATTTATAAGACCTTAATGTACCAGATTTTTTGTCTGTCTGTTTATCTGTCTTTCTGTCTGTAAGTATGTTTGTACGCGCATCACGCAAAAACTACTGCATGGATTTGAACGCTGTTTTCACCGCTCTACTGCTAGATGCTTAACTTAAAATATAGGCTACATTAGTTATAGTTTTAGACGCAATAGGTGTCGCCGTGCGAAGCTAGTTGGTAAATAAAAATACTGTATTATAGTTTTGATGGTTAACATTTTAAATTAAAATGAGCGTAATCTGCTTGTAACAAAAAGAAAGCAAAAAATAAAGCTCAAATTTGTAACATAGTCACGCAAACGACTGGGTTTGTAATGTACGAGATAAAAATAAATCTATCTCGATTATAAAACTACTCGGGTTGATAAAAGCAAACACATAAACATTAGATTAACATAACATCGTTGGATTAACTGCCTCGCTGGTCTAGTGGTCGGAAACACTAATGCTGAGCATGAGGCCCTGGGTTCGATTCCCGGGTCGGGAAAAGTGTTAATCAGTTTTTCAGTCAAGAATTTCTCAGTAGCAGCCACGGAGTCTGGATTTGTCACCGGTTGATGGCAATTGACTCGCCCCCTATTACATGTAATTGGACTGGACTTAGACATAAAAACATGACATTCTTAACCTAAACATGGCTTGATATTGTTAGGTATAAACATTAGAGCTAGAAATTATTTATTTATTAGTGGGTTCCTTAGCATCTATGTGATTATTTATTGTCTAACCAAAAATGAATTAACACTCAAGAAGATTAATCCCAAAATAAGCGAAACAAGATGGTAACAGCAATCAGAAACTCAAATTACTGAATAATTAAATCCTAACGAATATTTTGATGCGAAGGTTTTAGGTTTGAGGGGTTTAGGGTTTTAGGTTTTAGGTTTTGGGGTTACCAAAATAAACTTTAGTTTGAAGGGAGAGGAAGGCCAAAGAAAAGATGGATTGCATGAAATGATATGAATGAAAAAGGATTCAATGACAATTGTGATGGCTGACTGGAGACAATGGTAGAAAACCCGACCGTAATATAATAACAAAAAACCCTATTGATAGAGACCCCATACATTTTTTCAACCGTCACTTACATGTACGGTGGGTCACCCATTTTGTTTTTTCATAATTTCACATCATAATTATTTATGTAGCGGGATATAATAATAATAAATCATTTATTGACAGATCATTCAATCCAATATGTTAGTAATACATATACATCTTAAACACTAGTGTTAGTATATTATATTTGGTACATAAAATTTTGGTAATAATTTAGGTATTAATAATGTCAAAATCATTAAAAATATGTCAAAATCACCATTAATCATGTCAAAATCATTAATAATAATACAATATAAATAAATAAATAATAATCGCTGGACATTACACACAGCGCCATCTAGGTGCCACACTAAGCAACGAGGCTTGTGTCGTGGACACCAGATAGTTGATACTATTACATAGTACTTTTTGTTTGTAAATACATACTTATTATACATATAAACATCCATGACTCGGAAACAAATGTCCATGCTCATCACACAAACACTTGCTCCTACCGGGATTCGAACCCGGGACCCTAAGAACGTAAGGCAGCCAGACTACCGCTGCGCCATTCGGGTCGTCAAATATAAAAAATATATAAAAGCCAACTACTCTCCCAACTGTATAGTGCCAATAGTCTCGTAGTAAAATGGCTGAGACATAGGGATGGATAGACAGACAAACGGACGAATCTGTAAGGCAAAAAATTGAACTTTTGCCCATTTGGCAACGGAACCCATCATCGTCATCTCCCTAACCTTTTCCCAACTGTATTGAGGTCGGCTTCCAGTCTAAACGGATGCAGCTGAATACCAGTATTTTACATGGAGCCACGGAGTCAGACTTTTTGGGCCACTGACTACCTGTAACGACTGTCAAAGATCTACAGATGACAGCCGGGACCAACGGCTTAGCGTGTTTTCCGAGGCACGGTGGAAAGTCGATATGTAATGGGCGGTCACCCATCCACAGACCAACCTAGACAAGCACGGCTTAACCTAAAGATCGACCCGAGCGGCTGTTATTATTTTGCCACGAGCTCCTTTTGCAACGGAACCCTAAAAAACGTATTCCGCCGAACCAAAGTAATATAGGACAAGGGCAACAAAGTGATCACTAAAATACACCTTGGTTTGAAGGGACGAAATCGTTAATGGAATATGATTGGGTTGAATGGGTAGGGGGGAACCCCTGGGCGGGTTCCATGACACCACTGGCGCGCTTGCGATTCATTTTATGTCCGTACCAATGACCGGATCCGATAAATAAATAAAAAATACATAGACTAAGTTTCGGATTGGAATTATTTGTTTATCCATTCAAATAAACGTTTAGCTCAACCAAAAGTAACACTCACGCAAAACTCCATAATTAAACTAAATTTTTGACTAGACAACCCTGTACCATTCGTTTACGGGACGCGTAAAATTTATAACGCGTAATTACGTCTCCAGATAGATCGTTAGTAGGCTTACGTGGATGGTGGGACTTAGAACATGAGTTCAGGAAGCCATAATAACAATTTAAAAAAAAAACTCATTTTTTGTGAATAGCGACCAGCCCCTGCTTAATACATGGTACACATCATGATCTGCCTAGCCTTTTCCCAATTAAATTGGGGTCGGCTTCCAGTCTAACCTGATGTAGCTGAACACAAGTATTTTATATGGAGCGACTGCATAATCTGACCTCCACAAACCAGTTAAAAAAAATATAAATGTCTCACAATGACGTCACTATGGAGGTTTGATTACATAAAGGAGATTTTATTTAAGAAAATTCTTGTTTGGGCCGTAACTGTCAATTACTATCAAAGTGACAGTTAAGTAGGCCCAGTCTGCAAATGAAAGCTTGTCCATGAAATAAAAGACGGGAGAAAAATAAATAAAAAAGAGAAGTTAACGTAGACGGAATTAGTCCAAGATCCCAGGGCCGCCAGACCTTACTTATCAACAAAATGTGTGGCATCAAGTAGTATTAGTATGTACTCGTATGCATACCTGCTAACATGTGCCGATGGCCAATTTTTAGATATTAGTTGCCAAAGTTACTTAAAAATAATACATTTGTTTTTTAAAGCCCGAGTGCTGATTTTTATATGTTACAGAGAATATTATTAAAAACTAATAACCAACACTGCCTGACACCGCCCGTTGACGGAAATTTCTGCCAGATGCTTTAAAGCGCGAAAAAAATAACGTGAAATATCACGACAGAGTCTATTCTTTTAAATATCTGATTCTCATAGGGTTTTATAATAGTCATTGTAAGCAGTCAGAAAAATTGTAGAGTCGCAATTCATCATTTTTGTATGAGTTCAATAAACCAATGCAATACAGCGACATTTTAATTATGTCTGGGGGATGTTTGGCCCAACTACGATTGGTCTGGCTCAAAATAAGTACTAAAATGATTTTCTGAGTATCAAAAAATTAAGTCTCGGACTATCGGTAAAATCTCATATTTTTTCCGTGCTTCGAAGTGCTTGAGAGAAATTTCTGCCGACCTGAAGCATCTGGCAGTTTTTTTACAACCTTCTTTAAAAAATATTAAAAAATCAGCACTCGGCCTTTGAGAATTATTTTTATGCAACTTAATCACCTGATATCTAAAAATTGGCCGTCGGCACAAGTTAGCAGGTATGCATACGTTCACAGTATTTACTAACACTACTTGATGTCACTCATTTTCTCATGGCGACATGGAGAGAGCGACTGTCGCAACCCCGTGCAGGGCACGCCTCAATAGTGGCGATAAGTCTCCTCTTTGAGGAGTGGCTAGAGAGGCGCCGCGGCGCCCTCACCTTCCGCCTGACGCAGGTCCTCACCGGACATGGTTGTTTCGGGAGGTTCCTGCACCTAATCGGGCGGGAGGAAACGCCCGGGTGTCACCACTGCGAGGATCGACCGGAGGACACGGTGGAGCACACTGTGCAGGTCTGCTCCTCTTGGGCGGAGCACCGCCGTGTCCTCGTAGCGGCAATCGGCGGCGGCGACCTCTCGCGTCCGGCCCTGGTTCAATCCATGGTCCGGAGTGAGAGGGAATGGGACGCCGTCAACTCCTTCTGCGAAGCAGACATGCTACCAAAGGAGGTGGCGGGACGTGAGAGGGAGAGAGCCTCATGTCTCAGCCGCTGCGGGAGACGCACCAGGCGTCGGGGGCCACCGTAGGCGCGGGCCTGTGGACGATGAGCTATGGGCTAGCTCGCCGTCCGTCCGTCTTATGACGACAGGCCGTGTCAACGGCGCGTTCATGTTCCACGCGCGCCTCAAAGAGAGTCAGCAAACAGGAAGGGGTCCGAAAGGACCGATACCTGCTAGGGTTGCGGGACTGTTCGAAAGAGATACCGCGGCCCTGGAGCACAAAGGGCAAAGGAAGGAACATGGATGGGTTTTAGTCAGTAAAAGTCTGTCACTCCTTCCTGCTCTGCGGGAGGGGCTATTTGACGATTTCCAATCCGAAAAAAAAAAAAAAATGTCACTCATATTGTTCAAGAGAAAATAAGTAAGGTCTGGCAGCCCTGGGATCTTGCTCTAAAAATTTTTGGAAGTTAGTATAGTGTGGTGTACTAGGACATTTTTGTGCGTGACAAAAATATGAAACAACAGCGCCATCTTGCTTTTTAAAAACATTTCACAGCGCAAAAAGTAATTGAGCGAATGTCTGACAACGTCGTTCGAAAACCAAAAGGTCCTTGTAGCATTTTCGGTAGGTACCTCTGTGCCTAAATCTAACATAGTAATTATCACTAAGAGAACAAAAAAAAATATTAGTCTCGCACAGGACAAAACAAAAAAAAAAGTTCTAAAACTAAAACTTGATTACTGAAATATCACGCTCTAAAAAGTATGAAACAAGAAAATATTATCGTCTGAATTTGTTTAGTAAGTGCATACCTACAAATCATTCAATATTCATCGTCTATTAAATAAACAACATAAACGTTAATGTATTTAATAATATTCATAATTATGTTCAGAGTATAGCCATGGTCGTATGCCACTTAGCCCTAAATATGACTCAGAATACAGAAAGAACCAGAAGCCGTAAGCGTATCCAAAACTGAAGCAATAAAAACTACTCTTTTAAAGAGCAGTTTGATACGAAGCCGATTATTTACTCTGTGAACGTCGTATCGCGTTACGTGTTTTACCGGTGTCCAATAAATAAATAATGATTAATAAATAATAATAATGTCTGAGCTAGCCACATTACGCGGGTGGGAAGTGAGGCGGGCGGGGGACGCTTAATTTGAATTTGGACACAGCGTGCGGCTTGCAATTCAGTTGAACGCGGCTTCTGGTGCTTTCTGTATTCTGAGGTTTATGATTCCTCACTGCAGTTAGAATGTTTTGTTTTTTTAGGGTAGGTGGCATACGACCAATCAATGATAAATGATGTCTTCTGAACATACATCTAAACAAGTATTTTGAAAACATTCCAAAGTTCAAACAAATTGATAAACCAGTTAATATGACGTTGTCACCGTCCTGGGTTTTACCAATGTTTACCTGTTTACGCTACGATTTTATTATTCAAGGCTATAATTAGAGTTTAACCGCAAATCTCTTTCGAATTCAAAACATTTTGGTATGAGACAGCTATTTTGATATTGCATAACAAAACATCACGCATCACTGGACGCTAATCGATGGGTAATTGCGTAATACCCTCACATTCCCAATCATTTGCCTACTCGTAAATAGGCTTTTCCCAACTATGTTTATATCTAATGTCCAACAAGATGCAGCTGAATACCAATTGTATCTTATTAGATACATCTGGTAAAACTCGAAATACTATTACTACTCATCATTAGGAGCAGTAATAGTATTTTGAGTTATTTAAAAAAACATACATTTTGTAAAATTGTATGCCGGTTTCCTCACGATGTTTTCCTTCACCGTTTTGAGAGTAGTGGTGATGAAATAAATTACACAAAGTAATGCGCCTGCCTGGGTTCAAACTCACGATTTACTATTCGTAAGTCGGGGCCGCCACCACTTGGCCACCGCTGCTCTCTTTTTATACAACACACAAATATTATTAAATTCTTCTTACATCTTTCGCCGTCTGCATGGGAATCTAGTGTGAATAGAGCACTTTCACGACAGATACGTACAGATTAGCACATAAAGCTACTACAATCTGTCTTTCTATAATAGATTTTGAACTTTAGTGCTGGTTCAAGATAGATTAGGAAAATTTGAAAGTTCGTGTAAATTGATGTGCTGGCGTCTGTCCATCCGAATCCCGCCATTGTGATGCAAGTCACAAGGAATATATAAGTAAGTTAGAAGTGTATCAAGATTCGGGAAATGGCAAGATACGGACTACATTTTTAAGAATGATTTTCAAGGCAGCATGAGTATGAGGATAGACTGATATCTATATCTACTAACGGATGAATCCTACGATGAATACAAATTGAATATTTGGCTGGCGACTTTTTAATATTTTGCTCAGAAGAGTATAAAGTTTGCGCAAAGTTTGAGTTTTCAAATAAGAATGTTTGCTTTAAAACGATTCAACTTTCCCATAGTAAATAAAGTTGTTTTTGTGTCAAAGAAAGAAGCAAGAGTAGCTTATTTTGTTTGCGATTTCCAGAGAGAATTAATTTCGAAGTTGTTAGGAAATTTCTCAAAAATACTCAATTTTATACTGCAAATTACTACATACAACAAAGTTTAAATTCACCTAAAACTTTGATCATAAAAAAAAAAAACAAAATGTTATCAGGTGCTAAAATTACCGGTGTATACAGCATGTTGTTTTAACCACGGGACGTAGGAAATACATTTTACATAACCTCGAGCTTTTTCAACTAATTAAAAAACCGCTCGTTCGTCCGTGCTTCGTAAAGCACCTTCGTTTTTACTTTATTAGATGGCATTTAAAAATTTGCAGTTCATGTGATTTTGCTGTAGGAGAAATAGCTTTAAATTTTAAACAACAAAAATGAAGGCCCCGCACATTTTCATTACGAGATTTATTTCAAATAATGCATTCTTTTTTATTAAAGTACGTTGTCCCACTGCTCAGCAATGGTCTTCTCTATAATTCACTTTCTCCGGCCAACCCGGCTCGAACGAGTCCAGATCGTCACGCCAGCTTTTCGACGCGCCTAGGCTCCTCCCTCTTGTATAGGGTATCAACATAATTGTAGTGGAGACGTTTTAGGGCGCTTTCGCTATTGAAGAATAATAAGTAATCATATAGGGGCACTTTCATACCCTAGGTATCACTGGCAGTCCCCTGTGAAGAGCATGCATGGAGGCGGAGGAAACGGTAGCGAATGTATTCCTCGAGTACACCAGTATCTCTCAGATCCGCAAGGAAACTCTGGGAACACCAAGATCCCTTGCGGATGTCCTGAGAAGACTGGGAAGGTGGATCTGCTTCTGGAGGGAGGAAGACTAAAAAAACAATGGATGGACTGTGCGAAAGATGATTTGGTTAGCCAGAAGATGACTAGTATTACAGAAGTGTGGAAGGAGAGACGCTGCGCCGACCCCAAATACTCGGGATAAGAACTGAAGAGTGATGTGTTATAATTTATAGTAATTCGCAAAATAATAATGTCAATGTAACAAAACAACAAATGCCACAAAACAGCCTCGTTTTATCAGATTGTTCCAACATTCGCGCAAACTTCCTAACCTATTTTCCGAACAGACGTCTCGAACTTATGACAGCAGCAGATTGCCAAGTTAGAGACAGCTCCCAAGACAATCATTTGAAATAAACTGATCTATTAACATGGTAATCACATACAGTATAAACTTTAGATTTAAAGTTCATTTGCAGGGGCGGAATTTATATGACCTTGTGGCTGCTTCGCTGTTGCATTTTTACCTTGCATATGGATACTTGTTCTTTTACAATTTTGATGCACCTGTTTTTTACGTGTACATAGAGTACGCGACCATTTATAACCGACTTCTAAAAAGTTGAGGAACAATTGCGCAACCTTGTTACTGTCAACAATTTTGCTCAACCTACTGCATAATCAGCCTATAATGTTCCACAGGCCTCTTCTCTATGAGAGGGAATGGGCAATAATCCACCACGCGGGCCCAGTGCGGGTTGGTAGATGTCACAAGTCTTCGAATTTTTGCTTCTAAGACATGCTGGTTTCCTCACGATGTTTTCCTCTACCGTTCTGAAAGCAGTAGTGATGAAATAAATTACTCAAAGTAATGCGCCTGCCTAGATTCGAACCCACGACTTACTGCTCGTAAGTCGGGCCTACTGGCACCGCGCAAATCGACTGCAAAAAGTTTCAGGTTGAAAATTTACTACTTACGATACCATTAGGCCTAATGGTTTTCTGAGCGGAGCCACAAAACGCTGGCAGAAAATATTTTTTTAGGTATCTAATATCTCTTTGGGTTTATAAGAGATTGGCCGGAGAAAACCGCAAGGAGAGAAGAGTGAAAGGTTATGGGGAAGCCCAGCTGTGGGACAATGTAGATTAATTTAAAAATCTCTTTACTACCAGACTCCACCACACATTTCCTTTGTGTATATCCAATCAAAACTATGACGTTTCGACGACTTTTAAGGTATTGTTTTTTTTTTTTTAATTAGCCTATTCTATCCCACTGCTGGGCAAAGGCCTCCCCCATTCCTTTCCAACTCTCCCGGTGACTTGCCTCCTCTGGCAAATCAGTCGGGAACGAGTCTAAATCGTCATGCCAGCGTTTCTTGGGCCTGCCTCGGTGACTATGACCGTCTTCAGGGACCCGCTGTGTGACGTTTCTGGCCGATCAGTCCTGACCTGACCTATCCTGGAAGTAAGACCCGCCCAGTCTCATTTTAACCTCGCAGACCGATCGTGTTGAAAATATACAAACTAAATATTTGTTTGACTCTGACTTTGAATTCTTGTAACCAATTGTGGCATAATCAGCCTTTAATGTTCCCACTGCTGGGACACTCGACCTCCTCTCCATGAGAGGGAATGGGCTATGACCCACCACGCGGGCCCAGTGCGGGTTGGTAGATGTCACATGTCTTCGAATTTTTGGTTCTAATACATGCCGGTTTCCTCACGATGTTTTCCTTAACCGTTTTTGAGAACAGTGGTGATGAAATAAATTACAAAAAGTAATGCGCCTGCCTGGGTTCGAACCCACGACGTTCGTAAGTCGGGGCCGCCACCACTGGGCCACCGCTGCTGCAATTGTAATTTTTGATATCAAAGATTGGCAGCAACTACTTAGTAAATAAGGCATTAAAATATCCTGTTCCATCACAAATATATACGCCATTCAATTTTCTACTCCCAGCCGCTTTTACGTTAAATATTGGTTGTCGGTTCCACGCACGGGAGTACTTGAACGATAGTGCTCAGAACCACTTAACCCCGTCAGTTTTGGTCGTCGCTTTGCTGTAGAGCAGTCTGTGACTGTATAATAAGCATAGCTGAATGTAATTAGGGGAACTGAGAGTGAGTGGCATGTATAAAGTGCTTCTTGCAAGTTTAGACAGTCATATTTGGCGATGGAAATTACTAGCTACAGTATTGATAACGGTAACTTTTTGCAAGATTGAAAAGGAAAAAGATCGTGAAAATTTTGATTTGATTTTCTGAGAAAGCATTTTCAAGAGTGGGTAGTTTCGAAGGGCATTACATTGTTTTTTATGGACAACTCAAACTTGACCGAAAACTTATTCTGTCAAAATTTTTTTAATTAAAAATGAGCTGATATTTCCTAAGAAAGTTTGCAGCTATCTCTTATGGATTCGGATTTCCCCAAATTGTCCCACTTAAAGGATTCATTCTGTATACCAAACAGCCAGAATGTCCAAAAGTCTGAAAACCAAAGGAGGACTTATCGTGTAGTCCAGGACGTGTGTTGTGGCTTGTGGAGGTCAAATGCGGTCGTGTTATGTAAAATTAGTATTTAGATGTATCAGGTTAAGTCTCACCGAAAGCCAACCCCAACATTTGGTATGAAGAACAGGGTGAAGAGTTCTTCATCCACCTTAAAAAAGGGAGGAATCTCCGACCAGACGGTTGTTGTCTGGTGAGCCCGACAGTTGTTGACAGGTTCTGGTATATACTCGTAAGTCGCGGATAACTTTAATTGCGCGATGTAGGATTTCAATGTATTTCGATGTTTAGTTCTCCGTCTGTGAAATAGATGGCGCTGTAGTACTTTTTGTTCTATGTTGCTGCAGTATTTTGTAGTGCCGCTACATACATATATTTGGTAAAAAGCTAGAAGGCAGGTGATGAAAGTATATCAGAGAGTAAAATAAATAACACTACAAATTCCGTAAAGTAAAGAAATGTAAAAAACCCATGTTTTTTGTTGGTTTTAGTTTTTTCTTTACTTTGCTAGAAGCTAAAAAGTATCTTCGACCTTTTAAATCTTCAAATTGCCTTGTTAAAATTAACCTTTTAAAATAATTTCAGTTGAAATTTAAAATAACTGTAAAATATTTAACTTTAAAGATGAGTCCATTTACAACGGATCATAATAGCACAAAATGTTTCGCCAACTCTATTTGAAACGCCCACATTCTGAAATGGTTAAAATCTAAATACAAATTTAAAAATCCTGCATTTTAAAATTGTTAATTTCGTATTTAAAGATGTAACAACTTAACTAAGTTTATTTACGACGGGGATACTGTACTAATGTTTGGAAGTGGAGTTAGGGACACCAGCCCGTTATACCTACAATACAATACAATACAAAACTACTTGCAGTCACAAAACATTTAAAAAGAACTGATTCTGAATAAAACGGATTCCGAATTTCGTCCAAAATTCTCAAATAATTTCCGAATTCGTTATTAAATGATTATATTTTCAATTAATATACAGCGTGTGACAGAAAGGGTATTAATTGTTATGCTTAAGGGATACTATAGATCCCCAAACTGAACACCTTTCTTGGAAACATCATCGTTATTGCGGCCAAATATATTACGGCCTAAGATGGGTGTGAAAATAAACTTAAATTACCCGGCTATAAACTGCATTTTAGCTTAAATGCAACAGCAATCATTTGATCTGACTAACGTTTCATTTCGTTGCTGAAGTATTATTTTATTAAGGTTCCGAACGTGGGGGTAAAACAATATCCCTATTGTTTTTTTTTTCACTTATATCAATAAAATGCAGTACTATCAACCCAAGAAGATAATTAAAAGTTAATTTCAACTGCTGCTTGCCGCACAAAAAAAAATTTAACTCCTACAATTTTCTACGACAGTTCAAACTTCCATGACTGTCACGGTCATTCAAGTCATAGCATTTGTTGGCGCTTCCCTCTATCAGCCTTGTTTAAATCTATTCTTTTGCCCTTATTAGAATAGTATTACTATATTGTAAGTGCTATAATAAAGCAAAAATTGCAATAACAATAATATAGTAAAATCTTAGTGAAACTTTAAGTGCTTTTCAACTAAAAGTATTTCTTTGACACATAGCATTTGACGTCACTACCGGAATCGAAGCGTTATGTTTTTGCGTTCCGTTTCACCAAAAACACGCTACATAAAATATTAAATTGTAAAAAAAGTGTTGTATTAGAAAATTAAATAAGTGTACCACCATTTTTTATGGGCTAATACAAGGCATTTTTAAGAAATAAAAAAAGTTTTGTATTTCTTGAATATACACTATCACCCCGCTGGTTCAAGAGGTGCATCAAATGAAAACAACATGAATGAAAACCCTCAAACTGATGCCTACGGGAATATCCTTAATTGGATTCGGGTTATCAAAACGAGCTGGGTTGTTTTTTAAACTTTTTATCCAATAAAGGTAAAAGCCGAATCCGTTTCAGACACTGGATAGATGCAATTTGGAAATCAAAAAATCACTCATTCCCAACTTAAATACTCCGATAGCAGAAGAATCATGATAAAACATTTTTAAACAATTGATTTGTAACTTTCTGTTCGTTTATTTTATTTTAATCAAGACTATTTATTGATACTGTAATATTAATGAATTCCTCTGAAATTTCCTCTTCGTTTAAAACTAACGTATAGATTTTGACATCATCATCATGCAATTAATCTTTTCGATTCTTCCAATCTTTTCGGTCAGCTTCCAGTCTAACCGGCCATGACATTGTATTGTTTTTTTGACATATTAGGACTTTATATATTATTTTATTTATGATATGTATGACCACTTGACATATAAGGTGACTGGTAATTAGCTACCGATACTTAAACACGTGATTGTACTCATGATAACAAACAACTTTCACAAAGATTTTTTTATACGCCTTAACTTTTTTCACAATAACACAAGAGCGGTATGAAATTCGCCGCGCGGGTGTTCTGCCTATCCACTGTTGCACATTACGATAGTAATGAGACAGAACTGCGTCACACAACTAACAGCTGATAGGTCACGCGCGCCCCCGGGTATGCCTAGACTACTACAAACTGTGTCGCTTTGGGATATTATTACGTCGCGCCATCTACAAGAGATGGGTTTTCAATGTTAAACATTTTCTACCTAAACTCACAAGATTCTATCTTTTTACTGCTATATAGGGTGACTGGTAATTAGTGAACGAAACTTAAACACGTGATTGTGCTCATGATAACCAACAACTTTTACTATAGGAAAAAACCTGAAATCGCGAAAAAAAATCAGCTGTTCAGTACATTTATGTTTGCCTAATGTACTGAACAGCTGATATTTTTTTCGCGATTTCGGCTTTGCTCCCATAATAAAAATTGTTTGTTATCATGAGCACAATCACGTGTTTAAGTATCGTACACTAATTGCCAGTCACCCTATATACAGCATGTAACAGAAAGGGTATAATCATATGGAATACTGTGGTACGGACCATCAAACTGAACAACTTTCTCTATGGGACCACCATCGAAATCGTAAAAAAATAATCAGCTGTCCCATACATTTGGGTCGAGTAGGTATTGAAATTTTGTATAGGACAGCTGATTATTTTTTTACGATTTCGATGGTGGTCCCATAGAGAAAGTTGTTCAGTTTGATGGTCCGTACCACAGTATTCCATATGATTATACCCTTTCTGTTACATGCTGTATAAGGTCTATCTGTTCATCACACACGAAATCTCTTAAGGGGTCATTGTACTCATCATTATAAACAACTTTTACTATGGGACCAACCTCGAAATCGCGAAAAAAAAAAACAGCGGTTCCCTACAATATGATCGCATTAACTCGTCAAAATGTACTGAAAAGCTGTTTTTTTTCGCGATTTCGGGGTTGGTCCTATAGTAAATGTTGTTCATAATGATGAGTACAATGACCCCTTAAGAAAATTCGTGTATGAATAGATAGACCCTATATACAGCATGTATCAAAAAGGTGTGGTAATATTTTTGGGGTGGTACAGACCATCAAAATGATCAACTTTCTGTAAGCGTTCAGCTTCGTAATCACTAACACACCTTTCTGATACACACAATATAATGTGCTCTGCTATATCGCTTATAAATTTACTAATATACAATGCATAGCCTAAATTCTGGCTCTAAAATCACGAAATTTTTCAGTAGACTTAGTTTAAACGAAAGACTTGAAAATGCAATCAGTAATAAAAGTACAATAAAATTGTAGGATGAAAGTTTGTATTGAAGATCGCCAGTTTTGCAGATAAATCTGATCAGGCGCACGGTTTGTCATAAAATAAACATAACAAATGTTAAGCGCTGCTGCTGAGTATAAAGTCCTGAGTTCCATTTCTAGGTCGGGCAATGTGTTATAGGGTTTTTCCTTCAAGAATGACTTAGTAGCAGCCACGAAGACATTATTTGTGACCGGTTGGTGGCAATAGGCTCGCACTATATTACATGAAACTTAAACATTACTGGCGAAGTGTGAGTGTTCTATTAGGTACCTCTACCTTACCTTCCAGGGATCACAGCTGTGATGGTATGTTATATTATAGCAAGAAATAAAGAAAATAAGTTTATTTGGCTCATGCCACAAGTACAAAAAATATTAAAAAAAAAATAACAAAAAAAAACTTAAACAAAAAGTTCTAATTTAATTTTTCCTGTTCTGTCTTTTCTACACACTGTGTCTTCATTTCTAATCCAACTTTCCTCTCAGGTCTGCTCGAAAAGATTTCTTATGGAAAAGCAGTACCTTTGTGCTCTTCTATCTTGATGCAATGTCCTGTTAGTGTGTACATAAATAAAAACAAACTCATTCTAATAAAAGTGTAAAAAAACATACACGTGGATCCCCCTACGTGTATGTGTTTCGAGTTTCCTCATCCGCTAATACAGGACTAGTGTACTTCCGCACGAACATTTGTTTTTCTAAACGCTATATTCTGTCAGCCGTTGCGGGGTGATTGATCGTGACGAACAATCGTATTTACAAAATGCATTAGGCCACAGACACACAGCTGGGAGCTACACTTGGTGACACACTTTGTGGATAGGTAGCTCAAAGCTCGAACTAGGTGACAAATAATTAATCATGCGATGCGGCACCAAAATGTAAGTGTCTAAAATTTTATTGGTAAGGCCATGCGTTGTTTTATTTATGAGCATGGCACCTAGCGATAGTGATGTACGATCCGATCCGATACTTTTCGATATTGGTACAAACAAGGGTGCGATATTCTGACATTTTGTATCGATAGGAACATACTGACATCGGAGTGAATGGATCGTATCGTGCCACATCGTCTTAAATTGCATGATCAGACAATTTAAAGGTTCCAAAGGAGGACACAAAAAGATTAAATAAAATTAAAATAAATGAAAACCTCTTTATAAAAAATAAATAAATTTAGAAAATAAAAATACCCGACTGCGTAAAAAATAACTAATAATAACCAACCTATAAATAAAAAATAAAAACTAAGACGAAAAAAAACAAGTTTCAGTCCAGAAGTGTAGAAAGCAATAAATTAAAACAAATAATAAATTCTAATACGGAACATATTGACGTCAATAGTCGGGACCCATTTTGGATAGAATGATTTTAGTCTAGATTATTTAATGGTACCCTTCCTTGGCAGTCGGGTAAAAAACCAACATTGTTAAAGTGCAAAGTACAGAGATGGTATCTAACACATAGGTGGTTTCCCAACTAGGTTTATACCAGCTATTAGGCTGTAACGGGATACAAAGTAATGAGAGTATCTCCATAAAAGAAAGAAACTACAAAGGATTCCTTAGAATTTTGCCGAGACTCTACGGAACAATGTATACGATACGATACATGCATTTGTTTGCATCCGTGCATCCTTGAGAACAAAGGGATAGATTGGAGAATTGAATCGAAGACATTATACAGCGTGTAACAGAAAGGGTATAATCATATGGAATACTGTAGTACGGACCATCAAATTGAACAACTTTCTCTATGGGACCACCATCGAAATCGTAAAAAAATAATTAGCTGTCCCATACATTTGGGTCGAGTAGGTATTGAAATTTTGTATAGGACAGCTGATTATTTTTATACGATTTCGATGGTGGTCCCATAGAGAAAGTTGTTCAGTTTGATGGTCTGTACCACAGTATTCCATATGATTATACCCTTTCTGTTACACGCTGTATAGGTAATCTTTGAATCATGTCACATACTTGCCACGTAGATACTTGCCATCGGTCATGTGCCAGCGACATTTTTTTTTATTTACCCGAATCAATAAAAAGTATCGATACTAACGAAAGCAACGTGTATCGTGTACCTAGCGCACATTGCAGTACCTGTGTGGCTTTGACCTTAGTGAAACACGAGTTTCTAAAAATATCTTTGAAAATATTTTCCTCACTGCAGAAATATTAATAATAGATACTATATTTGGACGGCTCAACCAGGCTTCGGTCTAATGAAATAGGTGCCGGCAGAAACATAAAAAGCTCATTTTGAGGGTAGGAAAAGGTTATCTAGGGGAAGCTTATGGGGGATGACGATAAGGATTCCCGTTGTCACTCACGTTTTCCATGGATGCACCTTTTTGCCCACAAAGTGTTCACTATCAATTAAAAATAAAATAATTTAAAGAAAAACAAAAAACCTGACTGCGTAAAAACTAATTTTAAAAAATACGTGAAAAAATTAAATTAAATAAAAAAATAAAAAAAATAAAGAAACAAGCCCAGTAGTTTAGAATTCTGTTAAGTAATACTAAATAACTACACAATTGAAATAGTTTTGTAATCGATACACACATAAAACAAACAAAACAAACAAATCATAAATTCTAATGCAGAACAGAACGACTCACGGTCGGGGCCCATTCAAATTTTACCAAACAATGTTGCGAGCGCATTTTCCGAGGAGGACAATTAAATAAGTTTTTTTTATTTTTTTGTAATATGACTTTTGCAGCATCTTTTATGTAAGACTTACTAGCTATTCCCCGCGACCTTCGTCTGCGTGAAATTATTATCAAAATATTACTTCCTTATTCCCCTTGGGAAGATTTGATTGGTAAAATTAAAAAATATCTATTCAACGACACCCCAATTGACATAGTTCATCGACTTTTTTTTTTCATTTTGACAATATGGCGTCTGGTTGTCGCTGTGGTGAATTTTGATTACTGTCATGTCTTTAGTGACACTCGCCAGGTTAAGACGAATCGATTAACGTAAGAATTATCAAAATCGGCCTACGCATTTGGTCTCTAGAACGCCACATAGAAACAAACATACATACATAGACTGGCCTGTGGACGGTGAGCTATGGGCGAGCTCGCCGTCCATCCGTCTATTGACGACAGGCCGTGTCGACGGCGCGTTCGTGTTCCATGCGCGCTTCAAAGAGATGTCAGCAAAATGAAGGGGTCCGCAGGGGCCGATGCCTGTCGGGGCTACGGGACTGTTCGAAAGAGACACCGTGGCCCCGGAACACATAGGGCGATGAAGGAACATGTATGGGTTTTAGTCAGTAAAAGTCTGACACTCCCTCCTGCTCAGCCCAGAGCGGGAGGAGTCATTTGATGATTTTCCGTCCATAAAAAAAAAACCGGCCAAGTGCGAGTCGTACTCACACGCACATAGGGTTCCGTAGCACCAAACAATATAATAAAAATATTTTGAAGGCATTCGTTCATATGTTGTATAGTTTTACATTCATCAACAAAACTAAATTTGTTTTTCATAGTATGTGAAAACAAAGTTGTTGCTGCAGATTGATGAAAAAGTCCCATATCTCAAAAAATTAACATCGAATCTTATTCAAACCAATTTTGGTTGAAAGTTTTTTTTACATTCTATAATCCTTTTTTTTCAGAATTTTTCTCCTTTTACACATTGAATACATTTTAGACATTGAAGGTTTTTGAAACTTCAATGTCATTTTTAACGACCTATCTATAGACACCCCGAACGTATACGTTTGATGAAAAAAATATTTTTTAGTTTCAGTTCCATGTATGGGGAAACCCCCCTTAATCTTATATTTTTTTATTTTTGTATAAAAACCTTATAGCGGTTCACAAAATACATCTACTTACTAAGTTTCAACTGTGTAGTCTTAATAGTCTCGGAGTAAAGTGGCTGTGACATACACGGACAGACAGACAGACTTGGCGAATCTATAAGGGTTCCGTTTTTTGCCATTCGGCTACGGAACCCTAAAAAGAACTGGTTGACCGGACAAGCGGTAATAGCTTTCGAAGCTTTACGTTTATTACGCCTTTCAACAGAATTGACATAAGTAGCTAATGAACTGAGCGTGTAACAAAGCAACGGATCCTTGTGACGTCACACATAGGCGGGCGGGCGCGCGTCCACGACCGTGGTGACGCGCTTGGTCGCCGGCACGGGCCACGACATAGCTTATCGGACGCTTTAGCAATTCAATATTTTTACTTTTCCATGATTGTTTTTGCACATTAAAGAAAGAAAAAAGTCCTCATTCGCCAATCTCACTATCAAACTAAGGTTTGCTGTAAGAAAACCCAATTCTGGGTTAAGCTCGCCGTTGTACATAAGTTATGTATTGTAATTTTGTGTGTCCTACTTTTATATTTTGTGTGCATTATAGAATAAGAAGAATAAAGAAGAAAAAAAAAAATTGTCGCAGGGACATGACGTGCATCATCAAACGGACAAAAACAAAATAACACAAAACATGCAACGCATAACTAAAATAACGCATAACTATTATTCTTAAAATTTAACTTGATTGACAGTTGAAATGACAGTTGTTAGAATCTACTTACATATTTTAAGCCAATAATTTTATGAATTCTATGTTTTCTATTAGTTTAATGTAAAGTTTAATGTAATTGGCCATAGACAATACCCGTATGTACATAGCGTAAAATACTAACTGCATAAATATGCATTTCTGATTATTTATCTCATTATGATCAAAAAAGGAGGAGGTTATGTATTCCATCTATATTTTTTTTTCATGTGTGTACACCGATTACTCCGTGATTACTGGGGATTACGACGAGATTTTTTTTTCATTTGGTAGAGGAAGCTCGCGCCATAGTTCCATATATTATTTACATTTTATTATCTTTGCTTGAGTAGTGTATGAGATAACTCCGTTAGTTAATACGTATTTTTTCTTCTTGGCCTATGTTAACGACATTATGGTCCCTTAATAACATCTAGCTACAATGTAAAATTGATTCTTGACATGAATTTGTGTGGTACAACTAAAAAAGGTAAAATAAAAAACGACTTGCAAGAACCACAAAAAAGTCTAAAATAACTTTACTTTCGGCAGTTGGTGACAAAAAAGTCAATGAAACAAACAAAGTAAGCAATTACCGAAAGCAAAGTTAAAGTGCTTTTTTGGAAGTTGTTTACAAAAAGATTTTATTGGACTATAATAGAGTGTTACTTTGTTTTCGGTCTACTAGACCCACAGGTAAAGAATTTTTATTAAAGCCTTGTAACATTATATATTTTTTTTTGTTTTTGTACCTTCTTTAATAAATGTATCAATAAAATAAGCTGGAACAGGCCAGGATGATGAATGCTATGTAGAACAAACACGCGAACTGAATAAGAAAACAATAATTTTGTCTCCCGAAGTTGTTTTCGTGCTATCTAATGGTAATGTTTCCTGCTACTGTTCTATCATAACATGTTTGGAACTACATTGACCATAATTAGGTATATTATTAACATAACATGGTAGCAAAATTCACCATCTAATGTGAAAGCTTCAGGGTAGCCCGCGAAATTCAATTTTTTTTACGTTTTTTGCGATCAGTGTCAGGTTGTATGTTGATGAAAATTGATTTGCGTCGCGATTCCGAAACACGACGTGATATTATGTAGGTAGTTATAATTCGAATAACAAGACTCATAGTGTACCAATGAAACAATGTACTTTAACACTTACAAAGAAAAAAACAGAAACAGATTGCGACATCATTGCTTCAAGGTGACATGCCCAGCCGAAACCTTGCAGCAGTGGTTTACAAACTCACAAGCAAGCCTGCTTGCTATCATAGACAAGATGCTTTTGGCCCTGCCCCGCACCCTACGGACCAAGGATGATGAATATCACTACATAGTATAAAACAAAGTCGCTTCCCGCTGTCTGTCTGTCCCTACGTATGCTTAGTATCTTTAAAACTCAACGGATTTTGATGCGGTTTTTTTAAAAGGTAGAGTGATCCAAGAGAAAGATTTATATTCAAAAATTTAAAATTCATTTATTAGCTTACACCACAGAATACTGGCAGGTTTAACAGCGGGTCCCAAACTAGGCTTAGCCTGTCTCTTGGTGACCCAGACACTACACAAAGTTAAACAATTACAATGTTCTGCTAGCGCAAGAAAAATAAGCAAAATGTAATCACAGTAATAAAACGAATGTAACGCATGAACGAATAATATGTATGGCATTGCACCCGAGCGAAGCCGGGGCGGGTCGCTAGTAGAATTATAATAATTAAAATCATAATACAACCCCCTAAGTTCATTTAATCTCATCCAATAGCTATTTCATGAAGAAGTCTTTCGATGGGGTGGATGGCAAAATGTGGTGGATGGCAAATCCCCTGGATCCTATAATCCCCGGGAATTACAGCCGTGTTGTTGTGATGGTAGATACAGAGGATACTTTGTATGAGGTCCACCGCAAAGTACACCTTTGATGCGAGTGAAACCGCGAGCAGCAAGTATAGTGCAATAAGTTGTGGTCATCTTTAAAGCTATGTCATAGACCATCATATTGAACCACTTTCTTCATGGCACTAGGATGTCGTAAAAGCGAAAAAAATTACCAGCTGTCCCATACATTTGTGTCGAAAAGGTATTAAAATTTTGTATGGGACAGCTGGTTATCTTTTCGCGATTACAATAACACATTTCTAATACACGCTGTATAAGTATAAAAACCGTACAAGTGCGAGTTCGATTCGCGTGGAAAGGGTTCCGTACTTACGTTAATTATCTAAATCTATAGGCAAAGAACTATTTTTGTATTTTTTTTCAAAATTTTCGACCCTTTAGTTTCGGAGTTGAGGAACGACAACGAATGGTCAATTTTTGCTTATTTTCTTATATAGCTTCAAAACTGTTTATTTTTAAATTATAAAAAAAAAATGTTTGAGATGCTCATAACGAGCCCTTTTATTTGATATGTAACACGATATAGCAAAACTTTTTTTTTAATTTTCTAATTTACCCCCAAAAGTAGCCCTCATGTTTTAAATTCATTAATTTACGTTACACTTTCGACTTTTTTTTTCCAAATTTCAACTCAATCGGTCCAGTAGTTTCAGAGTGGATTGGCTGTGACAGACAGACAGACACGAGAGTGATCCTTTAAGGGGTTCCGTTTTTCCTTTGAAGTACGGAACTCTAAAAATGACCCTTAGATTATGAGTACACAAACACCTATTAATAAAACAGTTATTTACCCAGTCTATATTCATATCCAATAAGTATCACTATCAACACTAATATCGATATCTAATTAAGCGCTACATGCTTAAACAATGCCTTTGGGAATTTGGGAGCTGACCCAAAATAATTAAGCCATATCGGCAAACAGAGAATGGTAGATATTTGGTCAATATATCATAACTTGTTGACTTGGCTCCGAGTTATTTGCGCCAACTTACATCAATAATACTTGGCAAGCTTAAGATTATGGTAAATGTTACTAAATATGTTTTTCTTGTAATATTTTTTGAGATCATTGATCCAGTGGTTTCAGCGCCGAGCAATAGTCAATAGTCAACGAATTTTTTTCATTTGTTTTTTTTTGTATACAATCCCTCCACGCTATTCCCAAATCACGCAACTCCTGAAAGCCAGAATCAGCAGTGGTGGGTGTGTCGACCACCAGAAAAGCGCCGATGAAACTCGACGAAGTCCCAGAGAAACAATTTAACTGTCTTGGATCTCGCGACGAAGGTAATCAAAAAACAATGGCGGAGGAGTAGACAAAACACAATTTCCACTTCTGTTCCTTTACTTTGTAATGTGTATTTTTAGGGTACCGTAGCCAAATGACTAAAAATGGAACCCTTATAGATTCGCCATGTCTGTCTGTCCGTGTATGTCACAGCCACTTTATTCCGAAACTATTAGGAATTTAGGACTACGCAGTGGAAACTTAGTAGGTAGATGAATTCTGTAAACCGCTTTAGAATTTTTTTACAAAAAAAAAAAAATAAGTATTGGGGATACTTATACATGGAACTGAAACTAAAAAAAAAATTTCATCAAACTTATAGATAGATCTTGAAAAATGACATTGAAGTTCCTCGAACCCTTTCTTCTCAAAGTGAAGAGAGTGTCTATCTTTCAAACGATTGCGTTTGAAAGATAGACACTTCCAAAGTGGTAAAATGTGTGCCCCCTTCTAATTTCTAAAGTAAGAGGAGGAAAATTCTGATAAAATGTAAGATTGCAGAACGTAAATAAAACTTTCAACCAATATTGGTTTGAATAAGATTTGATATTTAGTTTTTGAGATATGGGACTTTTTCATCAAACTGCAGCAGTAACTTTGTTTTTCATTAACATACTATGAAAAACAAATTTGGTTTTGCTGTTGAATGTAAAACAATACAACATATTATGAATGAGCCTTCAAAATATTTTTTTTATATTATTTGGTACTACGGAACCTTGTGTGCGTGTGAGTACGATTCGCACTTGGCCGGTTTTTATAATTACCACTGCTCTCAAAACATCAATTTGAAAATTCAAATCAAACAGTCGATGACTTTTGACATTCATCAACCCTGCCCGCGTAACATGGCAATACTATCTCTATTGTACAAAGAATTGACAAAGCTCTTTCTATACAACTTGACATGTATGACATACATTTTTAACATCGCCATGCTTGCGACGATAGAAATATTTCCACAATCTGTCATTTTTTCGATTCTTCGTCGACAAAACCCGTTTCTACGGTGGTCATGCTACGCGGGCTGGTGGTTAATTGCTCACTCTCTTTAAAAAGAAGAGGTATGTGTTCTAGCAGCTAGGATAACATTTATCAGATCGCATCACAAAACATATCAGTCAGCTTTTTCAGTATTCATCACCTCTCCTGCCATAATCTGTTGTCAATTTTTTTAACTCAATTGTGTTGTTAAGTGAATGGGGCTGACAACTTGTGGAACTAATGGCGCTAGCATCGCTGGTTCAAAATTTCATCGTCATTGGTTGAAAATCTAGAAATGTCATTTTGTATTTCAAAGAGCTTGACCTCATTGGTCAGATTGGGTCTGTACCGTGGTGGCGCCATCTGAGCATGAGGTCCTTGGTTCGATTCACGGGTCGGGCAAAGTGTGGTTGGGTTTTACCATCAGAAATTTCTCAGTAGCAGCCACGAAGTCTGGGTTTGCGCCCGGTTGATGGCAATAGGCTCGCTCCCTATTACACATATCTGGTGAAATGTGGGTGTAATATTAGATGCACCTCTGCCCTTCGAGGATTACAGGCGTGACATCCGTAAGGTTTTGTCTGGCGTCGTCTCAAAAATCTACCTTGAAAACTTAAGGCGTTTTTCCTACGACTCCGCAGGTTCGTGCGGTCCGCGCAGATTTCAGAGATCCAGAGAAGAATAAAGCAAACCTATATAGCCCTGATGGTAGTGTGGAAGAAATGGAAATGAAAATTGGAAATCACATAATGGCACAGACCGGATTAAAATCAAAATCAAAATATTTTTATTTCACATAGGCCTAGATGGGCACTTATAAATCGTCGACAAAAAGGTGCACGGTTCGGGTTGGTCATTTCCTATGGAGAAGAACCGGCAAGAAACTCCATGGTTACTCTTTTCAAATCATTTGGTGTTACAATATTATCATGTTACAGCATTAGTACTTAAGTATGGGGGGACAGCATAGGCCCGTCAATAAGTCGTTTCTAAAGATGGGGTAAGAAGATGTTGGAGTGGAGACCCAGAACTGGTCATAGGAGTATGGGCATGCCATGAACAAGGTGGACCAACGACCTGGCTAAAAACTGGTAAAGTGGAGTACAATTTTGCAAAGAGACCTATACTCTGCATGTACTATATATGAATGTACGTTTCTACGAAGACGAATGTCGAAGACGTAAGACGAAGACGAATCAACCGAGTCTTCCCAACCTACTACAATTTTGAGGTATGGCAGTAAAGGCAGTTACTACAGGAAAACGGTCTAGGAGACGTTCCTTTATTACCCGTCAACGGCGAAGTCAAAAGGAATAGTTATGATTTTAGCAGTCTATGCAGGGATGTATGTTTGTATTTACGTATGTTCCTCCGTAGCGACTACATTATTCATCCGATTTTGATGAACAAGGTGTCAAGCGATTCGTTATTATAGACCGGGTAACTTAGGCTAGAAAAAAAACGATTTTAATTAAATTAGATCGTGACTTTTCAGTAGTAGTACACAGACAAATTCTTGTTTTGACTTACTGGGCCATTTCAAAATTCCTCTGAATAATATTGGTTCCGCAGTCATTTGAATTAAGCCACAGGCTTTATAACGATTGAGATATTTCAATATTCAATATAATCTGCCTGAGATATGATTACTCAATGGGAATAAGCTACTTTTCCGATACGTTTCTTATAATTTGATTAAGCGACTACTTATATCAACTGGGTTCCTGGTAAGTATCATCCGCAAAACTGGAGAACTGTGTTTCTCGAAAAGTGTATTTCCTAGGGTTTTAAGAGAGCGATTGTGCATCCAATACACAAGGGTGGAGACAAAGGCAGTGTTAATAATTACAGACCAATATCGGTACTTCCGGCTTTGTCAAAAATTGTAGAGAAGATCCTTAACAATCGCCTCATCAACTTCATGGAAGCACATAATATTCTATCAGAAAATCAATATGGCTTCCGTAGAGGGAAATCTTGTGAGGACGCTGTCGCTGCCTTTGTTGACAAAGCCGTTAGGATGCTTGATACAAAATCTAAATGTCTGGGTATAGTCTTGAACTTGTCTAAAGCATTTGACACTGTCTCTGTCCCTACTCTAATATCAAAACTGGAGAGGATCGGAATGAGGGGTTCTGCACTAGCAATCTTTGAGAGTTACCTCTCCGAGCGGACACAATGTGTCAAAATTGGCTCATATGTTAGTGAAGAACACATGTTATCTTTTGGAGTTCCTCAGGGCTCCATTTTAGGACCAACTCTCTTTTTAATTTATTTTAATAGTCTTTGTAATCTGTCCATCCCAAATAGTAACATATACACGTACGCGGATGATACGGCTCTACTCGTGTATGGTCAAGACTGGAAGGAAGTCCATGAGCGAGCCGAATCAGCGCTAGGTATCGTCATGTCATGGCTATCTGCAAACACGTTTACTTTAAATGTGGACAAGACAAACTTTATCCCCTTCTCAATTAAACAATCCTCGCAACCCGATGAGTCGTCAACAATTAGACCAATGCTCCTGCCTTCCCCTGGCCAGAGCAACCAACGTCAGATATCTAGGCATTGTGATAGATTATCTTATGTCATGGAGTATGCACATCAGGCCGTTGTCTGGCAGAGTGAGAAAGCTTATCTCAATCTTTAAAAATCTACGATGTAGCGCAGATTTTGATACCCTGCGAATGGCATATTTCTCGCTGTGCCAGTCAGTGCTATCGTTTGGTGTAACGGTTTGGGGTGGCGCTCCAAAAACAAATATTTTACAATTGGAAAGAGCGCAACGAGCTGTACTGAAAGTGATGATATACATTTTCGGTATAGCACTAAACAATTGTATAAAGACTGTCAAGTCATGACCGTTAGACAGCTCTTTGTGCTAAATACCATTCTGCGCAAACATGCATCATTAAAATATAGTACCGGTCATCTGGCAAAACGAAGATCGACTGATGTCTGTCGTGTAGAAGGTCATAGAACCAAATTTGCTGAAAGAAATTTCCGAATCCTGGGAAGTCGCTTGTACAATACAGTGAACAAACACTGCGGCATCTATAGTAAAAATAAATACACATACACACACTTGGAGAATGGCTACAGTTTACAGTTTTACGTTTTTTTTTCATTTTTTTTTATTGTATTCTTTTTGTTTTTGTATTAAACTTACTATACTGCTTGCTCCAGAAATCGCTAGTGACAGTAATCACTATGTAACTCCGAACTTGCTCAAATTATCTTGGTAAATGTTTAAAGAGAGAGCCCTGACACCCATAACACAAGTTTAATCTTAGCTTGGGTGCCAGAGGTTTAAACTCAGTGGAATTTTTACAATTGCTAAGCCTATACAGTGTATTCTACATAGTGCTATTCTGCTAAATTGTAAACTTGGAAATAAAGCATTATTATTATAAAAAAAAAACTAACCTTTACCCACGGCATCGACCGCGAGGTGGTTAGAAATCACGTGAACGTACTACCAGGATTCAAAGTTCATCCTATTCTAACTGAAGACAAGGTCTCTGTTTACCAAACATCGAAGTCCTTTCATCAGCATCATCATTCTCTTGCCCTTACCCCATGCCTGTCTGTTAAAAATAAATATATAGTGAACGAGCAAGATAGAACAGAACAGTTGTTGCAATATGCGCTCTATTTCAGTTAGCTTTTCCATTTGAAAGATTTTTTAGTATTTTTCTACATTTGGGGTCTTCTTCCATACTTCTCTATTACTCGTCATTTCAGCAGTCACCTGCTTTCTAGCCATATTATCCTTCACACAGTCCATCCATCGTTTCTTTGGTCTTCCTTCACTCTTATAGCTATCTACATTCATACTCAAAACTTTCCTCACGACATTTTCCTCATTCCTCCGCATCACAAATGTCCATATCACGATAACCGATTACCACACAACTTTTCAGTCACCGGCGCCACTTCAAACTGTCTCTTAAGTCTTCCTTATTTTAACCATTTCAGCTGTGAAAATATAAAAATGTACAAGGCAGACTGACTACTTTCGCATTTATAAAGTTAGAATGGATTTCCTATTCGAATCTTATTTTCTCATCCTTCCTCAGACGAGAATGTTTAAAGTGTCAGCTTTACAAACGACAAGCTATGTTTTTAAATGGCTGAAAACCTCATTCGCTCAATGTAAGATACTCTTCGTATCGTAAATTTTTGATCAGAAGTTTTCTCATGCTACACAAATTGCCATATCAATATTTGTCGAGTAACAGGTCAAGACCAGACATAGAGAGAATTCTTTAGGTGCAATCCAATTGATTCAATTGATCCAAGGGATTTTGATGAAAACTGAAACTACGTAAGTGTACTTTTACACAAATTAGGCGTGACGTTAGAAAAAAAAACGATTTTTGTTAAAATGGGCTCTTTCTGGATTTCTTTTTGGAACTCTGCTTGCTGATGTAGTCATAAGATCGTCAATTGTGCAGTGTCAGGGCACACTCCCTTCCGCTCCGCCCAGAGTGGGAGGGGTTATCTGATGATTACCAAACCGTAAAAAAAGGTCCCATACAAACGGTATTTGTTATTAAATTACACAATAATGGTTTTCCTAATTTTTCTTTGCTTTTGCGTTTTGGCAAACATGATTCTAGATCAACGGGAAGTACCCTTTAGGTTTTGATTCCCTTGTGGAATCGCATAATATGCGAAGTAAACATACTTTTGATCGTGTCGATTTACAAGTTTGATTTTTTCACAGCTGAACGAAACCATAGACCCGAGTATTAAATTTGATGTAAACAATTTGATATCTCTTCGCGTTCTTGAGAAAAAGAGAACAAGACAAATATCTTGACAGACATACAGACACTAATGTCTGTATGTCTGATGTATGTCTACAGACATAAATAAATAAATAGACACAGACGGACAACCAAGTATTCCTTTTGAGGTAAGGAACCCTAAAAACATTTTGGACCATTGTTTACGGTGTTCCCTTGAGCCTTCACAAGTTATTATAAATGGCAAAATGCTTTTCCTAAACCCACTTATTTCTAACTCTGTCAACACAGCATATAAAAGCCTAAGCTTCAGCAAGTAGCCTCCTGAGTAATACTCCTGTCAACTACTGAGTGGCTATTTGTAAACAAAATGCCTTTTTTATACGTTGCCGGGGCAACTGGTAGGTGTATGAATATTGTATGAGATTAATTCCAGGTGTCAACGAAGGTCCTTTGGGGTTAGGTCCTATTGATAGCGGATAGGAAAAATTAACCTAATTTCTAAATGAGGTTATAAAGGGTGTAACAAGACCCTTAAAGAAGCCGAATGACACTTGTTCTCCCCGTCATTGCGATATTTTTTGTTCTAGACCATACCTGGGATCAGTCTAGTTACAGAGTTATTGGGGGTCAAAGTCCCACTTTTTCACAAGCTTTTATTTTTAATACTTGTTTTTAATGTAAGATTTTTACTCTAAACACTTCCACGATCCACGTACTATTCAATCCATCCATCAGCACAATGTTTTGAGTCCGTTACATACAGTCCTACCATAAAATGTGATTCTTCACCCCAAAAAAAATCAGTTTATTAAACAATACGCATGTGAATCAGAGGTGCGTGACTTGGGTTCAAACTCGAGACCTATGACTTGGCAGTCCGACGGTCACACCACTAGGATATCACTGCTGGTGCAATATCGCAGTACAATTGCATTTATTCGGAACCCCTTTGTTACTCTTTCTCTTATTCCTGATTGGAAGAAAACAATCGAATAGTTCCATTACGTAACATTTTCCACTACTGGCATGAAAAATAAAACTAGTTTTTTTTTTTTAAGAATGCGGGGAGGCCTTATCTCCGGAGTGAGAAAAAAATAAGTAGCCTGCAATGTTACCGCGTCTCAATACTATTCCACATGCACGTTTCAAATTCGTAAAGATTGGGCTGACACAGAGCAATGGTGATCGTGGGATCTCGTAAATGAAACGAATAGTTTCAGTTTGTTGCTCAATTTAAAAGGCTTTGAAGATTATCTTTTTGCATATGAATGATACATTTATTTGCAATGAATGAATGAATGATACATTTATTTGCAAGAATATAGATAGAAAGGAGTGCTCTTCTATTTCATATCGGCTCGGCCACAAATTTATGGAAAGCTACGAACGATGACATGGGTTGAATTTTCATCAAAAAGAATCCTTCCAAGTACTCCAACTAACATTTTATTTGTAACTCATTTATTTATTTTATTTTTTACATTTTAGGAAAGCTTACAGACTAATAACATTATAATAACAAAATATAATCCTAAATTGCTAATAACAAGCCTCCACAAATAGATACAAAAAGAAAATGTATTAGTTCCTACTTGGTAAGGTTACTTTCTAAATTATATTTTTATAATCATAATACTACTTCAGGATAGATGGAATAAAAGATCAACAACGTACAGCGCAGGCCACACCGCCAGTTAGCGAGAGAGCGAGCAAGCCGGGTGAACATCGGTTCACATCATCACATCTTCACATCATCCGAACTGAAGTATGAAAAGAGGTGAAACGATGCTTACCCGGCTCGCTGGCTCACTCGCTTGCTGGCGGTGTAGCCTGCACTTAATGCTCGCAACCCGTTGTGCATGTTTGTCAGATGTGTGTGCACGTGAGCGAGGCGAAAGGAGTATGTAAGGATGCAGCTGGTGGCGTTCTGTAGTTTCTGTCTACATTCATCAGAAAAAAAGCGTGAGTTTAAAAATATAATTTTCAAAACATCACGCTCGAATCCCCGAAGTGTTAGGCAGAGGTATACCCACATTTCGCCAGTTATGTTTAAAACCCATGTAATAGGGGACGAGCCCATTGCCATCAACCGTGCACAAATCCAAACTTCGTGGATGCTACTGATAAATTCCTAAAGGATAAGAACAAAAACAATTTGCCCGACCAGGGATATACCTATGTAGAACTACTTTAAAAAACTTTAAACCTGTCATCACCAGGGTTGTTAGTGACGTATATGGACGGGAGCAGTGACGTGTGTTAACGTCAGCAGCGAACGCTCACGTTGGCGAGTACGACATAACCGATACGACACGACAGCGACATGATAACTTGACAGGTTGTCAGACGGACAATTAATGATAAAATGTTATTTCACAATTCCCCATTAATTTAAAAAGGGGACGTAGTGAAAATACAAATTGTCTAACCTGATAACACAAAATAAGCGATTTGTTAGTCACCTTTCACTCAACCTCTCCATATGACAAAAAAATTAAGAAAAAAAAAAAAACCAAGACCATAATTCAAACTGTTTTAACAATTTATTTTCTGTTTCCCTCTTTATGTATAATTATTTTTTCTTGTCATGTTGATGTCGGCTTATAGAATAAGCGGAAATTTAAATGTCGTGGATTAAAGATCAGACAGGTGGGTCAGTCATATGTATTTTCTGACTGACCAGGTGGCCAAGCAGGAGTAATTCCAGTGTGGGAAAGAGATGGCGTTAGACGACCTATATAGCTTTGTCTCTTTCCCACACTGGAATTACTCCTGCTTTAAGACGTCATAGTAACCCCCTGTACTCAACTGTTTTAATGACAAACTACAAATAGATCTAAAATAATTATTTAAATAATTATGTAAAGGTATCAAAATGGGAAAAAGTATTACAGGGCGTCAAAAAATTCGTCCACATCGTTGACAGTAGGACATTGTCCTAAAATATTAATGAATTATCTTGAGTTTCCTAATGTATCAGTTATGGAGACTCCTTTCGACGCAATTTGTATGTCACATAGTACGAGATTCTATAGTATTAGCTGTAGCCCGAGGCTTCGCTTGCTTTTTGGTCGGAATTTTTCCCAAGGGCACGTTGTAAATATAGCCTATGGCACTTGGGGATAATGTAGCTTCCTATTAGTGAAAGAATTTTTAAAATCGGTTCAGTAGATCTAGCGATTACCCCCTACTACATCACAAACTTTCATCATCATCATCATTTCAGCCGAAAGACGTCCACTGTTGGACATAGGCCTCCCCCAAGTGTCGCCACACTTTACCTCTTTATAATCACTATCACTACATAGTATAAAACAAAGTCGCTTCCCGCTGTCTTTCCCTATGCATGCTTAGATTTTTAAAACTACGCAACGGATTTTGATGCGGTTTTTTCAAATAGATAGAGTGGTCCAAGAGTAAGGTTTATATGGATCACATTGCACCCGTGCGAAGCCGGGGCGGGTCGCTAGTATTAGTATAGATTACTTCGCCCCAGCACGACTGACTACGTAATGAAATCACAAAGCTTTTATGAACTCTGGTGAGAACGTATAAGGGTGCATTAGAGGCACATAGACCGAGGCTTTATTCCCAAGAGCTCGTGGCTGAATAATGACAGCCGCACGGGTCATTCTTCAAGGTTAAGCCACTTTCCTAGGTTGGTCCGTGGATGGGTGACCATCCATTACAAACCGAGTTTCCTCCTTGTCTTAGAAAGCATTTTAAGCCGCTGATCATTTGTAGATCTTGATAGTCGTTACTCGTAGTTTTATTTATTGCATTTGGTCATACTGGTTTTGAAATTCATTCCAATTAGCTTAACGTAGTGTTTGCATAAAGAGCTGAAAAACTGAAATCAAATAAGAATAATGTGAGCGAAATCTGCTTTAAAAAAAAAACATTATCAATGATAAATTTTTTTTAGCGCCCGCCAAGCCTTGTCAAGTTTATCTGCTGTGAACAAATGATAACGTTTCACTTAAGTGATTTAAGTCTAGAAAATAAAGATAATGTGAAAACTTTTATGTAAAAACAAAAAAGCAAGCTAACTAAAATGTTTTGGCGGACATACAACTAAGTATCTCTTTGAGCGAAAGAAATCTTGATCAGTCGGAGTAAATCGAGTGAGGCATGAGATTTTAATTAATACAAATATTTTACTTTAAAAGATGAAACTTTCTTCCATTTTTGTGAGCTCAATATCTTTGTAGTCTAAAACCAAGTCTATTTATCTACAATAATTATGGAACCTAAAAAAATATTACCATATGTAAATATACCTAATATGTTCTATAAAACAAAAAGTATCATCACAAATTAACATCATCTTAACAAACTAAAGATAAAATCCTAGTAGGATTTATTTTGCCATCTTAGCCAAAACCATAAAGCCGATGTGATTTCTATGCGGCCACCGACGACACGGTGGAACACGAAGCATTATATTATCTGTGGTGGAAGTGGCCACAGATAATTTAAAGTGGCGAATGTGGCGCTGTTCTGGGCTAACAAAGTACAAAAAAACCTATCGTGCTTGCGACACAAAGAAGAAGAAGATGTATAGTATAAATATCCCCACAACCAATTCAATGCCAGTTAATAATATTGAGGGGTTTATTCATAAACGTTATTAATAAAATAATAAAATGATTAGCGACTGTTTAGCTCTACATTTATCGATGTTTCAACGTCTCTCAGCTTTGATCAGTGTATAAGAATCAACATCATCTGCCTAGCCTATTTCCAACCATGTAAGGTTAGCTTCCAGTCTAACCTGATGCAGCTGAATACAGTATTTTACATAGACAGACTGCCTATCTGACCTCCACAATCCAGTTACTCGGTAATATCAAGCTTTAATAAGATCAATGTTTATGAACAAACCCTTGAAACTCAAACACTCAATAAAATTAATTAATCTCAATTTCACTGAACAACACACAAGCGCCAGATTGTGTATAAGGGGCATTCACACACTTCAGACGCATCACCCCTGACGCGTCTTGATCAATGACGCGTCGCGACCGACGCGTTTCAGACAAAGGTCATCACACCAACACGCTGAGTGAATGATGTTTAATTTTAAAATTAGTTTTTACAAACACTTTTACACGTTAATATTTTAAAAGCTATATGAGGTCGGAGTTTCATTTCCGACTTCTCAGGGAAAAAAACAGCCCAGTTACATAAAACCAAGCAGAATAGTGTCTGAGAATGAGAGAAATGAGTGTATTTTGAAGAATTAACCACACAGATTTGAGTGTACTTGTCCAGTCAGTGCAAGCATTTGTCAGTTGTCGTGTAGCTCGACTCATAACTAAGGAGCTCAACGATTCGGGCGGGAGGAAACGCTCGGGTGCTACCATTATGAGGATCGGAGGACACGGTGGAGCACACGGTGAAGATCTGCCCCGCGTGGGTGGAGCACCGCCGTGTCCTCGTAGCGGCGGTCGGCGGCGGCGACCTCTCGCGTCCGGCCTTGGTTCAATCCATGGTCCGGAGCGAGACGGAATGGGACGCCGACAACTCCTTCTGCGAAGCAGTCATGCTAGCGAAGGAAGTGGCGGAACGTGAGAGGGAGAGAACCTCACGTCCCAGCCGCCGCGGGAGACGCACCGGGCGTCAGGGGCCACGCGGTGGCCCCCGACGCGGGACTGTTCGAAAGAGATACCGCGGCCCTGGAACACAAGGAACACAAAGGGCAAAGGAAGGAACATGGATGGGTTTTAGTCAGTAAATGTCTGACACTCCCTCCTGCTCAGCCCAGAGCGGGAGGGTTTATTTGATGATATCCAATCCTAAAAAAAAAAGTAAGGAACTCAACGATACGATAAAGACCACCAAAGAAAAGACATTTGGGTAAGCCGCATAAAGCATGCCGCAAGCAGCGCGTTGCATTGAGCTTATCTTTAGGAACACATGGCGGAGTGCCCATATCGAGTGACGGCGGAGTCGAGGGTTAAAGTTTGCCCTCAACGCGACTCCGACGCCATTTTGAAATGTAATTTTGGTGTGTAGCTCGTACTTTGACTCTATATAGATATCACATTTCGACTGTGGCACGATCGCCACGACTTACCAGTGAGCGGCGCAACCGATGTGTGTGCATGCACCTTTACATAGATGCCGCTGCTCCGTAAATTGACTGGCATTGTGTTGGGTTCCTGTAAACCAGAGACGAGCTAACTAAGATACTAGACTAATTCTGTAAACAAAGCCTAGGCTTAGGTGTCTATTGTGTTCCGACAATCTAGGCTAGACTCTATTACAATCCGGCCGTTTTTGCAACGGTGATTCGCAACCATATCTCTAAAAAAAATTAGCTGCTATTTAACCACTAACAACAAAATAATGTTATTATTAATAGAAGTTTTCCACTAACTTACGAGTATTTAGATGCCTAGCTGTGGGAAGCAAGGCAAAGTTCTCCGTCCGTTCCTTCCATTCGTTGAGGTTTCGCGCCACTTCCTGCCAACTCCTCAAGAAAGACACCCCAGCCGTTACGTCATCTCCTTCGTGGTCTAACGCGGCTTTCTAAGCTTCCATCCAGCAGCAATCCTATGTTTTACGGGCCCGCAGCTCGTTTAACATGCGTCACAAATGTCCCGCCTAGTCCTAATTATTTCATGACGTCATAAGTGCCTCAAGAAACAATCTACCTTCAGCTGCACGTCTGTTGTCAGTACGAAATAACACACTAGTACTATGAAAACCAACCTAATTGCTTGTGTACTTTAAGTTTTAATACTGGAAATCAATGACAACAATGGACTAAGTAGGCATATTATTACGGGCTCATATTTTCCTATTTTCCATTTCTTTGTTTGGTTGAAAACCCTCTCGTTGGTCTAGTGGTCGCAAGCTGCTATTGAGCATGATTTTGAGTTGATTCTTGGGTCAGGTAAAGTTTTCTTTAGTTTTTCCAACAGGAATTTCTCAGTAGTCTCAGTCAGGAAATGTACCCGGTTGATGGCAAAAGGTTCGCCCCCTAAAGTACATGGAACTTAAATAAAGCTGGTGAATTTAAGGTGTACCTACTACAGGTACAAAAGCCTAACTCTTCGGGTATTACAGACGCGAAAATATTTGCCTTAAAATAAGATCATAAATTACATGTCCGATTTTTCCAAACCTATTGTATAATCAGCTTTAGTAAAAGGAACTTCCTTCAATTCAACATAATGTGGGCTAGAAATTTATTGGTTTCTACAAACCATCTGACAGGGCACAAAAAACTTTCTTTTGTATAAAATAAGGGATTAAACTCGTACTTAAATTCGAATAAAACAGAATCTCAGAAATAAGGTTTCTTTTGTATTCAAATACCCCCAATTTGCAGTACTTATTTAGGGCTGTTGGCGCCAAATAGTCTGCGTCCGCCATTACTGGCAGTGTTGCCAACTTGTCGTAAAATATTGCCACTATATAAAAATATAAGTGTTGATTATTACTGCTTGTAAGTGAAGTATTACTTCTATATGAAAAGATTTAGTTCTGCCTCAAACTATTATTTCTCGTAATGTGACATTTTCAATATTGAAATACGTAATAAAACCCTATTTGAGAAAATCTTAAGTAAAATTTTGTTAAAACCTTTATTTAAATGGTAATTTATTTTAATTTTGATTTTAATGTTAACTTCTATTTTTAATTGCTGATACTGATTCTAATGTTAATTTATTTTATTTTAAATCTGAACGTTGACTGAATGGATCAAGTTATCCGAAAAAAATGAATTTATTTATTTCTACACTTTCATACAGTTTTAAATATTCCTTAAAAAAACAATGTAAAAAACATTTAAAATATAAATAAAATTATGAACCTAATTATTAATGGTCGTAGAGTTTGGCTCAAGTAAAGAGTAAGTTAGTGGGTGAATTTGAGCTGTGGATGTTGATGACTTCATCATCAACATCCACAGCTCAAATTCACCCACATTTAAATCCAGGAAATTAGTCACCGAAAATCCGACGGTTGATGGATGGCCACTGGGGCCGAAAAGTTCTGGAGTGGCGACCGCGAACCGGAAGACGTTCGTTGGAAGGCCTCCCACTAGGTGGACCGATGACCTGGTGAAGGTTGCGGGGATCCGCTGGATGCGAGACGCACGGGACCGGCCAATGTGGCTACACTTGGGGGAAGCCTATGTCCAGCAGTGGACGTGTTTCGGCTGAAATGCTGATGATGTTGAGCCACCACACCTATTGGTCACGGCGAAGCAAACAGCTATTCAGGTCTTTAAACTCTTGCACCTTTCACGCACTTAGTAAAAAGAGTAGTAGTGTAAAAGTAGTGAAAAAAAATTGCTTTTAGGAAATTCATAAATATGATAATGTGAAAATATAATTATGTCATCCCTGACGTTTAGGCAGCTTAACTCCTACACATTTGCTATCTATGAAACTCAACAACAACTCAATTCACATTTATTTGAATAAAGTAAAAGCCCCATGATTTTCCATTCTTAAAATAACCCAAAATTATTTTCCACAATGCCTGTTTATCATTGAATTCCTTCAAAGGCCTTCCATTACGGCCCATTTATGGGTATTACAATCTTTTTTGGGCTTTGTTACATTTACAGAATAAATGAGCAGCAGAAGTTCTAGTTTTGACGTGTCGTTTTTGTCAGAAATATTTTGTCACGGTGAGTATTACATCATTAGTCAGCTCTAGGCATCCGTCTCACCGCTCGCTCGAAGAAGCAACTAGCTAACGACCATACGCTCAAGAAACGTGCAAAAGAGCATAGGACCCGTGTTTCTAAAGAAATACATACAGTGTGAGAGGTACACTGACAGTACATTATTTTGTATCGCATTAAAAAAAAATAGCTGTTCCATATATTTGACCGTGTAGATATTGCACTTTTGTAAGAACATAGAGGAACAGCTGTTTTTTTTTTAAATATGTTAATGCTGTACTGAATAAGTAGTAAGCGTATGTGCGTCGGTGGGGACTCCACCCTGTATTATTAATAGTTGATCGCACTATTCACACCGCTGATAAGAACTCTGTCAATTATGCAACTCATGTTGGTTATCTTCTATTATTGGTAAAAATCTAAAATTAAAAATATGTATTAAAAAAAAAAAATGTAAGTTTGATCCCCAATATCTCCGTAACGAGAAGGTGTGGTCTAGAACAAAAAAATATCACAATGACGGAGAGAGTAAATGCCTTTCGGCTTCGTTAAGGGTCTTGTTTCACCCTTTTTAGGTACAGTATTAGGCTGCAGATTTAGTACACACGGCGACGTATCAAGCTATACATTCCAGTAAAACATGGCCTCGCTTTGTATAGATGTCCCGTACAATGACAGATCCGCTGAAATACTGGTTTAGCTTAGCTTGATTGGTCGCTGAGTAGTCCGTAGGAGGAATCTCTCCCCCATTTGTTTTTAAGGTGGTCAAAGTCAACAACTGGTTCCAGATATATCGAACGTCTTTGCGAGACCATATCGTGATACAAAAAAAGACACTGGAATATGCGTCACCGGACGATCGTCCAACCAAGCATTATGCCTCGTGAAGCGGTCTGGCGAGGTGCTCTTTTTGGTCTAGACCCGGCTAAACATCAGATGTTTCGAAAATTATATTGATATATCAATTCATACAGTGGTATTTCTGTACATGTTTCTTTAGTGGCTCCAAAGGATGGTCTATTGTCAAATTAATGATCTCAAAATATTTTGAAATTGCACGCTCGAGCACTCACAGGGTCGATCAATCAAAATAGAATGTTCCAGTGAATGAAAACCTTTTTTGAGCATTTACATGAAATAAATTACCACATAACATATTATAGTCGTTTTTAAAACTGACCACTAAGTGTTTTCAGGTATTTCAGCAATTGAAATCTTATACTTTTAACTATTACATGACTTATCCAAATATGAATATTTAAAAAAATTGCATCAGTGTAGTCCTAAGTCAACTACTTTTTATTTATTTATTATATAATTTCTGAGGTCGAACATAGGATTGTTTGTCAAATATTACAAGCCGCAACTCCATAAAATCTAATTTGATTATAATGACAGCTGCCATACTAAAAGGACTAGTTGCTTTGATCATATCGAAATAAATTATTGCAAATGTATATGTCGATGTGTCAGGATTTATTCCGCTAGGCTTCTACATCATGTGGGCAGACGATGGGTTTCGTGCTATGAAAAGACACAGAGCGACACACTCTTTCTAGCAACACTAACGAATTACTTGAGATTACAACTTAACAAAATAACACTGGGCACAATGAATCGGGTACCGTTCCAAGAGGTCTTAGCTCGGCCGCGATCAGCCACTGACTGACTGTCGTCCTGGCTCAGAGTTTACCATCTAGACTCTGTAACAAGCAAGCTGTGGTGTGGGTAGATTTGTAAGTAGATCGCGTGATGTCACCACCGCGTACTTGTGGTTCATTTTAAGCCCGTACCAACGACCGTCTGCGACGTATATTTATGCAGTCAGTATTTTATGCTTTGTAAATATGAGTATTCATTAGGGCCAATTAAATTAAAAATTAAATTAAATAAAAAACACAAAATTAACGCCTTAATCATGTACATATCCTGATAGCTGTCATTTTAATCAAATTCAAATTTAAGAACTATAGTACTTATTGGCCCCAGCCACCATTTTTGTAGATTGATTGCCTGGTGGCAACTGTCAAAGATCACGCTTCGCACCGTGACCACCAGGTCACGCCTTAACCCCCTCCCAGTTACTTCGAATCGCCACTAGTGATAGGAACACGCTCGATAAAAAGGTGTCGATATGGATCGTTTTCTGACGCGCTCCAATTCTGTTGGCAAACGCCCTTTCGAAGGCCCCATTAACCCCAGTGAATGGAAGATTCCAAAAAGAGCGTCTACCTGAACAACGCCAACCTGAGCCTATCAAGACTTCCAACAGTTTCGGCTCGCTTCCAGGCAACCAACCATCAGTAAAATGTACAGATCCCCACTAGACCAAAGAATGCCCTATAAAGACCAGAGACCAACCAGCCAAATGCTGCAACTGTGGTGGAAATCACCCTGCAAATTTCCGACAGTGCAAAGAGCGCGAAAAGTTCCTGAAGATTCTGCGGGAATGCCAGGACCAGCTCAAAGCCGCCAGGACTATGAAGCCACCTTTGAAGACGAACGTAGTTGATGAGCGACCCTGGAACTTCATTGCTGCCGCCAATACCCAAAAACCCACTGTTCAAGAAAATGCCCAAGATCAGGCGACAGCTGACGATAATTTGATAAGACTTTGACTATATATATAATATTGTGGTGTTAAAAAATAAAAGGGTAGTATAAATGAAACAGCTGAAGTATTAGAGATTATTTATGGAAATAGATTTCTCACTCTCGCGACAGTTGAAAAAAAAACATAATATTTTATTAAAATCTTAATAATACTTAATTATTTACACTACAGGAACTGCTGAGTGGCAATCAGCTGGATCACTATGGATTATTTCCTGCATGGCGATATCGTGGTCCCTGTGACTAGCTGATAAATGTATGGGACAGCTGATTATTTTTTTTTCGATTACGATAGTGGTCCCATAGAGAAAGTTGTTCAGTTTGATGGTCCGTACCGCACCCTTCAATATGACTGTAACCTTTCTGTTACACGCTGTATATAGTATGTATACCTACCTATGTTGTTTCTTCCCTAAATAAATTATGTCAAACACTTTAGTTGTTTTACTGACACTGACCAGCCGCGTGCCGCTTCTTACCGATGGGAAATCATCAAATAACCCCTCCCGCTCTGGGCTGAGCAGGAGGGAGTGTCAGACTTTTACTGACTAAAACCCATCCATGTTACTTCCTTTGCCCTTTGTGTTCCAGGGCCGCGGTATCTCTTTCGAACAGTCCCGCAACCCTGGCAGGCGTCGGTCCTTACGGACCCCTTTCTGTTTGCTGACTCTCTTTGAGGCGCGCGTGGAACACGAACGCGCCGTCGACACGGCCTGTCGTCATAAGAAGGACGGACGGCGAGCTAGCCCATAGCTCACCGTCCACAGGCCCGCGCCTACGGTGGCCGGGGGCCACCACGTGGCCCCCGACGCCCGGTGCGTCTCCCGCGGCGGCTGGGACGTGAGGTTCTCTCCCTCTCACGTCCCGTCACCTCTTTCGCTAACATGACTGCTTCTCAGAAGGAAGTGACGGCGTCCCATTCCGTCTCGCTCCGGACCATGGATTGAACCAGGGCCGGACGCGAGAGGTCGCCGCCAACGATTGCCGCCGCTTCTTACCCTGTTGTCCGGTTTTTTTAACACTCTTTTATTAGCTTCACCTGTCACTAACTTTGTAAAAAAATCGTAAAAGTTAAATTTGACTCACTTCCCGGTTTTCAATTGAGCTAAAATTTTGCATACATGTTTAGATTGGATGATATTGCATGGTTAGCTAAGTGACGTCATTCTAAATTATGACGATCTCTTAAAGATTGCGGAATAGATATTTTTATGCAGTCCCATCATATAGATATCAAATAAAACGGTTTTCTGAGACAAAACCGAGACATAAAACGAAGTCACACCAAAAAGTGTTTTTTAAATATAATGCATAATATATTATTACACAGCAACAGGACGCATGAGCTATTTCTTTTTCAATAATTCGCAAATGTATTAATTGTTTTTGACCAAAAACTTTCAGGCGAAGAATGAAATAAAATGTATCCCATACTTTCGTCGGCAATAGGTACGTATCTAATGCTAACTTTTGCTCGCGGCTTCGCTTCTACTAGTATTATGTACTATGTAGCTTATTAGTATTGAGTATTATATATGTTACTAGTATTATGTAGCTGCCCGTTAGTGAAGCATCAGTACAGTAGATATAGTATTCGAAATTGGATCGGTAGATCCGAAGATTACCCCCTACATACAAGATTTACATGCGGTAGTTTGAATACTATCCATTTTTGATTAACGGAACAACTCGTTCAGAATATAACTAGATATAGAAAAAGATACAAAGTCGAGTCTAGAGTACACAAACAGGGTGGAAACTTACCCTTCACACAGCAGTCAACCAAGTATTCTGTACATAAAACTTAGTAACTCTACGCAAAAATTATTGCTGGGAAACAACTTCTTTTTGGGGTGAAAAACTACGTTTAACGGAAGGACTCCATGTAACTTATTCAAAACACTGTGCTGATCGATGCATTGAATAGTTCGGGGTAACTGAGGTCATGGAGTTAAATAAAGTAAAGTTATAACATTAAAAACTTGTGAAAACGTCGGAGCTTTGACCCCCAATATCTCCGTAACTAGAAGGTTCCCAGGTATGGTCTAGAACAAAAAAAAAATATCGCAATGACAGGGAGAACAAGTGGCTTTCGGCTTCATTAAGGGTCTTGTTACACCCTTTAATTTAGCTATATTTTTCATAATTCACATTTAAATTATTATTTAGTCAAACTAAAGCATTTTAAAAGCGTAAACACACTTAATTTAATATTTGCCAACTTTTCGGTAAACACCACGAAAGCAACAATTTCTTTGAAAATAAGTATACATACATAAAATAATCAACATAAAACATTGGTGAAGGAAGTAAAATTCTTAATTGTAATTAAAATTTAATCACAATCATCTAAGATTCTGAGTGAAGTTGTTTCATTTTATTGACTTACAGTAAACTAGAAAAAATGGAATATTTGTTTCCCGTACTGTTTGTGCTGCATTGTAAGACTGGTTTTGAATTACTTTTTAGATTAATTATGGTCTCTTTATATTTTTCACTAGCCCGCGGATTCGTTCGCGATATGGTCCGAAATTATACCACGGGGTCGTTTGAAATATAGCCTAGCGCAGTTGAGGATAAAGTAGCTTCCCATTATTGAACGAATTTTCGGAACCGGATCAGCAGTTCCGAATACTATACCCAACATCTAAACTTACAAACTTTAAATCTTCATGATCTATTCGTGTGCCATTTCATCCAAAATGTTCAGTTGTGAAACCGTGAGAAAGTAATTGACAGATAGACTGAGTTACCTACTATCGCATTTATAGTAGAGTATGGATTATATTAGCTATGTAGGGTGGACGGAGACATCGAAGCACAAAAGATTATTCAGTAGATACATCATTCTGACCGTTTTCAATAACTTACTAACAGTTAGCGGAATGTTGCTATCTCAGATAAACAGTTGAAGAAACATCAACTGTCAACCCTCCGAGAGACAGCTAAGTGACGTGGATAGAATAATTTCTACAATTATCAATTCATTGCTAACTTTGTTTATAGAAACACCGATAGCTACTCAAGTAAGGCATATTAACTAACCGTTATACGTAAGTAAGTTACAGAAAATGGCCGGCCATATAAAACAGTTTCATCGACTGTCAGGACGTTAATAATGACTTTTGAGGCACTTTGGTAAGTAACATTTGAGGAAAATAAATTAAAATTACTTATAAGGAAATGTTTATGAAGTCTATCCTCCAGTTAACCCTTCGTGTGCCGGGAACGTGGATCTACGCGAGACACAATAGCTTTTTAATTGTGTCTATATACTCGGCATACGAAAGGTTAAGTTACAACAGGTATGTGCAATAGTATATTTTAAGCCACAACTAAAGATTTTGCACAATGTTTACACAAACCGTATAAAAATTAGGATAACCACTTTCTTGCAAGATTAATTTGGACAAAATATGCGCAAGTAAGACCGATCTTCTATCTCCTTCACCAAAGATACAATCATTATCATCTGCCTAGACTTTTCCTACCTAAGTCCGCTTCTAGTTGGTTAAGACTGGTTGTCAGACTTTCGGCCCACTGACTATCTGTCACGGCTGTCAAAGATCTACAAATGACAGCCAGGACAACCTTCATGGTCAATATGTATGGAACATCTGTTATATTTATAAATTACTGACGAAAATTTTATGTTTTTCATTAATGCGTTGATTTCTCCCTTCCACTCCGTTTTATAACAAATGTAATCCATACTCCTATACTTTAAATGCTATAGTAGGTTACTCGGTCTACCTATTATTAGTCTGATTCGCCAATCAAGGCATACCCTCGTTACCCTCGATGACGCTATCACCCTCCTCCAGGAGAGCAGTAGGGAGTTTAGCAAGCTCAAGAAGCACAGACGCAAACAGCCGTCATTCTGTCCTCGCCGTCGAGGCCCGTCGCGACATCCCACTCCCTGACCCTTACTCGAGCCAGCCCGCTAGGCTGAGCCTGTAGTTCAAAATCCATTCAATACCATTTAGATCCAGCCTGTCCCTTTGCTGTCCTCCCCCAGCGAGGCCCTAAGCTAAGGCTTGCACCCTTCAGGGGTGCCCTTAGCGTGTAGTCGCTTAGTTTATAAGTTTTTGGCCTGGGTGGAGGCCTTACGGTCAAAGCACCCATAGGATAGTCCGGTTAAGCAGACGACAACCTCCTAGGTCGACATGCAAGATGCCATTCAGAAAAAAAACACAGTGTGTAAATTACCGTCCCGGAGTTTCACAGTTGAACATTGTGGATGAAATACTCATGACCTCAGCATTGGCGATTACAGTACGGTTTTTACAAAAGCGCAAAGACTGCCGCTGCCCATTCTCTGGTATTTAATTCTCTGGTAAGGGTACATTGAATATATTTTTTATCCACGGTCCCATGGCATGATAACCATACCCCACGCGTGCCAGCCTGCAGGCAAAAGCTATTTTACCATATAAATAAGCAGACAATTAATAAAGACAATGCAGTGCCCGCCCAGTCTTTCTCATTGTCCTGTTGCGATGTGACATTTTGCAATGTCCAACACACGACCCTGTGGCTGAAGTGAATAATGTAATGCAATGAATCTCGTGCTTTCTCACTTAAAACTAAACTGTATTCATAGTTACAGTCTCCGCAAGTTGTTCTTTTAACAACTACGCTATAATATCTACTTTGTTATTTTGTTTATTTTAATTGTAAGTACACTCTTTTCACAACTCTTTTAGTTCTTTTTTAGTTACTATAATTGGTTTAACAGCCGTTGTAATTAAATTAATAAATAAATAAATATCGTAGGAGATTGAATAAATAGTTAAGGTTTTTGTTTGACTGTGATATTAATTGAACTAATTTTTTACGAATTTAATGACAAATCAAAGGTTAGCTACCAGACCAGATACGGTCGTAAGATAGCGGGTTTTTCATAGTTAAGGAATCGCGGGTTTCTGGTTGTGGAATATTATTTATTATTAAAAATCATCTATTTAAGTACAAACAACTTGGACCACGAGGTCCAAATTTTGATCGAGTCTCTCAGGACATCACTGAGTTTGAGTGTCGACTGTGAACATGACGATCAGAGTCTTATCCTCTTTTTACATCAAAGGATCAGCATTTCCATACATCGAGGCAGGCCATGCATGTTGCCAACCTTCTGGCATAATCTTCCTGTTGATCCTGTTATTTTTTATGCTATATAGACTTGCGTTTGGCCGCAACTCGCCTGATTTGGAGCGATGACGTAGCCTAGGGTGGAGCGCGCTTGCCTTGAAGATACCGATTCACTCGAACTTTGAAGAGATCTAGATTAAAAAGATCGGGAAACAGAGAAGCCGGCAGGGAATATTACAGATTGGCGTTCATCCTAGCTTTTTTCATCTCTTATTTTAAGACTATTATGTAAATATAATAAAGGGTGTAACAAGACCCTTAACGAAGCCAAAAGGCACTTGTTCTCCCTGTCATTGCGATATTTTTTTTTTGTTTCATACCATACCTTACATACCTTCTAGTTACGGAGATATTGGGGGCCAAAGGTTCACCTTTTTCACAAGTTTTTTTTTCTAAATACCTGTTTTAATGCAAGATTTTACTTTAAACACCTCCACTACCCCCGTACTATTCAATCCATCCATCAGCACAATGGTTTCAGTGCGTTACATTGAGTACTACCGCAAATCGTGATTTTTTACCCAAAAAAAAAGTCGTTTCCCAGCAATAATTTTTGCGTATAGTTACTTAGTTTGATGTACATAATGCTTGATTGACGGCTTCGTAAAGAGTCCTGCTACACCCTGTATATCTAAAATTATGATTAAGAACGTAATTTAATTTAATTCAAATTTTAACATTTTTATTTAAGCAATATTAAGTGTAGCAACGTGCGAAAAGTGCAACTATGACGTTTGCAACAAAGAAGGAAAAATGACGTGCGGATTTAATGAAAAAGAAGGAAATTATAGTATGTTCGTAAATGAATGCGCCTTTAAGGTTTACAGCATTTGTCATAGCATTGGTAAGTAGGTATTCTATTCTATATCAGACAATTTGTATACATTTGACGACCCGAATGGCGCAGCGGTAGTGAGGCTGCCTTACGTTCTTAGGGTCCCGGGTTCGAATCCCGGTAGGAGCAAATGTTTGTGTGATGAGCATGGACATTTGTTTCCGAGTCATGGATGTTTATATGTATAATAAGTATGTATTTACAAACAAAAAGTATCTATGTAGTATTATCAACTATCTGGTGTCCACGACACAAGCCTCGTTGCTTAGTGCGGCACCTAGATGGCGCTGTGTGTAATGTCTAGCGATATTTATGTTATGTATGTGTATATATTTATTTGGGTCGAAGTATTGAAGTTTGTATGGTACCGCTGATTTTTGAGGAGCTTGTGGTTAAATTAACAGCCGCTCGGATCATTCTTTAAGGTTAAGCCGCGCTTGCCTAGGTTGGTCTGTGGATGGGTGACTTCCCATTACATACCGAGTTTCCTCTGTGCCTCGGAAAGTACGTTAAGCTGTTGGTTCCGGCTGTCATTTGAAGATCTTTGACAGTCGTTACAGGTAGCCAGTTGCCCGAAAGTCTGACAAGCAGTCTTATCAAGGAGTATCGTAATAGGTACTATGAAATTGCCATTTTTTCTCACAATTTGTTCTGTTTGTAACTTTGACGTTTAGTTATATTTTTTCCTAATTCCATTTTTATTTGATTAATTGTTAAATTCCATAGTGTAAAAAAAGAAACTGAAATAATCATAACCATAAATCTTTATTTTTCTCGACATCAAAAATTACAGGCACAATCTTATATAGAGAAAGGTGTCTTAAGTAGGAAGGTCCTGAGTTACAGATCACCTCTCTGGCTAAAATAACATTTTACTAGCAAGGAGTATCGTAATAGGTACTATGAAATTGCCATTTTTTCTCACAATTTGTTCTGTTTGTAACTTTGACGTTTAGTTATATTTTTTCCTAATTCCATTTTTATTTGATTAATTGTTAAATTCCATAGTGTAAAAAAAGAAACTGAAATAATCATAACCATAAATCTTTATTTTTCTCGACATCAAAAATTACAGGCACAATCTTATATAGAGAAAGGTGTCTTAAGTAGGAAGGTCCTGAGTTACAGATCACCTCTCTGGCTAAAATAACATTTTACTAGCTACATTTTTTGTCAAGATGCTAAAGATAAAATTTAAATTAGAAATAGGTAAACAAGAACTTAAAATTAATTATTTGAAGACATTTTTTAAACATATGTTTAACAAAATATGAAATTATTAGTATTTATTTATTTATTAGTATGACATATAATACTAATTGTTCAAAAGTAAAAAAATGCAAGAAACAAAAAAAAAATATATATATGAAATATGCTTGCAAGCTTATGCTTGCTTAGTTAAAAGATATGGATTGTACAAAAAAGTGGGTTAGGATGTTCATGAGTACCTCTACATACAACACAAAAATAAAAAATGAATTAAAAGGATAAATATAAAAAAAAAAATATTAAAATAAAAACAACATACAAATATAAGTACGTATGCAATGCAAATACCAAAAAAAAAAAAAAACTACGAAAATCAGTAAAACCAAGTATTGACTACAAAATGTTTGTTGGTTTAGGTTCGTAGGTTTCTCTTTAGTGAAACTTACAAAAAGTGATTCGAGGTTTTGGGTCATTTATTCGTTCTGTAAAATGTTTTAATTTAGACAACACTTTTAAACCTACTCAACAACGGTTTTGTCTGAACCGACTTTCATTTCAACTTTTTTTTATTTTAATTTTAACTGAAACATAATTATAGTTAAAAAGAAATGTTAGGAATGTTAAAGTCCCATGTAATTGGGAGCGATCCTATTCAACCGGGCTCAAATCCAGACCTCGTGGCTGCTACTGAAAAATTCCTGATGGAAAACCCCAATAATAATTTACCCAACCCGGAAATCGAACCCGGAACCAACGAGGCAGACCCATAGGTATTACTAAATCAATATTTGGTGCGAACCAGTAGGTATTTTCCAATTGAAAATTGTTCGAATTGATTGTTAAGATTAACATGACGTAATTTTAGACCAATATTAATTTACCCATTGATTGCATAGCGACGCCTTCATAAAGATGACTTAAAAAAAAATCTAATTAGACCGTCAGATAGATTTCCAAAAAATATTGGATACGCTCTTTTTTCTTTTTTCACGTAAACACGAAATGAAGACAGTGCGTCAAAAACTCGCGTGACGTCACTTCTATGTACACTATTTACGTACAAGTGACGTCACAAACCCCCACTTCGATTAATTGATGCGTTTTATCTTCGTCATTTTTTATTGATTTTATAAAACAAAAAATAAGTATCCCATATTTTTCGATAATCTAACTGACGGACTAAATAGAATCATTTTCAGGGTTCCCTAGCCGAATGGCAACAAAAAACGGAACCATTATAGATTGCCAAGTCTGTCTGTCTGTCTGTCCGTGTATGTCAGCCACTTTATTCCGAAACTATTAGGACTACACGGTTGAAACTTAGTAGGTAGATGTATTCTGTGAACCGCTTTACGACTTTTATCCAAAAAAAATAAATAAATAAGATTAAGGGGGTCTCCCCACATGGAATTGAAACTAAAAAATATTTTTTTCATCAAACTTATACGTGCGGGTGTTTATAGATAGGTCTTTAAAAATGACATTGAGGTTCCTAAAACCATTTTATCACAAAAAGAATCGTTTGAAAGATAGATACTTCCAAAGTGGTAAAATGTGTGTCCCCCCACTCTAATTTCTAAAGTAAGAGGAGGAAAAATCTGAAAAAAAAATAGGATTATAGAACGTAAAAAAACTTTCAACCAAAATTGGTTTGATAAGATTGGATGTTTATTTTTTGATATTATGGGACTTTTTCATCAAACTGCAGCAACATCTTTGGTTTTCATTAACCTAATATGAAAAACAAATTTAGTTTTGTTCTTGAATGTAAAACAATAGAACATTATGAATGAGCCTTCAAAATATTTGTATTATATTGTTTGGTGCTACGGAACCCTGTGTGCGTGTGAGTGCGACTAGCACTTGGCAAGTTTTTTTTACTCAGGAATCATGCCTATTGTTATTCTAAGATAAAAATAAATAGAACTTTTCTTCTAGAGCTCAAGGAAACACCCCTAAAGTTCTGCATAAAACATTTTAAAACCAGCCTTAGAAGGATGTACGGTGAATCATGCCCGTTATTCTGCCCGAGCCACTACAGGCCAGTCTGTGGGATGTCCAAGCTGAGGGCATACATATACAAGACTTTCAACAACGGTTGCTACCTTGACATGCTCAATTGCAGGGGTGATGATGATAATGGTAATGTAAAATCTAGTTATTTTTCAAGCTAAGCATGCATTTCCCTCCAGATCTGTCCCATTTGAACAAAATCTGGACCATATTTAGTTGTTGATCAGATTAAACTGGCCGCCAAATCACCCAGAAAAAGTATGCGCTTCGGCAGTTCTTGTTCTCCAAAATACGAACGGGCGATGTTACTGATACAACTAGCCTGACCTATGTCATCCCATTGCTGGGCAAAGGCCTCTCTCTACCACATCCAGTTTATTCGATCCAGGGCTAAGAAGTGGACCACTGATCGTTGTTTTTGACCAGCTCGTCTCGCTTTCTTCAACGAGGATGATGAGATTAAATAGGTACATAATACAGACCTACTACAATCAATACGGAATTATTTGCCCGTTTCGTATAACTATGCGTAATATCAAACCTGAGATCAATCTCCGACCGGGTTAGGTAAATCAACAGATAGAAAGCTTTGGAAGATTAACGAAGCGCATACTATTTATGGTTTAACTTCACATAAGTGACGCGAAAAAAATATGTTACAAAACATGGCGAAGAGATAAGATGATTTTAATTTAGCTTGTATTTCTCGGATACCTACATAATGCTTGACTGGATGAAATTCGGTAAACGGTGCATAAGACTTTTCTGCATTTTAGGATACGTGGAAGTTCCCTTGCATTTCTGCCAGAGACATCTCATGAAAAACATATTTAAAGAAAAAGTTATCTTCTCCGGTTTGAACGACTACAGAGATTATCGCGAAGATTAAGATGGAAGATTTTTTTGTACAATAAAAACACTTTACCTGGTTAATTAATAAAAAAAAATGCTGAAAGAAATATTATTTATTGCACGAAAAACAGGACTATAATTAAAAAGCTGTTCCATAGTTATAAGCAACGAACTACACAACACAATAATTAAAAACATACTGAGTTTTTACAATACAACATTGTTTCAGCAACATGTTTCTGGCAACATGGAATGTTGCAGTTTTGCAAGCAGCATACATATGCATGTAGCTAACTATTTATGGTAATCCAAAACTGCGCAATACTGTTTCGAACAATATTTGGTGTTGCTGAAAACAATGTTGTGTAGCTTTTTCAGAACCAAATTTCCAATGATTATGGGGTGGAGATTTTATCCAAAAATTTGCCTTATCTATGTGCTCTATAATACAAGAATGCGATGCTAACATTTTATTATTCTGAATTTAAATGACATTTTACAAGTTTTTCAAACTGTTTCTTCTACCCGAAACCCATCAAACCGCACTATCAGATATTTCCATCAAACCCTCTTTGGGTACCTTTGTACTCAATCCCTCTGCCCTCAGGGATAAAACTAAGTGTTTAAATTTTGCGTTCCCCAATACTCTTGTTTGAAGTCAATTTATTTTCGAAATGGGGACGTCACTAATCCAATAATAGGTCAGTTTTGTTAGGCACTTTATTTAGGGAAATTATTATTCGGGCAAATAATATACTGAATGTACGACTAATATTCTGAATAGGCGACTATTATACCAAGTAAGTATCTATTTAAAGGAAATAACTAACCCAGCAAATAAAATTTTTATGGGCGAGTAATTTACTGAATGGGCGACTATTATAATAAGTAAGTAACTATTATCCGGTCATTGTGACATGGAGAACATAGGAAGCGAGAGCGAGCGAAGCGAGTTCGGGACTTGTGGCACTCCGAGCTCCGACGTTAACTTTAGGTTACCTACACCCTGCAATTTCTTTTAGGTGCTCGTTTAAATACTACCCTGTTTGTATTTTCAAGTCGCCGTTTCAAAAATTTGTTTTCGCCCACTTAGTATTTCAGTAGCCCATATTCAGTATTTTTGACACCTTTAATTTGAATTTATTTTCGCTCGTTTAAATACTAGGCCCTTTATTTAAAACTAGAAATTAATTATTGTAATTTTTAATGATTAACATTTTTATACATTATAATTACGGTTACGAATCTTATTCAGATCAACATACAACCCAATTCCGAGTTGTTAATTGCAAAAAAAAACCTAATTTTTTTTTTTTTACGAGTCTCGGACATTGTCACTTTAAGTCAAAAGTTCACCAATTCACGTAGGTTGGCCTCTGAATAAAAAATTAATAAAGAAAATAGCAAATAAGCTTTTACATACAAATGTAAGCGTCTGTATATTAAAAGCACATTTAGATGGAAAAACAAAACATAATCTTATTCATATTGAAACGTAATTAATAAAATACTGAAAATGTTCACCATTATGATTACAGTCATTGTATAATTTTAAGACTAGCAAATCGCCCCTGCTTTGCACAGTACAAGCCACGTGTTCGATTGAATTTGTCATCGGCAAAGATGACGAACTGCGAATTACTATACAGGATGTAACAGGACCCTTCACGAAGCCGTCATTGATTGACGCATTATGTACATTAAACTAAGTAACATTACTCAAAAATTATGGCTGGGAAATGACTTTAATTTTTGGGGTGAAAAATCACGTTTTACGGTGGGACTCAATGTAACGCACTCAAAACATTGTGCTGATAGATGGATTGAATAGTACGGGGCCGCGGAAGTGTTTAAACTAAAAAAATTACATTAAAAACTTGTATTAAAAAATAAACTTATGAAAAAGTTGGAACTTTGACCCTCAATATCTCCGTAACTAGAAGGTTCCCAGGTATGGTCTAGAACAAAAAAATGATTGCAATGACGGGGTGAACAAAAGTGCCTTTCGGCTTCGTTAAGGGTCTCGTTACACCCTTTATTTTTCAACCGTTATTTAACCCTATTAGGAGAAGATTTTTTGCAAAATCATTCCTTAATGCACACATTTGTAGTGATGTAAGAAAATCTGCGGGATTTCATGCTACTGGATTTATGCTGCGCCCTGTCTGATGTATATCAATGAATTGGTTTGATATTTTTAATATGTAGATAATTATGTAAGTCTTCTTTTGATATCTATGTTACTTCCATATTACAGCCTTTAGACCCAATAAGTGGCTACGTTTATTGCAGCGCCAGAGGCGTTATTTAGATCGTCGAGAGTGCAGGTAAACGGACACCAGGGACACTCCACTCCACTCCAGGTGAGGCAAAGTTTGAACCGGAGTGCCGCAGTTGCACTCGGTGTTTGAAGAATAATATACAATATGTAACAGAATAAACGCACAACCTCTTAAGGGGTCATTGTACTCATCATTATGAACAACTTTTACTATGGGACTAACCCCGAAACGCGAAAAAAAAAACACCTGTTCAGTACATTTTGTCGAATTATGCGCACAGAAATGTATGGGGCAGTCGATTTTTTTTCCTGATTTCAGTTTTAGTCCCATAGTGAAAGTTGTTCATAATGATGAGTACAATGACCCCTTAAGAGGTTGTGCGTTAATTCTGTTACACATTGTATACAGGGTAGATGTGACATCGACGCACTAACAATTACCACGTGTTCCGTACATTATTCTGAGCCCTTCCCCCACATATAATAATTTATTTAAAAAAAAAAACAGCTGTTAAAAATGCAATACAATACGTTCAAAATTCGTGTTCCTATGGAACAGCAATTTTTTTTAATTAACATATTTTTTATTAAATCCCGTATACAGGGTGGATGTGACATCGATGTACAAACGTTTACCAAGTGTTCTGTACATCATTCTGAAAATATTTTAATTTGAATGGGGGCAGGCCTTTGCCCAGTAGTGGGACAAATCAGGCTAGATTAAAAAAAAACAGCTGTTTCCTTCATGAGTGCAATACCAACACGGCCAAAATGTATGGAACAGCTGATTTGTTTTCGGAATGATGTACTGAACACTCGTATAAGCCTTTTTTTTTACCGATGGGAAATCATCAAATAACCCCTCCCGCTCTGGGCTGAGCAGGAGGGAGTGTCAGACTTTTACTGACTAAAACCCATCCATGTTCCTTTTTTTGCCTTTGGTGTTCCAGGGCCGCGGTATCTCTTTCGAACAGTCTCGCAACCAACACTCGTTTATGCCTCGATCTCCGTTTCACCCTGTATACTCTCTCTATTAGGTCCAGTTGAAAGCCAGCATCGGGCACTAGCTGTCTGACATTTTGCTGGGCTGATTTGGCGCAGCCAAGATTTACATTTTATTTATTTATTGCTGCACTTTGTGTGCACTTGTGGCATACAATGTGCCAAATAAATGTATTTTCTTTATTTTTTTATAAAACATCTTCCTGATGAAATTCTCTAAATAATGAATAAAATCGCAACAAAATCGATTGTGCAGTTTAGGAAAAATACGCGGTCACACAAACAGACACGAAAATCTAATTGACTTAAACAAAATCTTTCTGCGAAAAAAAAAACAACAAAAAGGCTTAAATAACTTTACTTTCGGAAGTCGGTGTCTTTGTTTGTATCTTTTTTGCCACCGACTTCTTTATTTTAGACTTTTTTAGTGTTTTTTTAGAAGTCGGTTTTGTTTTCGCAGAAAGGTTTTTTTATTTTACCCTTTTTAGTTGTGGTATACCACACAAATTCTTGTCATGAATTAGTTTTTACATTGTAACTAGAAGTTAGTTAGAGTACTCGTCAAGACGAATCATACGAGCCCAAACTCGATGAGGTTTTGTCGTTTTATAACGGTGTTTCTATGGCCAGCGTCCAGCTCCATCATCAGACACTGGATACCATGTAGGACCAAAGTACTCGTCACGACGAATAATACGAGCCCAAACTCGGTGGGATTGTGTCATTTTATTACGGACTACCTGTGACCACCTTCCAGCTCCATCACCAGACCCTGGGTACCATCTAGAGACAAAGCACTCGACAAGATGAATTATTCGAACCCAAACTCGATGGGGTTATGTCGGTTTAATGGAGTTCCTATGGCCACCTTCCAGCTCCTTCATCAGACCCTGGTTACCATTTAGGGCTACAGTACTTGTCAAGACAAATCAAACGAGTCCAAACTCGACGGCGTTGCGTTGTTTTATTACAGAGTTCGTATGGCCACCTTCCAGCTCCATCATCAGATCAGCTCCATGTCATCGTAATATTGCATTGTCTCGCGATATACACATGCGTGCAAAATTTCAGCTCAATCAGAAATCGGGAAGTGTGTCAAATTTAACTAGCAAGTATCACGCGACGTCGCGTGATGTACATCAGAGCGCCAGCACGCGACGTCGCGTGATGTGACAATTAACGTGAGGAAAACAACCAAATTCCTGAACCAATTTCGATGAAATTTCTATTGGACCAATCGGGAAGCATATCCTTTCAGATGAAAAAAGTATTTTTCAAATCGGTTTACAAATGACGGAGTTCTGAGGTAACAAATATAAAAAACATAAAAAAAATACAACCGAATTGAGAACCTCCTCCTTTTTGAAGAAACTCGGTTAAAAAAGCATACGAGCGTGGCGAGTCATAATTAAAATCGGTTTCTGGACCCGATCCAGGCCGAAAAGCAATCTCTTTTGTTTGTTTGTCGAATGAAAATAAGGGTGGAAAATAATATAGTGGCCGGGGTTGCTATCATTGGATACTAAATTTCTTAAAGTGCAAAGAGTTATTGCCTTTTCGATCAGTGTTTTCTCAGTAAGCAGCCCAGAGTCTCGATTTTTACCCGGTTGATGGCAATAGGCTCACCCCTAATTACATGGGACTTTAATATAACTGGCGAAATGTAAGTGTACTAGTAACTATTTTGTGACCGTTGTTCCTCTCAGCTTCTGGACCGATTTTGATGTGGTTTTTACAATCATTTGGAGAATTTATTCCAAAATTATTCGTGACAATAAACAAGTTTAGCTAACTTGTTTATTAAATGAATATATCGATGTTTTGTCACGTCGTCGTACAACGATTTGATACAGGGTCGGGTTTTTAGTGTTCTGATAAAAAATAGGGACAAAACAGGTAGAAAAAAAGAGATTTATTCCGCATCCGCATTCCGTTTCGCTCAAGAGTTAATTCCAGCCATCGCTGTTAATCGCAGTTGAGACTAACCATCGAGGCAGGAAATTTTATGAAAGGTGTAAAGAGACCCTTCACAAAGCCGTCAATAAAGCATTCTGTACTCAAACGAAGTATCTCTACGCAATAATTAAAGTTACATAACATTAAAAACATGTTTTTTTTTTACTTTTGAAAAATTTTCCCCAATATCTCAGTAACTAGAGGATTACAAGGTATGATCTAGAACAAAAAATCCCAATGACGGGCAGAACAAAGTGCCTTTCGACTTCGTTAAGGTTCTTTTTACACCCATTAGTGTATAAATGTGTGCGCAGACAAAGATACTCACGGTACAACGCACCTGGAGTTAAATTACAAACAACAGCTTAACGTGCTTTTTGAGGCAAGGAAGACGTTCACCTATCACGTTCGGGGCTGCTTAGAAATTTCTCCTGAAAAACGAAACAAATAACACCGCCCGACCTGGGAATCAAATCAGGACAGTACGGACCCAATGGAGTAGTATACATCATGTAATCAGTAAGCCACGAACCATTTGCCCAGTCCAGCTAAGCCCTTTAGGTGTTCGACCAGATCGCGTACCGCTAAGAGCTACTACAAGGTATTATACAGAATGAACAATACCCACGATTAAACGAAATGTTCGTACCCTTTGTTATATTTTAACAAACTTCTAGTATTAGCTTTAAAGTTTTGAAGGATTTTCAGCTATAATAATTGTTGTTTTAAAATCTGTTTCTCTATTGATTAAGTTGAAATTCGTTTCATTTTAGTTTGAGATTATTAACGATAATTGTTTTAAGGTGCCTGTACTCTCTCGCCGAGACAATCTGAGGGAGGGATCCCCACACTTGTCCAGTCTTTCGCAGAGATGTGCGAGGTAGCTGGGCGGTGCCGGGATGCGTAGCGAGGCTGTGGAACAGTATGATCGTTTCCACCAGAGATGTGCTAGGCCGCTGAGTGGTGCGAGGATGTGTGGTAGGCTTGCTTCAGACTGACTGCTATTTCTTCACTCGCGTCTGTTCCTAGAAAACATCCCTACCAACACAACCGTCCCTTATTTTTTATGAACAAAAACCTCGCTCCGCTGAGCCGTTTCCACTAGAGCTGTGCTGAGCGAGGCTAGGTAAATTAAATGATTCTATTGATTCTTAACAAACACATCCTTCGCTACGCATCCTCGCACATCTCTGGTGGAAACGCAGCCTAATAGCGTAAGCAATAAGAGTCAGTTTACACCTTGTATGATTTTCTAGTCTAATAGGGAATTTCATAAGTGGTTTTCTGGTCAACGTTGGCCACTAGTTCTTGTCAATTATAAGATACCGACACTTCTTGTCAAATAACTTCTCAGACATGACTGTAACTATATAGACCTTGTATACATTCGTCTATAGCATAACCATAATCAGCCTATAATGTTCCCACTGCTGGGACACACGGCCTCCTATCTATGAGAGGGAATGAGCTGTAATCCACCACGCGGGCCCAGAGCAGGTTGGTAGATGTCACATATCTTCGAATTTTTGGTTCTAGGACATAACGGTTTCCTCACGATGTTTTCCTTCACCGTTTTTGAGAGCAGTGGTGATGGAATAAATTAGTACATTAATAATAATACATTTGTGAATGATTGAATGCAATGGCAACTTTTTGCAATTGGTAATTGCCAGTCAGCAGGGCATCAGTCTGTTGTATTTCCCAGTACTGGGTTGTGGAGGTCAGATAGTCGCTCCGTGTAAAATATTGGTGTTCAGCTACTTTCGCCCCCAACACAGTTTGCGAAAAGGCTAGGCAGATAATGAGGGTAGCAAGGCAGAGTCAATAAAACAGCTGAAGTTCACAACATAGTTTATTAGGAAGATAGAAAAACACATTAAAGGTACCACCGAGTTCACGGACGGTCTGCCAGTTTTCATCTTTAAGAGGGCCCTTCCCGGCGCGTCTATCGTCAACGCGAGCATGGTCGAAAAGCTTGTTGTTTCATCCAGAGCCACAGCGGCGAATTTTTTTCAACTTCCCTGTCTTACCCCGCCCCGACCCCGCACAATTCGTCTCCCGGACACCTCATACGGCTTAACGCGATGACATAGAACGAAAAATAGTGTTCGAAAATTTCTTAAACTTGTTCCAGGAAATTCGTGTTTTTGAATAAGTCTTACAAGTGTGTAAAATAAATATTTGTCATTAAGAATTTCCATTACATGTGCAAAGTTTCTATCATGATGATTTCTTTACTTTTAGAGTTTATGCGTACATTATGAATGGCCAAAGTTCAGGTAAAATTTGTGCAAAACAGCCATTTTTGCAGGCTTATGCTGAATTTGTTTCTACAATTTTTTATTTTTTGCTCCCATAGAAACCTAGATATAGTGCACAAAATACCTATTAGTTCAAAAAAATCAAAGATAGATGTGTAACAACTGCATAATCACGTACGAGCGTTTGTATGAAAAGTATGACGGGTTGGCCGCTCTTAAGCCTATGCAATAAGGTTGAAAAGTAGTTGACCGTTAGTGAAGTCTGTAGTACAGACGCCAGCTCATCAAGCTACTATCTGTCAAATTACTTTAATACATTTTTAACTTTATCGCTAAAGCATTAGGTTCTAATTTGATTGGGAAAATTTGACAGTTTCGGGTAGCTTGATGTGCTGGCGTCTGTACATAAACGTACTGTCGAAACAATAGGGGCTATCGTGTATGAATTCGCCGCTAGAGGCGCTAGTGTAGCGTGAGGGAACCGAAATGTCAGATGTCGTAGAATGTTCGCGCGTTGCGTGCTTTTTTATCACGTATTTTTACTAATATTCACGATTGTGGTCTAGATTGAGCCATTCCTGTTTAATTATGACTTGAAGATTTTATGTAGCAACTTATGATCTTATTTGTTAGTACTAGGAGGTAAAATGATTTTTAAATGTTTCATACTTGCTAATTTTAGGGAGGGAGAATATTGTAAACATGTATCTGAAGTTTACACTATGTTGTTACACGTAGTAAAATAATCTTTTTATGAAGTTATTGGTACTTTTAAAGTATAAAATAGAATTATTGACATTGCAGACTTCCCGTTGACCCCACCAGTAGGGCAGGGTAGTGGGGCCAACGAAACGACGGTTTTGATTTTTCCCGTTGACCCTACCAGTGGGGTCAACGGGAATACACCACTTACTCGACAGTGGCACCATCTGGTGAGCTCAAAAACGATAGAGCTCACTGAAAAGAAATCCTGTGACGTTTTTATTTAAAACCTCAAAGATGAAGAAACAGAAAGTTGCATCAAAACTACTGGACCACATTTGAAATCGAAACTTACTCACTAAACATCAGCAATAACAATGAGGGCTATCGTTTTTGAGCTCACCAGATGGCGCCACTGTCGCTTATGGTCATGTCAATAATTCTATTTTATATATTAAATAATAACTTCATAAAAAGTTTATTTTATTACGTATAACAACATAGTGTAAACTTCATATCATTTATTTACAATATTCTCCCTAAAATTAGCAAGCATGAAACATTTAAAAATCACTTTACCTGCAAGTACTAACAAATACAATTCTAAGTTGCTACTTAAAATCTTCAAGTCATAATTAATCAAGAATAGCTTAATCTAGACCACAATTGAGAATATTAGTAAAAATACGTGATAAAAAAGCACGCAATCGTGAACTTTCTATGATATATGACATTTCGGTGCCCTCGCGCTGCACTGGCGCCTCTAGCGGTGAATTCACACGCGATAGCCCCCTTTGACATTGACTGCACCTTTATGTCGTAACATTAAGGACGATTTTCATAGTGCATGTGTTACCAAGTTGAATCTGATATCGTTTGACTATTAGTTTCCACCGGCCACACAATCATACAAAGAGTTTTGACCGATTCTCATTCTTACTGTTACAAATACATATATTTTTGAGGGTGACTGTACGCACGGCGACCAATCAAGCTATACTAAACTAGCTATGCAGAACTCTCACTGTACGGGAAGTTATATAAAGCGAGGCCATGTTATACTGGAAATTATAGCTTGTTTGTGTCGCCGTGTGTACCTACAGTGGTACACTTTTACGTCAGCCATTTTAATATGATATTTATATTACTAAACTACCTTACTATTGGTTTACGCGGCGTACGCCATTAACCCTCTCAGTAGTCATGACTTTTGTTGAAATGTACACAAAACCTTAATTAATTATACACCTGAACCTTTCTCATGAATCACACCGTTCATTGGTGAAACCGTATGAAAATCAGGGCGATATACTATATTTTTTGAGTTCAGACAGCCGCGGTGGGGGGACTTTGTTTTGTAATTATTATGTAGTGATATTTAATTATTTACAATATAAGAACCGCCGGGTGACAAACCGCAGGATCATGATTGATTCTGTAATGCTTCATCCTGCATGACGATGTCGGGTTCCCTGTGCCTTCGTAATAAAGCACATTTTTGAAACTTTTTTACATAAAATTCATACCATATTACCCGATTACTTTTGACAGCAACAAGAAAAACAACTAATATTAACACATTGAATCGATTTAAAAACATTTGAATTATAATTAACGTTTCACTATAATTGTTACCCACTATTAAATCTAGGAAATAATCAGACAGCATAATGACGTCACTGAATATAAATATCAAAGTGGCTATATACAAGCGACGCCAGGTGTCACTAGCTCTGTGTGCGCTCGTGTTGAAACTGCGACAAAGTGAATATACAATTATGATATAAAAACAAGAGTTGACTATCAACGGTAAAATATGACTTCCCTTTAAGAGAAAAGGCCATACTACACCACTATGCATGTATTTACATGATTTAAATATACAAATATAAAATAAAAACGCCATTATTAAAGTTGTCAATAGACCTACTCCCCAAGCAAACAGACAAGCTTTTAGATACTTCTTGCGGATATGCCCATTGAAAACTTTTACAATGTCCACGTAAAACATATGACACAACACTAACAACCAATGGTTGTACACAGATTTTAAGTACATTGATAAATGATAAAAAAAGAGTATCGACAGCCCAGGTAAGTTGTTAATAATTTCAAACCTCTGCACTCGAAGCACTGCAACGGATAAGAAGTTCGCAAAAATTGCGTTTAGAAGCACAAAGTTTTTGAAATTACGAAACTTCAGTAATATACACCATGATATCACACCGTATATCATAGTAGATGAAGATAGCACCAGCACTATTATTTCCAAAGTATTTTGTATAGTTTCTTCTAAATCCACAAAGTAATCCATGGCATAAGTTGGTGTATGTAAGGTAGTATCGTTGACAGGCATGACGAATATCACTTGCACAGTTATAATAGACTTAAAAACACTATATTTCATTTAGTTCAAGTACGCACTGTCAAAATATTCATGAACAGTTTGAGGTAATGCCCTTCCAAGCAATAAAAACATGTGTTGTTTCTGAAACATTGGATGCAGTTCTAAAATCAAGGACCTATTTTAAAATTTGTTATCGTTTTTTGGATATTTTTCCTGTTATTTATATAGTCAGATCGTGCCTACTTGAAGTTTTATGCAAAATACATATATAGTTATAGTTCCGCAAATAGATCCAGGCTTGGATGCAGGATGCAGCATCGCCCTCAAAAATATTATTATGCACATGCTAGAAAGTAGAAGTGCAAAAAGTAAGCGTGCAACATGCACCCAATCCTTAAATCGACACGTGATTCGCCCCTCCTCGGGGCGCCGAGATTTTTTTGCAGAAGTAAAATTATACTAAATCTATACAAGTAAATACATTGAAATGTATGTTTGTTATATTAAAATAACATCTTTTTACTGAATGCATACGAAAATGAAAATATATACGGCACTTATAACAAAAACACATTTTTTTTCTGTCTGTCTGTTTGTTTCGGCTAATCTCCGAAACTGCTGGACAGATTGACGGGACTTTTAGGGGCAGATAGCTGATATTATAAGGAATAACTTAGGCTACTTACTTATTTTAAAATAAGAATTAGGGTTCCGTGCAAAAAATTAAAACCCCTCGAAATCTATATACATATAATAAAACAGTAAAAAAACTGTGTCTGTACATTGAATATATTAAAAAAATAATTTTTCAGGGGGGTTTGGAAACAGTAATAGAGCACGAATCCAAAAAAAAAATTCTGTCTGTTTGTCTGTATGTCTGTTTGTCTGTTTGTTTGTACACGCTAATCTTCGGAACTACTCGACGGATTTAAATGATTTTTTTTTGTTGTATAGGTATTAAATCTGGGCAACATATAGGCTATAATTTATCTTGGAAACTTGAACATCTGATGCAGCACCGCAACTGACCAGCTAAACTATAAGAGATACAAAAATGGTACCATAGCAAAAATTGTTCCACGTGATGAGCATTTTCTGCTAAGAGAATAAATTTGAAGATCTGGAACACCTGAAGTGGAACTCCAAGAGCCCAGCTACACTATAACATATATAGGAATGACTTCTTAGCAAGAGTTGTTCAGCCTGATGAGCACTCTCTGTTGTCGTATAAAATTTGAGGATCTGGAACAGCTGATGTAGAACTCCAAGAGCCCAGCTACACTATAAAATATATAGGAATGACGTCTTAGCAAGAGTTGTTCAGCCTGATGAGCACTCTCTGTGTTGTCGTATAAAATTTGAAGATCTGGAACAGCTGATGTGGAACTCCAAGAGCCCAGCTACACTATAACATATATAGGAATGACGTCTTAGCAAGAGTTGTTCAGCCTGATGAGCACTCTCTGTTGACGTATAAAAATAGAAGATCTGGAACACCTGATATGGAAATCAAAGCTATCACTAATTTCACTGTATAATTATAAAATAACATAAGCTGGGAGTGCCTCCACGTGGTGAAGGCGGTAACAGTTTTGGACTGATTTTCGATGAATCATTGAAAATTTGACTCTACTGGCCAAAACTCCGATTTATTATTTTATTTTATCAAATGAATAAGCCTTCGGGCTTATGTTATTTGAGTGTTTAATTTCCTTTTTCATTTATTTTCGTGACACGGTAGCCTACCAGGTAACGCAGGGGAGCAGTCACTTAGATTTTAATTGATCAGGTATCTTCAGAATTAAACTATAACTATGCCTAGAAAGAGGTCAAATCTTTCCCAACGTTCCAAAGGAGCTAAAAGATTGAGGATCATAAGATCCCAAGAATCTACCGAAGAGCGTCAGGGGAGACTTGATGCTGTTCGAGAACATCAGGCAGCAACTCGCTCCGTAGAAACCTCTTCGGATCGCGAAGCACACCTGCGTTCTCAGCGTATTTACGCATTTACATCCAGATCTCTAGAGACCAGTGAAGAAAATGATGCGTGAATGACCGCTGATCGTGAACGTCATGCATTGTCACGTGAGTAGCAGACGTTCACGGATAGAGAATTGCGCTTGAGTTCTCAGCGTATCTACGCATCTGCTTCTAGGTCTCTAGAGACAAGTGCGGAACGTGATGCGCGACTGTCTGCTGATCGTGAACGTCACGCATTGTCTCGCGAGTCGGAGACGTTCACGGATAGAGAATTGCGCATTTTTTTAAAGTTATTTGCAATATTATTGTTAATTCAGTGTACCCTTGGGATCCGCTGCAGAATAACGGGAAGAAAAGGTATTTGTTGTGTAGGTATTAAGTCTGGGCAACATATAGGCTATAATTTATTTTGGAAATTGGAACACCTGATGCAGAACCGCAACAGAACAGCTAAAGTATAAGAGATATAAAAATGGTGTCATAGCAAAAATTATTCCACGTGAAGAGCATTTTCTGCTGTGAGAATAAATTTGGAGATCTGGAACCCTGTTGTGGAACTCCAAAGCCCAGCGACACTATAACATATTAAGGAATGACGTCTTAGCAAAAGTTGTTTAGTCTGATGGGCATTTCCTGTGGACTTACGAAAATGAAAGATCTGGAACGTCTTCAATCGTCTCGCTCATCCCGTTGTTTTCCCGTCCCCGGGCCTCAGAATTCTACATCAGACGTTTCAGATCTTCGATTTTCTTGACGACCCCGTTGTCGCTGGCAAATGCAACAGGATCCGCGTACGAAGTCGTGGGCAGAAGCTAGTTCGTAATAATATCCGATATAAAGGGAAGTAATCTTTTTTTTAATAATAATTTTACGCGAACGAAAGTCGCGGTCAACAGTTAGTTTAATATAATTTCGGAAGTCGGTGGCAAAAAAGTCGGTGGCAAAAAAGGCGCCGATTTCCAAAAGTAGTTATTTTCCACTTTTCAATTATTATTTTTTTGGAAATGGTATATTTTTTGCAAAAACAAATACATTATTTAAGACGTTAAGCGCAGTTTAATAACCAGTTTTTCTTTAGACGTTTATTTTTTTACATCGAATTCCGCTGTACAGAATTTTTAATATAAAAAATTGAGCCTGTGAAACTCAGGATTGATACCCCGTAATCGCGAGACGAAGCTGCGGCAAATCAGGAAGGAGATGGCGGGATGGCTTGGATGATGTCTTCCTTTTATTTTATTATTTTTATTTTATTTATTTATTTTGTCCCACAAATATTAATATGTACACAGTCTAAGATACAAACAGTTTGAGGATGGGAGACAGGAGCCCCTACTAAGTAAAAACCTGTGCTACGGGTCTCCTGGTCTCCATATCTCGAATACATTATTGAGAGCTAATCTAAGGACATAAGTAACAGTAGCAGGGAACGTTTACGGCTAATGAACAAAAAAAATAAGAAATAAATAATAGGAAATGGTGTTTCGATAAGTTTGTGATTTTGTTCGTGAGTGTGTATTGTGGGTGTGGTGGTGTTGTGGATGTGATATAAGTACGAGTTATGCTTGTGATGCTTTGGGTGTGCGTGTAGTGCATGTGTTTGTTTGTGTGTTATACTTCTCTGTAACTGTTTAACAATTTCTCCGTATCGTCATAAGTAAGTGATAGGAGCCATTTTGAGACCTTACGCCTGCATTCAATTTTCAATTTGCAATATTATACAGACGTGGCCCTTGGAAAAAGAAGAAATATCGGTTGAAACTTGTCCTAGCCGGCCCAGCTTGGCAGACTTGATGAAAACGCCTTCTTTTTAAGACTGGATTAAAACTACTATAGTTCAGTGAGGCATGTTGTCGTAGAATAGTTGCTAAGACGTATAGTTGTCTAACCGTTAAAATTTCAGCTTGTTGATACAGGTCTGTCGTGGGAAAAAGGCGTTGTTTGAATAGACTGATTTTTAGGATGAGTCTTTGAGCTCTTTCTACTTCAAGGAGGTGTGTTTTGGCTGCTCCGCCCCATGAAGAGAATAGGTGTAAGTGAATACAGACTGACATAGCGCAAGGTACACAGTTCGCATGACTTAAGTGTCTGCTACGTGCCTGAGATTTTTAAAGACATAAGTAAGCTTACGGATTCTTTTGGAGACATTACTAATATGTTCTTTGAAGTTTAAGTTGTCATCTATTATTACACCCAGGTATTTAACGGATTTATATTTATTAATATGTGGACAGTTACAAGTTAAGGCTATTTGTTGAGGACAAGAATGTGCGATTATTCTGTGTGATGGGATGGGAGTGTTCCGTAATAAGAAAGTCATATAAAAGGTTTTAGTGGTATTAAGAGTTAGAAGGTTTGAGGCAAGCTAGTGGCAGACCGTGTCGGAGCCTTCCTGGGCATATTTAAAGACTTCGTCCCAGGTGTCTCCATAGAAGGTAAGGGTTGTGTCATCAGCGTATGAGGTAATTTTGCAGTTTTGGAGATTAAGTTTGCAGAGGTTATTTATATAGCACAGGAAAAGCAATGGGCCCAATATACTGCCTTGAGGGACTCCGTAGATCACCGAGCTCTCCCCGCTTACAGTATCGCCTATCCTTACCTTTTGCGTGCGATTTGTAAGGTAGTCTTTAAGAAGGAGTAGTTCTGACCCTCTTATACCCATGTTTTCTAGCTTTGCCAAAAGTTTTTCAGAAGATACTGTGTCAAAGGCCTTTGTAAGGTCTAGGAAAATTGTCAGGCCATACTGGGCATCCGCAAGTAACTTTTTATTTTCCAAAAAATTGATGAGCCTCCGATTAATAATCTTTTCCAAGATTTTAGACAGCGAAGGTAAGAGTGAAATTGGACGATAATTATTGACACTGATATTGATTGATGAATTTTGATTTTGATTGAATTGGTAAGTATTAATTGTTGAATCTGTTGTATGAATAACGTAAAAGAGGCGTTTGGATCACGGTCTTTGAGTAATTGAAAAAAGGCAATATTTTTACATTCCGCAATGATATTATTGTAGTTTACTTTATCGTAGAATTTTTTCGTCGATATGCTGTTGTTATTTTTAGTTTCCAGACAGAAAAATACCGCTTCGTGGTCGGTTATGGCCGAGTTAAGTATAAGCGATAATGAGGGTAAATTTGTTTTAATAATGACGTGATCAATACAGGTTTTAGATCTACTTGGAATGTCATAGGCACGTATTAAACCGTGGAATGTCAAAAGTTCGAGATAATGGGACACGTTTTGATTTGAGTCAAGTATATTTATGTTTATGTCGCCAATGATAAGGATATTTTTAAAGGATGATAAATCAGATAGTAGTTTATCCAATGAATTTAGGAAATTCTCAATATTTTTGAAACAGTGCGGTCTGTATAATGCAAGTATAGCCGTATCCTTGGGAGTTACCAGGAAGTGGCGCAGAGCCAGCAATCATGGAAACAATGAAGAGAAGCCTAGGCCCAGAGTGAGACAGTACAGGCTAGCTATATTCAATTCTGTATAGTATTATTATTCTTCGTTCCCTTATCTGTATGGTACACATTTATTTAAGGTACGGGTGACCTACTTTTACTTTAGACGCCAAAGTGTTTTTCTTCCACAACAATGTGTATGCATTTGTTTATGAACATAATAAACGTTGCTGTACGACACACACTACGATTTCACATGCCCCGACTCTGATAGAAAAGAGGTCTTTTAAAATACCAAACTCTTTTATACTTAATCCGAATAAAATCCAGTAAGTTTTTCCATGTGGGGTCTGCAAATCATATTAGGCTCCTACATCATCTAAGTAGCCTTTCTTGTAATAAGTCGGGGTCGACTTCCATTATTTGCAGCTAAATACCAGTATTTTACACGGAGGGACTGTGTGACCTCCACAACTCAAATACTGGGTAATGCGATACCCTTTGGTAAGACGGATTGTCAAATTTTTCGGGCTTCTAACAACCCGTAACGACTGTCAAATCAATCGATCGAGTCGAGTCGATCTGCAAACGAGAGCCGGGACAATGGCTTGAGGTGATTTCCGAAGCACGGGTGGAACTCTGTATGTAATGTATGGTCACTCATCTACGGACCTACCTCGGCAACCACTTCTTCACCTTGAAGATCGACCCATGCTGATGTATCGACCCATGCTGCTGAATCGTCCCAAGCTGCTGTTATTAAAGAAGAAAGAAAATACATTTATTTGGCACATGCCACCAGTGCACACAGTATAAAAAATATTAAAACAAAAAATAAAACTTAAATCTAAATAAAAAATAAACATGTGACACTGTGTGCCTCACGGCCGCGCCAAATAGGCCTAGTTCAGCAAAATGCCGGGACAACTAGTGCCCGATGCTGGTTTTCAACTGGACGTGGCTTAGTGAGCTTACGGATGTGAAGTTTAATCGCGAGCCCCTCAGCCAATATTAGGCCCCAACATTTACGTGTTATGAGTATGCAGAAGATCTGTCGCCCGTTTCAAAGAGTTGGAGGAAACAGTGCTCAAACTTCTTCGTCATTATTTCAGCCTAAAGACGTTGATAACGCTGGTCGTGGGCCTCCACCAAAAGACGCCACTTCAACTGATCCTATGCTTGTTGACATGATGGCCCAGAGGTTAAGGCCTCGCCTCTCATGCATGAGGTTGTGGGTTCAAATCCGGGCAAGTACCAATGTGACTTTTTCAATTCATATTATGTACTTTCTAAGTTTATCTTGGACATCACAGACATCGGTGAAGGAAAACATCGTGAGGAAACCTCAAATATCAAAGTGGCACGGTATTTAAATTGTTGTTTTATTTCGTCCCACAATGTTTTATAACATGTTTTGATATCCATATTACTGATCTACTCAGTATTTCACTAATAAATTTATTTATTTATATACTATCTCTAAACATACAAATATCCTTACAGGCTAGACCCAATGCAATATTGTAGCACACTTAAAATTTAAATAGTTCAATTATTTTTAACATAGCAAATTCTATACGTAGCTGTTCTTGTAAATTCACCCAAAGCGCAACAGAATATTTCTAAGTCCTCAGCAATGAGGTTGAGAGTGAAAGTGTGAGTTGAAATTGTTCCGTATCCATTATTTATATAAGCTCAACGCCCGATAAAAACAAAATTATTTGTTTCGATCGTGCGATGTTGAATACGTCCACCGCTGCCAGCGCGCGCGCCGCTCTGAGCTGTGGCCTCCTCGATACTCGCTAGTACATTTGTTTCAATCGCACACCGCGCAGCCCATCGCCGCCGCGTGCCGCGCGGCGCTCACCGCGCCGCAGGTCGCGCCGCAATTCGCGCCGCCGCGCGCGCCGGTAGCTGTGGCTTACTTCATTGTCAACCATTGTCTCATTGTCTACCATTTGTTTTCGTCGCTCACCGGTTGCCGCGCCTCACGCCGCGCCGCAATCCGCGCCGCGCTTGGCTGTGGCCAGCAGGTTAATGCATCGTGTGGCCTCACTCTAAACTGGAAGCCGACCCCAATGAAGCTTGTACCTAGTAGACTGTTATTTCCGAATACCTTTCGCCAAAAAAAAACAAATATTTTTTTCTTGGAAGAACTGCTTTACATAATATTTGTCTTAGGAAACTTGCGGTGCGCTAGTGAATTTAGATGATGAGGTTATTCTGTTGAAGAGTGATGAATTTGTAAACAGGGCTTTGGTTTTTCCCAACCCAAGTAGCCACGTACCTACTCTTGTGTTGACAAAAGTTGAGTCAAAGTGCATTTTTCCTGTACGGTAATCTTTATCATTATACCTAGTCGAAAAATACAAGGTAAAATCAAATTAAAGGTATTATTTAAACGCCTGTTATAAGTATTACATTAATAATCGATTAATAGTGTAGTGTAGGTACTTAATAGTCCATTTAGTGTAATTAATTTCGATACAAAACTCGTGCATATTACCTTATTTATCCTTGCGCTATACAGGATGGAATGGTTTTCACAGCTGTTTTCTACAAAAATGCAATACCTACACGATCAAAATCTATGGAACTGGATGTGATCTTTATTGCCGATGAAAATGGGGAATGAATGAATGAATGAATGTGGGGAAACGGAATGATATACCGAAAACGTTACCCGTTTGGGCGTCCCGTCCAACCTGTATAGTAAGAAATGCCCGTAGCATATTAAATAAACACAGACTTTATAAATCAAGTTTTAATACAATTACCTACCTACCATAATTCACATGGGCTTTATCCTGAAGCTTAAACTTAAACAACTTTATAGGTACTCAAGGTATTGTAGACTAGCACTTCGCCCTCGAATTCGTCCGCAATAATTGTGATAGCTCGGCTAATATTCATGATATCAAATAATGTATCTTTAAATCAGTGGTTTTTTTTATAATTGTATCATTAGCTCCAGAGATTAGCCCCTACATACAAATTTACAAAACAAATACCTCTTTATAATATCTGTATAGATATATAAGGCCGCCTGCTTGTTTGCAACTTTGTGACAGAAAAAAATAACCTGCAAACTCCATAAGGAGCATAACATGTATACACGGAGCATCTTTTAAAAGTGATTTTTTTCCATTTATTAAACTATTACGTGAAAACAAACATATTATTTTGAAAGCCATATTCGAAATAGGCCATATTTCGAAATTAGTCTTATCTCAAAGTGGAAATCGTTATTTTACGAGAAAATTGCTTTTGAATTGTGTTAAGTGTATAAAAAATTAGTGATCGTGATTAAAGTCGTACCTACCTACATAAGCATGTATAGCTATTCGGCTGCGATCTGTTGCTCCTAATGCACAATAACCCTGGTAGTATAGTCAAGTTAAAGTAATAACTGAAATAACTACTTTAACTTCTATAAGAGGAAATGCGGTAGGTACTTGAAGAAACTATCGCTGTCGCTCAACGAACACTATTTCGACATTGGTGCGATAAAGACAACTATTACAGATCCGTCAAATAAAGAGTCATAATTCGAGGTTTGGCTCTCGACTATTTCTCCTCCAGTATTCGATCAATTTAAAGGAAATTTCATAAAGTGAATCATCATCATTTCAGCCAATAGACGTCCACTGCTGGACATGGCCTCCCCCAAAGTGTCAAATAATCTGAGTGAACTGGATCAAATAGTCACCAAAATCAAACCGTTACTGGAATTAGCCGGACTCCACATTAATGAAACGAAAATAAAACTACTAATCAGAGACCCACACAGCACGGAAACCCGAAGTCTTATTAGAATTAGAGGAATCAGTATTCAACCGGTAGACGAAATTAAGTACCTAGGCACGTATATATCATCGACACTTAATAGAAACAACACAGTCAACGCCAGATGTAAACAAGCGATGTGTAACTCAAAGGCCCTAATATCCTTCATAAAAAAAACTTGAAAATGGAGTGGAAAATTGCGCTTCTTATCTATAAAATGCTCATAGAACCTGCAATGACTTACGGTCTTAAGGCAGCTGCACTCACAAAGGCAAACCGATCGAAACTCAGAAGATACGAAAGACTCATTCTCAAAGATATGATAAAGAGTACGCGAAACACCCCGAACAAAAAAAAAACACACGAAAATCTTATGGGAAAAACAATTACCAAAAAAAAATCAAATGCCTACCTACGGCTATGCTACTACGGGCACATCCTCCGACGACCACAGCCCCCACTTACTACACGCAGCTATTAGATACAAGGCGAAACGGCTAAAATTTGGAAGACCAATATATACATGGAACGAGTCACTCCAACAAGACATGGAATATTTAAATAAAAGCAAAGAAGAATGGATTCAGTTAGCAGCAGATAGAGAAAAATTCAAATCAGCCACTGAGGAAATATATCACCTTAGCGAAACTGACAGTGAAACAAATACTACTGACGATAAAACATAAACGCGAACATAATATTATTAAATAAGACGTGCCAAGAACGAACGCAGTCGCAACCACCATAAACGAACATGATTCTCCAATGATAGAAGAGACCAAACAAGCGAAGGTCAAAACACCATCAATGCTCATTCCTATGGATTGTACCTGTCTTTACCACTACTGCTATATTGGCTCTAGGCTGCATAGTCGGCTGATTGTGCCCGACTGGCTGCGGTTAGTCGGGCATCCTTTCCCATCCCAGAGCATGTTTTTCCTTACAAAATCGTGCCCCCTGGTATATCCGGCTTGTCCGGGTCAGGCTTGCTCCTAGCTGGGTGTGGTGCTCAATCATCATCATCATCATCATGAATGTAAAACAATCCAACTTATGAACGAATGTCTTCAAAATATTTTTCTATGTTTTATTATTGTTTGGTGCTACGGAACCCAATCGTACTCACATGCACATATGCATGTGAGTACGATTCGCACTTGGCCGGTTTTTTCATGTGTGTTCACCGATGTCGCTCCGAGTTCTGGTTCGATTTTTATAGGAAGCTAGCGCGGTGGTCCTATTAAATTTAATTAACTTTTCTTTGATAGTGTATGACTTACAGGTTGATGACATGATGATATCATAATAACTTCTCGTCACAAAGTCAAATTTATATATGACAAGAATTTGCGTAGGATATCTCAACTAAAAAAGTAACACTTCCAAAAAAACACAAACAAAGTAAAAAATAATTTTACCTTCGGAAGTCGGTGGCAATAAAGTCAATGAAACAAACAAATCACCTACTTCCGAAAGTAAAGTTATTTTTTACTTTTTTGTGTTTTTTTGGAAGTCGGTTATTTTTTTGTAAAGGTTTTATTATTTATTTGACTACCGGAATTATTTATTTATATTTCTGTTTCCAACAATTTTGCAAATAATTTGCAGATTTTCTTGTTATTTGTGGATAATATTCCTCATAAAGTTTTATAAAACTGCAAAAAAACGTTCTGTAACAAAATTGTAATTAATACAAAGTATTAAAGAGATATTGGTCTCAAGAGACAACTAGGTAGTACATTAAAGCGTACAAATTGCAATAAAAATAAGATATACATAATATTATTACAATAAGTTTTTAGTCTTAAATCTCCTCAAATTTATCATTGTATTGTAATATCACATTTTTAAGTAAAACTTTCTGTTTTACCGTGGGGTGGGCCACCTGGTGATTTGTAATACTTGCAGACATTTTAAGCCTAACTCAGACCAGCTCTTCAAATTGCAAAAAAAACAAGTGAGACCTAGTTTATGCTTGTCATTGTGAGGAAATAGAAAAACTTATTATTTCCTTTATTTATATACATACAAATTATTTACATTTTTTAATATTTCTTATAAAAAAACAATATAAAAACATTTAAAAATATAAAAAATTGTTGCCCGCCGGTATCGGGAACAGGTTCCAAGCTACCGGTGGTCAGGGCTCCAGAGAGAGAAACCTCCTAACAATACGAGCCGTGTCCAGGAGTACTGCTTTCTGAATCAAGCCCTTGGATCCAGCTGCCTAACGAGAGCCTCCTCAGGTATTCATCGAGGCTCTTAGCAATTAAGCCATGGGCTGATACGACTATCGGCACAATGATCGCTGAGTCCACATCCCACATGTCGACAACCCCGCGAGCCAAGTCAAGATATTTTATTTGCTTATCTTTCTCGGCTTTCACGAGGTTCTCATCATGCGGGACCGTTATGTCAACAATCATTGCACGCCGCTCTGATCGATCCACCACCACTATATCAGGCTTATTGGCTAAAATAGTCCTGTCAGTGATGATGGATTGATCCCAGTACAATGTGATATTGCCATTTTCGAGAACTGGGTCGGGCACATACCTATAACACGGCACTTCCTGGCTACAAGGTTGTGTCTATGCAAGTACTCTCCGTTAGCGAAACGAGAACACCCAGAGATAATGTGACGGATTGATTCACCTGGACGGTGGCATGCCCGACATATGTCAACCGTGCTTTCGTTCACAATAATCTCCGGTAGTTATTCGTCATCATAACTTCACCCATAATTGCACAGACAAAGCCTTCGGTTTCTGCGAAGCGGTCCCCAGAACGTAGCCAGGCTACGGACGCTGACAGGTCTACATCGGGCCCATGCAGGGCCCGGAAAAAGCGTCCGTGAAGTTCCTTACTCTGCCATACCTCCCTGCGGTCGTTAGTGTCAAGCACTACAGGTTTGCGCCAGTTCTCTTTAGCCAAGGAGAGCGGGGTGAGGCCCTTGTCCACCGCGACCACATCTCGATGCATCACCACGTCGGCTTCTAGGAAATATTCCCTGAGACTGCATATCTCGCGATTGTGGAGAGTCTTAGCGTTTAAAAAGCCTCGACCCCCACACTTCCACGGGATATACAGTCTCATAACCGAAGAACGTGGGTGATGCATTCGATATGCCGTCAACAATGTATTATTATTATTTTTGTTTTGACATTTTTATTTCTCCGGCTAGCCGGGAAGTTCTAATGGCACGGGCCTTATTATTATTATTCCTTCATTTATTTCCTTTACATATTATATACATTTTAAATATTTTTAGGCTCAGAATCATAGGCTTTCTTGTAATCCATCCAACATGTAAACAGATCCCTTAGGGAGCGGCGAACCTGTTGGTTAATGGCCATATCAATGAGGAGCAGCTCCTTAGTACCGCGGGACCCATTTCTACATCCATTCTGAGAGGCAGACATGATAGAATTAGTCTCAATATGTTGGTTGATTTTAGCTCTCAAAATGGATGTAAGAACTTTATAGACCGTTGGAAGACAAGTGATTGGTCTATAATTTTTGGGCTCCGCAGTACTACCTGATTTATGGAGCAGGTGGGTAATTCCTGTCGTCAAGAACTGGGGCAGCGACCCTGACTCTAAGGCTGATTGAAACTGGGACGCCAAGCAAGTGTGCGATCTTTGGAACCACTTAATCCAGAAGTTGTGCAGTCCGTCCGGCCCTGGAGACTTCCAGTTAGGTAACGGACGGACTGCACGAGCTACGTCTTGGGGGCTGATGATGATTGCCCCCATTTCTGGTATTGGATCACACGCTTGTTCAACCTCCCGGGTCCAATCGCCCTCAGTGTGACTGACAGGAACCGACCAAATGCTGCACCAGAATGAACACATGGCGTCATCATCCGGCAGGCGCGTGTCAGTCACACCTTGGTCTGGTCGCTCCCAAGCCCGATATACCCACCTTGCATCGCTTTGGAATGTGGGATTCTGAGTGTATCGCTCCACTCGCAGTTTGTACTGACGAATACGGCTTGCCCATGCACAGATCTTCTGCTTCAGGAAGTCTATACGCTCTGTGACGCGGGCTAAGTAATCTCGAGAACTAATATCAGTTCCCGAGAATGCCCGCCTCACAAAGCGCATCACTCTAGGACGAGTATTGCCCTCCCTGAAGCAAATTAACTTGCCGATTGTGCTCTAGCCCTACCGATACGCCTCTTAATCCTGCACTGCCAGTCTGGAACAGCTAATTTTGGTCGTGTAGCTCTGTCGTTGTTGGGAAATTTAACGTGAGCTACACGACATGCCGCTACAGCTCCACAATACAATATTGAGTGGGTATCGGCGAGGTCTTTGCTGCTGTCAAAACAGGTTGACAGCTGCGAATCTAGAGCACACTCCAGCGCCTTATTTTTCTTGTGCATTGGCAAACGAGGAAGACGTGGTCTAAGTTCAGGTGGTGTGGAACGGTACTCCCGGAACGCACCCTCCAAAGCGCTCCTCAATTGTACATTGCATTGGCTACTCACGGATATAACGTCGTCATCTTCTTCACCACCGCGGTCGGATCGCGGCAAAGCACTGGGTACATTTTGCTGCTGTACCGCGATCATTGGCGAAGCAGGCGGAACTGGGTCACTCCGTGAATCGAGGCGTAGTCGATCAAGTACGGTGTCATCTAACATATGGTTACGCTGGATGACCCGCACCTGATCCGACAGTCGTTGTGCTGACACGCTGATAGCTGGCTCAAGCACCTAAAACAGAGAGAGCATCCGACCACGGTATGCAGTCAAGTTGCTTCCCCCCTCAGTAGCCCCATAATATGCATGACGTTCTCATTAATGGACAGAGTCCATCGCATGCGCGACACATTTCCACCGGCAGCGGGGACCCTGTTCGGAGCCGGTTGGCCTCGAGGTCCCAAGCCCGCTGATGGCCGTCCTCTTCCTCGTCGTCGTGGTGGAGGTGGTGGTGTCGACGGCGGGGAGAAAAACTCGTCGCTCGAGCTCGACGCAACTGCAGCGACCGGTGACACGATGCTCACGGCTGTGGCACGTCCCGACGGCTGCGAGGCGGAGCTGAGCGACGAGCCCGGAGATGGTGGGTGTGCCTGTTGCTTTGCCCGGCTTCTAGTCAGCATTCCTGGGTATTTGACGTTTCTTCAATATTCCTGCATTATTATTTATGTTCGAATTTCGTATAGGTAGGTACTCGTTCCAAATTATTTAATTCCATTTTCGTTTTTTTTTGTCTTGTATTCTGACTGTCCAAAACATATTTAAAACAATAAAATTTGTCGAAAAATATATAAAATTATTGAATTGCAGAAAAAAAATTGCGTCACTTTGACACCCGGGCCACAGATTATTATTATTATATTACTAACCCTGCAAGTGCAAATGTGATAGTAAATTTAACTAATAAGGGAAAGCGCAAGGGTAGAGCGCGAAATTCAAATTTTCTTACGTTTTTTGCTATTTGTAGGTCAGTGTCAGGTTGTATGTTGATGAAAAATGAGTCGCGCCAGTAACACGTAAGTAGTTACAGAATTATAATCTTTACAATCATCAATACAACCCGCTAAGTTCATTTAACCCTATGCTGTAACTATTTCATGAAAAAGTCATTGAATGAAGTTATATGATGATGATTTATATCATTATCATCTGCCTAGCCTTGTCCCAACTTTATGGGGGTCGGCTTCCAGTCTTATAATATGACTGGAATCATGATCACCAGTATGTTACAAGGAGCCACTGCCTATCTGACCTCCACAACCCAGGACGACCCACTGACCGTACTGGGTAATACGGTACCCCTTGGTAAGACAGCTATAACAGCTCGGTGACCTATAAAATAAACGATAAAAAAATACGAAATTTCTTTAATTCCTACTTTGCAAGATTTTTCCCAAAAATATAAATAACCACTGAATCATAAAAATCTATGTACAAAACCAGAGGAGATCCCTCCCGTTTTCCAAATTCAAAACATCTATACGTTACCGAATTCCATTTACGAACCTCGTTCTCAAAACCGCTCAAGTTGGAAATACCCAAGTCGACATAAAACCGACGATGCAATATTATGCGTCATCGAGACACACACTGGTTGTAAAACATCTCTGTCCTTGTCACACGCAGATCAGTCTGTATCATCTTGTCTCTTTCTCTCGGTAAAGCTATTAGTTATGAACATTTGTTTATATACAAAAAAGGTTTGTGGACATTTTATTCATACGTTTGTTTACGTTCGTTGTGTGAACACGGTAGTATTAATAATTATATTATTATCTTTTAGAATTATTTCTAATCAATCAGTTCAACTTTATTCCTGTCATAAAGTGAGCTAAGTGGGAAATAATTTAAGGTAAGTTTCTACAACATTTTTTTTCAGTTTTTTGACGCCATTTATTAAGTTTATTATTATGTTAGTTACTTTCGGTTATTTTAATTTATAAATTATAATATTTTAAATAGATTTATTTATTTTATTGGCGTAACAGCTAAGACGCATTGCACTGCATTGCTTCGAGGCCAACTTATATCTTTAGTTAATTCATATCTTGGGCAAAATAATTAAGGGAACCTCTAAAAGTTACCATCTTCTTTATCGTGTGGTTGGTGCCTAACCTGGTGTCACTGGGCTTTACATGCCGTCGAGAAATATTTCTCAGGCATGTTGGTTTCCTCACGATGTTTTCCTTCACCGAAGCAAGTGATAATTATACATTACGTACATGAATCCGAAAAATCAGAAGTGCGTGTCTTGGGTTCGAACTCGAGACCTATGGCTTGGCAGTCCGACGGTCACACCGCTAGACTATCACTGCTTCAAGTCACCAGAACTTGTATATTTATGACAGACATACTAGATCACCATAATCATTGGCTTATAGGCACCTCATCCCTTTTGTCATATTTACCTGATCTTTATGAGTCTCGGTCAGGTCTCCTTCGCGATCTTCTAGTACGTGTATGCATCTGGCTGTTGGTCTGATAGTTGTCCTCTTCACTACATTTTATAAAACAAAGTCGCTTCCCGCTGTCTGTCTGTCCCTATGTAAGCTTAAATCTTTAAAACGGGTACCGTAACGGATTTTTATGCGGTTTTTTTTAACAGATAGAGTGATTCAAGAGGAAGGTTTATATGTATAACGTTGCACCCGTGCGAAGCCGGGGCGGGTCACTTGTATTAAAATAAAATCCGTATTTTGAATTTACACTTTTTATGACATAACTTAATAATATATCTAAATAAAATGTGAAAGTTTGTGAGTATGGATGACATATCTTTGTATCATTAACATGAACATAACATCACACATCACCCACATCACCCTCTAATCACTTTGCCCAACCCGGGAATCAAACCCAGGACCTCATTCTCAATCGATCAATGAGGCAGTCAAACTTACTTTAACAACATTATAAATTCTCATACAAGTTTCCGTTGTATTTAATGTTTTTATAACAGTTGCGTCTATAACTGGCTCTTAAAGTTGCGTTATCGGGTGACGTAGATGTCAGGTTTGTTATCAGTTTGCGGTTCCGCTGTGGTCAATAGACCTTGCGATAATAATGTAATTATAGGAAATCTATAAAACATTATTGTTTTATTGTGTGGGAAATACCTAAGATGTCTATGTTTTTTTTTTACTTTGAATTATTTTTTGTGCTGACTGATTGTCAACACAGCTTACACCTTGCACTAGCTATAGACATAGCTATTATGACGTAGGCATCCACGAAACGATTTTGGAAAACTATGAAACGATTTTGGAAAATTTTACACCTTAGCAGAAATGTGAACTATGGATAAACTATGGATAAAGGATCCTTCACTGAGTGAGGCTGGTGGTGGTCGGCTATGGTCCTCTATAATGGTATTTTGATCGATTAAGTGAAAGAACTGAAATCACTACTAAAACACTACTCACTCACCACTCACTCACTCACTCACTGAATCACTTTGCACACTAAAAGGCCTATGCATTTTAAGCATTTTAAAAAAACCTAAACTTCTAACTCAAAGCATTTATTTCAATTAGACCATTATTGGCACTTTTGGATTTCAGAAAAAAAAGAAAGCATAGCTACAGTCCCAGTCACAAAGCATAATAACTTGTGAAAGTACTGTAGTTGCCCATTCCAAAGCGTTGATCTCTATGGAGAAGAAAGGGCAAGAAACTCCCGAAAAAGCCGACAAAATTGCATAGATACCAGTGGCGAAGGTTCCATACAACTCGATTCCCTTTGAAAAATGGCACTGACAGTATTTTAAAGACAAATAATAAAATCACATTAACGAAAAGTCCTCCGGCCTACCTCTTCAAAAGTTGACCCTTTGTTACTGACAGATACCATAAATATTTTATTTTACCATCTTTACGATTCTCAAATAAAATGTAACAAGCAAACCCGACCTGATAATATTGTTCTCTCTTTCCAGCACCAACAATGAAGACCATCATTGTATTCTCTGCAATTCTCATCAGCTGCCTTGCTCAAAGACCACCGTATGCTGGCAGCAAACCCTTTGGGTTCCCCTATGTTCCGCCTAGCACCGCTGCTTCGTCCGATGCAGCATTAGGAAACAGGTAATTATCAAATTCTTACTATTTATTTTCTTACCAAACTAGTCGTCTCGTATTTACTTCCCAACGGGTGAATTCAATATTTTTGTCTTATTTATAAAAATGTAAAACGACTCCATGAATTTTATTAACCGCACTACGTGAACGCAACTAAACGAACGATTGAGAGAAAAGTTAGTCCTTGTGTCAGCTGTCAAAAAATTCTGTCACTAAATTGGATTATCTAAACTAAAATAAATATTTTAAAATTCCAGATTCGGAGAGGACACCGGCTCTGGAACTGCAATCAAACTACCTCTTGAAGCCCTCGGTGACGTCGAGCTAGTTCGGAGGCTTCTCAAGTTGCCTGTTGACCACCAACCTTTCTGGCTCATCAACTGGAAGGCTCTAGAAGCAAACAGGAACAGCGTACAAACATACCCACAAAAAGAAAACAGTTTTATCGATGGCAGCAGTAACACCAACTCTGTTATCTTTGAAACATAAAAATAAATTAAGAACTTTTCTTTAAATTAATAAAAAACATAAACGTAAGGCTGTTTCGAAATTTAAAATAGAACGAGACAACATGATAGAAAATTTTATTCAAATTTAAAAAAAACATTTGATGTCTTTATTTGGGTTATTACTGATATGATAACCTCAAATGGATTTTTAATCACAGTTGTTAATTAGTCCGAACATTTACCTATAATTATTTTGTCACATAAGTATTAATTAATGGAATCTATTAACATTATGAATCATTACGGTCTTTACATGTTCAAAAAAGGACATATTTAGGACAAATTAAGTAAATAAGTTACCTATGTCTACGATATTAATTTGATAATAAAGTTATTTTTAGCATAACATTTTAAAATAATAAATTAATAATAAAAAAACATGACTTTTATTTGTCAGCCTAAGACAAACAAAACACTGTATTAATCTTCTTCTTACCAAAATAAGTGCAATATTTCTTCAAACCCACTTGCACCACAAACCGACACATTTGAGGTTAAACGAAAACGAGATATAGAGAGTGATGTTTAAAATATTTTCATCATCCTCATTTCAGCTGAAAGGCGTCCACTGCTGGACATAGGCTTCCCCCAAGTGTCGCCACACTGACCGGTCCCGTGCAACTCGCATCCAGCGGATCCCCGCAACCTTCACCAGGTCATCGGTCCACGTAGTGGGAGGCCTTCCAACGCAACGTCTTCCGGTTCGCGGTCGCCACTCCAGAACTTTTCGGCCCCATCGGCCATCCGTTCTGCGAGCAATGTGCCCCGCCCACTGCCACTTCAGTTTGGCGGTCCCCGGAACGTAGCCAGGCTACGGACGCTGACAGGTCTACATCGGGCCCATGCAGGGCCCGGAAAAAGCGTCCGTGAAGCTCCTTACTCTGCCATACCTCCCTGCGGTCGTTAGTGTCAAGCACTACAGGTTTGCGCCAGTTCTCTTTAGCCAAGGAGAGCGGGGTGAGGCCCTTGTCCACGGCGACCACATCTCGATGCATCACCACGTCGGCTTCTAGTAAATATTCCCTAAGACTGCATTTCTCGCGATTGTGGAGAGTCTTAGCGTTTAAAAAGCCTCGACCCCCACACTTCCGCGGGATATACAGTATCATAACCGAAGAACGTGGGTGATGCATTTGATATGCGGCTCAACAATGTATTATTACTTTAATCTCATTGTCTCTTTGTGATCTTCTTGGTACTATGAATAATGTTCACACAAGACGACTTTAACCTTTTACTATATTATTTTTGCTGTGGGGGGCCCTGGTGACCTGTAACACAGGCTTCTTCGAAGACCTACTTCAGGCACCAGTCTCTTCCAATGGTGGAATATACTAGTAGTACTAGTCAAAAACATTGTTTATTTTTAAGAAAACCAACATTGTGAAGAGAGAATAAATTAAATTAAATTAAATGAAAAATAAATGAAATAAAATAAATAAATAAAATATTATTATTTTTGTTTTGACATTTTTATTTCTCCGGCTAGCCGGGAAGTTCTAATTGCACGGGCCTTATCATTATTATTCCTTCATTTATTTTCTTTACATATTATATACATTTTTAAATATTTTTAGAAACAAAGATTATATAAAAAACATTTAAAAATATAGAAAATAGTAGCCCACCGGCATCGGGAACAGGGTCCGAGATACCGATGGTCAGGGCTCTTCAGAGAGGAACCTCCTAACAATACGCGCCGTGTCCAGAAGTACTGCTTTCTGAATCAAGCCCTTGATCCAGCTGCCTAGCGAGAGCTTCCTCAGATGTTCGTCGAGGCTATTGGCTATTAAGCCATTGGCCGACACGACTATCGGCACAATGACTGCTGTACTCACGTCCCACATGTCGACAACCTCGCGAGCCAAATCTAGATATTTGAATTGTTTATCTTTCTCTGCTTTTACGAGGTTCTCGTCATGCGGCACCGTTATATCAACAATCATTGCGCGACGCACCAATCGATTTATCACCACAATGTCAGGCTTATTGGCAAAAATAGTCCTGTCAGTGATGATAGGTCGATCCCAATACAACGTGATATTACCATTATCGAGAACTGGGTCGGGCGCATACTTATAGTATGGCACTTCTGATTCCACAAGGTTGTATTTCAAAGCAAGTTGTTGGTGGATTATCCTGGCAACGAGGTTGTGTCTATACAAGTACTCTCTGTTAGCCAGACGAGAACACCCAGAAATAATATGTCGGATCGATTCTCCCGGACGGTGGCATGCCCGACATATGTCAACCGTGCCATCCTTCACAATGTATTTCCGGTAGTTATTCGTCATCATAACTTCGTCCATTATTGCACAGACAAAACCTTCGGTTTCCCCAAATAGGTCACCGAAGCGCAGCCAGGATACGGACGCTAAGAAGTCTACATCGGGCCCATGTAGGGCCCGGTGAAAGCCTCCGTGAAGTTCCTTGCCCTGCCATACCTCCTTGCGGTCATTAGTGTCTAATACTCTAGGCTTGCGCCAGTTCTCGTTAGCCATGGAGAGCGGGGTGAGGCTCTTGTCCACTGAGACCACATCTCGGTGCATCCCCACGTCGGCTTCTAGGAAATATTCCCTGAGACTGCATACCTCACGGTTGTGCAGGGTCTTAGCATTTAAGAAGCCACGACCCCCACACTTCCGCGGGATATACAGCCTCATCACCGACGACCGTGGGTGCTGCATTCGATTTGCGGTCAGCAGTGCGCGGACCCTCCTATCCAGGGCATCAAGTTCCGTCTGAGTCCATTTGAGTATGCTGAAAGAATACATCAAAACCGGCATGACCCAACCGTTGAAGGCGCGCACCTTGTTTCCGCCTGACAAAAGACTGTTTAGCACCTTATTCAGGCGGCCAAAAAAGCGCTCCCTCAACGATTGCTTCATGTCGGCAGTATTGATACCTAATGCTTCCGACTTACCCAAATACTTGTAGGATTCTGTTAAGGAGAGGGATCTAAGGTGTATGGAATCCGAGAGTTGAGTTCCCACGGATTCCATAATCTACCCTCGCTTTACATGCATGACTGCACATTTGTCCACACCAAATTCCATCCTGATGGCGCTACTGAAGGTTTCTGTTACCTTCAGTAGATCCATCAGTTGCAAATTGTTGGGGGCAAAGAGTTTCAGATCATCCATGTAAAGAAGGTGAGATATGACCCGACCACCTTTCCTCAACCTATAGCGTAGACTTGAACCCTCCAGCAATGTGCTGAGAGGGTTCAAGGCTAGACAAAACCACAATGGACTCAGACTATCACCCTGGAATATACCGCGTTCGATCCTTATGGGTCCGCTGTTCCCCTCGATCTGTCGACATCCTGGATAGCGAAGAACCGTTCTCCAGTGCCCCATACATGACACCAGGAAGGTACGCAGAGTTGCATCTACTTTATACAACTCCAGCACCCTCATGAGCCATGTATGAGGCACAGAATCATAGGCTTTCTTGTAATCCATCCAACATGTAGACAGATCCCTTAGGGAGCGGCGAACCTGTAGGTTAATGGCCATATCAATGAGGAGCAGCTCCTTAGTACCGCGGGACCCATTCCTACATCCATTCTGAGAGGCAGACATGACAGAACTAGTCTCAATATGTTGGTTGATTTTAGCTCTCAAAATGGATGTAAGAACTTTATAGACCGTTGGAAGACAAGTGATTGGTCTATAATTTTTGGGCTCCGCAGTACTACCTGATTTATGGAGCAGGTGGGTAATTCCTGTCGTCAAGAACTGGGGCAGCGACCCTGACTCTAAGGCTGATTGAAACTGGGACGCCAAGCAAGTGTGCGATCTTTGGAACCACTTAATCCAGAAGTTGTGCAGTCCGTCCGGCCCTGGAGACTTCCAGTTAGGTAACGGACGGACTGCACGAGCTACGTCTTGGGGGCTGATGATGATTGCCCCCATTTCTGGTATTGGATCACACGCTTGTTCAACCTCCCGGGTCCAATCGCCCTCAGTGTGACTGACAGGCACCGACCAAATGCTGCACCAGAATGAACACATGGCGTCATCATCCGGCAGGCGCGTGTCAGTCACACCTTGGTCTGGTCGCTCCCAAGCCCGATATACCCACCTTTCATCGCTTTGGAATGTGGGATTCTGAGTGTATCGCTCCACTCGCCGTTTGTACCGACGAATACGGCTTGCCCATGCACAGATCTTCTGCTTCAGGAAGTGTATACGCTCTGTGACGCGGGCTAAGTAATCTCGAGAACTAATATCAGTTCCCGAGAATGCCCGCCTCACAAAGCGCATCACTCTAGGACGAGTATTGCCCTCCCTGAAGCAGATTAACTTGCCGATTGTGCTCTAGCCCCACCGATACGCCTCTCAATCCTGCACTGCCAGTCTGGAACAGCTAATTTTGGTCGTGTAGCTCTGTCGTTGTTGGGAAATTTAACGTGAGCTACACGACATGCCGCTACAGCTCCACAATACAATATTGAGTGGGTATCGGCGAGGTCTTTGCTGCTGTCAAAACAAGTTGACAGCTGCGAATCTAGAGCACACTCCAGCGCCTTATTTTTCTTGTGCATTGGCAAACGAGGAAGACGTGGTCTAAGTTCAGGTGGTGTGGAACGGTACTCCCGGAACGCACCCTCCAAAGCGCTCTTCAATTGTACATTGCATTGGCTACTCACGGATATAACGTCGTCATCTTCTTCACCACCGCGGTCGGATCGCGGCAAAGCACTGGGTACATTTTGCTGCTGTACCGCGATCATTGGCGAAGCAGGCGGAACTGGGTCACTCCGTGAATCGAGGCGTAGTCGATCAAGTACGGTGTCATCTAACATATGGTTACGCTGGATGACCCGCACCTGATACGACAGTCGTTGTGCTGACACGCTGATAGCTGGCTCAAGCACTTGAAACAGAGAGAGCATCTGACCACGGTATGCAGTCAAGTTGCTTCCCCTCTCAGTAGCCCCATAATATGCTCGAATGACGTTCTCATTAATGGACAGAGTCCATCGCAGGCGCGACACATTTCCACCGGCAGCGGGGACTCTGTTCGGAGCCGGTTGGCCTCGAGCCCGCTGATAGCCGTCCTCTTCCTCGTCGTCGTGGTGGAGGTGGTGGTGTCGACGGCGGGGAGAAAAACTCGTCGCTCGAGCTCGACGCAACTGCAGCGACCGGTGACACGATGCTCACGGATGTGGCGCGTCCCGACGGCTGCGAGGCGGAGCTGAGCGACGAGCTCGGAGATGGTGGGTGTGCCTGTTGCTTTGCCCGGCTTCTAGTCAGCATTCCTGGGTATTTGACGTTTCTTCAATATTCCTGCATTATTATTTATGTTCGAATTTCGTATAGGTAGGTACTCGTTCCAAATTATTTAATTCCATTTTCGTTTTTTTTTGTCTTGTATTCTGACTGTCCAAAACATATTTAAAACAATAAAATTTGTCGAAAAATATATAAAATTAAAGAATTGCAGAAAAAAAATTGCGCCACTTTGACACCCGGGCCACAGATTATTATTATTATATTACTAACCCTGCAAGTGCAAATGTGATAGTAAATTTAACTAATAAGGGAAAGCGCAAGGGTAGAGCGCGAAATTCAAATTTTCTTACGTTTTTTGCTATTTGTAGGTCAGTGTCAGGTTGTATGTTGATGAAAAATGAGACGCGCCAGTAACACGTATGTAGTTACAGAATTATAATCTTTACAATCATCAATACAACCCGCTAAGTTCATTTAACCCTATGCTGTAACTATTTCATGAAAAAGTCATTGAATGAAGTTATATGATGATGATTTATATCATTATCATCTGCCTAGCCTTGTCCCAACTTTATGGGGGTCGGCTTCCAGTCTTATAATATGACTGGAATCATGATCACCAGTATGTTACAAGGAGCCACTGCCTATCTGACCTCCACAACCCAGGATGACCCACTGACCGTACTGGGTAATACGGTACCTCTTGGTAAGACAGCTATAACAGCTCGGTGACCTATAAAATAAACGATAAAAAAATACGAAATTTCTTTAATTCCTACTTTACAAGATTTTTCCCAAAAATATAAATAACCACTGACTCATAAAAATCTATGTACAAAACCAGAGGAGATCCCTCCCGTTTTCCAAATTCAAAACATCTATACGTTACCGAATTCCATTTACGAACCTCGTTCTCAAAACCGCTCAAGTTGGAAATACCCAAGTCGACATAAAACCGTCGATGCAATATTATGCGTCATCGAGACACACACTGGTCGTAAAACATCATCTTGTCTCTTTGACTCGGTAAAGCTATTAGTTATGAACATTTGTTTATATAGGGTGACTGGTAATTAGTGACCGATACTTAAACACGTGATTGTACTCATGATAACAAACAACTTTTCCTAAGAAACATTTCTTTTTTGCTAACAGCTGATGGGTGGCAGTGGCGCGTGCGCGAATTTCATACGGCTGTTGTGTTATTGGGATAAAAGTTATTGAGTACTGATACTGTTAACCTGCGCCATCCCACTGCTGGGCAAAGGCCTCTCTTCCCATGATTTACAGTTGTTTCGATCCAGGGCTAATGTAGACCACTTGTCGTTGGTTTGCTGGACAAAATCAAAAGTGAACGAGTATAAAAAAAGTTTCTTTACAATCACGTGTTTAAGTATCGGTCACTAATTACCAGTCACCCTATATATAAAAAAGGTTTGTGGACATTTTATTCATACGTTTGTTTACGTTCGTTGTGTGAACACGGTAGTATTAATAATTATATTATTATCTTTTAGAATTATTTCTAATCAATCAGTTCAACTTTATTCCTGTCATAAAGTGAGCTAAGTGGGAAATAATTTAAGGTAAGTTTCTACAACATTTTTTTTCAGTTTTTTGACGCCATTTTTTAAGTTTATTATTATGTTAGTTACTTTCGGTTATTTTAATTTATAAATTATAATATTTTAAACAGATTTATTTATTTTATTGGCGTAACAGCTAAGACGCATTGCACTGCATTGCTTCGAGGCCAACTTATATCTTTAGTTAATTCATATCTTGGGAAAAATAATTAAGGGAACCTCTAAAAGTCACCATCTTCTTTATCGTGTGGTTGGTGCCTAACCTGGTGTCACTGGGCTTTACATGCCGTCGAGAAATATTACTCAGGCATGTTGGTTTCCTCACGATGTTTTCCTTCACCGAAGCAAGTGATAATAATTATACATTACGTACATGAATCCGAAAAATCTGAATTGCGTGTCTTGGGTTCGAACTCGAGACCTATGACTTAGCAGTCCGACGGTCACACCGCTAGACTATCACTGCTTCAAGTCACCAGAACTTGTATATTTATGACAGACATACTAGATCACAATAATCATTGGCTGCCTAATTTTACTGATTATAGGCACCTCATCCCTTTTGTCATATTTACCTGATCTTTATGAGTCTCGGTCAGGTCTCCTTCGCGATCTTCTAGTACGTATACGCATCTGGCTGTTGGTCTGATAGTTGTCCTCTTCACTACATTTTATAAAACAAAGTCGCTTCCCGCTATCTGTCTGTCTCTATGTAAGCTTAGATCTTTAAAACGGGTACCGCAACGGATTTTTATGCGGTTTTTTTTAACAGATAGAGTGATTCAAGAGGAAGGTTTATATGTATAACGTTGCAGCCGTGCGAAGCCGGGGCGGGTCACTTGTATTAAAATAAAATCCGTATTTTGAATTTACACTTTTTATGACATAACTTAATAATATATCTAAATAAAATGTGAAAGTTTGAGAGAATGGATGACATGACTTTATATCATTAACATGAACATAACATCACCCCCCCCCCTCTAATCCCCTAAGGGTTAGGCAGAGCTGTACCTAATAGTACACCCACATTTAGACAGTTATGTTTAAGCCCCATGTAATAGGGGGGGGCGAGCCTATTGCCGTCAACCGGGCACAAATCCAGACTCCGTGACTGATACTGAGAAACTTCCTGATGGAAAAACCTGCACTTTGCCCAACCCGGGAATCAAACCCAGGACCTCATGCTCAATCGACCAATGAGGCAGTCAAACATACTTTAACAACATTATAAATTCTCAAGTTTCCGTTGTATTTAATGTTTTTATAACAGTTGCGTCTATAACTGGCTCTTATCGTTGCGTTATATATCGGGGTGACGTAGAGGTCAGGTTTGTTATCAGTGTGCGGTTCCGCTGTGGTCAATAGACCTTGCGATAATAATGTAATTATAGGAAATCTATAAAACATTATTGTTTTATGGTTTTGTGTGGGAAATATCTAAGATGTCTATGTTTTTTTTTTCACTTTGAATTATTTTTTGTGCTGACTGATTGTCAACACAGCTTAAACCTTGCACCAGCTATAGACATTGCTATTATGACGTAGGCATCCACGAAACGATTTTGGAAAACTAAGAAACGATTTTGGAAAATTTTACCCCTTAGCAGAAATGTGAAATAGGAGTTTAAACTATGGATAAAGATCCTTCACTGAGTGAGGCTGGTGGTGGTCGGCTATAGTCCTCTATAATGGTCTTTTAATCGATTAAGTGAAAGAACTGAAATCACCACTAAAACACTACTCACTCACCACTCACTCACTCATTGAATCACTTTGCACACTAAAAGGCCTATGCATTTTAAGCATTTTAAAAAACCTAAACTTTACTTTGTAATCGATCATTAGAAACTCAAACTCAAAGCATTTATTTCAATTAGACCATTATTGGCACTATTGGATTTCAGAAAAAAAAGAAAGCAGAGCTACAGTCTCAGTCACAAGGCATAATAACTTCTGCCTTCAAGCGGCTCTTGCCCAACCTGGGGGGTCCAAACGCCTCCTGCCGGAGGCTCTACGCGGGGGTCGTGCGGTCCATGGCCCTTTACGGGGCCCCGGTGTGGGCGTGTTCTTTGAGGCGGCGAGCCGCCCATTATCTGAACGCGCCCCAAAGGGTGGTAGCCGTAAGGCTAATCCGAGGGTACCGCACGATCTCCGGCGAGGCGGCGAGCCTCCTTGCCGGATTGCCGCCATGGGATCTGGAGGCGATAGTCCTCGCGCGCCTGCACGAGTGGCGCGTGGAGGCACTACGCCGGGGGGAAACTCCGCTGCCGCGGCAAATTGTCGCTCAGCGGACAGACTGCCGGCGTGTTCTCATGGCGACATGGAGAGAGCGACTGTCGCAACCCCGTGCAGGGCACGCCACTATAATGGCGGTAAGTCCGCTCTTTGAGGAGTGGCTGGAGAGGCGCCACGGCGCCCTCACCTTCCGCCTGACGCAGGTCCTCACCGGACATGGTTGTTTCGGGAGGTTCCTGCACCTAATCGGGCGGGAGGAAACGCCCGGGTGTCACCGCTGCGAGGATCGACCGGAGGACACGGTGGAGCACACTGTGCAGGTCTGCTCCGCTTGGGCGGAGCAACGCCGTGTCCTCGTAGCGGCGATCGGCGGCGGCGACCTCTCGCGTCCGGCCCCGGTTCAATCCATGGTCCGGAGCGAGACGGAATGGGACGCCGTCACCTCCTTCTGCGAAGCAGTCATGCTAGCGAAGGAGGTGGCGGGACGTGAGAGGGAGAGAACCTCACGTCCCAGCCGCCGCGGGAGACGCACCGGGCGTCGGGGGCCACGTGGTGGCCCTCGGCCACCATAGACGCGGGCCTGTGGACGGTGGGCTATGGGCTAGCTCGCCGTCCGTCCGTCTTATGACGACAGGCCGTGTCGACGGCGCGATCGTGTTCCACGCGCGCCTCAAAGAGAGTCAGCAAACAGGAAGGGGTCCGTAAGGGCCGACGCCTGCCAGGGTTGCGGGACTGTTCGAAAGAGATACCGCGGCCCTGGAACGCAAAGGGCAAAGGAAGGAACATGGATGGGTTTTAGTCAGTAAAATTCTGACACGCCCTCCTGCTCCAGCCCAGAGCGGGAGGGGTTATTTGATGATATGCCATGGGTAAAAAAAAAAAAAAACATAAAAAGGCATAATAACTTGTGAAAGTACTGTAGTTGCCCATTCCAAAGCGTAGATCTCTATAGAGAAGAATGGGCAAGAAACTCCCGAAAAAGCCGACAAAATTGCATAGATACCAGTGGCGAAGGTTCCATACAACTCGATTCCCTTTGAAAAATGGCACTGACAGTATTTTAAAGAAAAATAATAAAATCACATTAACGAAAAGTATTTCGGCCTACCTCTTCAAAAGTTGACCCTTTGCTACTGACAGATCCCATAAATATTTTAGTTTACCATCTTTACGATTCTCAAATAAAATGTAACAAGCAAACCCAACCTGATAATATTGTTCTCTCTTTCCAGCACCAACAATGAAGACCATCATAGTATTCTCTGCAATTCTCATCAGCTGCCTTGCTCAAAGACCAAGGGAAGTTGGCATACCCATAGGGTTCCCCTATATTTCGCCTAGTACCGCTGCTTCGTCCGATGCAGCATTAGGAAACAAAGCAGGCAGCAGCATTAGGTAATTATCAAATTCTTACTAATTATTTTCTTACCAAACTAGTCGTGTCGTATTTGCTTCCCATTGGGTCAATTCAATATTTTTGTCTTATTTATAAAAATGTAAAACGACGGCATGAATTTTATTAACCACACTACGAGAACGTCAACTAAACGAACGATTGAGAGAAAAGTTAGTCCTTTTATCAGCTGTCAAAAAATTCTGTCACTAAATTGGATTATCTAAACTAAAATAAATATTTTAAAATTCCAGATTCGGAGAGGACACCGGCTCTGGAACTGCAATCAAACTACCTCATGAAGCCCTCGGTGACGTCGAGCTAGTTCGGAGGCTTCTCAAGTTGCCTGTTGACCAGCAACCTTCCTGGCTCATCAACTGGAAGGCTCTAGAAGCAAACAGGAACAGCGTACAATCATAGCCACAAAAAGAAAACAGTTTTATCGATGGCAGCAGTAACACCAACTCTGTTATCTTTGAAACATAAAAATAAATTAACAACTTTTCTTTAAATTAAGAAAAAACAAAAACGTAAGGCTGTTTCGAAATTTAAAATAGAACGAGACAACATGATAGCAAATTTAATTCAAATTTAAAAAAAACATTTGATGTCTTTATTTGGGTTATTACTGTGTCCAAATAGATTAGCGTTTTGTATTACAGTCTATACCTAGATATGTTTAAGTAGTAGCTATATATGTTATATTACAGTCCACTTGTTTAGATCAGTTGCGAATAAACCTGCATATTGAACACACGTCGTTTTTCTTATAAAAATCCCGGCAAGCAAAAGTCAACCTTATATATTCAACATTTTGGTCCGTATTCGAACCGGAGCGTGTTAATGATCATCGAGCCCGGCCGGCCCGCGAGAACAAAAGAATACCTGAGTGCGATAAGGAGTCGTCGGGAGACACGTGTTGCTAATTACAGATGTGCAAGTTATAAAACATTATCAGCTTACGAGTTATTAAATACAGTGATATTGATTGACTATAAACTGTTACTTGTTTACAAGGACTATATATGAGTTTCGGTTCAAATCTTAATAACAGTACATTGAGTGAGTGTTCAAGAAATTAAAATTAACAAACTGTTACTTTGCGAGAACTTATTACCTAAAACAAGTGACTGATCGGTGTGTTGTTTGCTGGGACTGCTGTGCGAGTTTATTTGTTACCACAATGGAGGCACTTTTTTCGTTACAAGATGAGTTGTTCAACAATTTGATGAGAGCTGAGAGGAATTTTAAGAAAACGCCGAAAGAAAGAATTAAACGTCAATACTTAGAAACGAGATTGGAGTTGTTAGAACAATTATTTCAAGATTTTAAAGACGGACACAAAGAGGTAGTTGCAAAAGCGCAAAATAAGAAAGACGCAGATTATTTTACAGAAGGAAAATATGAAATATTTGAGGAGCTATATGTGCAGTATAAGTCAAGTTTGCGAGAAGCTTTGCAACAGTTTTTACCGCCAGTTACCGGGTTTTCTAACCCAGCGGTTACCAAAAACGAGAATATAAATTACTGCAGTGATGTAAAACTACCTCGCATACAATTACCAACTTTTGGGGGTAAATATGAAGAGTGGCCAACCTTTTACGATATGTTTTCTTCATTGATACATAATAATAAGAACATTTCATCGGTACAGAAATTACATTACCTCAAGTCCAATTTGAGTGGAGAAGCATTAAATCTATTAAGTAATTATTCGACGACTGATGCAAATTATGAAGAAGCGTGGAAGCAGTTAGTTCGGCGATACAATAATAAGCGTTATAACTGCAACGCTATTATGAGGACTTTATTTGGCACAAAGAAAATTCAAACCGAGTCAGCCAATGCAATTAGGAGTTTGTTGGATACGACATCTACCTGTCTTAAATCTTTGGAAAACTTGGGCATTAGTACTGAATCCACTTACGCTGACGCGTCTGTCGTTCACTTAGTCGTTTCGAAATTGGACACGGAATCTGTCAAACATTGGGAACAGCAGATAAATATGATGAGTGATGACTTGCCCACTTGGTCACAATTGAGAGATTATTTGGAGTTCCGATTCAGGACGTTAGAAATGATAGATACGAACGGGAACCGCGCTGCGCAACAAGCTAAGCCTGCTGCTAAGTCAAAATCTTTTCACGCATCAGTAGAGAAGGAGAAAGAGAACAAGTCTAAGGCTAAACAAGAGTGTCCGATGTGTCATGAAATTCACTATCTCAATCAGTGCAAGCGTTTTAACCTCATGACACCAAGGGAAAGGCAGAACTTTGTTCAAACAAGTAAATTATGTTTTAATTGCTTGGCACCGACTCATGCCGTAATTAAGTGTCGTCAGTCATTCAGCTGTAAGAAATGTGGGAGAAGACATCACACGATGTTACATTTTGAAAGAGAGAACCAGGAGCCAGCCAGTAGCCTGGACCAGGCAGCCCCCGTGCCACCGAGTGAACCACAACAGGAGAGAGCGAGTACAACACGAGGGGACACAACCATAACTGCTACATTTTCTAGAGGAGAGCTACAACCCAACAGCGTGCTACTTGCGACGGCTAAGGTTAAGGTAATCCGTTCTAACGGTTTTAAACAAATAATTCGTGCTTTACTTGACCAAGGGTCACAAGCATCTTTTGTATCTGAGTCAACTGTGCAATTATTAGGTCTAGTACGCAAACCAGTAAGTGGCTGGGTGTCAGGGCTGGGAGATGGTCGTATGAGAATAAAAAACACGGTTTCACTTCGCCTGGAATCGCGTCATAATCCAGCTAGTTACATCCTAGTTAACGCTTATGTGTTGCATTCCTTAACGTCACTACTTCCTTCAACCAACGTGAGCACTTCCAAATGGGTAGATATTGACAATCTTCCTTTAGCTGATCCTACATACGCGACGCCAGGTAAGATCGACATTTTGCTAGGAGCAGAGGTTTATAGCGAAATATTACTTGATGGTGTTATGAAGCATCCTGATTGTAATTTAATAGCACAAAATACGGTGTTTGGATGGATTTTGTCTGGAAGAATGTCAAAGGGGTCTCAAACGTTAGCAAAGGATAATCTCATTAGCATGCACATACAGGTGAAGGAGGATGAGTTACTCAAAAGGTTTTGGGAGATGGAAGATGAGCCTAATTTAATAAAGAAAGAGATGACTAATAGTGAGAAAGTATGTGAGGATTTGTTTGACTTAACTACAGTGAGAGATAATGAAGGGAGATTTATAGTGAGATTACCTTTTACAACGGACGATCCTAAGTGCCAATATGGTAATACAGAAGAAAGAGCAGTGAAGAGGTTAGAATATTTAGAGAGAAAGCTATCGAAAGATTTAAAGTTGAGAGAAGAATATAATAAGGTTATGAGTGAGTACTTGAGTATGAACCACATGAGACTGGTTTCTGAGAATGAGTTACAGATGTCTAAAGCGGTGTATCTTCCTCACCATGCTGTGGTGAGAGAAGACAAAGACACTACTAAAGTGAGAGTTGTCTTTGACGCTTCTAGCAAGGGTAACAACAATATATCACTAAATGATGAGCTTCTTGTTGGACCAAGATTACAACATGATTTAAGGCACATCTTGATGAGATGGCGTCATCACAAAATCTGTATCGTAGCCGATATAGTGAAAATGTATCGGATGGTAAGAGTGGCGGACATGGACACAGATTTCCAGAGAGTTGTCTGGAGATTTGATCCATCGGAGCCTATAAAACGTTACAAATTGTTACGTTTAACATTCGGTACAGCATGCGCGCCATATCTGGCGGTCAAAGTATTGCACAGACTTGCTGAGTTAGAAGTGAAGAAGTATCCATTGGCTGCGAGAATAACAAAACAATGCTATTATATGGATGACTTAATGACCGGGTGTGACACGGTTAATGAGGCAATTAAAATTTATGAGGAGATGAATGAGTTAATGAGGAGTGGTGGTTTTGAGTTACAGAAATGGAATAGCAATAGTATCAAGTTCTTAGAGGAGATTGGAAAATCTGAGTTGAGTGAAAGGCAAGCTATTAAATTAAATGATCTAATCAAAGTGTTAGGTTTGAGTTGGAATAGGAAGAACGATAATTTTGAATACGTAGTAAACTTACCTGAACCTAAAGATTTAGTCACTAAAAGACAAGTCTTATCTGAAGTAGCAAGATTGTATGACCCTTTAGGCTGGATTGCCCCAGTGATAGTTAATGCTAAGATTTTGATTCAGAAACTGTGGAAATCTGGTCTTGGGTGGGATGAGAGTTTAACAGATGAATTACATGGTGAGTGGCTAAAATACAGACAAGAGCTAACAGATTTCAAAAATCTTAAAGTACCTAGGTGGGTTAATTTTACACAAGAATGCAAGAGAGAGTTACACGTATTTTCAGATTCTTCAAAATCAGCTTTCGCGGCAGCAGTTTACATACGAGTGATTGATAGTTCAAATGGAGTGCATGTACATTTACTGTCCGCAAAGACTCGAGTTGCCCCAATCGTAAAGGAGATTTCTATACCCCGACTTGAATTGTGTGGTGCGACCTTAGCAGCCAAGCTTATATGTGAAGTATCACAAGTTTTGGAGATACCGAAGAAACATCTCTATGGGTGGACTGACTCCACCATAGTGCTAGCATGGCTTAAAGGAGGCTCAAGTCGCTGGGCAACTTTTGTTAGCAACAGAGTGTCCACAATATTAAATATTATGGATTACCACCAGTGGAGTCATGTCTCTTCAGAGACAAACCCTGCGGACTGTGCTTCGCGTGGTCTGCAGCCCAAAGAGTTGAGTGAGCATAAATTGTGGTGGAGAGGACCGCACTGGTTGTCAGAAACTACAGTGCACACTGAGAGTAAATTGATTGAGGACACACACGAAGAGGAACGAATCCAATCTTTATCCGTTTTATCTGATGTTGGCGAAGAATTTGTTTGGTTAAAATATTCATCTTTAAATAAACTGTTAAAAGTTGTATCCTATTGTAGACGAGTTTTGAATTATAAATTAAATAAAGATAATAGATCTATACTACCCAAATATATCACACCAAATGAAATGAACGAGACTTTATTAGCATGCATTAAACAAATACAAGAGCGCGAGTTTTCTTTTGAAATGAAACGGTTAAAGACTGGAGGAGGTGTGCCTAAAAAGAGTAAGTTAAGATCTCTTTGTCCCTTTTTGGACCAAAAGGGGATATTAAGAGTAAGTGGACGCATAGCACAATCAGACGCGTGTTATGACACGAAGCACCCGATAATTATGCCTGGTAACCATCATTTTACCAAGGTTTTAATTGCGGATGCTCATACAAAAACATTGCACGGTGGTCCACAGGCTATGTTAAATTATCTGAGAACCAAGTACTGGATCTTACGTGGTAAGGAACGCGTTAAAAAATATCTTAGAGAGTGCACTATTTGCTTGAGATACTCCGCAAGGAAGACTACTCCTCTAATGGGCCTGCTTCCAGAGGCAAGGTTGAAACCCAGTAAGCCATTCAAATCTACTGGTGTGGATTACTGTGGTCCTGTTTTTATCAGATTTTCGCCAGGTCGAGGAGCCAAGTCTTATAAAAGTTATATTTGCATATTCGTGTGCATGGTTACACGAGCAGTCCATTTAGAAGCAGTAACTGACATGACTGCCAAAGGGTTTATTGCGGCGTTTAGACGTTTTACTGCTCGTAGGGGCCATTGTCAAGACTTATACAGTGACAATGGCACTAATTTTGTTGGTGCCGATAAGCAAATGCGAGAAATGTTTAATAGTGCCCAATCTTCTCTTCCTGGAGAATTATTCGAGCTACTTTCTTTAGAAAGAACCACCTGGCATTATATTCCTCCCCACTCGCCTAACTTTGGCGGGCTGTGGGAATCTTCGGTGCGCGGTACTAAAACCCATTTAAAAAAGGTAGTAGGAAATAGTACACTCACGTATGAAGAAATGTCGACTGTCCTGGCGCAAGTGGAGGCGTGTTTAAACTCGAGACCAATTTCTTTGTTGAGCGATGACCCGAATGACCCTCTACCCTTAACACCAGGTCACTTCTTGGTAGGTGAACCATTGTTGAATATTGCAGATGAGGATTACACTAATTGTAATGTTGTTGGTTTGGATAGATGGCGATTGACGCAAAAAATTGTAACAGATTTTTGGAATAGGTGGTATAAGGAATACCTAGTTAATTTAAATCAAAGATATAAATGGAACACTAAACGTGATGAACCAGAAATAGGCGATATTGTTGTTATAAAGGAAGATAATTTACCGCCAGCTAAATGGTTACTTGGTAAAATTATCAAAAAATATCCTGGACCTGATAATGTAACCCGAGTTGTATCCGTAAGGTGTAAAACCGGTGAATATAAGCGTCCAATGAGCAAAATATGTATTTTAACTAAATAAAAACTTTTTATATTTTTACTGTTATATTGTTTAAGTTTCGTTAAAATCGATTTAAATTGTTTCCATATTCAGAATTTATTTTATATTATTAACCAAATGAAGTTTCAAAAGGCCAATGTATTTCTTTTATACTTATTATATTGTAGTATGATGAGTTCTCCCAAACCTACTCTTTACCTGCGTCATTAAGTTCAGTTGAGCTATGTACTAATCACCTACACAAAAACCTGTTTGTTATCAATGTACTTACTTCAATACGGCTTGAAACGCACGTGTTCTGCTTTACTCGAATATTTGCTTTAACTATTAATAAGAAAGATACAGGTTGTTCTGTTTTTTATTCAATTGTTTTTTTTATTATTTATATTTTGAAAGGAGTGTTTTTGTTTTGAGATTGTATAATTTGTTATTTGTGCTAAGCTTTTTTCATTGTTTGAGTTAGGTGTAGATAAAGAACTAAGTTCTTTGGCGGGCGGAATGTCCAAATAGATTAGCGTTTTGTATTACAGTCTATACCTAGATATGTTTAAGTAGTAGCTATATATGTTATATTACAGTCCACTTGTTTAGATCAGTTGCGAATAAACCTGCATATTGAACACACGTCGTTTTTCTTATAAAAATCCCGGCAAGCAAAAGTCAACCTTATATATTCAACAACTGATATGATAACCTCAAATGGATTTTTAATCACAGTTGTTAATTAGTCCGAACATTTACCTATAATTATTTTGTCACATAAGTATGAATTAATGGAATCTATTAACATTATGAATCATTACGGTCTTTACATGTTAAAAAAAGACTGATATTTAGGACAAATTAAGTAAATAATTTACCTACCTACCAAATTATTCTAATCATTTTATTATTTTATGTCTACGATATTAATTTGATAATAAAGTTATTTTTAGCATAACATTTTAAAATAATAAATTAATAAAAAAAAAACGTGACTTTTATTTGTCAGCCTAAGACAAACAAAACACTGTATTAATCTTCTTCTTACCAAAATAAGTGCAATATTTCTTCAAACCCACTTGCACCACAAACATTGAGGAGGAGGTTCAAACATTTGAGGTTAAACGAAAACGAGATATAGAGAGTGATGTTTAAAATATTTTCATCATCCTCATTTCAGCTGAAAGGCGTCCACTGCTGGACATAGGCTTCCCCCAAGTGTCGCCACACTGACCGGTCCCGTGCAACTCGCATCCAGCGGATCCCCGCAACCTTCACCAGGTCATCGGTCCACCTAGTAGGAGGCCTTCCAACGCAACGTCTTCCGGTTCGCGGTCGCCACTCCAGAACTTTTCGGCCCCATCGGCCATCCGTTCTGCGAGCAATGTGCCCTGCCCACTGCCACTTCAGTTTGGCAATTCTTCGGGCTACGTCGGTAACCTTGGTTCTCTTGCGGATATCTTCATTTCTGATTCGATCACGCAAGGAAACTCCGAGCATAGCCCTCTCCATTGCCCTTTGGGTGACTTTAAGCCTTCGAATGAGGCCCATTGTGAGCGACCACATTTCGGTCCCGTATGTAATCACTGGCAACACACACTTTCGTCTTGAGACACTGCGGTAAGTTGGACGAGAAGATACCGCGCAGCTTCCCGAACGCTGCCCAGCCGAGTCGGATTCGACGGTTGAACTCTTTCTCGAAGTTAGACCTACCTAGCTGGACCGTTTGTCCCAGGTAGACATAATCGTCTACAACTTCGAGTATAGAGTCTCCGATCTTGATAGGAGTGGGTGTTACATGGGCATTAAACATAACCTTGGTTTTGTCCATGTTCATTTTAAGACTCACTCTTTCGGAGGCTCTAGTGAGGTCATCGAGCATTGTACTGAGGTCCTCCATGGTCTCAGCCATGACCACTATATCGTCGGCAAACCGAAGGTGAGTAATGTACTCGCCATTAACGTTGATGCCTAGCCCTCTGCAGTCCAGAACCTTGAAGACATCCTCCAGTGCAGCGGTGAACAGTTTCGGAGATATAATAATAATAATAATAAAGTAAAAGTGACGCAATCTTTTTTCTGCAATTCAATAATTTTATTTATTTATTTATTTATTTATTTATTTATGTACACACAAAATACTTAATAGGACATTACATTAAGATAAAAGAGCACAAAGGTACTGCTTATTTCATAAGAAATTTCTTCCAGCAGACCTGCGAGAGGAAAGTTGGATTAGAAATGTAGACACAGTGTGTAGAAAAGACAGAACAGGAAAATTTCAATTAACACTTAAAACAAAAATATACCTATATAATATAAACATACACACAAATATATACACATAATATACAAAATAAATATATACCTATAATATGAATAATATCCAGAATATTACAGTATAGAGGAGAGATAGTGTTCTTTGACTTGCTTTTTGAAGACAAATATAGTTTTACAATCTCTAATGTTAGGCGGAAGAGAGTTCCACAAACGTACTGCGTGGACAGAGAAGGAATTAGAATAGAATTCGGTTTTATGGGATGGGAAATTAAGATGATGCCTGAGGTGGGATCTACACAGAGCATCAGAAGGGCGGGTAAACGAAAAACGATCGTGCAGGTAGCTAGGATATGAAGGGTTATAAAGGATGTTGTATAGGAGACATAATATCCGAGTGTTCCTGCGAAGACGAATAGGGAGCCATTTGAGTTCCTTGCGGAACTGAGAAACATGATCATATTTCCTCAGACCAAACACAAAACGGATGCAAAGATTTTGCAAACGCTCGAGCTTATTCAACAGCTCTTCAGTGGCATCCAAATAGCAGGCATCAGCGTAATCAATGATCGGCTGAATCAGAGTTTGAGCCAAGTATATTTTAGTCTTAAACGGCAAGAAGCTTTGTAAGGATTTAAGCGAATGGAAAGAAAAGTGCACCTTACGACTAACCTCATTCACTTGAGCTCGCCAAGAAAGATTGCTGTCAATTAAGACACCAAGGTCCTTAGCTGTTTCCGCATAGGCAATGGTCGAGCAGCCCAGAGATAACGGAGTCAAAGCTAACAAGTCAAGTGCAGTGCGATAGTATCTGCTGCCTATGATCATGGCCTGCGACTTAGTAGGGTTTATCTGTAAGCCGTACGACTTAGCCCATTGATAGATACTTTCCAGGTCATGATTCATGGCATTGATTGCTGATTCCGCATCAGCCAGCAAGAAATGTCGATACAGCTGCAAATCGTCCGCGTAGAGGTGGAGGCTGGAAGTGATAACTTGGGTAACTGTATTAATGAAGATAGAGAAAAGAAGAGGAGAGAGAACGCCGCCTTGAGGAACGCCAGCAGTAAGATCACACCAATCAGAGAAGATCTCTTCTTGGCGTACACACTGAGAGCGACCCCGAAGATAAGAGCCAAACCAGGCTAACGTAGAGGCAGAGAAGTTAAAAGAATGAAGGATCCCAAGAAGGATGTCGAAATCCACTGAGTTGAATGCGCAACTAAAATCAAGTAACACTAAAACAGTCAGAGATTTGTTGTCCATAGCCCAGCGGATATCGTCAGTAACCTTCAAGAGTGCAGTAACAGTACTGTGGCCAGTACGAAAGCCAGATTGGAAAGGGGAAATAAGGGCATTAGACGATAGATATTTGGAAATTTTACCATGAACAATGTGTTCGAGAACTTTGGAAAGGAAAGGGAGAATGGAAATGGGTCTAAAATGGGATAAGGAAGAAGGGTTGCTTATTTTAGGAAGTGGTATTATGTGAGCCTGCTTCCAGGCTGACGGAAATACACCAGAAAATAAAGAGAAATTAACAATATGAGTAAGGATGGGGAGTAGCTCTGAAATAATGGGTATTATCATTCTCGAACACAAATTATCATGGCCCGCAGCAGAAGAGGAAATAGAGAGAAGGGATTTTTTGACAACATCTTCAGAGACAGGACTGAAATATGTATATTTTATATGTTTTTCGACAAATTTAATTGTTTTATATATGTTTTGGACAATCAGAATACAAGAAAAAAAAAACTAAAATGGAATTAAATAATTTGGAACGAGTACCTACGAAATTCGAACATAAATAATAATGCAGGAATATTGAAGCGTCAAATACCCAGGAATGCTGACTAGAAGCCGGGCAAAGCAACAGGCACAACCACCATCTCCGGGCTCGTCGCTCAGCTCCGCCTCGCAGCCGCCGGGACGCGCCACATCCGTGAGCATCGTGTCACCGGTCGCTGCAGTTGCGTCGAGCTCGAGCGACGAGTTTTTCTCCCCGCCGTCGACACCACCACCTCCACCACGACGACAAGGAAGAGGACGGCCACCAGCGGGCTTGGGACCTCGAGGCCAACCGGCCCCGAACAGGGTCCCCGGTGCCGGTGGAAATGTGTCGCGCATGCGATGGACTCTGTCCATTAATGAGAACGTCATGCGCGCATATTATGGGGCTACTGAGGGGGGAAGCAACTTGACTGCATACCGTGGTCGGATGCTCTCTCTGTTTCAGGTGCTTGAGCCAGCTATCAGCGTGTCAGCACAACGACTGTCGGATCAGGTGCGGGTCATCCAGCGTAACCATATGTTAGATGACACCGTACTTGAGCGACTACGCCTCGATTCACGGAGTGACCCAGTTCCGCCTGCTTCGCCAATGATCGCGGTACAGCAGCAAAATGTACCCAGTGCTTTGCCGCGATCCGACCGCGGTGGTGAAGAGGATGACGAAGTTATATCCGTGAGTAGCCAATGCAACGTACAATTGAGGAGCGCTTTGGAGGGTGCGTTCCGGGAGTACCGTTCCACACCACCTGAACTTAGACCACGTCTACCTCGTTTGCCAATGCACAAGAAAAATAAGGCGCTGGTGTGTGCTCTAGATTCGCAGCTGTCAACCTGCTTTGACAGCAGCAAAGACCTCGCCGATACCCACTCAATATTGTACTATGGAGCTGTAGCGGCATGTCGTGTAGCTCACGTTAAATTTCCCAACAACGACAGAGCTACACGACCAAAATTAGCTGTTCCAGCTTGGCAGTGCAGGATTGAGAGGCGTATCGGTGGGGCTAGAGCACTCATCGGCAAGTTAATCTGCTTCAGGGAGGGCAATACTCGTCCTAGAGTGATGCGCTTTGTGAGGCGGGCATTCTCGGGAACTGATATTAGTTCTCGAGATTACTTAGCCCGCGTCACAGAGCGTATCGACTTCCTGAAGCAGAAGATCTGTGCATGGGCAAGCCGTATTCGTCGGTACAAACGGCGAGTGGAGCGATACACTCAGAATCGCACATTCCAAAGCGATGAAAGGTGGGTATATCGGGCTTGGGAGCGACCAGACCAAGGTGTGACTGACACGCGTCTGCCGGATGATGACGCCATGTGTTCATTCTGGCGCAGCATCTGGTCGGTGCCTGTCAGTCACACTGAGGGCGATTGGACCCGGGAGGTTGAACAAGCGTGTGATCCAATACAAGAAATGGGGGCAATCATCATCAGCCCCCAAGACGTAGCTCGTGCAGTCCGTCCGTTACCTAACTGGAAGTCTCCAGGGCCGGACGGACTGCACAACTTCTGGATTAAGTGGTTCCAAAGATCGCACACTTGCTTGGCGTCCCAGTTTCAATCAGCCTTAGAGTCAGGGTCGCTGCCCCAGTTCTTGACGACAGGAATTACCCACCTGCTCCATAAATCAGGTAGTACTGCGGAGCCCAAAAATTATAGACCAATCACTTGTCTTTCAACGGTCTATAAAGTTCTTACATCCATTTTGAGAGCTAAAATCAATCAACATATTGAGACTAATTCTATCATGTCTGCCTCTCAGAATGGATGTAGGAATGGGTCCCGCGGTACTAAGGAGCTGCTCCTCATTGATATGGCCATTAGCCAACAGGTTCGCCGCTCCCGAAGGGATCTGTCTACATGTTGGATAGATTACAAGAAAGCCTATGATTCTGTGCCTCATACATGGCTCATGAGGGTGCTGGAGTTGTATAAAGTAGATGCAACTCTGCGTACCTTCCTGGTGTCATGTATGGGGCACTGGAGAACGGTTCTTCGCTATCCAGGATGTCGACCGATCCAGGGGAACAGCGAACCGATAAGGATCGAACGCGGTATATTCCAGGGTGATAGTCTGAGTCCATTGTGGTTTTGTCTAGCCTTGAACCCTCTCAGCACACTGCTGGAGGGTTCAAGTCTAGGCTATAGGTTGAGGAGAGGTGGTCAGGTCATATCTCACCTTCTTTACATGGATGATCTGAAACTCTTTGCCCCCAACAATTTGCAACTGATGGATCTACTGAAGGTAACAGAAACCTTCAGTAGCGCCATCAGGATGGAATTTGGTGTGGACAAATGTGCAGTCATGCATGTAAAGCGAGGGAAGATTATGGAATCCGTGGGAACTTAACTCTCGGATTCCATACACCTTAGATCCCTCTCCTTAACAGAATCCTACAAGTATTTGGATATGTCGGAAGCATTAGGTATCAATACCGCCGACATGAAGCAATCGTTGAGGGAACGCTTTTTTGGCCGCCTGAATAAGGTGCTAAACAGTCTTTTGTCAGGCGGAAACAAGGTGCGCGCCTTCAACGGTTGGGTCATGCCGGTTTTGATGTATTCTTTCGGCATACTCAAATGGACTCAGACGGAACTTGATGCCCTGGATAGGAGGGTCCGCGCGCTGCTGACCGCAAATCGAATGCATCACCCACGGTCGTCGGTGATGAGACTGTATATCCCGCGGAAGTGTGGGGGTCGTGGCTTCTTAAATGCTAAGACCCTGCACAACCGTGAGGTATGCGGTCTCAGGGAATATTTCCTAGAAGCCGACGTGGGGATGCACCGAGATGTGGTCTCAGTGGACAAGGGCAGGGCGGGGTGAGGACCCCGCTCTCCCTGGCTAATGAGAACTGGCGCAAGCCTAGAGTATTAGACACTAATGACCGCAAGGAGGTATGGCAGGGCAAGGAACTTCACGGACGCTTTTACCGGGCCCTACATGGGCCCGATGTAGACTTCTTAGCGTCCGTATCTTGGCTGCGCTTCGGTGACCTATTTGGGGAAACCGAAGGTTTTGTCTGTGCAATAATGGACGAAGTTATGATGACGAATAACTACCGGAAATACATTGTGAAGGATGGCACGGTTGACATATGTCGGGCATGCCACCGTCCGGGAGAATCGATCCGACATATTATTTCTGGGTGTTCTCGTCTGGCTAACGGAGAGTACTTGCATAGACACAACCTCGTTGCCAGGATTATCCACCAGCAACTTGCTTTGAAGTACAACCTTGTGGAATCAGAAGTGCCATACTATAAGTATGCGCCCGACCCAGTTCTCGATAATGGTAATATCACGTTGTATTGGGATCGACCTATCATCACTGACAGGGCTATTGTTGCCAATAAGCCTGACATTGTGGTGATAGATCGATTGGTGCGTCGCGCAATGATTGTTGATATAACGGTTCCGCATGACGAGAACCTCGTGAAAGCAGAGAAAGATAAACAATTCAAAAATATCTAGATTTGGCTCGCGAGGTTGTCGACATGTGGGACGTGAGTACAGCAGTCATTGTGCCGATAGTCGTGTCGGCCAATAGCTTAATAGCCAATAGCCTCGACGAACATCTGAGGAAGCTCTCGCTAGGCAGTTGGATCAAGGGCTTGATTCAGAAAGCAGTACTTCTGGACACGGCGCGTATTGTTAGGAGGTTCCTCACTCAAGAGCCCTGACCATCGGTATCTCGGACCCTGTTCCCGATGCCGGTGGGCTACTATTTTCTATATTTTTAAATGTTTTTTATATAATCTTTGTTACTGAAAATATTTAAAAATGTATATAATATGTAAAGAAAATAAATGAAGGTAATAATAATAAATTTTCGTTTATTTTCTCCCACAAGATACATACACTCATTAAAATTTACAATTTTTATATGTTGAAGGGAGACAGGAGCCCAAACTAAGTAAAAAACTTGTGTCATGAGTCTCCTGGCCTCCTTAACCCGGACAGTTATAGGTGCATGAGCTAAATGAGTAATTTGTTGCTGAGGGAGTGAGAATGTGCATGCATAATAAGAAGTAATCATGCATGTGTATAGGTGTGTGTGTGTGTGTGGGGGTGTGTTTGTGAGTGTTTGTGTGTGTGTTTATGCGTGTGTTTATGAGTGTTTGTGCATGTGTATGTGCGCTCGCGCGCGCTTGTGTATGTGTTAGATGTTTCGGTGTCTACAGAGAAGTTTCTCTGTCTCCTCGTACTTAAGTGTCAGAAGCCATTGGATGACCTTTTTCTTGCAATCTTGTTTCGAATTAGCGTAAACAGAAAGTTTCTTATTAATAAGGTTATAAAGATGCCCACCTTGTGACACGAAAAATTTGTCGCTAAAAGCCGTTCTGGATGGTTCTGTAGGGCAAATTTGAAAATTACGACGCCGGTAAATATGACGTCTCCCTGTCTTACACCTCGCTGCAGAAGGATAGGTTCCGAGGTCTGGTCCTGAAGTCGGACTGACATGGTGGCGTTTTTGTACAAACACTTCAACATCTCGATGTACTGATAGTCGATTTGGCACCGTTGGAGAGACTGCAGTACAGCCCAAGTCTCGATCGAATCGAAGGCTTTCTCGTAGTCCACAAACGCTAAACAGAGAGGCAGGTGATACTCTTCGGTTTTCTGTATAACCTGCCGCAGCGAATGTCACATACATACGCTGCGGCAGGTCTCTATCTACGGTGCTGAAGCCTTTTCGGAATCCGGCTTGTTCGGGAGGCTGAAAGTCGTCAAACCTGCGCGCGAGACGATTCGTGATGACTCTTGAAAACAACTTGTAGACATGGCTTAGAAGTGAGATGGGCCTATAGTTCTTCAGCCGGGCATTGTCGCCCTTCTTGAAGAAGAGTACCACCACAACCCTGCACCATGCCTGTGGTGTTTTCCCCTCGAGTATGACGGAATCAAACAGCTTCTGAAGGGCCTTAAGTACCGGTTTTCCACCCGCCTTCAGGAGGTCGGCCGTAATTCCATCATCACCCGGTGCCTTGTTGTTTTTAAGCTGTTTCAGAGTCATCCTAATATCGTACAGGCTGACGTCCGGGATGTCTTCGGTATAATGTCGGGTCAGTCTAGCTCTTGGGTCGTTTGCTAGATCTACAACGGGTTTACTGGTTGACGTGTACAACTGCCCATAAAAACTCTCGATCTCTCTCAGAAGCTCCGGTTTGGCGGATACGATCCTGCCATCGTCGGTCTTCAGTTTCGTGAGCTGGCTCTGCCTAATAGCCAGATCTCTCGCAAATACCTTGGGGCCTTTTATTCCGCTCAATTGCGTCTTTAATACGCTCGGTATTAAAGCGGCGGAGGTCGCTCTTCAAGGATTTAGAGATCCGTCTATTGAGCTGTTGGTATTTTCACGGCTCATTTGAAGACTGCAGGATCATCTCACGCCGCTCCTTCATGAGCTTAAGAGTATGATAAAATATTTTAGTTAGTGTTAAAAATACTCCGGAGTAGACAAAATGGCGAGCGCTCGCTACTCGCGGTCTGTTTTTACAAATGGCATTTCGCTTTTAGCCTGGGAGGTTGTCGTCTGCTTAACTGGGTAAACCTTTGTGATAGCCTTGAGAGTAAGGCCTTCATAAGCCAGGGCAAAAGAACTTTAAAATAACGTTAGATTATCCTCTGCGGGGTACAATCTTTGGTTTAGGGCGACCTGGGCGAGAACTGCAGAGACAGGTTGGATATGATCAAGCAGCTGGTATAACATCTTCGACAGAGTTTCAAACAGCCACTCAAGCATTTGGCCTGCTCCGACCCTTAATGTGATCATCTGTATAGCCTTTTCCCAACTGTTTTGGGGTCGGCTTCAGTCTAATCGGATGCACCTGAGTACCGGTATTTTACCTGGAGCTGCTGCCTATCTGACCTCCGCAACTTAGCTAGTACTAGGTAGTACGATACCCCTTGGTAAGACTAATTGTCAGACTTTCGGGCCACTGACTACTTGTAACAACTGTCAAAGATCTACAAATGACAGCCGGGATCAACGGCTTAACGTGCTTTCCGAGGCACGGCGGCAACTCGGTATGTAATGGGTGATCCCATCCAAGGACCAACCCAGGCAAGCGCAGCTTAACCTGAAGCGGCTTGACCCTCGCGGCTTGATCTTTTCAGTGTTTTCTGGAGCAAGCGGGTCTTAAATTAAGCAGAATTATTTGCTAAAGAACTCTCGAGTTTTCACACTTGACAAAGATTCCATTACCGCATCGTCCCAAATACAGCTTAATTAGGTAAAACCCGTTTCATAACAAACCTTTCTGTTTACAGTGCTAATTATTTAATAAATTATTCGCCCTATTTGCTTTAATGGCCGTTCACAATTTGTATTCAGGCAATATTTCATGAACTCGTGAGAGCACACAAATGCTAACATTTGTGTGCTCTAATTGTTTGACAAAGCAAAATTATTTTAATTTAATTAATGGGTTTAATTAATGCTGCTTGGCGTTTTTGTTAAGTGTTTGTCACTGAGAAACTATTTTTTTACAATGTTGCTTTAAAGACTTGTAAATGTTAACTTGGGAAATGAACGACGATCACGTGACAAAACACCAAATAAAACTAATAACAAAAAGTTTTTTTTTACATCAAACAGGTTTCCTTCCCTGTTTCTCTATGCTACTCTAATCTATACCGCTTGGCCATTTGTGGTTGTCTCCACACGAGCGACAGCGATTTCTAAGAAAACAAATGAAGCCAACTCGCCTCGATGCAATTTGCGACGCCAAGAAAGCAACGGACATACCCCCTTGTCACTGGACACTAGTCGCGTCGCTAGTCAGATCGCTATTGTTCTTGAACGGGGCGTAAGCCCGCGCCTATACCGTATTTCAATCTGCCATCACAATGGCATGGCATTAATGTTCTCAGTGCCAATATTGCATTGAGCAGAATCCGTTGAGGGCTTCCCACTCAAGCCCATTGCAGCTAAACGACACAAAGTCAAAGGCTTCGTACTTAAACCATCGCTCACAGGCTGATCTTCTCAAAATATCACGCATACAATCTCCGTAGAGTTAGGCAGAGATGCTGCATCCACGGTACACCTACGTTTCGCCAATTATGTCTAAATCTCAGGGGGCGAACTTATTGCTGAGCACGTCGAACTTTGGGTTGCTACTGTTGCTACTGAAAAATACCTACCTCATGCAACATAAAATACAACCAGCCTCCAAAAAACATACACAAAAAAGTGCAAATGCAATAATTCCCTTTCTGGCCACCGACTTTCGAAATATGAAATGATTTTATTTTAATACCAGATGTAGCCCACGACCTTCGTTTGCGTGAAATTATTAGTCCAGTTGAAACAGCTGGACTGATTTTACGGAGATTTCGCCTTTTCGGAGTTAGCCGGAACAAAAACAGACAGGTAAAAAAAAAAAATTGTAATGTTTCGTAGATATTTTTATATGCATTTAGTATTAAGCTGTTATTTTGATATCACAAATATAGATTTTTTGAAAGACTGCTGCATATTATTGCAAATAAAGAATAAAGTTCTTTAGCTCTTTTTAGTTATGTATATCGCAAATAAATCCTTACTACTTATCAATTTTACGTATCATTTGGACATACAACTTTAAATCATGATCTCATTCTAGATTATTAAGTCTCGCACCAGCAGATGGCACGGTGTAGCGCTGGCTGCTTTGTTTAAACTAACGCTCGAACTAAAAATAGCTGCGGTTGTTAGGCTGCGACCTGACTGCAAAACCGACTCCACCGCGACGGCAACTTGACAAAATAAGTGGCTGCACTGCAATGGCGAAGAACCGTACCTCGTGTAAATGGGACAACTTTAGTCTTAGAACTAACGTTTGAAAATTTCGCTCAATATAAATAAATAAACTTCACTTGACCCTTCTGCGTGCTAGCGCACTACAGGCTTGCAGAATAAATATTGTGCATCGGAAAATATTGAAAACAGTCGTATTCTACATTACAAAAGTTACTTGACATTTGACAATCATAGTTTAAAAAAAAATGTGCTAAAAACACACGATTTCATTTTTATTACAAACTAGTGTCCCGCCCCGGCTTCGCACGGGTGCAATGTTATACATATAAACATTTCTCTTGAATCACTCTATCTATTAAAAAAACCGCATCAAAATCCGTTGCGTAGTTTTAAAGATGTAAGCATACTTAGGGACAGACAGCGAAAAGCGACTTTGTTTTATACTATGTAGTGACAAACAAATGAATCAAATGGCAATGCCATTTCAAACAAAAGCAATAACTTGCGGATGTACAAAGTTAACAGATGCCCAATATATATCTTATACTACTGTACGTTTATTTGAGTTCGTTTTACAAAATCGCAGTCGCCTAAACAGGAAAGCCGCGGCCTTACTTGCGCGTGCGCATGTCTGCGTGAGCGACGACGCAGCCGGACGCCGCTATCTGCAAGCGCGAAGCTTCCGCGGCATGCTCGGCTCACACTCGTACATATGAGCATCTGTGCCTCCCGCGCCTCTCTCTCGCTCCTCTCAGGAGTCCCGACTTTCATTGAAGCGCGACTCTCAGTTATATTGCGTCAGTGTGCTGTAAGCTGTAACAACTGGAAATAGTACTCCAAATAACAGGACCGTGCATTTTATTAAGTAAGTTTTATTTTAATTTTTTTATTTGATCCATCCATATCATCTAAAGTATGCATTCTGGTGTTTATGAAAATGCTGAGTTGCGAAGATCACACGTTAGCTACTGCACTAGTAACTACAGCTACTTCTAAACATGAGTATATCCCTGTATAAACCTACCTAGCAACAATTCCGAGTGATTAATTTCTTCCCAAATGTGTTGAGTGTGGTGAGCATAAGCGGAAGAAGGATGGAACACCAAGGTCTCCAGGGTTCCACGTGGAGTAACCTAGGGTGCGGTGGTTTTATTGGCGCGCGGCCATAAACGGAACTACCGCCGCACTCTTGTTCTTTCACAAATGTTTACCAACTGCGCTCTCTTCTCAGTGTCAATCAAACACCAAAAGAATGATGACGCACTATAACCTCCGTTCTACATATTGTGTACAGTGACGAGCACCAATATGCATACACTTTCCTAAATTGAAAAGGAATTTTTGCGAGAAATAACGATTGTAACTTGCAGATAGGATCTTTTTTATAAAAAATATGAGTTCCAGAATACTATATACGTAACAACATGACATGCATTTTAATCAGAACAGTAGGAGAAAAACACTTTTAAAAGTTGTAAAGTGTTTACACATTGGCGCTCGTGACTGTACAGTGTGCATTCTGGGTGCTGCTGAGATGGGATGGCGCATTCTTTGCCAAGGACTACAATGTTATTGTCCTTTCGATGATCTCACTGTCAAAACAATATTGATCTTTATAGTCGATAACACAAGGTTGCTGCCTCTGGCAAGTCTGTTAAAATTACAGTGATCTTTAAATACGTAGAAATAAGGCTGCTGTTGGGTTGCTCCTGTCCCCTCCTATACTGAATGATATCTTATCTATATCTTACCTTAGTATCGTTTGTAAATTGAAGGTTTCAGGCGGTGTAGGTGTACACGCATACGATGAGTTTACGCTCGTGTGTCATTGCGTGGCGGCGCGGGGGCGGGCTACGGGGGCGCGGAGGTACACTGCTGCTGTTGGTGGCGGCTCTGCTTGCACTGCGTCTGCGCCTACCAGCCGAACTCTCCTCTACGCACTATCTCCCTGCGCACGCGCCCAGCGACGTTGCACATTCACTCGCAGACTTCTCCAAGCAGCCGGACGTGTGAGTACATTTCCTTGCAGTCTTCTACACAAAGAAGAAGTATTTTATATTTTGTTGGGCATAAACTTCGCCACTTTCACGGTGCCGATAAAAGGTGGAGCATAGTTCGACACAGCTGCTGTTTCGTCGAGATTCCACTGAAAGAGGATGAAAAATTACGTCTTCCCATTTAGGGCCAGAAACGGAAGACATCCTGTCATAAAGAGAGGGTCGGTACCCCCGCAGAAGGAACATTATAAGCTCATTATTCTATACCTACAGTTTTTGATTTGCAGTACATCATGGTGGGTGGAGGAGGATCACAGCAACTACACAACGTGGCGCTACTCGGTGCGGTTCTCGTGCGGGGAACGATGCTCGGGGCACGCGGCCGTGCTCGCGCACGACGAGCACGCGGCAAGCCCACTGCACGGGCACGCCGCGCGCCTGCAACACGTCACGCTTGCACGCCGCTCGTGCTCCAGCCTGCCGTTCCTGCCCTGGCCTCAGTTTTGTGGTATGAACCTCATATACACGAACCTTAAGGTTACATTGTATACGTACTACCATCATCGTCTGCCTATCTTTTTACCAACATGTGGTCCTGACTTGAGCTCCACAACCAAATATTCCTTGGTAAGACTGGTTAACAAACTATCGGGTTTCTGAGGACCCGTAGTGACTGTCAGAGTTCTACAAATGACAGCCGGGACCAACCTAACGACCTGTTTTAACATGCGTGCCGATGCACGAAGACAACTTTGTATGAATGGACCTAGAATTTTTTCTGTGACCATGTTTGTATGTAATCTCATCCATCAAGCATTGTATAATCTTGAACTAGCAACCCGCCCCGGCTTCGCACGGGTGCAATGTTTTGCATATAAACCCTCTTGAATCACTCTATCTATTAAAAAAAACCGCATCGAAATCCGTTGCGCAGTTTTAAAGATCTAACCATACATAGGGACAGGCAGCGGGAAGCGATTTTTTTTTTATACTTTGTAGTGATATCGACCCATGTGGCACTTATACATATATAACCTTTGCGTTATTATCTATATTGCCTCGTTAGTCTAGTGGTCTCAAGCATTACCGCTGAGCACGAGGTCTCGGTTTCGATTCCTAAGTCGGGCAAAGTGTTATTGTGTTTATCCACAGGGATTTTTTAAGTAGCGCCATGTAGTTAGGATCTGTGGCCGTTTGATGGCAAAAGGCTCACTCTTTATTACATAGGACATAACTGGCGAAATGTGGTGTACTTTATGTACACCTCCGCCATATTCTTCTTAGATGTTATAATGTTATCGATAATTTTATCTTCTTCGTTGGTCTTTTTTGACGTCGTTTTGTCATTGCTATTGAACAGAAGACCTGGAAATGACTGCGATGGTATCAGGCTCCGCGGCAGAGGGCGCTCGTCTGGAGCAGGAATGGCGCACTGGCTGTAGCGCACTGGGCTGGCTGAGCGGGGCATGCCCACGGTGGCTGCGGGCGCAGCGTGATCTCCGACTCGAAAACTTACAAGCTATGAGCCACGGGGTACCCGCCTGAAAAATTCAACACTACGCCTCTTCTTGTTCCTCATAAGCCGAGATTCACGTGCCAGTAACGTTCACAATATAACACCCGTAAATATAGCCAAGTTAAAATAATTACCTGAGTTTAAGTATTTTTATGCAATAGACAAGAATTTAAACGAAGTATGAATCGTTAAAGACGGCAAAGCTATAATAGCAATTCTATCTTCTGGTAGTTCTAACTCCAAGTAATTACTAAACTACATAATTATTATAGATACCTAGTATCTTAAATGATGACTTTTACTCAACTAAACACTTGTTTATACATAGATACGGGTGTAAGTGTTAAATACCGAAAAACAAACACTGATGAGTAGCTTTATCATACATGATTATTAACATTGATGACCCGAATGGCGCCACGGTAGTGAGGCTGCCTTACGTTTTTAGGGTCCCGGGTTCGAATCCTGGTAGGAGCAAATGTTTGTGTGATGAGCATGGACATTGTTTCCGAGTCATGGATGTTTATATGTATAATAAATATGTATTTACAAACAAATAGTATCTATGTAGTATTATCAACTATCTGGTGTCCACGACACAAGCCTCGTTGCTTAGTGTGGCACCTAGATGGCGCTGTGTGTAATGTTCAGCGATATTTATTTATTTATTATGCAAGTAGCTTGCATGCCATTATGTGATAACTACTTCTGATTGGTGAATTATGAACGGCGTGCAAGGAACTTGCGTAAAGTCTGTAATAGAGCCATCCAGTATCTTTCTCAAAGGCATGCCATTGTAATATTCACCAATCAGTAGATGTTCTGGCTCAATGGCATGCAAGTTACTTGCCTATTTTTGTTGCAAATACTGGAATGTTTATGCGTAGCTTATGTAATGAAAATTTCATCAATTATGACAGTGCCCAACTTTTTTTTTTTTTGTTTTATTACAAAATGGGCCTGCTCTTGACCTCAATCACGCATGATGGAAAGCGATGGATGAGGTCTATGAAGTTAACGTATAATAAATGAATATGTAAATATTACTAGGAGAATATTTTACTAAATACTAGCTGACCCAACAGACGTCCTGTCTCAATCTGTTTCTCCAATCTCCAATTTAATTAGTGCCACTTTTCCTATTTTTGCTCCCTAAAAACCTTATTCAGATAATTAAAAAAAATATATACAATAAAAGTGTTTTTCAGAAATAAATCTTTTTCAATACACTTTCTCGAAAACTGGTTCATGTCGCACTACGGTTAGGTTCAACATGCAATAAATTTCACACGCGTGGTTTTTTAATATTTTTTCCGCACACGTGCGGAAATAAAAATTTCCACAGATAAGTTCAACAACTGTAAATATAATCGGTATAATCGGCGGTGATGGTTTTTTTTTTTAATCTCGGCAAGGAGTTTTTTAGTATTTAAATTGTGTTATAAATAGAATATCATAAATAATAATAATTATTTATAACAAAAATATTTACTTTTATGAACAAATTAATATTTATTTGTGTTCTAAATTCAAAAATATTTGAATTGTTTCTTTCATAATCTAATGTTTTTTCATATTAGGCTGTATAGCGGCATCAGACCTTTGCTTCTTTTCAATCTGACGAAAGCAAAGCGCGGGAAAAAAAGCAAATTAATTCATAGTTTCATAATTATTCCTGACAAAAATACTTTCCGTTCTAATATTTTATTTCTCCGAAAGTGTATTGAAAAACGTCGTGGGGATTTGTTACTGCAAGTCTCGGCTCCATAACACCCTCGCCTGCAGCTCGGGTGTTAATTCTGCGCTCCAATGCAATAACAAAGTTTCCCCACTTAAATCAAAATGTACCTACTATTGTTTGTTTGATTCACTTTTTTTAGCGACTGTCTTCCGAAACTTACAGTATGACTTTTTTTAGTTCAAGTTCTTTATGTTGAAGGAGGCGTGATTTGTCAAGATTTGTATCGATATGTCAAACTTGGTACATTTGTTTTAGTTCTGTGTGTTCCCGCCTGCACAGATAAGTTGGTTGAAGTATAAGTTATTTCGCACTATTTATTGTTTATTTTTTTAAGTTGGTTGTTTGTGTTTGCGCTTTCGACCACTACCTCGACCACCGATTGCTCAACGAACCTTCTCAAAACAAACAAACCGTTAGGCGGTTTGTATGTTTTCTCATATAAGAAAGCCATTCATATCAATTCAATTGACTTAGGCACCAATAAAAACTGTCTGTTTGTGAAAAATATGTCCATCGTTTGACTTATGGAGAAAACCCGAATTGACATTAATATAAAAGGCAATGTACAGCGTAAAAAATTGTGAGTTTCCCGTAAAAAATATAGAGAAAAAAGACGTAAAATACTCTTGGCTCTTTTTATTGCAACATGCTGTACCGTAATGAAAATTTTGCGATGGAATTTCTTTTGGAGTAGATTGGCATATTTTTATTTGGGTTGGAAGTATTGGATTTTTATTCCAGACGTATAAAAGTATTGCGTTGATAAAATGCACTGGAACTGTGTACAGTCGCGGGCACCAATCTACATACTAAGGAACTTCTTATACTGATTTTCTTCTACTGTATTAATTGCAACTTCAAGTTGTTACGAACACGGTATTTTAGAACCAGTATTTTTATCAAATAAGTTTAATTTAAAAGTAACAATCGTTATTCCACACGCTTTGAATTTTGGTAACTCTATACATATGAGTGTTCTTGACTGTACTTATCCTTTTTCTATTTTCCAACCGTGGCGTACAGACAAAGTAATGAAATTATTTTAAGAGCGATGGGCAGCCATTTTATAGCGAGTTTTCGTTTTCAGACGTGTGCTTTTAGCAATCTTCTGATGTGGCAACATGTAAAAACATCTCACTTACTGCGCTATATCTAAGTGAAAAATTACTTTTCAATACACTTTCTCGAAAACTGGTTCTTATCGCACTACGATTAGGTTCAACATGCAATGTAGTTCACACGCGTGGATATATAATATGCGAAAAAAAAAACACAGATAAATTCTACAGTCCAAATGGGTTCAATGACTAGTCGGTGATTGTTTTGTTTTTAAATCTCGGCAAAGAGATATGCGTCTTTACGGTGTAAATAGTTTTTGAGTATTTATGTTGTGTTTGTAAATAGAATTTCATAGATAAACATGATTATTTAAAACAAATATTTACTTTTATGAACAAACTACATTTATTTGTGTTCTAAATTTGAATTTTCTTTTTTTCATTTTGCTTCTTCTTCAACCTGGCGAAAGCAAAGCGCAGAAAAAAAGCAAATTAAATCATAGTTTCCTAATAAATCCTGACCAAAATACTTTCCGTCCTAATATTTTATTTTTATTATTTCTTCGAAAGTGAAAAACGACAAACGTCGTTTGATACGCGTGGGGATTTGTTACTGCAGTCGGCTCCATAACACCCTCGCCTGCAGCTCGGGTCGCCTCGAATGCAATAACAAAGTTTCCCCACTTATACTTAATTTTAAACTACTTTGTTTTTACTTTCACTTTGTTTACTTCAAAATGTACTATTAACGTACTACAAAGCTTGAGGAATAATTCTTTAAATGGTGAAAACCGCGTCAAATTTCATAATGCAGATTCAAAGAAGTAAGCGGTTATTCAACGCACGAAAAGTGAATTTGTTCTATAATTACTTGGCCTCCCATAGGTACAATGTTTGTAGCGTATTTATTTAAAGGATTCCTACTATGTATCTATGACAGTATATAGTTATAAAGTAGACTACAGTTGCGGCAAGTCGCATATCGGTCAGACGAAACGTACCTACAGTAGCTTGTCGAATATTAGAGCGTATCAGGGCAGTGAAGAACAGTGACACCCAAAAATCGGCCATAGCTCAACATCTTCTAGAATCAGGATCGAACCACTGGATTGAGTTACATAACCCTCAGGTCATCTCGACAGAACGGCACTATATTCCTAGACTGGTAAGAGAATCTATTGAAATTACCAAACATAGGAACTCCAATCCCGGTTGATGGGTTTCAACTGTCGAGAGCCTGGAATCTAGTGGTTCAGCTTTGTAAAAACCGAAATGTGCCGAAAAAAGTTCGCGAGCGGACGTAGTGAGTTTCGTGTGTCGGGAACAGAATCGAGTTGAGAGTGACAGTGGTAGCGGTACTGAGTGCAAACAACGAACAAGACAGAGGGTAGACCGATTTGTCTGCTCATAAACACCCACCCGTAATAACTTCAGTTTATCCGTGGTCATGATGCTTGCAACAACGCCGAAATATCGGGAACTCAAAATAAACAGCAAACATGGCAAACATCCCGTTTCTACTGTTAATGATAATATCTATGACAGGTATGTAAATGTTTCGGCATCATCATCACTCACTTTGATTGTGCCAAGCTCCACGCTCCGACACCAGCCTCATCCGGAATACATCCAAAAAACTGACCACGAGTAGCGTCCAAGGACTGGAAAGAAAAGTGTTGGTCGTCCAGCGGCGAGATGGGCAGACATCATTGTTGCAGACTGCTCTGTCCGACTCTTGTCTCTTGCTCTGTCTTGTGGAAAAGACCTCCTTCGACTCCTTCCATTTCTCGCAAAACGGGGCGTCCTCCAGCCAGTTCTGAAGGAAACTATCCAGTTCGTCCCGCCATCTCCTTCGCAGCCCGCCGCGACCCCGCCTCACTGCCTCGGGGCACCAGTTTTCTACTATTTTGGCCCACAGTTTGTCCGGCATGACAAATATGGCACGGCATGGCATGGCGAAATTTGTACGTTACCAGTGTATTAATGACAAGAAGAAATATTGAGAGACGAGCTTTCTTTTTTTACCGTGTGGTTAGTGCCTAACCTGTGTGGTGTTGATGTTTTCCTTCACCAAAACAAGTGATAATTATAAAATACGCACATGAATCCGAAAAATCAAAGGTGCGTACTTTGGGTTCGAACTCGAGACCTATCACGACTAGCTTGAACGTCGAGAGAGAAAGCGTCGAGGGGCAGAGTCGATGGCCAACCTTCAGTAATAAGAGAAGCACCAGAGGAAGAATGGTCCATAAATCTATTCGAATAATAAACTAAGCTTAACGCAGTCCACTGCTGGGCCTAAAGCTCTCCCAAGCAGTACCACATACTTTCTTCTTCGACTTCCGTCTTCTCCTTTGAATATAATATAACATCACGCCTACATCCATCATCATCCTAATCCCCGAAGGATTAGCCAGATGTGTACCTAATAGTACACCCACATTTAGCCAATTATGTTTGAGTCCCACGTAGTAGGAGATGAGCCTATTGCCAACAACAGGGCACAATTCCAGACTCCGTGGCTGCTACTGAGAAATTCTTGATGGAGAAACCCAATTACAATTTGCCCGACCCGGGAATAGAACCCAGGACCTCATGCTCAGCAGTCGCTTTTGCGACCACTAGACCAACGAGGCAGTCCGTCCGGTCATTAATATAAGTCCTGAATTTATTAAAAGCCAGCATACTAAGATCCGGATAGCACGTTAAGCCGTTGGTCGCGGCTGTCATTTGTAGATCTTTGACAGTCATTACAGGCAGTCAGTGGCCAAAAAAAAGTCTGACAACCAATCTTACCAAGGGTGTAACAAATCTACTAGTTCCTGTTGAGAATTAAAGGATAAGAGTAGACTTGTACATTTAAAAATTTAATAGAGATATGGATGGTTTTACAAATGAGATAAAAAATACAAGTGTTTACAAAAAACACGTATCAAATCCGCACTCTGGAAGCAGTTTTTGAGTATATTTACACGATTAAGTAGCACTGTTGAAGCACGATGAAATGTAGAGGTGGAGATGTAGGACGATGTATCAGGTCTGCTCCACAGGAAGGCGGCGTTTGTAAGAACAGGAGTTGAGGTCCTGGTAGATCTTTAGAGTTGGATCACCAGCTTTTAGACCCAGGGCAGCTCCGCGAGATGATCAGCAGGGATGGCACAACGACAGTTTTTAATAATAAGATTGGGAGTAGTAGTCCCAGGTGTATCTTTAGATGGATCACCTTCAAGAATCTGTCTTGTCTCTAATTTTAAGAATTCTTCAGTCTCACATTTAAGAAAATGCTCTCTCGTCTAGTCTAGTCTAGTCTCCAATTTTAAGAATTCCTTCAGTCTCACATTCAAGAAACGCTCTCTCGTCTGGTCTCCTCTCGTCAGCTCGTTTCCACAATAGTCTCCTTCCATTTTTGAATCTCAGATTTTCTTCTTGCGGCCATATATTCATCTCATCTGACAAGTGTAGTCGGCCAGGACATAGCAGACTTACTTCATAAAACCATGAGTGCGTAAAGAATTTATAAATATAATTTAAAATTAAGTTATTAGTAAACAATAATTATTATCTATAAAATACAATATTTCAGTTATACATTGAAAAATATAATTTAGATTAGATAAACCAAAAAGTATTCATCATAGACTAAGCTAGTAAGAAACTCTATGACAGAAAGAATGTACGTCAGTTTGGCAAATCTGACGTACATGTCACAACATTGAAAATTATGAAAATTAATATTTTATTTTAGAGAATCGTATTTAGATCGATTCGCTGAGTATAAACAAACAAACCAATAAAAAGGATGATAAATGGTATAATATGGTATGACAATTGTAAGTATAGTATAAAGTGTAAGTATAGCATATACTATAAGGGGTATCATATTGCCCAGCACTAGCTGAGTTGTGGAGGTCAGATAGGCAGTCGCTCCATGTAAAATACTAGTATTCAGCTCCATCCACTTAGAATGGAATACGACCCCAACATAGCTGGGAAAAGGCTCGCCAGATGATGATAATACGGTACATCAACAATACGAACAAAGGCCTTTAATATTCGCATCACTCTTAATGAGATTACAATAATCCGACAAATGATTCCCTCATTATCACTGAAAATTCTGCAACATCTGTTTTGTCTTTCAACAATATTTTGGGTGCATTCATTATACGTACTTAATTAATTGATTAATCATTTTGAACTGAACGGAATAATACTCGATTAATTATCTTCTGGCGCAACCTTTTCAACGAAATCGTAAAATTCGCGTTAATATTGCTGCTAATTAAGTACCTTAATGTTTGATGCATCATTATGACTACTTGACTAGAGTCCTCATTTATTTTAAAACAAAATGACAAAATTTTGTTTTATTATGCACACAGACAAGGAGTGGAATTCCCTGCTTCTGCCTGCGTCGATGTTCCAAAGTTCATATGACCCCAATCTATTTAAGTCGCGAGTTAATAGGCTTCTTTTGGGTCATCGTTGACCTCATCCCTATCCTCAGAACTAGATTGAGGTCAAGAGTAGGCCCATTGAATATAAAAAAAAAACATTAACGTAATTTAGTCGTTAAAGGCCTGCTTGCTGCCCAAATCATTTTACTATGATGGCTGATTCGTCACCATCAACTGCTTAGCCTTTTTTAACTAGGTATATTGGGGAGCAATTGAATACTAGTATTTTACATGGAGTGACTGCTTATATGCCCTCCATAACAGAGTAACCGGATAATACGATGCTCCTTGGTAAAACTGGTTATCAGACTTTCGGGTTAATGATAGATGATTAACACACTATTTTAAATATCGCTAAATATATCGTTAGTCTAATAGTAGAAGTCCTGCTGACACCGGCGGGTCGCGTCCGGCTCGCGTCCACCATAGATACACATCGTTATGGCTTTGCGACCGAATTCGGTTGTTTTGCGATCGCTATCTATCTCGAGACTGCAGGGCCTGAATTTGATTCCAAAGCCGGGCAAGGTGTTATTAGGTTTTTTAATCACATTACTCTGTAGCAGTCCGGAATTTAATGACTGTGTCTGTGTGTGACTGTATCTCTTGTTGTTGACTCAACAAACAACAAAGCGTTTAAAAATCGTTCGTATGAAATCGACAGAGATTGAATGATATTATGTATTCGTCTAGCAATAAATGTATTAAGTGATTGCAGGGCAGCACACTTAGCAAGGCAAGGAGGTAAATGATTGAATTTTACTTTTTTTATTTCTATTTTTTACTTTCAAGGAGGCAAACTTGATCGAGAGCCGTTTAAGGATTGGCTGACTGTGTCAATTTTTGTAATCGTGAGCCTTCGTCATCCAGGTTTTCCTCTAGATAGCAACAATGTCATCTGCTCATCTCGTGGCCGGACGACCAACAACAACGACCCTTAGACGACACTCTAGGGTTGCGGGACTGTTCGAAAGAGATGCCGCGGCCCTGGAACACAAAGGGCAAAGGAAGGAACATGGATGGGTTTTAGTCAGTAAAAGTCTGACACTCCCTCCTGCTCAGCCCAGAGCACGGGGGGGTTATTTGATGATTACCTATCCGAAAAAAAAAGACTTCGCTCTGCCACAGCTTTACTCTACTTGTCATCACTGTACCTTGCTTGGTGTCCTGCGTAACTTCATTTAAGGTCCACAACGCGATTTTCAAAATAGAAATCTTCTGTGTGTCTCCTCTATGTAGAAACTCTACGCAAAAATTATAGCAGGGAAACGACTTTTTTTTTGGTGTAAAAAATTACGTTTTACGATAGACTCAATGTAACGCACTCAATACATTGTGCTGATGCATTGAGTAGTAATCGTCATGGAGGTATTTAAAGTAACCCTTTAATATTAAAAACTGTAATATTTTTAAAGTTCGGAAAATGTTGAAACTTTGACTTTTAATATACCAGTAACTAGAACTTCCCCAGGCATGGTCCAGAACAAATAAGTGATCACAATGATGGGCAAAAAAAATGCCCTTCGGCTTCGTTAAGTGTATTTTTACAACGAATATAAACATATTTTTTTCATTGGAAACTAAACTGCGAACATGTTAGGCAAAGCAATATAATACCAGTCCCTGGATCAAAGGAGCTGATAGTCAATTGAAAGTCCTACGGCTCGATAAATCAGATTAAAAAAACGCTTGAAGAGAACGATCCGTGGATATGACCATACCGAGTTCCCTCTGTGCCTTGGTAAGTACGATAACCCGTTGGTTCCGGCTGTAATTTGTAGATTTTTTTATAGATGTGAAGGGTGCGGTACACCAAAACATGACACCAATTTTGACTGGGGGACCCGTGTCCCAAACTAACTATACTGGAGGTTAAATAAGCAGTTGCTTCATGTAAAATACTGGTTTTCAACTGCATTCGGTTAGAGATGGATGCCAAGCCCAAAATAGTTAGGAAAAGGCTCGGTAGACGAGCCTTAGTAATCATGATAATCATTCATGAGGGCTTACCTAACTAATGTGACACTCTCTGAACTTTAAGTACCGAAAATTATCTCTGCTATCATAAATAACTGCTCGCACTCCGATAAAGACCGCGTTAAGCTCAAATATCGTGACCCACATTACATCATTTTGGGTCAATGATTGATGGCTCAGTGACAAAGGAAATGGCGACTCCCTAATGTAACTAAATCCTGTGAGGACAGAAAAAGTGTGGAGCCAGGCACTACAGGGAGAGACATCAAATAAAAAAGATACACAGAGTGATCTATGGACCTTGTGCAAATGAGCCGAAATGGGGGAAAAAATTTGGTGACAAGACTGTATAAATGTTTTCTAAAATCATTCCTTCTATTCAATTTGCGAAACCAATGACATCTCTTTTAAAAAGTTTACTCTTGACCTCGACATTGGCCAAGTACACTTAAAACAAAAAGTGAAACGCTTTTAGTTACAAATAGGTTGTTTAATCTGGATATTTATATTCTACTTCGAGTATCTTTTTGTTGCTTTATTTCTTTGCAAATTGAATCCCTAATGCTTTGGTTAAAGTTTAAGAAACTAGCTTACTACGTACCGTCATCTCAGGCTCGGTGGAGCGATGATCTCCGCAGGGTGGCTAGTAATAACTGCAGATGCCTATGTCTAGCAGTGGATTGTCGTAGGTTAAAGGTGATGCACCGTAATATAATGATTGAGAAGCTAAACTATGCTACCATTTTGCTGTTTCTAACAGGACCTATAATTATTTATTTATTTACCACCAATTACAACATCATTACTGACTCGTCCAATAAGATGCTATAAAATAATGAACAGAAAAAGGAAAAATAAGTATCACAATACCTATATAAAATTCGACTGAGTAATGTATAATTTAACATGCATTGTTTCATAAGATAATAAACAAATAATGAAATAACTACTAACATGTGTATTCAAATTAGTTAAACTGACACACGTAGTTTTGTTAGATTCTCTTGCAGGTGCTATTTTCAAAATTTATAGAGCCTATATCACTACCACAATTCTGACGAATTCAACGACACCACATTTGTCAAAAACCGTGCAGCCGTTTGGGCTGTGGGGCGTGCCAAAGAAATTGCTATACATGCAATACGCTCGAAAAACACCCTTACTTTCCTTCCAAACCTTCCTTCTGACGCAGTGGTAAAAATAATGCCTAGACTTTAGAAATACTAGGAAGTAAAACTCAATACCAGTTCCAACGCAATGAGTGAGCTCAGAATATTACAGATTCGAAAAATCTGATAGGTAAATTATGTACCTCTAAGTACCGTTTTTAAGCCCCAAGTGGGTAACTTAGCTGTCAACTTCCAATTCCTTACTATTCTCCTGATAGTTTACAAAGACGTTGACGTGATCAACATAACTAACCAAGTTATTTACGAATATTAGACTCCTTAACGAGCGTTCCTAGACTTGGCCAGAGAATAAGAAAACTGTGTAGAACCGAAACAGAACTTGACAGTTCCTATGGCTCATCGAGTACCAGAAAGAATCTTTCACACGATATGAGTGACATAGATGATGCTGTACTAAGCCAAAATATGTTTATATAGTTATAATAACTGACACTTATTATACTTTATAATTATTGAACGTGCTAACCAAATCTGAATCTAAAATGTTGGCCAACATTTTCTTCGTACCTCCTACAAAGACATCCATTTTTACTTTCTGAACTTATTCATTTGTTAACTACTCATTCGTTATACTCGAATTAACCCTAGAATATAACAATGGACGGTAAAAAATATAAGTCTTGTGAGTCAGTCCAACATGATTTTGGCAGACGTTAAAACAACCATAGTTCCACATCTACAACAGGGTGTCCGTGATATGCGCCTCAAGCCACTTCATAACCCCGAGCATATTGAACGTTTCCTAAGCCCCGAAACAGATACCATTAGAAAAACATTGAAAGCAGGAGCTGCGCTTCTATGCATTCTTGTTCTATGACTCAAGCTAGCTCTCGTAACTTTATTAAAGTTTTGGGCAGAGCTCCAAGCGGTATCAATGTTACATGCTCTGGAATTGGACTGTCAAGTTGGGGCTTTGTCGATTTGCGGTTTCTATAAGGAATTGTTGGTGGCGGGCTATGCTTGGAGTCGCTCTGAGGGATTGCAACTGGAAAGAGATGATTCGAAACAGCAACCAGAGTTGTTGACATAGCTCACAGAATAAGTAAGCTGTAGCACCGGGGCGGCCATATGCGTAGAACCGATGACCGATAAGGTTGACGTGCTCTTGAGTGGAGAGCGTGAATCAGCACAAGCGTAAGGTGGGACGCCCTCAGGTTTGGTGGAGAGACGATTTAAATTCTTTTGGAAATTCATTTGTTTTAGAATCTGAATTGTCGTTGACGATTTATGACGTCATTCTCAGAAGATGAACCTAAAAATAAAATAAAATGAAAATATTTTTTTCGTGTTTCTTAATTCAAATTGGTTATTGTTTCCGAAGAAGCATATTAGCAGCCAAAATTAACATAGATATTCAGCTTAAATGTCTAAAGGGTGTAACAAGACCCTTAACGAAGCCGAAAGGCACTTGTTCTCCCCGTCATTGCGATCATTTTTTTTGTTCTAGACCATACCTGGGAACCTTCTAGTTACGGAGATATTGGGGGTCAAAGTTCCAACTTTTTCACAAGTTTTTTCATAAATGCCTGTTTTTAATGTAAGATTTTTAATTTAAACACCTTAACGATCCCCGTACTAATCAATCCATCCATCAGCACAATGTTTTGAGTGCGTTACATTGAGTTCTACCGTAAAACATAATTTTTCACCCCAAAAAAAGTCGTTTCCCAGCAATAATTTTTGCGTAAAGTTCCCTTGTTTGATGGTTGACGTTGATTGAATGCTTGGTTGACGGCTTCGTGAAGGGTCCTATTACAAACTGTATCTTTACCATGATCTTTACAAAGTAGTCTGATTCTAATGAATTCATAGCTTTATCACTACATAGTATAAAACAAAGCCGCTTTCTCTGTCCCTATGTCCCTTTGTATGCTTAAATCTTTGAAACTACGCAACGGGTTTTGATGCGGTTTTTTTTTAATAGATAGAGTGATTCAAGACAAAGGTTTATATGTATAACATTGACCCGTGCAAAGCCGGGGCGGGTCGCTAGTAACTTAATAAAATCAATCGTTACGTGAAAATATTGTAAATTGGTTTTATTATATTTTTTGTAAAAAAAAATACTATCTACTACACTACTAACTTACTACTAATCACGTGGCCCCCGACACCCAGAGCGTCTCACGTTGCGGCTAGGACGTGAGGCTCTCTCCCTCTCACGTCCCGCCACCTCCTTCGCTACTATGAGTGTTTCGCAGAAGGAGGTGACGGCGTCCCATTCCCTCTCGCTCCGGACCATGGATTGAACCAGTGTCGGACGCAAGAGGTCGCCGCCGCCGATCACCGTTCACCTCCGCCACAGACCTCCACAGTGTGCTCCACCGTGTCCTCCGGGACTATTATGGCTACTTTGTAATTCGAGTTTTAACCGAGAATAGTTGAAAATCTGCCTGTGTGCAGTCTCAGAAAATAAACCACCACAGGTCAAACCAAACATCTCATATAATGATCTATCACAGAATCAAGCTGATGGGTACTCATCAATATTTGTGAACACACAAACAAGAACTACAAATATGTAGCTAGATTAAACGTAATACGAAGAACCTAAGCAAAATATTCATCGTTGTTTAATGTAATGTTCCCCGATATCTACAAATATTGGGTTTGTATCAATTTAGTTTGTTTTCGCGTTGTCAAGAGCAAACATGCGTGGCCCGGTAATTCACACGAAACTTGTGTTTTGCGGCAAATTGTCAATGATACAAGTGTGATGTGGAGGACGCTATTGCTTTGCATCTATCTATCTACTAATGCGGCGATATGTTATTTTTGAAACGCGAGTATGGACCAGGTGATTAATTTTACATAAATCGACTCGAACCACTGAGGGCTATCGTTTTTGAGCTCTCCAGATGGCGCGACTGTCGAGTAAGGTCATATGAATATTCTATTCTATACTTTAAAGTACCAATAACTTCATAAAAAGTTTATTTTATTACGTAAACTCCAGATACATATTTACAATATTCTCCCTAAAATTAGCAAGCATGAAACATTTAAAAACCATTTTACGTCCAAGTACTAACAAATAAGATCCTAAGTTGCTACTTAAAATCTTCAAGTTATAATTAATCAGGAATGGCTCAATCTAGACCACAGTCGTGAATATTAGTCAAAATAAGTGATTAAAAAGCACGCAACGCGCGAACACTCTATGACATCTGACATTACGGTGACCTCGCGCTACACTAGCGCCTCTAGTGGTAAATTCATACGCGATAGCCCCCATTGGGTTGAATCGGTATTATCAAATTCCCAGCTGATACCACAAACCTCAAGGCTGTCATCATTCTGTTAACAACGAACGAGAAATCAACGTTCCTTTAATAGCATAATGGTCGGAAGTTTATACAGTCACTTTGCATTAAGTCACTACTGCATTAATAATGATAATTATTTAATAGTCGCCAATCTGTCTTGTTCATTCCCTTCACTTTGTTGTCTTCCGCATCGTTGTTACAAAGGTGAAGCGGTCTAAAAACCTATTTCTCGGCTCGACCAAAATGCTAAGCTATAGAAGTTTTAATATTTACAAAAAAATTGTGATGTGTCTCTTTGGTCGAGCGGCCGCAGGGGCTACTGAGCATGAGGTCCTGACTTCGATCCCCTGGTTGGGGGAACTGAGTTTTCCCATTAGGAATTTTTCAGAACCAGCCCGGAGCCAATAGGCTCGCCCCTATTACATGGGACTTGAACATAACTGGCGAAATGTAGGTAGGTACGTACACCTCTTCCTAACTCTTTTTGGCTATACAGGAGAAATGGTATGTTATTTACTTGATCTCAAAATAGAGTAGGTATTAATTCGATATTATCAGAAGCTTTTATCATAAAAACGTAATTCCTTATAACCTCCTAGCGACTCGCCCCGGTTTCGCACGGGTACAATGTTGGGCATATAAACCTTCCTCTTGAATCACTCTATCTATTAAAACCGCATCCAAATCCGGTGCGTAGTTTTAAAGATAAGCATACATAGGGCCAGACAGCGGGGAGCGACTTTGTTTTATACAATGTAGCAATAATTCCTTAAACTTATAATATTTTATGTTCCTGAACTGCCCCACTCCTGAGCAAAGGCCTGCTTCCAATCCTCTCGTAGTGATGATTCGTCTCACCAATTCAAGTTTGGATAACTTGAATTGGTGAGACGAGTCGTCCCGCATTCTCCACCTAGGACATCCGTGACCCGACTTATAACTTATCATCTCCCTCCCCTCGTCCCACGTTATTAGGGGTCGACGCAACACGTTTTTTTCTTCCATTCTCCTCTATCAACCGTCACGCTATCATTTACTCCTTTTTTTTTCATGACCCGACTTATAACTACAGAAATATAAACAAATAACATCGAAAGTCACATTTTATTTGCCCAAAGGCTTATCCCGGAAGTAGTCATTAAACCCAGGTGGTTTTTGCGGAGAGTTATTTATATTTCTTATGTGTTCAATATTTTCTTGATTCAAATTGGAGAAAGATTGTTGCTGGTTACCCAATGCACTAGTGTTCCAAGGTTTAGGAGTAATTATGTCAGGATAACCGATGTTGTGGAGTCCAATGTAGGTTGAACGTTGACAGAAGCAAGGAACAATGGCCAGAATTAAAATAAAGGCTAGCGCTGTCATGATGACCTGCAAATCGAAAGACAGTGTTATAGTAGATATCAAAGAGCACAGAATGTTGCTGGCTGACATTCTGCTTCTAGAGACGGGAGTACCTAATCAAAGAATAGAATACCTATACCAAACGGATAATACTATACTAGTTAAAACAAAATAAGGGCGACTTGTTATTTTTTATCTCGGTAGCGATAATTTATTTTTTATGCATTCTCAAGTAGCTGATTGTTAATTGTGGTGTTCCTTATTTGTTTACAAACAGTTTTTGAGTATTCTCGCTGTAATTGTTTAAAATGGGTAGTTTTTGATAATTTTTTGTAACCACTTGATTTTACCCAATTTTAAGACGGATTTTAACTTAGTCAAAGTGAGAATTCGGCGACATATGGACATACCAACCGTAACTAGGACCGTAACATTGCTTCAAGAAGACCATTCGCAGTGTTCTGTGGCGTTGCAGCTGGGCTTTTCCCGGCGAGCGATCCAGAATGCTTGGAATCGATTTCAAGAGACTGGGAGACTAACCAGGAGACGGGGATCTGGTAGAGTTCGAGCAACTACCGCACGAGAGGACCGCTACGTGTGCGCGCAGAGAACGCTACATCACAGCCCGCTTCTTACAAAATCGTTTGCGGCAGGCGATGGGTACGCGCGTTAGTGATCATCATCAGCCTACTGCAGTCCACTGCTGGACATAGGCCTCCCCAAGCGCACGCTACTCAACTCGATTCTGAGCAGCTCTCATCCAGTTGCTACCAGTCACCCTGCGAAGATCGTCGCTCCACAGAGCCTGAGGGCGTCCCACCTTACGTTTACCGATTCGCGGTCTCCACTCAAGAACACGTCTACCCCAAAGGTCATCGGTTCTACGGCTAATATGACCGGCCCATTGCTACTTCAGCTTACTTATTCTTCAGGGTTGCGGGACTGTTCGAAAGAGATACCGCGGCCCTGGAACACAAAGGGCAAAGGAAGGAACATGGATGGGTTTTAGTCAGTAAAAGACTCAGACTTTTACTGACTCAGCCCAGAGCGGGAGCGCTTATTTGATGATTGCCTCGTTCCGAATGTGCGTTAGTGATCACACCATACGAAATCGGTTACACGGGGACCAGCAGTTCTCCAGGAGATGCTTAGTGCGGATACCATTAACAAGTGCTCGTCGTGCAAACTGATTATCGTTCGCAAGGCAGCATCTAGCAAGGGATATGAGTTATTGGATCACAGTATGTTTACGGATGATTGCAAAGTTATTTTTTTTTGTGATGACTGTCGCATTAGGGTCTAGAGGCATGAAGGTGAGTCATTTTCAGATGCTTTTATCCATGAAAGTGACAGATTTGGGGCCCCTCATGTTATGGTGTGGGGAGGAATCTCTATATCAGGCAGAACCGAGTTGGTAATTCTCAACGAAGGCACAATTACAGCTCAACGTTATATCGAAGAGGTCATAAGATCCCATGTAGTCTCATTATGCACAGAGAATCGGCGCAAGATTCCATCTGATGCATGATAATGCTCGCGCTTGTAGAGTTTGGGCCACCAGAGAAGCCCTAGAGGAGGCTGGTATACAGGTGTTGCCCTGGCCTGCAAACAGTCCGGATCTCAATCCCATTGAACACATGTGGGATTTACCGAAACGTAGTGTTCGAAGCACAAACCAACCCGTGCACAATGAAAGACAGCTAATAAACGTTCTGAAATCAAAGTGGGAACAAGTTCCTCAATAAACAGTGGTACACCTGGTGGAGAGTGTACCTTCCAGGCTTCAAGACTGCATTAGGAAACGAGAAGGGCACGCAAAATATTGAGGACAGACACAAATCAACCACCACTTTTTGTTTTTTTTTTACAATTTTTTTTTCTCACTGTTTTATTCTTCCAAAAATTTATTTTTTTAGAAAAAGTGGTGTTAAAACTTTATTTTGATTGTTTCCATCATTATTCTATGCTGTTTAAATTAAAAATCAATTAATCTAACCAATCTAATCATTAATCAACCCTTGAACCTGAAGAATTCATGAGAATACTGTACAAACCTGGTGGCCCTTATTTTGTTATGACTAGTATATATAGGAAACGGAATAATACGGTATAGAGTACTTATACCGACTCGCACAAGAATTTGATTGCTAATATTGACGGGTGGCGACATCTATTATTCTGTACCAACAACACTACGTACTAGTTTATGCATCTAATATTATTGTACCTACCGTAAATGTATCTAATATTATTAGCAGCAACGTTTAGGTAGGAATGTATTATAATGTAGCTGGATAGTTTCGATTAGACTCGGGTCCTTGACACTAAATAAAATAAAACATAAAGGAGGTGTTTTTTCCCCCATACAATTGTGACCATACAATGTACCTTAACAATAAAGGTACGAAGTTATAGGAAAAAATCGCAGATTCTGAAAAATAAAATATTGGATTTATTAATGCATTTGTACCACCTGAAATTGTCGACCAAAGATGCTAAAACTTGCAACCCAAGAATATTAATCTGGCAATCTCGTGATTAATTTCTCCGATGATGCGTTTCGTTACTTCATTTTATACACGTATGAAAACCTTAAAAATATACTATTTAGAATTTAGTTTTGTAAAACAAAAATATCTAAATAAAATATTATTTATAACTTTAAACAAGTCACATAGTCAATTATTCTTCAAAAAATATCATAAAAATGGACCAATAACTTCTTGTTTTTGGATTATTTTAGCGGTTCTCTTCACTTTTTAGTACAGGCGTACAGGATTCAAGATGTCACCACGGTTTCAAAATAATAGCTTAGTTCTAAGCGTGACCCCCTGTACCTACTTATAAAATTCGATTGTGCTAATCGCTCAACTTTTGTCACGAATTGCTTAACTGTCAGTTTTTATACTTTAGGTATTTAGGTCGCCAGAATATTAAAAAAAACCATATGGCTTTTTTATATTAAAAAGGCCATATGGCTTTTTTAATATTCTCTATAAGCTTACTAACTAGACTTATTAACTTACCACATGGGACAAGTCTTATCAAGAACAAATTCTAATCAACATTATTAATATAATGGTTGTTCAACGTTTTACAATGTATCTACGATTGTACATATAACCAATATGGGTGAATCGATAAAAAAATAATATCGGATATTTTTTTTTTTATTGCAATTAAAAATCTAAAAGCCTATTCATACTATGGGACTTTGACTTCCTTTATGTACACACGGCTACACATCAAGCTATATATTTAATTTATATACTGACCTCGCATTGTACGGAAATCCTAAACAATACGAGATCAGCATAAACTGGAAATGAATAGCTTGATGTGTAGCCGTGTGTACCACCTATTATCATGAAAAAGGCGAGTTCTTTATAAGATTCACATAAATTCCTAGCTTTTATTATCCAAAAAAAACATATACTCTTACATAAACTAATAGACCCTTGTGAAGAAAATCGTCCTTTATACATATTCAAGGACGTACAAATGATTTCCTCGAACTTATCAATAGATTTTTTTATTGTAGTTCACATGACCTCGTTATCCTATAGAACGGGCCGATTTTTCAATCATTAGATAACTTTTACCTCAAGAGTAAATGTGACGTTTTGACAGAGTGTCAATACATACAAAAACTGTCAAAATTACAAACTTATTCGTCGGATAAAAGATAACTGGCGATTGAAAAACCGGTACTCAAGAGTAGTTCCCGATGACCCCACCAGTGGGGCAGGGTAGTGGGTCCCCACTACCCTGCCCCACTGGTGCGGTCATCGAACGAAGCGTCGTCGTTTTCCTGTGGACATGAGCGGGGACATGGCAGTGGGGTCATCGGGAATACACCACATTGAATCGAGCTTAAGTCGTGCGCCAGTTATATTAGTTAAACCGATGTCCGTTAAGGTAGTAGTATTCTCGCGGGCCTGTGGACGGCGAGCTATGGGCTAGCTCGCCGTCCGTCCGTCTTATGACGACAGGCCGTGTCGACGGCGCGTTCGTGTTCCACGCGCGCCTCACAGTGATGTCAGCAAACAGGAAGGAGTCCGAAAGGACCGATGCCTGCCAGGGTTGCGGGACTGTTCGAAAGAGATACCGCGGACCACTGGAACACAAAGGGCAAAAGAAGGAACATGGATGGGTTTTAGTCCGTAAAAGTCTGACACTCGGATCCCTCCTGCTCAGCCCAGAGCGGGAGGAGTTATTTGATAAAAAAGGTAGTAGTAATCTCGAATGGAGACTCCGACTCTGACTTGGCTTTACATGCCGTCGATAAATACCTCTCAGGCATGCTGGTTAACTTACGATGCTCTTCTTCACTGAAGCAAGTGATAATTATAAAATACGCACATGAATCCGAAAAAAAAGAGGTGCGTGGTTTGAACTGCTGCTACAGCTAGTGATAAACCTTTTAATTAATTGATTAATCATGACATTTGAGGCCTGCAAATGATAAATGAACTCAACGAATGTTTTTTTTCATATCACTGCGTTGTACGAGCGTTCATTTTCCGAAGAAGGCTCATTTAACCCCAAAAATGCAATACCTTCACGGTAAAAAAGTATGGAGCAGCTGTTTTTTTTTAATAACCGATGCAAAATTTCTATGTAGGGAGCTCAGAATGATGTATCTACTAAATACGCGGTAACCGTATTCGCGTCGGTGTACCTTCCTTCCACCCCGTTTAAGGTAGTCTATATCTATGGGCCAAAGTTGACTGAACATAAATAAATGAACTTGAAGGCTCTTGCCCACCCCCATCGGAATAACCCATGATATGTGAGATCATAAGGATTGATGTTCGGATTAAACAAATTTTAATCTTCGTTTGATTGAAATCTGTTATGATAATCATTCAGTTACAAAACTCATGTTACAGATATCTTCAATAAAGCACTGATAACGTAATTTAACATTCAAATATAGCGTTGATACAAAATTGAGGAAGATTTAATTAGATTCAGAAAACAGACGTCGGCAATCCGTTAATGCTTGTCACGCGACCGCCATTCTTGATCGCTCATGTCAATATGACTGTCCGCAACGCCATGACGTTCCGTCAGAGTGAATACCAGCCAGCATCACTCTCGTCTGTGTAGTTTGAAATGTTAACCATAGACGACGCCTTGCAGAGGCGCCGTCAAACTTATTAACTTATGAAACAACACGGATATTTACCTGTATTTCACACACTGACTTAGAACAACTTTGTTTTCACAATATACTTGAAGAAATGCATATGATCTTACTTTTTTATTACAATGTATTATGGCCTGCTTGCTGCTCTTGACCTCGATCACGCTGGATGGAAAGCGATAGATGAGGTCTATAATGGAACGAGCGTGCCCAGAAGATACTTGTTCACTCTTGCTTTCAAGGCAGGCGGGTTAAACGTGGGACGGTCCCACACAGAGAGTTCTACACTTTGGCTAAATGTGGAGGAGAAGCGCTGAGTACGACTTGTCGGGTCGTACTAATATATAATATAGTGATTTAGTTCGTTTTCTCGCTTGGTGCACAAAATCAATAATTTAATTCTTCATGCAATAAAGGAAAAATAAATTGCTTATACTTAGGCATGCACATAGTTATTTTTTCTTTACGGTACCGTAATCAAAAATTAACTATAAGCATACCTATGACAGATTGATTGCGCTTCAGAAATTCAGACACGATTATTGTTCTTAAGAGCGAGGCCACACGATGCGTTAACGGTGTGGTGCTGCCGCACCACACCGTTAACGCATCGTGTGGCCTCGCACGGCCGCACCGCGGTAAACAGCGTTATACTGCGGTGCCCCGCAGTATAACGCTGTTTACCGCGGTGCGGCCGTGATTATATACTCTCTGGTGCGGCCTTCGATGCAATACTGCGGTGGCAGCAGGATGCACGCCGGGCGGCGCGGAGCATCACCCCTCCCCGCCTCGTTCGTCTCGCAGCTCACAGGCGCGGCGCACCTATGGTGCGACGCCGCACGGCTGCCCAACGCATCGTGTGACATGGCATAGTGATTTGTATGTAGGATGACGTTGCGGCACTTCTCCGGCGCCGCACCGCACCCTTAACGCATCGTGTGGCTTCACTCTAAAAGCATCTCTAGTTGCTGCCCGTCGCTGATTTCATGCCTTGACGTTCTCAAAACTGTATTCGATTGACATATGCGGCCAAAAAGCTTTTGTCAATCTTGTGAAAGTTGCTGTAGATCAATGTAGATACGCTTTGACAGCCAATACTGTATGTGAATTTTTTTTCGGGTGTTACTTTTAATGTTTTTATTTTGTAGATGGGTCACTTTAAGCAACTAATTTTAACCCGGCGCCAATGACGTGAAAATAATAACGCGGACTATGACACCGGGTCATGGTGACCCGAAGTTTATCAGAATTTTTCAATATGTTAGGTAATGATAACACCTTATTTTAATGATTCATGTATTAGTTTGTATTATTGTTTACTGGGTAAAATAACAAAAATGCCAATATATTCATAGAATCAACTTTTATTAACTTTTTTCAGAACACATGCAAAATCATGTTTGAAAACACAATTTGAGTAATTATTTAAATTTTCTTGTAGAAAACTTACTAAAATAACAAAACAACATTTTTATTTACTAATATAAAGATCACGCACTTAGGAACTTCAATTATATAATCAGTCTTCAGTTTCCTCATTCCATGGAACTGCTACAATTTTCGCAGTATATGATGTCATCATCATCGGCCTAGCCTTTTCCCAACTATGTTAGGGTCGGCTTCCAGTCTAACCGGATGCAGCTGAATACCAGTATTTTACATGGAGCGACTGCCTATCTAACCTTCACAACACAACCCAGGTAGTACTAGGTAATACGATACCTCTTGATAAGACTGGTTGTCAGACTTTTTGGGCCACTGACTACCTGTAACGACTGTCAAAGATCTATAATTGACAGCCGGGATCAACGGCTTAACGTGATTTCCGAGGCATGGAGGAAACTCGGTATGTAATGGGCGGTCACCCATCCACAGACCAACCTAGGCAAGCGCGGCTTAACCTAAAGATCGACCTGAGCGGCTGATAATATTTTTCCACGAGCTCCTCGCTCCTCCTCTTTCGCAGTATGGGATGTAATGCAAAATATATCTGGTAAGCATTGCAAGTGCGGGTAGTTTTCTTATCTTTCCTTACACCTGACATCTCCTACGAGCTCCAGGAACCTTCCGGGGAGGTTCTTCAGGGTGTGCCCCCGCGAAATCTGCGATTCTTTTGCGCAATTGCCGAGGCAAATTCACACGGGTTCTTCGTTCCTGCAAATGGTCCTGAATGAGGCTAAGTCCTCTAAGATCTCTAATATTCTTTCAGAGCGGTTTGTGAAAGAGCGGTTTTTTCGTTTTTGCTTTCAGGAATTTGGCAAATATGCCAAATTCCTGAAAGCAAAAACGAAAAATGATCAATAAACACAAAAAATACAAAACAAAATATGTCACGAAAACAGTACGACATTGATGACGTTGGGTCATATTTACCCGTTTTTGCTTGACGCACGTGTATCTCCCTGCACTGGTGGTGAAGCACTGAATTCACTAGCGGTGTGGGTGTAGGAGTACTGCATCTCCAGCTACTAAAACGTTCAAAACCACAAAGCACGTAAACTACAAAATATGGCCGTTTGAAATCACCTCGGGTCAATATGACCCAGCGTCATTGGCGCCGGGTTAATATTTTTGTATTTCAAGCTTTATATAATTTTTAATAATGTTCTATACTTTTGCTCGTGATGATGTCAGAGCTGAGAGGCTGAAGAGTATGATGTCTTTTTTTTATAATCTTTTTTATTCAAAAAAGGAAATATATTTTACACTTATCACAATATTTTCACAAGTATATTAAGTAAGTAAACAGATTAAAATTAACCCTAAAGTCTAAACTAGGCCGAGCCTGTATCTTAGCCGTTAGTCGCTTACAATGTTGGTACAATCAGAGATGAGTATAGTGTGGTTAAACATTACAAGGCAAATATTTTGTACTAATAAATAATTTATGTGCTCGCAGTATACAGTGAGGTAGATAAGTAGTTACTATCAAGTATTATTAAAATCGACCTAAGAGTTTTTACCTCTTTTGTTTTCCAAGTACCCTACATCCAACTTTAATCATAACACTTGGCCAATTTTAGAAAAAATGAAATTGATAATTTTATCTAACATGTTTTCTGTTTTCTTGCTTTATTTAGTTTGATTGATATGGTTTTATTCATCACCATATTTACACACGTTTTTCCACGTACAAGTGTAAAACACCTAAATTTGACGTTTATTTCTGTATATTAGAAACAGCACTTGTCAAGTACAGTGAAAGTAGCCTCAATCAGCCCAACATTTGGAGGTGAAATTAAAGTCAAGTAATTTCAAGTATTTTTGTTAAAATAAACGACTTTAGAAAAATAAGGTTTAGAAACCTAAAACCTCGAAATGGTTTCAGAATCAGCATAGATTATTTTTTATTGTAATAGTTCAGTACATTGCAGTACACATTAAATCGTATAATTAAATTAACCATGTAGGTATGCTAAAGGCTTATGCATACAATTGATTCCAAGAGCTATAACTTTATCCTAGTCGTAAAATTTAGTGTTTGTGTGTCCTTTCCCAACTATGCTGGGGTTGGCTTCCAGTCTAACCGGATGAAGCTGAATACCAGTATTTTACATGGAGCGGCTGCCTATCTGACCACCACAACCCAGTTAGTACTGGGTAATACGATAAACCTTGGTAAGCCTGATTGTCAGACTTTCGGGCCACTGTAACGACTGATAAAGATCTACGATTGACAGCCGGGACCAACGTCAACGGATTAACTGCTTTCCGAGGCACGGAGGAAACTCGGTATGTACTGGGTGGTCCTGGGCACCCATCCACGGACCATCCTTGCAAGCGTGGCTTAACCTGAAGATCAACCAGAGTTGCTGTAATAATTATTTAGCTAAGACTATAATTTGTTTCCTATTCGAAGCATACGGCCCATTATGTCTAAAACTAGCGAACTCCTAACGAAATTACTGTGTGTTATTATATTACAATATTATCGCCAGTGTTTGTGAAAACGAGTATTTTCTATTCGCGTATCTACAATTAGAACCAACGCCCCCAGGAATCAGTGTCAGAAATACACTTCTTTCTTCTTTCTCAAAGAAGAAAAAAGAAGAAGAAATACACCAAACCTTATTTCACTTAAACCTTGAACAAAGTAACGCTTTTCAACATTCAGGTACAGACGCCAGCACATCTAATTACCCGAAACTGTCAATTTTTCCCAATCAACCTTGAACTTAATGCTGTTGTAATAAAGTTGGAAATCTATTAAAAGAAATTTGACAGATTGTAGTAGCACAAACGCCAACAGCTGGCGTCTGTACTTATCATTCCAGCGACATTCCAGAGAAAACACCGTAAATTAATAATAATTACTGTTCATAAGGTTTTCATTGAAAAAAAAATCTGTTAAAACATTAATTTAATTTTATAAATAGTACATCGATAACTTAAAAATTTAACACATTTAACAATAGTCTTTGAAAATGCTCAAAAAAACTTAAATCCGATTCCTGTTGGCGTTTTCATTAAACGGACTTGGTCTGACCGGATAAGTTGGTGGGTTAGCCAACAGTGCGGCAATTTGGTCTCTATTCACAAAGTAGAAAGGCTGGTTTTCCACCGGCAACGAAGCAAGCTGATTTGCAGTGTTCCTGTCGCCATTCAACTGAGCTGGTATTGGCTCATTTTGGAATCTGTCGAATAATCCAGAAGCTACTGGAGCAACTGGGAATCCTATTGGTTGGCTTCCAGCGTAAAATGGGCGCTGGCAGAAGCAGGGGACGATGGCTAGGATGAGAAACAGAGCTGTGGCCGACATGGTGATCTGAAAAAGATAGAAAAGATATTCTGATTTATTCATTCTGTTGAACAAGCGATTTACATTTTGGTTTTTACTCTTTTGATGTATTTGCACCAACACCAATCAAACTGCATCAAAATTTTTATATATCTCTATAATCTCAAAAAGTGACTTTTTCATGAAATAGCTATTGAATGTGATTATATGAACTTGGAGAGCTGTATTGATGATTTGAATGATTATAATTCTGTAATTCCATACGTGTTACTGGCGCGATTCATATTTTCATCAACATACAACTTGACACTGACCAGCAAATTGCAATAAACTTGAGAAAATTTAAATTTCGCGGGCTACCCTTGCGCTTCCACCTTAATATAAACGCGAGGGAAAGTTCAACCATGTGTTTAAAATGACCTATATTTTAAACGCATGGCTGAACTTGCCTTCGAGTAATTTTCGGCAAGTGTGTCTTTCCACTTATAGACGGTAACATATGAGGTGTAAAAAAGCTCATAAATAAGCCGAAAGGCACGTATTCTTCCCGTCATTGCGATATTTTTTGTACTGGTTCATATAAGATCTTCTAGTTACTGAGACATCAAAGGTTCAATAAGGTTCCAACTATTCTACGAAAAAAAAAAAAACAAGTTTTAACTTAAACTCCTTGGCCGGTTTGTTACCTACTATTCAATTCCATCAGCACAAAGTTTTGACTGATTTACATTGAGCGCTGCCGTAAACAGTAATTTTGCAAACAATGCTATGAAATTCTCGGCAATGTGTGCATTCTGTATATCAAAATAAGTAGTTTGATATACACAATGTTGATCCATTTGCACCCTCTTTATTGTTATTTTTAAGCTTCCAAGTGCAAACGGAATCGCAGTGTGAATCCGCGATGATTTAATTTTGTAACAAGTAATGTTAGGCAACGACGACGTTAATGAAATTGAATAATATAAACTTGCTTTAACTAATTCAAATTGTATCACTGGATTGCAGCACTTTTCATCCCAATATCACTAATATAAAATACTCAAGTTCACTTTTACCAATTTTTTTATATATTATTATTTTTGTAAAAATTTTCACTTCCACATTCGACTTGGAACTTACAAATGCAATTAATTTTTTTTACAGTACATATTTTACAAAACAAATTTAAATACTGCAAAATAAATCCAAAATTCGTCCTAAAAAAATGCGATTTTGAACAAAAATATCACTTCCTGATTAGACTTAAAACTTCAACTAGATTTTTACCGTCTCGTAGTTTACCATACACATTTTTCACTCGTACTGCTGACTATTTAAAAATGATCGTAAAAAGATAACACTCTATTTACCTGCATGTTCAAACTGAATGACACAACTGAATGGCTCGGCTATCTCAACTGGAATGTTTGAGCATAAAACGCACTTCAATATATAGTACTTTAGTTCATACCTTCACGTTCGTCGTACCTGTAGTAGGTACCTACGGAATCTCCACAGAGTAAAGAATATTTCAAACGGGTTATTTGAAGTAGTTTTCCCCACGAAAGTAGGAAAATTGGGTTTGGTTCTTTCCAAAAAACACTTGTGGGTAAAATGAAATCTTTTCACAAATGTTCTGATTACTTATTTGACTGGCAGAAGAAGATATTAGGTCAATAACTGACGAAAAATATCATTAAAAACTTGATAGCTTTACTTTTAAGGATGTTTTTAGAAACAAAATAATCTAAATGGTAAAGTAGGTGTTTATCATATTCAATTACTTAGCCTTTAAGCATTGCTTATAAATAAGAGATATAGTGGATAAGATAAGGAAAGACGTAAATAGGCCAAAATGATAAAAATACCTTCCTTAGAAGAAAACCTTTTGTAACCAATGACGAAAAATCTTCAAAAAATACCTTCATTCGATTACTTTGACATCAATTAAGAATTTTTGGGGCAAAGAATTTTAATCGACAGTCTGCGCGGGCCTTTAATATTGAAGTGTGTTAATTAAATGTGTTCACCTTTCTGCGACATTTATTGCGAATTTGCTACGGTTGTTATTTTTCTTGATATATAATTCATAGTTTAACTACACATTTGGTAAGGCAAAATCCTATAGTCCCCGCTTTTGCTAGGTTGTGCTTGCAGCCTGCAGCAGTGTGTAGGTACTAAACTTGAGTAGCAGTGCTCACAGAACGAATTAATGCATGGCTGTTGAAGCCAGTGTTTAAAGTAAAAATCTTACATTAAAAAAAGTATTAAAAAAAAAAAAACTTGTGAAAAATTGGAACTTTGACCCGCGATATCTCCGCAACTAGAAGGTATGGTCTAGCTCTAGAACAAATAATCGCAATGACGGGCAGAACAGGTTTTGGAGTGGTGACCACCATTTGGAAGGGCTCACATAAGGTGGACCTGGTGAAGCAGTGATGATGAATGATGAAACCAGTCTCAAAGTGACTTTTTCTAGTAGTGTTAGTTTTAGTCACCTCTATTGAAACTACATCCCTACACTGCTAAAGTAGGCTAGGGGGTTGGTGACCGCTCTGTACGTCATCTCACACCGGTTTTTATACACCATACATTACTGACGTAGCAGGCTATAGTGGGATCATTAACAGGAAAATACTCGTACTCTGGTTTACCCAAAATTTTAACGAGTTGAGTTTTTTTGAGAGGTGTGTTCTGTTATATTATAGGCGATTATGCTGACATTATGGCAGTATCTTTTTGCTTTTTTCCAGGGCTCACTGGATCTTATTTTAGTAGTAGTTTGAGATTGCGTCTCATACTGGTTTTTCCAGGGCTCAGGGAAATAGGTAAAACGTTTTTCATTATTATTATTATTGGCCTGAAGTGTCCCACTGCAGGCCAAAGGCCTCCCTACCCTTTCCACTTTTCTGTCTTTAGCTATTTCAGCGAAATCCTATTGGCAAGAGTCCAGGTAATCACGCCATCCTTTCCATCCTTTTGGGCCTACCGCGTCGCCGGGTTCTGTTGTTCGGAACTCAATCTGTTGCCACTTTGACCCAATTTTGATGCAACATGCGCCAGATGTAAAATATGATGTTTTTTTCATTTAATCCCGCAAATACATACTAATTTGAATGTGCAAAATTAAAATCTAAATATTTTTATTTCAAATAGGCCTAGATGTGCACTTATAAATCTTCGACAAAAAGGTGCACGGTTCGGGTTGGACGTTTCCTATGAAGAAAAACCGGCAAGAAACTCCATGGTTACTCTTTTCAAAATATTTGGTATTACAATATAATCATGTTACAGACTTACAACATTAGTACTTAACTATGGGAGGACAGCGTTGGCCCTATAGTCGTTGCAAGTTTATAAAGATGTTTTCTACCGGATCTCGCATAAACGGGTTCATGAATTTGGGTTAATATGACACAGAGAAAAATACTTTATTCCTTTAAAATAGGGAATATGCATGTAATTTTTTTTCCACTTGAATCAATAATATGCAGTACTATCAACCCATAACAAACATAAAATGATTAAAAGTTAATTTTAACTACTGCTTGTCGCACAAAAAAAAAATTAAACTCCTACAATTTTCTATGACAGTTCAAACGTCCATGACTATCGCGGCCATTCATGTCATAGCATTTGATGTCACTGACCTCTATCTGCCTTGTTTAAATCTAATTTTTTGCCCGTAATAGAATAGTTTTACTATAATGTAAGTGCTTTATTTAAGCAAAAATTGCAATAACAATATTATAGTAAAACCTTAGTGAAACTTTAAGTACTTTTCAACTAAAAGTGTTTCTTTGACACATAGCATTTGACGCCACTACCGGTATCGATGCGTTTTGTGTTTGCGTTCCATTTCACCAAAAACACGCTACATAAAGTATTAAATTGTAAAATAAGTGTTGTATTAGAGAATTAAACAAGTGTACCACAATGTTTTTATGGTCCAATACAAGGCATTTTTAAGAAATAAAAAAGGTATTGTATTTCTTGCATATACCCTATTCCAGTGGATCCGCAGGCAGACCCTATCATAGCATATTCAGCTTAAAATGTTTCCACTTCTAGGACACAAGCGGGCCCCGTACTGGTACCTCAAAATGTTTTTGTTTACAGTTTTGACAGCAGTGGTAATGATATAAATGCATCACCATCATCCACAGCCCGACTTCACCCACTGCTGAGTTTAGGCCTCTCTTTGCTTGTGCCAAGCTCCACGTTAATGTGCCAAGCTCCACGTTCTTGTACCAGCCTCATCCAGGATATTCCTGCGATGGCAACAATGTTGTCTGCCTATGTCACCGCCGTACAACCAACACTTCTCTTTCCAGTCCTTGAACGCCACTCAATCTCAGCTTAACTCCACCTGGTATCATCGCGCCTTGCTAGGTGTCCTGCCCATTTGAGTTCCAATATCGAAGACCTTCGTACGTCTCCAGATTTCGACGAAATAAAATACAAAAAGTAAATTGCTTATCTGGGTATGAATTCAAAACCCTAACACGTAGGAGCGTAGTTGCTCATAATAAAATAATTAAAACAATTATTTTGCCCAGTCTAACATCTTCTAAAGTGCACAAAAAACTCACGACTGGTGCATTACTTAAAACCGAGAATACGCACATCCCCGCCCTTTATTTGCATGAGTCAAACAGGATTCTTACAAGTAACACCTATATCAGATCAGCAGATATCACGATATAGTATTAATGACACCGATTGATCTGAAATTCATAGTAACAGATGAGTAGCGATTTAAATTCTTGTTATTTATTTAGTTGTCTTGTTATGTGCCACATTATTTTAAGTCGCTGTCGCGTTAAAACTTAAATATTTGGGAGATTACTTATCCGATCGTAAAATGCATTTTTGTGCTGCTTCGATAATAACATGTTGGGCCAAATTCATCGATTGGTGTCAAGAAAGCAGGCAGCAACTTTCTTCTGTGACCGTTGTCCAAATTTGCCGTTACAACATTTTTATTTATTTATTGTGAGTCTTAATTATAACCTGGACTTATAATTTATTTTTCACTTCTCATGCTCTAAAGATCTCTAGAGCATAAAGTAGAATCGTCGTCGAAGACCAACGCAATCGGTCCAACAGCCACACGAACAACTTCAACTTCATAGAATAACCTCTTTATTTTAATTCGTTTCGTTAGTATTCTAAGAACAAGGCAAGGATATTTCTCATTGCCCTAATGTAACTTTCAATTTTAATTAAATTTACAATATTTACATGTTGCTGTTTCATTTCCTTGCAATCGAAGTGAAAAGTAGAGTGTACAACTCGTCCATAAAACCCATTTTACACTCTACTTTATATCCATCATCGCTCGCAAGCGCGCTCGGATGGATAAACGTCTCGCGTAAAATGGTGCGTTTTATGCACTTGATGTACAATCTACTATTATATGTTGATTGATTGGCTGCTACGCTGCATGTCGCGGGTTCGATCCCAGCACAGAACAAATATTTGTATGACCTACATACAGGTATTTGTTCCGGGTCTGGCTGTTTGTGTATGTAAGTTTAAATGTTTGTAAACGCACCCACGATACAGAAGAAATTACGAGTGTGGAAGAAAGTTTTAAGAAAAAAAAAATGAATATAAGTCTGACATCGGCAATCCACTTTGAGCAACGTATTTCTTCTTTATGAAAAGAGTCCTTTTCCTGAAGGGGACAATAAATGGGCTGGTTGTATTTTCATTCATTTAAATTCAAAGCAGTTGATGAAATTACTAGTTCCTATCTAGAAAGTCTAATGACAAAAAGGCGTAGGAATAACCCTATTGCTCAGATCAATAGTGTCAATCCTAGCTACTGACACAAAAGGTCGAGGCCAATACCAAAAAGTGGGTCGATACGGGCTGAAAAGATGATAATACTATTGTTAAAACAACAATACATTCACTTCAGGTTACACGTTTAAATATAGAATCCAATTTAACTGCTTTTCTGGGGCCAAGATTCAGAGCAGGAGGCAGAACGTAGTTGGGGACATAGCTCTGCATCATAAACATGCAGCAGTCAAAGTAAGCCACTAATATTTGAAGAGTGTCGTGCCAGCGACATAAAGAAGACCAAGACATGAAAGAAAGAAAATTGTGTTTATTCGGCATTAATAAAAAAAACACACCTTAAAAATTTAACAAAATACATAAACACAAATAATAATATGGCCACACAACCTTGTGTGGCCATATTATTATTTGTCAGCTTGACGTGTAGCGTGTGTACACCTGTACACACGCTACACGTCAAGCTATACATTTCCAATTTATGCTGATCTCACATTGTATAGGATTTCCGTACAATGCGTGGTCAGCTTATACTGGAAATGTATAGCCTGAGGTGTAGCCGTGTGTACCACCTGTTTTTTTCGGATCGGAAATCATCAAAAAACTCTTCCCGTTATGGGCTGAGCAGGGTCTGTCAGACGTTTACCGACTAAAACCCATCCATGTCTTCTTTTGCCCTTTGTGTTCCAGGACCGCGGTATCTCTTTCGAACAGTCCCGCAACCCTGGCAGGCATCGGTCCTTTCGGACCCCTTCCTGTTTGCTGACATCTCTTTGAGGCGCGCGTGAAACACGAACGCGCCGTCGGCACGACCTGTCGACATAAGACGGACGGCGAGCTAGCCCATAGCTCACCGTCCACAGGCATGGTGTACCACCTGACGCTGATTTTCAGCTGCAGACCATGAGTGCCATACGCTCGAAAACATGAACAAACACAAATAATATTATAAGACTAGGAGGATTATTATGAATGCATAGGTTTTCAGTAATGCTACTTCGACCGCTGGAAAAACCCAGAATTAAAAAATAAAGGATAACAAGTAGGAAGCATTAAGTATAATGTAGGTATTTAGTACAAGGTGCAACTTTAACTTCAAGAAACAGTAATATTATTCTGTGAGATTAACTGAGCTGAAGTGTACCAAATTCTTAGACAAGATTGATATTTTGTTTAAAAATGAAAATAGGAATTATTTTGTTTGAGTACTTTGACGTCATCGTTATTGCATATGCAATGACTTCTTGTAAGTGTCATCATGAATATTAAATCTTGAATGTATTCAATAAGCTTCCTTAATACGTTTATGCGTATATAATAAACTAAATTGTTTATAAGATGAATGGCTCCAAGTAACAAATAAAATAATCATTATTCATCAACTGCCTAGCCTTTTCCAAAGTATGTTTATTTTGGGGTATACTGGTATTCAGCTGCATCCGGTTAGCCTATTAACCGGGTGCAGCTGAATACCAGTATCTTACATGCAGCGACTGCCTATCTGACCTCCACATCCCAGTTAGTACTGGGTAATATGATACCTCTTGGTAAGACTGGTGGTGGTTGTCAGACTGACAACGATATAAAATGGGTAAAAGATATAAAAAAAAAGATATAAAAATTCTGTAAAAGACATAAACCAATGTGCTTTCCAAGGCATGAAGGAAACTCGGTATGTATTGGGGAGTTCCTCCGTTCCTCTGTGCCTCTGAAAGCACGTTAAGCACGTCCCGGTTGTCAATTGTAGATCTTTGACAGTCTGACAACCAGTCTTACCAAAGGATAAAAGGGAAAAGGAGTCTAGGCAAATGAGGGAGATACATTTTCCACACATATTTAATTTCGTCATTAGAAATCAATGGCTAAGAAAAACCTTCTAAACCTTAACCTACTATATAATGAAAAGCAGGTTATGTTCACACTTCTCGGTTTCACAATATTTTATTGTTTTCATTTCACAATCACTTACAAACACTTCATTTGAGTCATATGCTTAAGTAGATAAGAGCCCTATTGTCTTAGATGAGCATGACGTATTACGAAGCAACCAGAGACGGCCCGAACGTTACCGAATCGAATCGGAAACAAAAAAATACTTAGAAATGTATGTTGTATCTCTAGATCTATTAAGAGCAGCTAGTATTTGAATCTTTTGCAACGCAATAAGCCAAAATAGGTACCATAACAAATGGGATCTTTACAGGCAGAAATTATTCTCTTCAATAAGGATTAGGTATTGTTTATAAATATTCCAAAGGCAAAGACAAACAAAAAGATAAGGAAAAAGAGTTCGCGGAATTCACTGAACAAGTTTATAGTAAACAAATTTTTTTCTAGTTTTTTTAAATATACGTGCGACGTATTTTTTTTTCGTATTCTTCTCAGCGAACCCTTCTAATTCTTCCCATACCATGGGGATGCATAAAAAATAACTAGTCCACCATCTTTGGAAGTCCGCCAATTTGATTTAGCTTGACCTCACTTAGCTAACCATGCATTGTCATCCAAACTAAACGCGGAAGCAAAATTTCAGATCGATCGGTTGGAGATAACTGTTCTAAAATTCATTTGCAAGATTTGACTTAACCAACACAACATTGCAAGTTTAAAAAAATATTTAAAATTTAAAAAAAAGCTTGAAAAAAATCATCTGCATCACTGTCAATAGAAGAAGTGCCCAAAATGCTGGTCGCTGTTCAATTATATTTTATCATAATTCAAACAAATCTATACTTATTTATTTATTTATTTATTTATTTAACACTTCAAGCACATAGTACAGAGGCGGACTTAATGCCATAGGCATTTTCTACCAGTCAACCACTTCTTTACTAATAATAAAGAGGTAAAGTTTGTAAGGTTGTGGGGGGTAATCTCTGGATCTACTGAACCGATTTAGAAATTTCTTTCACTAATAGGAAGCTACATTATCCCCGAGTGCCATAGGCTATGTTTACAATGTGCCCGTAGGATAATTTCCGACCAAAACGCGGGCGCAGCCGCCGGCAACAGCTAGTAAATAGACCAAACCTTCTTGTTTCACAAACTCTGTCTAAAACAAAAATATCTAGGGACGAAAATCGGGTAAAATGTAACTGAGTTTAAATGTTTCGAAAAAGGTTGACCCCTGGAGGGTCTGGTCGGATGATAGTGTTTACTTATTCATACTTCATAACAAGGGGTCACATAAAGCTCATACCGTTTTCGAAGAAAATTGCTAGCTTTTTAAACATTGCACGGGATGGACAGGGGTACATTGGTCATTATTATTTTTATTTGTTTTCCTGTACGCTTGGATATATTTTCAGAGATTTTATATTGACTAAGGATAGTACCATGTTTATACAAAACAGAGATTTTCTTACACAAGCATGACAATGTATATTCATATCAACGGCTCTGAGCACCACGTCATTTTTTGGTCTTTTTTTTGAGATCTTAAACTGGACCACTGACCAAAGAGCACTAGAAACTTTCCAATTATTATATTTTCGGTTTTTCGTAAGTAGTCAGCTATGAACTCTTTACCCTACATACCCTAAAATACCATAAATACCATAAACCCTCTGGGCATAACACCGATAATAATACATAGAAAAATGCTATTAAAAAATTCCCGGATGCAAAACAAAAATTATTCAATTCATAAAAAAAAATAACTGGGCATTTTCAATCTTCTAAATTGAACAAAGCCCAAGAAAACAGTAGACTAATGTTAAGCTAAGAGAAAATCAATATAATTTTAGATTACGAGAATCAACTCCAGAAGTTACTTGATACAAAAGCTTTTTGGAAGAAAGCATTCTTCTTTCATTTTAAAAGATGACATTGAAGAGAGGGAGAGACGAGAGAGGAGTAGATGTAATTATTTAAGACCACATTAAGACTAAGAACTGGCACTTTACAGTGCTTTTGTTACCGTGGGAAAATTTCGTTGAAACCATCTGTCGACTGTCTGTGACTGTCAAAAACTAGTGCTAAGATTCTTTAAAGGAAACACTGCACTTTGCAGTGGTGGGTTTTCATTAAATTGGTTTTAGGCAACCTATTCCATGCTGCAACTGTTGATGTAATCTTGTCAACGCCGGCTGCCTTTGAAAAGTGGCTGGTCCACCGTCTTATGCTGAGCGATGGCATTTTGGGTGATTGTGAAGCATATTTTTCCCCTTTTCGTGTTTATGTTTTGTGTTCAACTTTAAGACGCTCGTAGTGCGAATACCAACGTGTTATCTGCACCTCGTCTTGGCGGAGGTCTTTTGGCCGCAAGGAGTGGTGTTCCGTCGCTTCCACGGGCAAGTGCCACATGAACGCACAGTGGCACAGTGCACAAGTGAAGTGTTACTAACATAGTTTTAAGTTTCTATTTACTAACACAATTTGTATTTTATCATTTATACGTTAGTCTGTAAGGTATATCTATGGGCCAAAGAAGCCTGAAAATAAATGGGTGTTGTTGTTGTTATATTTTTTGGTATGCGCTACTTTTTGTAGACAGACAAGAACCGAAAAAATCGACTTCTAAAAAAACACTAAAAAGGTCTAAAATAACTTTACTTTCGGAAATCGGTGTCTTTGTTTGTATCTTTTTGCCACCGACTTCCGAAAGTAAAGTTATTTTAGACTTTTTTAGTATTTTTTTAGAAATCGGTTTGTTTTCGCAGAAAGTTTTTTTATTTTACCCTTTTTAGTTGCAGTATACCACACAAATTTCTGGTCATGAATTAGTTTTTACATTGTAACTAGAAGTTAGTTAAAGTACTCGTCAAGACGAATCATACGAGCCCAAACTCGATGAGGTTTTATCGGTTTATAACGGTGTTCCTATGGCCACCATCCAGCTCCATCATCAGACCCTGGATACCACTTAGGACCAAAGTACTCGTCAAGACGAATCATACGAGCCCAAACTCGATGGGATTGTGTCATTTTATTACGGACTACCTGTGACCACCTTCCAGCTCCATCACCAGACCCTGGGTACCATCTAGAGACAAAGTACTCGACAAGATGAATTATACAAACCCAAACTCGATGGGGTTATGTCGTTTTAATGGAGTTCCTATGGCCACCTTCCAGCTCCATCATCAGATCAGCTCCATGTCATCATAATATTGCATTGTCTCGCGATATACACATGCGTGCAAAATTTCAGCTCAATCAGAAATCGGAAAGTGTGTCAAATTTAACTAGCAAGTATTACGCGACGTCGCGTGATGTGACAATTAACGTGAGGAAAACAACCAAATTCCTAAACCGATTTTGATGAAATTTCTATGGGTCCAATCGGAAAGCATATCCTTTCAGATGAAAAAAGAATTTTTCAAATCGGTTTACAAATGACGGAGTTCTGAGGTAACAAACATAAAAACAAAAAAATCTACTCCAGATGTAATTATTTAAGACCACATTAAGACTAAGAACTGGCACTTTACAGTGCTTTTGTTACCGTGGGAAAATTTCGTTGAAACCATCTGTCGACTGTCTGTGACTGTCAAAAACTAGTCCTAAGATTCTTTAAAGGAAACACTGCACTTTGCAGTGGTGGGTTTTCATTAAATTGGTTTTATTCAACCTATTCCATGCTGCAACTGTTGATGTAATCTTGTCAACGCCGGCTGCCTTTGAAAAGTGGCTGGTCCACCGTCTTATGCTGAGCGATGGCATTTTGGGTGATTGTGAAGCATATTTTTCCCCTTTTCGTGTTTATGTTTTGTGTTCAACTTTAAGACGCTCGTAGTGCGAATACCAACGTGTTATCTGCACCTCGTCTTGGCGGAGGTCTTTTGGCCGCAGGGAGTGGTGTTCCGTCGCTTCCACGGGCAAGTGCCACATGAACGCACAGTGGCACAGTGCACAAGTGAAGTGTTACTAACATAGTTTTAAGTTTTGAACACACAATTTGTATTTTATCATTTATATGTTAGTATGTAAGGTATATCTATGGGCCAAAGAAGCCTGAAAATAAATGGGTGTTGTTGTTGTTATATTTTTTGGTATGCGCTACTTTTTGTAGACAGACAAGAACCGAAAAAATCGACTTCTAAAAAAACACTAAAAAAGTCTAAAATAACTTTACTTTCGGAAATCGGTGTCTTTGTTTGTATCTTTTTTGCCACCGACTTCCGAAAGTAAAGTTATTTTAGACTTTTTTAGTATTTTTTTAGAAGTCGGTTTGTTTTCGCAGAAAGTTTTTTTATTTTACCCTTTTTAGTTGCAGTATACCACACAAATTTCTGGTCATGAATTAGTTTTTACATTGTAACTAGAAGTTAGTTAAAGTACTCGTCAAGACGAATCATACGAGCCCAAACTCGATGAGGTTTTATCGGTTTATAACGGTGTTCCTATGGCCACCATCCAGCTCCATCATCAGACCCTGGATACCACTTAGGACCAAAGTACTCGTCAAGACGAATCATACGAGCCCAAACTCGATGGGATTATGTCATTTTATTACGGACTACCTGTGACCACCTTCCAGCTCCATCACCAGACCCTGGGTACCATCTAGAGACAAAGTACTCGACAAGATGAATTATACAAACCCAAACTCGATGGGGTTATGTCGTTTTAATGGAGTTCCTATGGCCACCTTCCAGCTCCATCATCAGATCAGCTCCATGTCATCATAATATTGCATTGTCTCGCGATATACACATGCGTGCAAAATTTCAGCTCAATCAGAAATCGGAAAGTGTGTCAAATTTAACTAGCAAGTATCACGCGACGTCGCGTGATGTGACAATTAACGTGAGGAAAACAACCAAATTCCTAAACCGATTTTGATGAAATTTCTATGGGACCAATCGGAAAGCATATCCTTTCAGACGAAAAAAGATTTTTTCAAATCGGTTTACAAATGACGGAGTTCTGAGGTAACAAACATAAAAAAAAAAAAAATTGAAAGCCGAATTGAGAACTTCCTCCCTTTTGAAGAAAGTCGGTTAAAAAGAAAGATGGTGTTTGCTTGTTAATGTACGGGAATGCTTTTTACCTGACTGCGGCAACTCTTAATCCACACATATCACAATAATATAGCATCACGCCTGTTACCCCTGAAGGGTTAAACAGCTGTGTACCTGATACATAGTACACCCACATTTCGCTAGTTATGTTAAAGTCCCATATACAGGCTGTCGTATTGCATCCTGGTCAAATTCAAGGAGGTATCTATACTAACGATTCTCGACACGAATCTGTAGTAAAAAGGGTAGTTTTTTTTTTCATATTTTATTTTTATTTTTTGCGGAAATCGCTAAGTTTAAATCACCCGTATTAAAACGCATTCCGTCTGTACCTAGCCCAATAAACGCACTGTCACACACACAAACGCAAACGTTTATTCCACAGTATAATAATGGACAGTATGGGAACTAGGAGGTGGTTTACGCTTACCGATTTCTGTAAAAAATAAAAAAATGTGGAAAAAAAACTACCCTTTTTATTACCGATTCGGGTCGAGAATCGTTAGTATAGATACCTCCTTGAATTTGACCGGGATGCAAAACGACCGCCTGTATAATAGAGGTCGGGGAATTCCTGACGGAAAAATCTAATACTATACACAATACAAAAAAAAACGTTCTAAAAACATGGAAATTTACGACTCCATTATTTTTCCTGGACGCCAACAAACCTGACCTTTCTCGCAACCCCCGAACTTTGTAAAGGTGTGATTCTCGTTTTCATTCAATTAATTTTCTTCCACCTTAAAGGCTATTAAACTTTGTCCCAAGAAATTGCGACACAACGTAAAAAGTAATTGAAGATTTCCATCCCAATTTAGCTGCTGAATGAAAATTTTAACAACAAGTTCTTGCGAACTCTCGAACTAACTTTTGGAGAACTGTTTTGCATAGAATGTTTTACTATAGTTTGGAACTTTGGTTACAAAAAGATTTATTTTGCGAGCTGGTGTTGCGAGATTGTTTGGTTGACGCGGATTTTAGTTTTTTTGTCTGTTTTTGTTTCTGACAGCCATGCTGTAACTGATGGTTTTACTAAGGCGTTAATGTTTAACTTACAGTTTATTAATTATTTTTATGTTTTGACTGCATCGTTGGATTAGCAGTCGTAGGCGCGGCTGGAGAGCAGCGGTGGCCCAGTGGTGGCGGCCCCGACTTACGCACAGTAAGTCGTAGGTTCGAACCCAGGCAGGCGCATTACTTTGTGTTATTTATTTTATCATCACTGCTCTCAAAACGGTGAAGGAAAACATCGTGAGGAAACTGGCATGTCCTAGAACCCAAAATTCGAAGACATGTGACATCTACCAACCCGCACTGGGCCCGCGTGGTGGATTATAGCCCATTCCCTCTCATAGAGAGGAGGCCAAGGGTCCCAGCAGTGGGAACATTAAAGGCTGATTATGCAGGCGCGGCTGCCGAGCATGAGGTCCTGGGTTCGATTCCCAACTCAGAAAAAGTGTTATTGTTTTTTTCCATCAGGAATTTCTCAGAAGCAGTCGCGTAGTCTAGATTTGCGCCCGGTTGATGGCAAAAGGCTCGCCCCCTATTATATGAGGAGCTAAAACATACTAAGCGATATATGGGTGTACTATTAGAAACACAGGTTGACTGGTAGAAAATGCCTATGGCATTAAGTCCGCCTCTATACTTTGTGCTTGAAGTGTTAAATAATAAACACCTCTGCCTAACCCTTTGGGGATTACAGGCGTGATGTGATGTTATGTTATGTAGCTAATGGTTTTATTTATAATAAGTTTATTTCTTTCTTTTTATTGTTCTCTTTATTTCATTTTGTTTTGTCATGTGTGAGTCTAATAATTACTTTTTCTTGTCTTTCATAATCTATATATATAAAAGACTATTTGTAACTCAAGAACGGCTGAACCGATTGAGCCGAAAAATAGTGGGGAGGTAGCTTAGAACCAGGAGACGGACATAGGACTTTTTATCTTTTTTAATATTTTTTATTTAGATCTAAGTCCTCGCGGACGAAGTCGCGGGCACAGCTAGTTAGTTATAAAAACGACGTCATTAACAGCATGCTCCGACACCCTAAGCCTAAGACAGACGCCACACGACATTCTGCGTTCTGAGACGCTATACCTAATCATTTCAGTAGAAAAGAGGCAATACTGGAAACAATACCAATATAAATGGATGTTAACAAATTACAAATTAGTGTTTTTTGTTCATTAAAGGACGCTATTGAAGGCGCCAACTAGTGGCTCAGTTCTGGGCCGACCCAATTTAGATTGCCATCGATACCCTAGAAAGAAGAAGAATATATTTATTACTCCACCTCAATAAGAAAATCTGTGTCTATAAAGTCCGGGTCACAATATTAGATCTGCAAAAATGAAATCTCAAAGGTTGACCGGGCCAAAAGTTCATAAAACGGATCAAATATAAAAGATGACATTATTTAACCTTGAACCCAAAGGGACGAATGTTTTATCGAATTTTATGGAATCCCTTCCCTTTCCTTCCCTTCTATTGTGTGTGAATTTATTTCAGCTGGAAAATGTTCCTTAATCCTCTGAGTGTTTCGCACGTGTCCAGGACAAAATGTCAGGACTTTGGAATAATTATCTAACTTTAAATGTTAAGCAAAATATTTCGTTTTAATTCCGCGAAAGAAGCTTCAGGCCTAGGTTAGCTGGGTAGGTTTGAGTGCGTGGCATCTTCACCATCATCATATCAGCCCGGAATCACCCACTGCTGGGTATAGACCCTCCCCTTTTTTCTGCCACACTTCCCGGTTCTGTGCATCCCTTATCCAGGTGTTTCCCGCGACTTTGACGATGACGTCGACCCAACGAGCTTTAGGATGGCCCTGGTTTCTATGGCCTAACCTTGGCCACTACTCGGTCAAAGCCTTGCTCAATCGGCAATCTCCGCGTCTAGCCAGATGTCCTACCCAGGCCCATTTGAGGCGCACCAAAGTGCGTGGCACGCTAATTTTTTTTTTTTTTCCTGCATGTGCATATTTTTGGTGCTGCATCCTGCATCTAGGCATGGAACTCTTTTAGCGGAATTAAAATTAAATATTTTGTACAACCATGTAGTGTCATGGATTTCCGCAAAGTAAGGCCTGATTCTATGAAAGAAAGAAAGAAAGAAAAATGTTTATTCGACGTCAGTACATTAGGCACACACACAATAATATTAAAAAAGTTATAAAAAAAGAGAAAATACATAGTATGACTGTACTGTGTGCCTCACGGCTGCGCCAAAAAGCTCCATTTCAGCATTCATGCCAGACAGGTGAGCCTGTTTGACGCTGGTCTTCCAATGAACCTTGTGTATCATTAATACAGCCCTCCAAGTTCATATAACCCCATTCAATAGCTATTTCATGAAAATGTCACTCTTTGGGATTATATGAACTTGGAGGGTTGTATTGATGATTTGAATGATTATAATTCTGTAACTCCATACGTGTTACTGGCACGATTCATGTTTTCATCAACATACAACCTGACACTGACCTGTAAATTACAATAACCGTAAGAAAATTTAAATTTCGCGGGCTACCCTTGCGCATCCACCTTAATAGAAGATTCACTGACACTAAAAAAGAAAATCTCTAATTAGAAAAAAAAAATCTATGTTACATATTCCACAAACTTCTTAGAAAGTTGATACTCGTGAAAGCGACACTAACAATAGATTGGAAGTTCCCGAACTTTGATGGAACAGTTTCGTACCCCGGACCACACAGAGTTACCGCAAACTAAACTTTTCTAATTATTTATTCGCGTTACAAAAGACTCTTGCGGAACAATAGATTGTACTTTCACATTTTGGTAATTCGTGATAAAGTCAATAATTAAGGGTATGGAAACTTTTTTATAAATTATATTCAGAAAAAAGCAACTTTAGAAAAGTTTTGAAACTGTCATGGTCACTAATATTATCATTAACAATGAAATATCGGGAACTCAAAACAAACAGTGAACATGGTAAATATCCCGATTTCTGGGAATGATAACTAGTAATCGGATATTCGAATTCATATTTACCTAAAGTTTGAGTGTTGAAGTATATAATAGAGCGCGCGTCAATACGGAAAAGGTTCCAGTTTTTTTAAAATTCGGTCCTAAGTTTTAGATTGGTATCGAGCCCAATGTCAGACTGTCGGAGTCTGCTAATACAAAAATGAGGCACTTTGCCCAATTCGTGGATCAAATTCAAGAACCCCAGACATAGTCGAAAACCAACTCATCACATGGGCAAAAGGCATGCATCAAGTAGAATTTAATGCAAATGAAAATATTTTACAGAACTTAATTAGTAAAACATATTTTTTTAACCCTTACAAAAAATGAGACGTGTATAACTGTATATACCATTTCTTTGAAGAACCCAATAAACTGATCGACTGATCGCCTCAAAACGGTCTGGCCCCTCGTAATACATTCTACCGTAGGCCCATAAATTTTATTTTGGCACAAACAAGTTACTTGAGACATGAATAACAAAGATTTATCGTTTTATACACACCGACTGTTAATCTTTTTTTTTCAGTTATCGAAGAAAGTAAGCTGCCAAGTATTTTAGAGTTCGGGAGGAGAAACTTGGCGTTAATATTTTGTTACTAATACCTACCTGGTTCTGTTTTATTTATTTTTTCTTGGCTTCAAAATGTTTGAAGTTATAAGCTTCTGAGTAATTCGTAACCTACAAAAACCTGGAAAGGTGATAGAACTTAAGTTATTAATGAATACGTCTTAGATTAGATGGTTCGTTTGTACTCGGAATTTAAAGGTACAAAAACGATAATTTTATATTTTTTTAATTATATATAATATAATCTATCCTAGCCTATACTAATATTATAAAGAGGTAAAGTTTGTGGTTGTAGTGGGTAATCTGTGGATCTAATGAACCGATTTTGAAAATTCGTTCACTAATAGGACATTATCCCCGAGTGCCTTAGGCTATATAAGGTGCCTGTGGGATCATTTTCGACCAAAACACGAGCGAAGCCGCGGGCAACAGCTCGTTATGTATATATATATTTTTTTTTTGTGGCAATCTTGAAGATCTTGTTCATTTTGCGTGTAAGTGTTTTTTTTTGTATTTATAAATATGTACTTACAAGATGTATGTACGTATAATGACTCTTCTATTATGTAAAGTACTTTTATTACATCAAAAATGCCAATTCATTTCCTCAATATTTAAAATAGAAGTAGACTGCAACCGGATAAAGACGAAGAATTTTTTTTCTGAATATAATCCTCAAGCTCCTTCTTCAAATCTCTGCAAAGTCAAAGGATTTAAAACGGATAATAAAAGATGTAGGAGGCAATGACGCCTTCCTCCTCTGAAAGAGAGATTTTCGTACAAAAACTTCGTAGCAACTGAGCAATGGCTTAGTGTAACGTTCCTTTCATTGATTTTCTTGTAATCCGATTTGTGAATGGATGTAGTTTTAGCCAGTATAAATTACTATAGCTATAGTTGATCAATGACTTATTATTTATTTGTTTAAACTTCATGTACAATAGTGGTACATAGGCGGACTTAATGCCAATAGGCATTCTCTACCAGTAAACCTTTGGGTTAAATAAGAAAACGCTGTGATAGGGTACAAAATAAATATCTAAAAAAACAATTTATGTAATCTTCAAAGGATTTTTTTTCTACTTATACCAATTAGCTAGGGTAGTCTAAAGCTAGGCTGCTCAACCCCAGGCCCGCGGGTCACAAGATTTGGCTCGCCAATGCATGTGAATTGACCTGCCAAAATTGCTCAGCTGACGATAATCTTTTGAAAACGGATTTCAGGATCGCAAAAAAAATTCAGCCCAAATCGAAAAAAAAAAGTTATTTAAATAATATGCTATCTGAAAGTTTTGTGTAATCAAAAACTACCGTTACTTTAAGCAAATTTAATTTACTAGATGATACGCCGTTGTACACAAAATCAAAATTTTGGCCCACCTTCAAAATAAGTTGAGCAGCCTTGGTTTAAAGGACAGATAAACAGAGCCAAAAAGAAAGTTTTATTGGCACAATATTCAAAAATGTAGTGAAATTATAGTATAATACTTTCTACAAAGTCATCCCTGAGAAGCTCCTATGGTAGCACAAAGAGGGCAAGAGGTACCGTTCATCGTTGTATTGGCTTTGATAGGCCAAAAACAAATAGATAGATAGATAAACCATTTATTCAGTGCACACAAAAGACATATCATAATACGCAGAAGCTCAATGAAATGATACAAATTACATGAATACCTATATAAAAACAAGGTGCAAAAAGAAAAACAAAAAAAAAACATATTTTCAAAGAAATATAGTAATACCATGACGTGCCATGTTCATGACCATGACCATGTTCAATGGGTTTTTTTTTTCGGGTGGGGGCATCATCAAATGACCCCTCTCACTCTGGGCGGAGCGGAAGAGAGTGTCAGACTTGTACTCACTAAAACCCATCCATGTTTACTTCTTTTGCCCTTTGTGTTCCAGGGCCGCGGTATCTCTTTCGAACAGTCCCGCAACCCGGCAAGCATCGGTCCTTTCGGACCCCGTCCCATTAGCTGACATCTCTTTGAGGCGCGCGTGGAACACGAACGCGCCGTCGACACGGCGTGTCGTCATAAGACGGACGGACGGCAAGCTAGCCCATTGCTCACGGTCCACAGGCCCGCGCCTACGTTGGCCGGGAGCCACCACGAGGCCCCCGAACGATGATATGACGCCGTGAACAAATCTAAATTCCTTGACTGCTATTGAGAAATTGCTGTTGGATGACTGACCCAATAACACTTCGCCCCACCAGAATCCAACCCAGAACCTCATGCTCAGCCATCGTGCTTGCGTCCACTAGACTAAGGAGCTATCAGGTATCTCCCAAAATACATCATAGTAACCGTTAAAAGTACGTTGTTGATAAGTAGACGAATCTTGGATCTTGGATAATGCGTAATGCGGAAAAGGCTAGGTTCACATAGTTTGCCAACTCGACTAATCTTGTAAAAGCGTACGTCATGCGTAAGGAAATCTTGCGCAGCCAAGCGACGTTCAGCACCTAGCCTTAGTAACGTCACAAAAACCCGTCTACTTCCCGATATGACGCAAGCGCATCAAATATTTCCTCTTCATAAAACGTATTTTCCCTATTTAAACCGAATATGAGGATAGTGCTAAAACTATCTTTAAACCTGAATGGATGCTTTCGGCCCGTTTCCCACATGACACACAGAAATAATGACATTGCATTCTTTTTTCAAAGTTGGGTACTACAAATAGGGGCTTTATCTACCAGTTTTTAGCATTAATCATAATTATTTTCCCATATTGTTCTATGATTCAATAGGCAAGCAGTGCGGGTCATATTTATGTAAATCGATTAATATCGTGACAATGTTTATCTTTGTTTGTTAACTTGCGGTTCAATTTGTTTCACGATTTTGTTATTAAGTTTTATTTTTAATCGCAGGATAATGTTTATACGTCAGACTAAGAGAAATACGAACAAATATGTGTAATTTTCATTATTCGGAAGACCTAATTACTCACTTATTTCACTTATTTGTAAGCGCAACTGCAGAGCATGCGGTCCTGGGTGCGATACCCGGGTTGGGCAAAGATTTATTGGTTTTTTCCATCAGGAATTTCTCAGTAGCAGCCACGGAGTCGGGATTTGCGCCCGGTTGATGGCAATAGGCTAGCCCCCTATAACATGGGACTTCAACATAACTGGCTAAATGTGGGTGTACTATTAGGTACAGCTTTGCCGAACCCTTCGGGGATTACAGGCGTAATATTATTGATTGCTCACTAAAATTATACAAAATCTTTTTTTTTTTTTTCACAATCATGTATTTGTAATAATCGATTACAATTTTAAGTTAATTAGTTGTTCCTGCGGATCGTGTTCGAAACACAATACTGCGCTACAAAACCAAACAAACTGTGGGCCAAAATAGAACAAAACTGGTGCCCTGAGACCCGACAGTGAGGTGTGGTTGCGGCAGGCAGGCCACGAATAAAAGGCTACCGAAAAAAACATGTTGTATCCTGCTATAAAAACGTGTTCTGTACATGTAAAATAAATTTAGTAAGAGAGTTGTATACGTACCTACCTATGTATGTGTTGTGTTAACATTTCGGGCTACTGCATTCACTGTATAGGATCCATGTGCGCCTACAAAGAATATGACTTCCCTTTCCGTACCCACGGTATCACAAAGGCGACTAAAAATTGACGTCAAGATGGGTAGATGCTTCCTACCGTATACAAACTAGCCAAAACATATTTTTTGTAACAGTTTATTGAATAATCAGCCACGTCGTTCTAAGGCGGGAATTATACACAAACGGAGTAAGTTGACGGCGCGGCACAGGCATGATACCGCTTCAAAACGTATTCATACAAAATGTACGTAGGCGACGTGCCGTGAATTACACACAAGCGACGACGCGGCGCAGGCACGCCGTTCTTTTTTTTTCGTTATACTTTCCAGTTTCCACGGCTGCGCTGTACCTGCGCCGCGCCGTCACCTTATGCGGTTTGTGTATAATTCGCGACTAATGGTAGCAAGAGTCTACTGCTGAGCATGTGAAATTGGATTAGATTTGGGAATCTAACCATCTCCACCATCACCATCTATCTATCTTTTTTGGGGATCAGGGGAAATGTTGCTGGAACTTTCTTTCCCTAGCAGCCCAAAGTTGAGATTTGTGTGTTGATGGTAACAGAATCGCCTCATAGTACATGGGACTGAAGCATTTTTTTTTCATAGCCTATTTTGTGTCCCATTCTGGCCAAAGGCCTCCCTTTTCTCCCTCCAAACCTCTCTGTTTTGTGCAATTTATATTTTGTGACTTAAACGTAGCTAGTGAAAAAATGAGGGTGCTTTACACCTGGGCCTAAACCTTTTGGAGCAATTCAGGCGTGATATTATGCATATAAAATATACCTAGGTATTACCGAATATCTAGGTATACAGGGTGTAACAAGACCCTTAACGAAGCCGTCAACCAAGCATTCTGTACATCAAGCTGGGAAACGACTTTTTTTTGGGGTGAAAATTCACGTTTTACGGTAGGACTCAATGTTACGCACTCAAAACATTGTGCTGATGGATGAATTGTATTATTTTGTACGGGGGTCGTGGAGGTGTTTCAAGTAAAAATCTGACATTAAAAACAAGTATTTAAAAAAAAAAAGTGAAAAAGTTGGAACTTTGACCCCCAACCCAGAATGGTCTAGAACAAAACAATGATCGCAATGACGAGGAGAACAAGTGCCTTTCGGCTTCGTTAAGCTTTATTTATCTATTATGTAGCTAAATGAGTTAACTTCAATTGCTATGAACAATTTACATACCAATCGGATACTAGCAGACTATCTAATTATGCAACGTTCAAATATGACATAGGGGCAGAAATTCCTTATTAACATAACATCACGCATGTAATCTTCGAAGGATTAGGCAGAGGTATACCTAATAGTACACCCACATAAGTAAGTAATCATAGCAAAAATCGTGGGTGCGTTTACAAACATTTAAACTCACATACACAAACAGCCAAACCCGGAACAACTGTGTGTCCCGGAACTGGCCATACAAATATTTTTTCCGTGCGGGAATCTAACCCGCGACACGCAACGCAGCAGTTAATCGCTCAGCCACTGCGCCAACCGTGCCGATTTGATTCAAGTATGTACATTATTTACAAACTAAAATTCATAGACCAATAAAAACACTTGACTAAATCAAGTGTAGACCGTGCTTGTCGCAATATAAACATTTGTATGCAAGTACTGACCACGACCGCTCGTGTACTCATTGAGATAGCTTCACAATTAATTGGCCAATTGTAGAGCATTAACTAAAGCCACAGAATAATGATTTTTATAGTGGAAACTGATCAATTACATTATGTAGATCAATACTGTGGCTCGCTTTTATGCTAATTATATGTTTTTTTTTTTTTATGATTACCTTGCCACCTGCAAGGTAATCATGCTGCTGATGAACTGCTTACTGGAAAAATAATTATTTAGTTTACGTAAATTGATTTGTAATTCTTGTCGCAAGTGGAAGATTTTTACAGTCGTAAAAAATAAGTAATGCTATCTATATACTTATACGAATATTTTAGAGAGTAGCCCTTAGCGAGTGGTCGCTTAGTTTTTAAGTTTAGTTTTAAGCCCCTGGCTGGAGGCCTTAGATTCATTTTTAAGGCCTCCACAGGATTTGCCCGGTTGAGCAGTAGCCAGCCTCAGAGGCTGAACTGAGAGATGCCATGGCCAAAAAAAAAATTCTAAACATTATTCGTGAGTGCTTTAGGCTATAAATTATCTTTATATCATGCATATTAGCCGAGTTATCATATTTTTTGCGGAAAAAAATATGATAACTCGGCTAATATTATGTGTAAAAAAAATATGCAAATTCGCGGGCGGTCTACTATAATTATATCGGTGTCAAATGTGACAGCTGTGCGCGAAATCTTGTGATGGACCATTAATACTCGGGACTGGAAAGTATTCACATCACATAGCATAACACCATGCCTTGTAGTCCTCACAGGGTTAGGCAAAACTGTACCCAACAGTGCGGGTCCACATTCACCGCAGTTATGTTTTAGTCCCAATTAATAGGGGGCGGGCCTAATACGGGCCTAGTGAAGAGTGAATGCATGGTCGTTCGGGCCAGGTGTCGGAGCTGCCCAGATTCTGTCCCACCTATTAGATTAAACGGTGTCAAGTTAAAAAGAGTTCAACAGTTTAAATATCTCGGGCATATCGTGACCTCTGACCAGGGGCCTTAGTCTGCTATTGCAATAGTGTCAGAATGGTCTATAATTGATTTAATAAGGCCCCTAGCCCACGGCATATTGAAGCGCGTTCGAAACTCGTTTGACGTGCGTACAAAGGGTAATTCGTCTGCGCGGGGCCTTATTAAATCAATGATAGATCATTCTGACACTATTGCAATAGCAGACTAAGGCCCCTGAGGGACGATGCGGACATTGATACGGAGCGGAGGGCGATACGATCACCCGCAGGTTTGTTCGTTGCTCGGAGGCCGTCAAAATAACTCTTTTCAGAGCGTTTTGTACGTCCCTGTACACAGCCAGCTTGTGGGGGTCATATACCCAGAAGCAGTACAACGGTCTCCGTGTTCAATATAATAATGCGTTCATAGTGCTGTAAGGGCTGCCGCGGCACTGCAGCGCATCGGGGATGTTCGCCGACGCCTGTGTTGACTGTTTCTACACGACGATGCAGAAGCGATGCACATCTCTGGGGCGCTGGCTCCGGGCCACCTCCAATACCATCCTGAGCGTATTTTCGAACAGGTTTGACTGTCAGTACATTAACCATTGTTTTATGATTAATGTAATGACAAACAAAGAAATGACTCAGAGGCAGGCGTACGAGTATTATTAGTCATTGACATTGTAATTTTGGAATTTTAATTTGCATTATTTAATTAATTATTTTTTGTAAATAAGATTGGATGTTATTGTGATTGGATGTTACTGTGATTGGAATTTTAATTTTTATACTTAATTGTTATTTTATTTTACCTATAAGATCTAAAATGGATTGAAATAAATGGTTTTGAATTGAAATAGCCATTAGAGACTCCGTGGCTGCTATTGAGAAAATCCTGAAGGAAAACCTACTAAGAAAAGGAAAATATGCAAAGTTTTTTTAACTTCTTATTATGACATGATAAATTTGGCATCAGAAAACAGAACTCTTCTTCGTATGACGAAACGGACCACGCGGATCTAATGCATGTGGGTTAGCTATCTTTAAAACTATTCAATCAATTAATTACCCTTCAAAAGTGATTTAGATTATCATAATACGACAACATTTTAATTGATGTTTTTTTTTTCATTAGTGTTTTTTTTGTTTCATTGACTTTTTTTGCCACCGAATTTCGAAAGTGAAGTTATTTTCACTTTTTAGTGTCTTTTTTTGGAAGTCGGTAATTTTTTTTATTTTACCCTTTTTAGTTGTGGTATCTCAGTCAAATCCTTATCAGGTATCAATTTTACATTGTAACTAGAAGTTATTAGCACAAAACGATATAGACCATGAAAAAAAACGTACCTATTATAGAAGATAGCTCTTAGACTATCCATGTAAAGTCAATAAAGTTGAGCCAAATGAAAAAAACATCATGAAATTCGGACCAGTAATCAAATGACATGAAAAAAAAATAAGATGCTGATGAAATAACCTCCTCCATTTTTAGGAGTCAGTTAAAAATGAATCCTCTGTTCGTCAATTACACAGCACCCAAGGGAAATCGAATGAGTCTACACGGAAATTCATTCATTTGTAAAATATTCATCCACCATTTTGTATAAGAACCATTCGTACCCAGTTCAATTATTGACATTAATCTTAAATTACTGTGATTTGACTGCAAAGATTTCCTTTTAGACCCTACAGTTGATTGATTTACTTTCTGATTGGAAAGGTTGACCCTAATCTAGAATATCTAAGTAGTAAGTACAAGTGACATTTTAGTTACAAAAAGTAAAGAAACATAAAGCTGAAATATGGGACAAAAGGACACTCTTTTATATTAGCTATACCTTAGTCCAAACTTCCTCACGATGATAATTATTTGAATTGGCAAACTGCAATATAACTAGGACAAAAATTAAAAGTAGGCATCGTGCGATCTAATGTATGGTGGTTTCAAAATGTTGGCATCGTGCTACCGTTTACTAGAAAGTACAAAAAAGTAGTCAAAGTGCGAAAGTAGGCATCTTGCTACGAAATCGTCACGAACATCAGCGTCAAAATCAAATCAAATCATTTATTTTGCTTAAATATACACATAAGGATGGAATACAATAATAATGCTCAGAACCATATCCTACCCTAACAAGCGTGCAAATAAATACATAATTATAATTAGAAATTAACAAGTACATAATTATAATTAGAAATTAACAAGTACATAATTATAATTAGAATTTAAATTTTAAAAAACATGAGGAATTGTAATGTCAATAATCCCACTAGTAGGCCTTGGGAGACACATCAGTATTCGGAGACCCACCAGTGGGTCTGCTTGGTGGGTCCTTGAAGACGAAGTGATTAAAACAGATGTCACCTTACAGACTTCAGAGATCAAATTAATTACATTCATCATTTACGTGCAGATACAGAGATGTCATATTATCAATTTAAAGTCAGAAATTTGTCAATTGAGTAATACCATTAATTAATTAATAGATCTGTCAATTTATTTTTGAAAAGTGGATATGTCTCATTTTTCATCTGCCTAGCCTTTTCCCAACTATGTTCGGGTCGGCTTCCAGTCTAACCAGATGCAGCTGAATACCAGTATTTTACATGGAGCGACTGTTTATTTGACCTCCAGAGCCCATTTAATACTGGGTAATACGATACCCCTTGGCAAAACTGGTTGTCAGATTTTCGGGCCACTGACTACCTGTAACGACTGTCAAAGATCTACAAATAACAGCGGGGACCAACTCCTGAATGTCAGTTGTTGTTTTTAGGTTACCGGTATCGTAGTACCGAAAACTTTATTAATTATGAGGATAATAATTTTCCTGACTATTTACTCATCTTTGATACGTTTACACATATAATTACACCTTAATATAACTTATTTACTAATTAAATTAAATTTTAAAATACGGAAGAAAAAATTTACATGTAACTCCAATTATTTTGTTGTTATAGCGGCAACAGAAATACATATTTATGAAAATTTCAAATGTCTAGCTATTACGAGTCCTAAGATATACCCCGCTGACAGACAGGCGAACGGAAGGACGGACGGACGGACAACGGAGGCTTAGGGTCCCGGTGGGTACCATTCGGGTACCCACCGGGACCTAAAAAAAGAAACAAAAAAACACAAACACGACAAAGCTCAAGACTACGACCGACAGGGTTTGGTTCTGGTGCTTTAGTTATATGGAGCTTATGCCTATCTGACCTCGACAACCCAGTTACTACTGGGTATTGGGTAATACGGTCTGAGTTGTATTTTAATTTAGGAACTTTCCCTTAAACGGAGTTATAAATATAAAAATATGTTGGTTGTTGGTTTTAAAGGGAACCAGAAATCTGATGTGACGACGTGTTTCTGCAGTAAGCCTGCTCTTGAATGCTCTTCAGGTTCAGTTGAATACCAGCAGCATCGTGTAGTTATAGTGTAAAATTATTGTGTTTAGATTTGTTTTTTTTTTGTTACTTCCTTTAATGGTGTTTGGACTTGTGGCATGTGCCAAGTAAACTTATTTTATTTCTTTTTTCTTTGATTTACTTTTGAACTTTCTTCTGCCTTTTCTTTCTTGATTCTCTTTTGGGTTATTTCGTTTCTGTCGGAGGGTTAACCTATTTAAAGTAAACTGCATTCAATCGCCACGTTTGCCAAACAAAAATATACCCTAAATTCAAATAAATTGAACGAAACAACCTCGAACCGAGTGCCAAAATAAAATGAAGAACAAACAAGGACCGATCCCTCAAAATAAACACTAAAAGAAGTAAATTAAAATATAAGACTTTCTAATGCCCCTAGCATAGATGCTTAGTAACTGTAAACATTGGCAAAGATTTAATTAAAATAGCTGCAAGCAAACTTCGAAGCAATACATTTTCTTAACTTGGAAAAATTATAGATATATATCTTTTATATGCTGTGCTCTTTGCATCCCTTTCTGAAACTTATAGGAGCATCTGAGAAGTAATTAAGCTTACTAAATTAATGCCTACATAGATTGGCTTAAACAGATTTTACACGTTGTAAAACTTTATTTATGGAGCGCTATGTTTGTTATAGGTCTTTGCCTCTGGTTTCGTTCGCCTTATGGTCATAAATTATCCCATGGAAACGTTTTAAAAATAGTCTATGACGAGATGACGATGAGTTTTCGGAATCGGATCAGTAGTTTCGAAGGTTTCCCCCTACATACAAACTTATTTTAATTTATATTAGGTTCATAATCACATCACCCAAAAGACGTCAATCGGACATGGGTCTCTCCCAATCATCGCCACGTCGACCGGTCCCGTGCTTTTCACAATCCTAAAGAATTTCTTCTTATCGATGGATTCTTGCGGCCTTTACCAGGTTATTAGTCTGCAGGCTTTCTAAGAAACGCAACCACAGTATGCTTAAATGTCATTATTATAATTATGACATTTTTATTGTCAAGCTAAAAATTTAGGCCATCTGTGTCATAAAAGCTAGTTTTCTTTGTTACCACGGTACATTAATCACGGTACTTATTACTTCAAGTGCTAGTAGGACTCGTAAAGGCAATTACAAAGATAACGACATCATCAGTTGCCGTAATATTAGTTCCAAGGATGCTACATACTTTTTCAGGTAATTTTGTTCAACCATTTTACTTAAAACAAAAAACGTTCCGCGCACACTATGAATTTCTCCAGTATCTTGGGTGCGTTTACAAATTTTTAAACCCAAATACACAAATAGCCTGACCCGGAACAACTAACTGCTCTACAAATATTTGTTCCGTGCGAGATTTGAACTAAGGACACGCAGCGCAGCATTCAATCACCTAAAGTTACACTTTATAATTTGGTTACAGGCTTGCAAAACTTTTTTTTTTCTTTTTCTAATTTACCCCCCAAAAGTGGTCCCCGTGTTTAAAATTCAGTAATTTACGTAACACGTCTGTATTTGGGTCATCGAGTTACAGTATGTTATCAAATTTCAATTCAATCGGTCCAGTAGTTTCGGAGTAAATTGGCTGTGACGGACAGACACGCGAGTGATCCTTTAAGGGGTTCCGTTTTTTCCTTTTGATGTACGGAACCCTAAAAAAGTGGGCAGCACCACTCAACAATGTTGTGTGTTGCTTTTGTTAATTAATATTTAACTAATACAATGTCTCCTTGCAAAGCAATTTGTTCCACCTAAGAGACAACTGTTATAAATTATTTATTACTGTGAAAATGACGTTAGCATTTATTCCGTTGTATTTGAAGAGATTATTACAAAATTTTGTTACAATTTCAGTCTTGAATATTTCAAGCTGTGAGACATAAATAAGATGAACTTAGGTACTCTTGCAAACTGTCAACTTTTTGTTTTTGTTCCGTCTCGTTGTATTCTAAATGTTTGTTATTCGGTTTATGATTATTGTTTATTATATTTTTTACTAATTTTGTATGCACGTTATGTCCTTGCGACAAATAAATATTTTTTCTTTCTTTCTTTCAGAGTGTAAGTCAGTGTTAACAATACCAATATAAGCTGGCCTGTTATTCTATTGAAACCACGTACTAAGCTAGACCAGCTCAAGGTCGAAATGCACTAACTTTTGTACCGATTTGTGTAAGTTCCATCGATCAAGTCTAAGCTATTAGTGTAGATTATTAGGTAAACTTCTATCAAAAATACTGACATCTTCATTAGAGTTAACATCATTCCTCTAATATTAAATTGTGTCTGAATTCTAGAAAATTCTGAACATTATAATGTTTCTGCCACATCTTATTACTTCGTGAAACCAAAATGAACATGTAAAGCGAAATGTGAAACATTTATTCAAAATACAATTACGCGGGCAAGTGTGAGCAATTAATGCGTATCCCGTCTCTGCCCGAATTTCAATCTTGGTTAATTTATGCGGGACCATGCAGCATCATATTTAAGCAAATGATGGATGGTGTTCAGCCGTAATGGCCAATTACACAAATGACCGAAAAAAGGTCGGGTCCATTTGAATCTATTGTTGTTTCCATTTTTAAATTATTATACGGTACTATATTGTCTGTATATTCGTAAACCTTTCATTGTGGAATTAAAAGCATACAAGGATCGTTTGGCGCGTGACCAAAATCTGAACAAACGCCGCCATCTTGTTTTATCAATACACTAGCACTAGTTGTCAATTATATTACGTCATTGATAGTTGTGCCCCGTAGTTTCACCCGCCGATGCAGTTGAGGTTTTTAGAGTTGACAAGTTATTTTTTAAATGGATAGGACCACGGAACTCCCAAAAGGTGCTCTAGTCAAACTATTTTTAAAGTTGGACAACTGCCCCTTTTAAATACCCATGGTCCAACTAGTTGGGAGAGCAGTTGGACCACTGCCCCGGACTGGTTCCTACGGGTCCTTGCGTGATGTTAATTAGCCTGTAACTTTCCTCAATAAATAAATTCTAATCCAACTGGTTTAATAACATTGTGGACTGGTGTTGGACGGTAGTTCCAGAAATTGACGCTTTAAAACAAACAAAATCTTAAGCTTCATTATCTTCGCGTCCCTACCTCCGGTATGTCCTCCTCCTGAATGTCGTGATGGCCCAGATGTTAAGGCCTCGCCTCTCATGCGTGATGATGGTTGTGGGTTCAAATCCTGGCAAGTACCAATGTGAATTTTTCAATTCATATGTAGGTACTTTCTAAGTTTATCTTGGACATCACAGACATCGGTGAAGGAAAACATCGTGAAAAAACCTGGACTTATAAAAGTCTGAAGTCGCCAACGCGTCTTGAGCAAGCGTGGTGATCAATGCTCGTGCCTTCTCTGTTGAGAAGAGGCCTTTGCCCAGCAGTGGGACAGTAACAGGCTGGTATTATTATTATAACCTCCGGTAGCACCCAACCGACTTCAATGAAAGTACGATGTACGATTGGTTCCAGCTTGAAAGCATGTACAGTTTTGGACCCGATAGATGGCGCTGTTGTTAGTCACACTTGTGTGAAGGACGGTCGGGGCGTTTTTATTAGTATAGATTTCACAAAACAACTTCACAAAATGTTTACCAACGGCGCCGGCAAGCGCCCTTGTGCTATCAAAAGGTAACACGATATTTACCAAGGTATATACTGAGAAATTACGTAAAGATATCTTTTGATTACGGAAAATAGAAGTAAGGATTAAATAATAATCAGGCAAAGCCGCACGGTTTAGCTAGTAGTTTATGAGTAGGTACTGCTTCTCTGATTTCAGTATTTAATGTTTTTTGACACACGTATAAGACCGTTAATTATATAATTTATGATTAACATGTTGCATTTTAATTAAAAAAAATATTTATAAACTTTTGGGCTGACAAGGATCAACCTTAGTTATTATAAATATGAAATATTACCTAATTACAATTTGAAAAATTTAAGTTGAAATTAACAACTTTTTCGCTATAATTTAGGCCACCAGGATTATCTTGCGAATTTAAAAAAAAAGCTTAAGCCCGCGTCTTCGACCGCGTGGAATTCGGTAATTGTTCCACGGGATCGTACAACTGGATAGAAAGTAATCTACATGTTAATTCAGGTTATAAACTATCTATGTGCTAAATTTCATCCAAATCCGGTAAGTAGCTTTTGCGTGAAAGAGTAAAAAACAATCAGAAATACAAACATTCTCACAAACTCTCGCATTTATTATATTAGTAGGATGTTAGGCCTGACTTTGAAGTCGTAACCATATTTTAACTCCGTCTTAGGTCATTTCTTGGTACACTTTCACGTAACTGCGACCGCTTGCGACGTAGCGCGTGCATTATCAAACTGGAGGAAGAACAAATGAGGGATGAATAACATTATCTTCTTGACATATATCACTTTATTATGTCAGTTTATATAATATGGCGTCGGATACTTTCCTGCACAGTACCATTGAAATAATAATGTCCATATACATTAATTCCATAACATTCAGGGGCCGTTTTAGCAGAATCTATTAAAATTCTGCTAAAATTTAATTCTAAAACTTAACTCTAAACTTAAGAATTTTAATCATATTAAAATTCTTACTTAAAATAGTGGAATTAGCACTTTGTGACCGTTTTACGAATTCTTACGTAATTCATGTTATTATTCTATTATGATTCTGCTAAAGCGGCAATTTTAATTGACCTGAATCTTATGGAATAGGGTATATGCCAAGAAATACAAAACTTTTTTTATTTCTTAAAAATGCCTTGTATTGGCCCATAAAAGAGTTGTGGTATACTTGTTTAATTCTCTAATACAACACTTATTTTACAATTTAATATTTTATATAGCGTGTTTATGGTGAAACGGAACGCAAACACAAAACGCATTGATTCCGGTAGTTACGTGAAATGATATGTGTCAAAGAAACACTTTTAGTTGAAAAGTACTTAAAGTTTCACTAAGATTTTACTATAATATTGTTATTGCAATTTTTGCTTTAATAAAGTACCTACTTACAATAAAGTAAAACTATTCTATTACGGGCAAAAAAGTTCATTTAAACAAGGCAGATAGAGGGAAGTGACATCAAATGCTACTTATTACTTGAATGGCCACGACAGTCATGGACGTTTGATGTGTCGTAGAAAATTGTAGGAGTTTTTTTATTTTATTGTGCAACAGTATAGTACTTAATTATTTTCTTGGGTTGATAGTGCTGCATTTTATTGATTTAAGTAAAAAAAAAATACATGCAGATTCCCTATTATGCTTAGAACATTATTATTTCGAGGAAATCTAAAAGTAGCATCGTTGAATGAAAATATATGTGGAGGTGCTACACAACTTTTCATTACGTAACATAAGGAAAGCTTTGAGACAAGCTTTGGACGGCTACAAGATAGAGGGAAGGCCAAAGAAACAATGTCTATACTGAGTGAATGATAATATAGCTAAACAGAGAAGACTGTGACTCATAACTAGAGATGCAAAACGAATTTTAAACGTTTTAAACCATTTTCTTTTAAACCGTCTTTTTGGTTTAAAACGATTTAAAACCACACTTAGCGGTTTAATATGGTCTAGAATGTTTTTTTTTGGAATGCACTGAGGCTTTACACGAAGTTATCTAGACCACACCTCCTTCCTGATTTAGAATATATAAAAGGAAAATAAAATAAAATTGTTTTAAAATAACCTTCATTAACATGACAGACAAACATAAAATCGATCCCTACCTGCCCCATCTCTCCCCGTTGCGATTTTGGTAGCAAAGTGAAAAATAAAAATGCGGCATTGCCGTTTTATTTTAATAAATACCCAAAACATGATTGTTTTCAGTGTCTAATCCTAAATAGTAGTATACATAAATGATACATGACTTCACATATATTAATAAAAATGGTAAATGATTTCAATTAGCCATTTAACTATTTTTTTAAGTAATTCGTAATCAATGTACGGCCCACGTGGTCGTGGTTTTAAACAAATTTAAAACGGGTTTTAAACCACTGATTTTGGTTTAAAACGGTTTATTTACAACTATACTCATAACAAAGAAGTATCAATGGAAAGAGAAGACATGCTGCTTCGACCACAAATAAATTGGGATATGGGCAGGAGAAATAAACAGCTGCTTCGTTAGCCTAGTGGTCGCAAGCGCGACTGCTCACCATGAGGTCCTGGGTTTGATTCCCGGGTCGGTCAAAATGTTATTTGGTTTTTGCATCAGGAATGTCTCAGTAGCAACCACGGATTTTGAATTTGTACCCGGTTATGATAATAAACTCGCCCCCTATTATATGGGTCGTAAACATAGCTGACGAAATGTGGGTGTACTAGTTTGGTACACCTCTGCCTAATCCTGCGGGGATTACAAGGCGTGATGTGTCGATGTTTAATAAGAGCTATTATAAATGTAAGGAAGACAAAGCCTCCACTAATAGGGAAAAAGGACGAGAATGACGTTGACAACGACACAAACAGTTAGTACATACCAATACCCAATCGTGTGATAAACACTATCACCGGTATTCTTAGTCGTGGATTGAACTTAAGTCGGACTTGACACGCCTACATTCCAACTACAGTTTGTTTATAATTTGACATAAACGCCCGTATAAACCCGACATAAACTGCGTTTATGTCCAATTATAAACAAACTGTAGCTGTCAATATGTCTAATGGGGTGGAATGTAGGCGTGTCAAGTCCGACTTAAGTTCAATCCACGACTAAGAATACCGGTGTATGAGTCATAGAAGAATGAACTCTGTACCAAAATATCTCAAAAGCCAAGCCAAAAAAATGCCTAAAATAGTCATACAAAGATCCGCCCGCTTAATAAAAACCACATATTTTCTCGCAAACTATTCGGAATGCCAAACGTTCCTTCAATACGAAAATACGCCTCTGAAAATGACAGGTAGGTAACCAATAAAACGGCGTTCTCAATTCAAATAATACTGGGGAAAAATGGCCGACTAATAAATGTAGATGTGATCAAAGGACATGTCGTGACCACAAATGTGACACTGAGTCCCTTATGAAAAGTTTGATATACCTTTTTTTTGCGATATTATTTTTCGTACATAAAAGGTTTATAGGGTTTTTTTTTTTTTTTTACCGATGGAATCATAAAATAACCCCTCTTGCTCTGGGCTGAGCAGAAGGGAGTGTCAGACTTTTACTGACTAAAACCCATCCATGTTCCTTCCTTTGCCCTTTGTGTTCCAGGGCCGCGGTATCTCTTTCGAACAGTCCCGCCACCCTGGCAAGCGTCGGTCCTTACGGACCCCTTCCTGTTTGCTGACTCTCTTTGAGGCGCGCGTGGAACACGAACGCGCCGTCGACACGGCCTGTCGTCATAAGACGGACGGACGGCGAGCTAGCCTATAGCTCACCGTCCACAGGCCCGCGCCTACGGTGGCCGGGGGCCACCACGTGGCCCCCGACGGTTTATAGGGTTAAGTAATGTTTCTAAAAGAATTAATCGGGCACGGTGGATAAGGTTGATATCAGGAGTTCTTGGGTTCTATTCCTAGGCAAGGCAAATTGTTTTTAAGTTCCCATCACAAAATGGCTTTGACAGTAGTAGCGGCCCGGATATTTTGTGGACTGTCGGTATTCTTAATGTTTCAAAGGTCTTAAAGATGTCATGTTCGGAATTTAAACATAGCTTTGTTTCATCCATCGGTACCTAGATTCCTAGGTAATAAAGACTTATTTAATGGCTATAAACAATACCTACTGTAGCGAATCAAAACTTCGGATCATTCTTTATTTAAAAAAAAAAAACCTTGTCTCTCTCTAGAAATTTCTCCTGTATCGTGGGTGCGTTTACAATTTAAACTCACATACACAAACAGTCAGACCCAGAACCGATTCCTCCGTAAGATCACCGGAGCTCCCTTTTACGTCCGCAATGAAAGCCTTCACTTAGATCTTAAATTGCCTACCACCAGCAATTTATGAAACGTCTTTCAAAACGTTTCTTCGACTCAGCTGTCAAGCACAGTAACCCCCTTATCGCATCGGCCGCCCGATACGAGCCATCGCGTATCAGTAACGTTCGCCGTCCACGGCACGTTCTTCTCACCCCCGATGACCCCACCACCCTCCTCCAGGAAAGCAGTAGGGAAACCAGCACACTCAGGAAATACAAACACAGACCGCCGTCATTCCGACCCCGCCGCCGTGGTCCGTCGCGACGTCCCGTTTCAAACCCCCCCCCGACCCTTGCATGAGCCAGCCCGCGATGCTGAGCCAGTAGCAATAAAACAGCCCCTAAATCAGATCCAGCCTGTCCACTTGCTGCCCTCCCCAGCGACGCCCTAAGCCGAGACTCGTACCCCACAGGGGGTGCCCTTAGCGAGTGGTCGCTTAGTTTATAAGTTCATTTTGCCCCTGGCTGGAGGCCTTAAATTCTAGGCATCCACAGGGATAGACCGGTTAAGCAGTAGCCAGCCTCAGAGGCTGAACTGCGAGACGCCATCACCTAAAAAAAAAAAAAAAAAGCGCAGCAGCCAATCGCTCAGCCAGTGCGCACACCGTGCCGTCATATCGTCGTCTTTCGCCACTGACTGAGTGAATACTCATAATTTCATCAATAAAGTACCAATTAAAATATTTAAAAAAAAAGTGAAAAAGTACTAAAGATATAAAACAAGTCTAATCGTGGAAAATACGTCAATTTGGTTGTGTATTGGGCTAGGAATTCACTTTGGCCAATTCGCGATTGCAATTGAAACACTGCACTACCTAGTACCATCACGCCTGTAATGCCGAAGGGCTAGGCAGAGATGTACCTAAAAGTACATCCACATTTCGTCAGTTATATTAAGTCCCATGTAATACCTCCGGGCCCAAATCCAATCCAGACTCCGTGACTGCTATTGAGTAATTCCTGATGGAAAACCCCAATAGCACTTTGCCCGACCTGGAAATCAAACCCAATACCTCGTCCTCGTCATCATCGATTTACATAATCTTGATAAAATATTGATGGTAGAAAAAAAGTCCTCTGAAATCCTATGTACGCTGGAGGACCACTTTTTTTTTTTGAGATGGCTTCTCGCTGTTAAGCCTCTGAGGCTGGCTACTGCTTAACCGGGCAAATCCCTGTGGATGCCTTAAAAATGGCTTAAAACTAAGCGACCACCCACTAAGGGCACCCCCTGTGGGGTACGGGCCTCGGCTTAGGGCGTCGCCGCGTCGCTGGGGAGGACAGCAAAGGGACAGGTTGGATCTGAGTGATATTATTTAGGGGCTGGTTTAAAACTACCGGTTGAGCATCGCGGGCTGGCTCTGGCAAGGGTCGGGGGGGGGTTCGTTGAACGGGGGCGTCGCAACGGGCTTCGACGGCGAGGACGGAAACTCGGCGGTTTGTATCTGTGTTTACGAGGTGTGCTGGTTTCCCTACTGCTCTCCTGGAGGAGGGTGATGGGGTCATCGGGGGTGGTGAGGGCATGTCGCGGACGGTGAATCATGCTAATACGCGAGGGTTCGTACCGGGCGGCCGATGCGATCAGGGGGTTCCTATGCTTGATAGCGGAATCGAAGAAACGCTTGGAAAGACGTTTCATAAACTGAGCTAAGGTGGGGATCCTAAGGTCTACGTGGAGACTGTCATTACGGACATAAAAGGGGCACCGGTGGTCTTTCGGAGAAAACGGTTTTGAAGGGTCTGCATCCGAGGCAGATGACGCGGGTGGGCATGGGCAAAAGTGACACCCAGCCCAAGCAACTTTGATTATATAATGTCAAGATAGAGCGTCGAATGTGCGCAAACGTGTCAAAAAATAGCAACCAACTGTTGGCTTTTAAGTTTGCATACAGTGTTTACACCAATGATATTATAAGTAAAAAGAATATCACTGGTTTACACTGTGCGTCTATAATTGTCTCTATACACCGGCCGCACGCTGCCGCACGCAAACATGTTTGAAATTGTTGCCTCGTTATCTTATTTTTTTAAATGTAGGGCGACGCTCCATCTAGACATTATACAATCAAAGCCTATGTTTATTTTTAACAGGCCCGAAACCAAAATTAAATAAGACTAATTTGATGAGGTGCTCTACAAAGTTTTCGTTGCCAAAATTCCACACTAAGTGAACCTTTTTAAAAATTTGTATTTTATAAGGTAAGGCCACTTAATACGTCAGAGGGCGACCAAAGTATTTTAATAAAGATATCCAAGGCCTTATATTTTGGGCAGGAATACTAGCGACAGACTCTAAATGAGAATCTTTGAAATTCTTCAGATTGTGAAGCTGGCTTGAGGTTCATTATAGTCAACGTGAATTTATTGTTATTTGCATAAAAATTACTTGCTTAAACATGAACGAGGAAATAACGAAAGAAATATGCTGCATACCTTTTAAAAATCACGTAGGTACTAGTGAGAGGGCGATGTCAATGTAAACCATATCATAAAGTTGTGTTCTTTTGTAATAATCCTCAGTATTGTATTGATCAGCATTCGTTGTGTCGTGTCATTTACTCATAATATCGCCCATCCGTATATGGCGACCGTGACAGGGCGAAAGATCAGAAAAAGCAGGTACGATCAGCATGTAAACCCAATACGCTATGAGCCAAACGATCAAATCTTAATTAAAATGAAACTGGCAATAAACTTAAACAATTATATTCTGGACCATACAATGTGATTAGAGGTTTGTCACCTAATGTTGAGGTCGATTATAATGAAAAAACCAACATTATACACAAAAATAGAACGAAACTGTACCATGTTTAAAATAAAAACAATAATTTAATTAATTACTAATGTACTAACCACATAACAACAGAGAACGGAGACGTATAGGCGCCAGCTGTGCGCTCATAGGTATTTAGTTACATTTATTGTGGTAATGTACGTACGAAACCCAAAAACATTTCTCTCATAATGGATAAGTAACAACTAAGTATTGTATAACTTTGTGAAACCAAAAACATAACAGACATGTGAAATACGATTATGTTATAATATTTTACTAGCATTATTTTAAACGATTTAGTGTAAGAGCATCAATTTTTATTTTGTACTTTTGTTTAAAGAAAAAAAACTGTATAATCAAACAATAAAATAAAATATAACTTTTATTTTATTTCAGTTTTAAGGGAGGAGATGAGAGGGAATGTCAATGTAAACCATATTATAAACTTGGGTTCTTTTGTAATAAACCTCAGTATTGTATCAGCATTCGTTGTGTCATTTACTCATAATATCGCCCATCCATACACTAGTAAGCACTGTTTTAAGCTTTCCCGGTTTATAATTATTACTGTCCCTTACGGGATGTTTTCCGTGGTTATCGATTATTGTGAGCTCCCGATATTTCGACGCTGTTGCAAGCGCCATGATCGCGGGATGACTGAAGAATGCGGGTGGATGGTAAATAAATTGTTAAGTGCAGACAAATCTGTCTACCCTCTTTCTTAATCTTTTGCTACGCGCACTACTGGAACTCGACACAAAGTCACGGCAAAACACACTCACAGTATCACTAAGGTTTTGTGGAGTCCTTAACGCCGGCTGTTACTTTTGAGCATACTTAAAATTGGATTCGACGTACTTGACAATTTGAGACCCTCCCTTCGATTGAAATTTTTGCGTTTCGATATTTTAATTGCTTCTCTTGCCAGTCTTGGTAAGTATTGTTTGACCGATGACAAAATCTGTGGCAAACGAGGTATTTGCTTAAGCATGAACGAGAAATAACGAAAGGATTAGGCAGCATACATAATCAACAACACATATTAGTTGTTAATACCTGGGCGACCGAGCTCTGCTCGAGTGAAAACAGAGAAAACGAATTTTACCAGACATGAGACCTAGCTAGATCGATTTTTCGCCCCCGTAAACCCTCAAATTGACATTCTCATCGAAATCGTTAGAGATGTTTTCGAGAACGTAATTACAAATTATATATTAGTTGTTGCCCATGACTTCGTTCGCGTGGAAATTTTGGTGTGCAAGTGTGAGAATAAAAACAATAATATATGCTATTCCAGACTAATCAATACCTTTGCCAAACATCCAGATCCAATCAGCCGTTCTGGCTTGAATGAATAACAAACATCCATCCATCTATAGTTTCGAATCTATAATATTAGTATACATATACAAATATTGCTCATTTAATTTGGATTCAGTAAGATTCCGTTACGAATCTTCTTGTGCTGGACGGGCGTGATCGCTGAATTCTATAAGTTGAAGAATGTCCAAGCGGCGCTGACGTCCTACACCTGTTGGTTCAGTTGACCGCATGAACATACGGCGACGATGCTGAACGGGAGTGAAGAGGATGAGGATTCGATGAAAATAAAATCAACAGCTATAAGTCTTCATAACTTTTCAGGAAGCAATCGGCGTAATTCTTCAGGAGTACTTAGAGTGAAAGAAAGAGAGATATATCTTCCTTGCCGGTGACTACAATTAGTCCGAGAGCGCGCGTTACTAAAGTACTGCGAAACTTTACCGTAACGAGGACCGCTAATCGCTTCCTGATTTAAACTTTATTTACAAGAAATATTGCTTGCGCGTGCGTACATAGTGTCAATTTATTCTAGTGTTCTGTCTGTGACCTAGGTCATGTAGGTCATGGTTGTGAACCGCGCGAACACTTTTTGTCTTACATTTTTTGTTTTAGATCATCGGAAAAATTATGGGCTCTAACGTGAACAAGTGCTTATATTAAGGAGAAGGGTAATATCCGTTTTCACTAACACTAGATAACAGTTAATTTCAATTACCTGTTATCCTGCTATGCCTGCTATGCTTATATAAAGAAGATTTGTTAGATTTTCAATGCTCAGCTCAGGCGCCAAAAATCATTCGAACAGTCTAATAGTATTTAAGCAAGACTGCCCCGTTGGTCTCGTGGTCGCACCTACTGCTAGACTACTAGACTGCTGTGCGTGGGATCCTGGGTTCGATTCCCGGGTCGGGCAAAGAATGCTATTGGATTTTTCATTCGAAATTCCCAGTTGTAGTCCTGAGTTTGGAAGTTGGCGGTATGCCGTTGCCGATAAGCCGTTGGTCCTGCGCCTGATCTCTCTCGGGTCGTGTCGGATTGCCGTCCCATCGGACTATGAGAGTAAAGGAACAGAGAGTGCACCTGTTTGCGCAGACGGGCACACACTTGTGCACTATAATACGAGTATCTCCCGCGCCGATGGCTAATCTGTGTTGAGATTGGCCGCCGTGACCGAAAACGGTCAGGAGGACTATATATATTTAAGCAAGAATCGAGGTAAGTAAAAATTGGCACAAAATGCCATCCAAAGATACTATCCATGTATAATTGAAGGTTTAACATAAACGTAGAAACAAGCCAGTACAATTTACAAAATAAGATGATATCAATCCGCTTTCCTAATCTTAAAATACGTGACCATGCAAATACTTCCAAAAAAACAATAAAATGAGTATGCTAATATTTTCCTGTCTTTGTCCAACGTGCATTTGGTCGCGTAATTACTAAACAAATTACAATGCCGCGTTATTATTATTCACATTGCATCCGAAACAAAGGTATGTGATAACATTGCAGTCATTAATCAAAATGATTCAGTACTGTTTACTGGCAAAAGGGGACGTACCCATATTTAAGATGGAACTCGAACTGTACTAAAGGAAAATGGGTAAGAAAAATTAACAATGTGATCCTTGGCACGAATTCAGACAGGAAAAAAACTATATACTAATTGAATGATAAACTAAATTAAATTTATTTGAATGTGTCGTCATTTGAGTATGCTCTTCCAATTTTTTCTGAACAAATTGCTTAAACATTGGAAAACAAAAAACCTCGAAAAATTAAAAACACCTTGAAAATCTACTTTACCGTTGAAAAGTCTAGAATGGGAGAGACCCCTCCATGTAGGTCTACTACCAGCAAAGACCTGTGAGCGAGTAACTTAAATCTGAATCGATAGCGCACTTAATCTTGCCTCAAAAAGATTGAGCGTTATTGTATTTTGTGAATGGTTGTGGTTTTTTTTTCATTTATATTGCCAAATAAAACTTATTTATTAGTCATTCAGGAATCAAGGAGTTTAAGAAAAGTGATTGTTCCTTTTTTGGTGTTCATGTATAACTTCCTGGGCCAAAATAATCATGAGGAGCCCTGACACAGCCAGAAGGCGACGCGGTAGACCTCGCAGGAGATGGCGGGACGAGCTGCACAAAACCAACGCCCAGTGGCCCACATTGGCCCCTTTTTTTTTCTTATGGGAAATGATCTAATAACCCCTCCCGCTCTGGGCTGAGCAGGAGGGAGTGTCAGACTTTTACTGACTAAAACGCATCCATGTTCCTTCCTTTGCCCTTTGTGTTCCAGGGCCGCGGTATCTCTTTCGAACAGTCCCGCAACCCTGGCGGCTGGCAGGCATCGGTCCTTTCGGACCCCTTCCTGTGTAACGGAAAGGGTTGTCGTGGTGGAAGTAAAATAATTAAAAGACCACGAACCTCGTCAACATAAAAATATATTATAAAATAAAGGGGGTAGAAAGGTCTATGGTCACAAAATTCCTTTCCCCAAGCTCACTCGCGAGTCGCACGGTACTCTTCTGGCTCAGCCCGGGTGACGAAGACCGTAGCGGTGTGCCACGTTGCAGACGCCAGTCGGCAGGTGTTCGCGCCGACCCGCAGATTCACGGAGCGACCACGCAGGCAAATAAGACCCGACGCGGAGCGCGCGAAACCCAGAAAGCCGGACTTGAGCGGGTATTCCAGCCGGTACTTAAGCCGGAAACTTCAGTCGGAAATTTGGACTTGACAGCCGGAACTTTGGACCCTGGAAAATAACGTCCAGCGTGTCACAGATGGCCAAAAGTCATCTCCGCTGATTGAGACACCGATGCATAAGCAAAGCGAGAAATACCCGTGCGCTAGTGAAGGTGATTTGTGGTAGTCACAATCAGTACGGAGTTTACATGGTAGTGAGAAGCACGGCATGACTTGCACATTTTGAGTGTCGTGGAAAAACACGGATTAACAAAATGTACTAAGCAACTAGAATTATTAATAACAATAGCAAAAGGTGAATGAGAATAGGCACACATCCTGAGCTGACCTAGATAGTTAGGTACCTACATTATAAACGTGATTAGGCTGTTCAACACTTACCCAGTATGGGGGTTACGAAGGCACAGAATTTAATGCGGTTTACTACTAATTACGAAGAATAAATATCTGCCTGCTTTAGGCCCGAACAAAGTTTGAAACCACGTATAAGGTCACAGGTAATTAAAATCAAGTGAGCGTGTTTCTTCGTTGGGAGCAGCGATTCAAATGTGCCAGTCATTGGTAAGGAATGAATGGCATACGTATGGCGCGGTGCGCGCGAGTCGTGCAGACACTACCTCACTCATTCGTTCGGATACACGAAACGCGCGCACAACACTGGTAAATCAGCTAATAAATGTCACTTAGTAACTTAGGACGGCCCTAATATTTTAAACGTCTGTGGTTTGTTTTGACATTTTGATGTTGAAATAAGATACGTAAACAAAAGTAACGCTACAACATTACACCTGTTTGCTGACTCTCTTTCAGGCGCGCGTGGAACACGAACGCGCCGTCGACACGGCCTGTCGTCATAAGACGGACGGACGGCGAGCTAGCCCATAGCTCACATAGTCCACAGGCCCGAGCGTACGGTGGCCGGGGGCCACCACGTGGCCCCCGACGCCCGGTGCGTCTCCCGCGGCGGCTGGGACGTGAGGTTCTCTCCCTCTCACGTTCCGCCACCTCCTTCGCTAGCATCGCTTCTTCGCAAAAGGAGGTGACGGCGTCCCATTCCGTCTCGCTCCGGACCATGGATTGAACCAAGGCCGGACGCGAGAGGTCGCCGCCGCCGATCGCCGCTACAAGGACACGGCGGTGCTCCGCCCACGCGGAGCAGATCTCCACCGTGTCCTCCGGTCGATCCTCACAATGGTAGCACCCGGACGTTTCCTCCCGCCCGATTCGGTGAGGAACCTCCCGAAACAACCGTGTCCGGTGCGGACCTGCGTCAGGCGGAAGGTGAAGACGCCGTGGCGCCTCTCTAGCCACTCCTCAAAGAGGGGACTTATTGCCACTATTGCGGCGCGCCCTGCACGGGGTTGCGACAGTCGCTCTCTCCATGTCGCCATGAGATCGCGCCGGAGGTTTGTCCGCTGAGCGACAATTTGCCGCGGCAGCGAAGTTATCCCCCGGCGTAGTGCCTCCACGCGCAATTCGTGCAGGCGCGCGAGGACTATCGCCTCCAGATCCCATGGCGACAATCCGGAAACGAGGCTCGTCGCCTCGCCGGAGATCGTGCGGTATCCCCGGACCAGCCTTACGGCTACCACCTTTTGGGGCGGCCCACATTGGCCCTGGATCGAAAAATTTGGAACTCATGGGGAGAGGCCTTTGCCCAGGCTAATAGTAACAGTAACATTCAATTTAATCTCAATAAGTTTCTACGAAAAATAAAATCGTAAATATGAATTTTCATCGGGTTTTTTTTTATATAGGCATTAGGTAATATAAAAAAGTTAATAGCGTAAACCTGTGTGAAATAAAATGTAGAAAAAGAACTAAGCGAAGAGAAAAGCGAGATGTTATACGTATATGTATAATATTAAAAGGACTTTAGGAACTTGTGGCCGTCGAAATTTTTTGCACATTAAATCTTATTGGACTATTCACATAATATATCTAATCTAATATATAATTTTATATAATTTAAATATCCGTTTATAACTTCAAAATAACATTTTTACTTCTAGACCCAGCGTACAGCGTTTTGTCAGTGAGTGAATTTAGTCTATAAAATAAAGCTCATCAATTACCACTGACTGACTCACTCACTCAATGACAGAATTGTTCTCCCAGATGGTGAAGGAGAGTTTTGACAGATTCGTAAACAAGCAGCTCTCGCGAGTAGGGGAAAAGCGCCAAACCCAGCACTGATGACAATATTTGTGTCACTTGTTTAATTTACTATTTTACAATATTTTCTTACCTTTGTATAGATTCTTTTTTACCGATTGTTTGTGAATGTGTGAACATTATAGGCTTTGTAGATTCCCAGATGCTCGTTAACTTTTGTTAACTTTTCATCTTGTTTTTTTTTTTTTGTGTAGTAAGCAACGACCTATTGTCGGGCCTATGCTGTTCCCCCATACTTAAGTACTAATGCTGTAACATGATCATATTGTAACACCATATGATTTGAAAAGAGTAACCATGGAGTTTCTTGCCGGTTCTTCTCCATAGGAAACGACAAACCCGAACCGTGCACCTTTTTGTCGACGTTTTATAAGTGCCCATCTAGGCCTATGTGAAATAAAAATATTTTGATTTTGATTTAGTTTAGTCTGTACAGATAGATGGGTTGTGTGAGGAATGATATGAAAGAGAAAGGAGTAAATGATGCCGTGACGTCTGACAGGGGAGAATGGGAGAAGAAAACGTTTTGCGCCGACTCCAGGGAGAATGGGACAAGGGCAGGGAGAGGATGATGAGAGAATGTATCTATACAAATGAATAAAATAGAAGAGTATGTTTGTAATTTCAAAATAACTAATTTTTACTGAATGCAAATGAAAGTATGGCACAGAACCGGGAAGTGTGCCAGGAAAAAGGGGCGGCCTATACCCAGCATGTGGGAGATTCCGGGCTGATATGATAATGATATGAAAGTATACACGGTACTTATATCAAAAAATTATTTATTAAAATGTTTGTATGTCTGTCGATCTGTCTGTCTGTTTGTTCCGACTACTCTCCAAAATAGCTGAACCGATTTTGGTCTGTCTGTTTGTTCCGACTAATCTCCGAAATAGCTGAACCGATTTTGACAATACTTTTGATATTATAAGGAGTAACTTGCTACTTTAATTTTAGAAAAAGAATTAGAGTTCCTTGCAAAAAAAAATTAACCCTAGAAATTGTTAATAAAATACTATTCAAATAGGGAAGATTTAGGTTTTAATAGCTAGAGTTTTTCTATAAAGTAAAAGATGAGCACTATGAACTTTGACATCACAAGACCGTTGCCCTATTGAAGCTCTCAAGCCTTATATTATTCCAGTACATTTGAGTTCAAACAATATTTGCCTCGAAGAAACCCTTTTACGTAAAACCAATAATGATGAAAGCTTGTTATTTAATTTTAAGCCTTTAAAATCTTATTTGAAAACTTTCGAACCTATTATAAAGTTTTTTACAACGAAAGTACCTAGCTCGGTGCGAGATTAAAGTAATAAAACTTCGAAGTTTTCTTAAGGTGGATGTGCACGGGTAGCCCGCGAAATTTAAAATTTCTTATGTTTATTGCAATTTGCAGGTCAGTCTCTTTCATTGTCAGGTCAGCACTGGAGCCGTGATAGAAACCATGTCTGCTGCATACCTACATTTCCAGATCGTTTTTTTTCAAGATCTACCCCCCCTATAACAAAATATTAAAACATGATAATGTAAAATTTAAATTTCGTGAAATTTTAATTTTACGTTTATTGCAATTTGCAGGTCAGTTTCAGGTTGTATGTTAATGAAGATGTGAATCGCGCCAGTAACACATATGGAGTTACAGAATTATAATCATTTTAATCATCAATACAATCCTGCAAGTTCATTTAACCCCATTGAGTGACTTATAGTTATTGAATATAATTCTGTAACTCCACACCGGCGCGATTCATAGAGAAAATTTAAATTTCGCGGTCTACCCTTGCGCTTCCGCCTTAAGTCCCATGTAACAAGGGGCGAGTCAATTCCCATCAAAACCAAAAATCTTTACTCTGGGCTGCTTTTGAGAAAGTTTTGATGGAAGCCCTATTATAAATTAGCCCAACCTGGGAATTGAACCCAGGACCTCGTGCTCAGTATCGCTTCACGGGTGACCACTGAAAACCAGCGCTGTGCTGTGGGCCCCCCATAGCACAGCATCATGCTGAGTGGTAACCTGCTTGTCGCGGTCACGACGTGCAAGCTGTTAATTTTGTATTTATTTTTCTTTGTACCTATATGTCCTGTGTATTTATAATATTTGTTATGTATTGAATGATTATTTTTAATTTATTTCTTGTACGCATGTCCCTGCGACAAATAAACATTTTTTCTTTCTTTCTTTCTTCTTTCTTCACTTCCATTAAACAAACGAGGCATTAAAATACCATAAAGTAGCATAAAGATAGCTCTTTGTTTAACGCATTAAATTTTTTATTTGCCGACATTAAAAGAACCGGCCAAGTGCAAGTCGGATTCGCGCATGAAGAGTTCCGTACCATCGCAGTAGGGGAGCCCGCTTTAATTTTTATTATTTGTTAATTTAGAGGCAACAGAAATACACATTCTGTGAAAATTTCAACTGTCTACCTATTACGGATCATGAGATGCAGCCCGCTGAAAGACAGACGGACGAACAGCGAAGGCTTAGTAATAGAGACCAGTTGGTTATCCTTCGAGTACGGAACCCTGAAAATACTTGCAAGTGCAAGCGAAGTCAAAGGAAACTTTTCTTTTTTTGACAAGATAAACAACTAAAAAGTAAAAGAAATACATATAAAACATCTTGTTCAGTAGCTTTTAAACAAAAGAATATTTAATTATCCTTTCAAAAGAGTAATAATGTTATGTTATATCTTCGTTGTTTTGTAGAATCACAAAGAGGTTGGTTTTAAGTGGACATCTTAATTAAAGCATTATCTAGATAAGTCCAGAATATGATTCCCGGGTTAGACAAAATGTTATTTGGGTTTTGCCCTCAGGAACTTTACAGTAGCCACGGGATTTGGATTTGTGCCCGATTTATGGCAATAGGGCCGCCCGCATTACAAGGGACTTAAACATAATGAATTGGTGAAATGTGGAAAAAGTGGTCTGAATGTACTATTAGGTACACCTCTGCCTAATCCTTCGGGAATTACTCGATGTTATGTGATGACTTCGAAAAAGGTAAACCGAGATGTACCATTACCCCAAAATGAATCTGCTCACTTTTAAAACAAAATCCCGTGCACACGATATCCACATCTGTTCACCACCCTTACTACTATTGGTCAGCACAAAGAGAGTGCGGACCAATAGTAGAAAACAACACACGAAAAAAAAACAACTAATTATCTTTTGTTTTACAAAAATTCTCAGGCTCTGTTAATGATCACAGAATATGTTTGACCACTCTTTTTTGACTAATAGAAATAACACAAAAAAAGGACCAAGGAGGGCAGTTTTTAACTAAACGTTTTTATAGCGGCCGGATGCTGCAAACAAAAATAGTCCATAAGGTGATCAGATTCATCTTGGGTCGATTGTACATATAAGTTCGAAGTGCCCAATAGGCGCGAGCCTATTGCCATCAACCGGGCACAAGTCCTGACTCCACAAAGCAGTAAATATAAACTAGAAAATCACAAAGCACCTTCTCTATGAAGCTCCTAAACTTAGTTTTCCATTTTCTGGAACTAAATTTTCAGCTTAATTTCCTGGGAAATCTCGACTGAGCTAGATTTAATATTAGTTCCTTTGATAACAACATCTATTAAGTCTCAAAAGTTGCTGTTAAATGGCAGGCGTGTTGCCTTTAAAGATTACTCGTCTATGATAATTTGATAAAGTATTATTTTTGTGTTACTTTAGATTTTCCTGACCTTTTTGAAGAAAGGAGAAAATTCGAATTTATATAGGACTAGCTGTTGCCCGCGGCTTCGCTCGCGTTTTTGTCTGAAATTATCCCACGGGCACGTTGTAAATATAGCTTATGGCACTCGGGGATAATGTAGCTTCTTATTAGTGAAAGATTTTTCAAAATCGGTTCAGTAGATCCAAAGATTACCCCCTACATACAAACTTACAAACAATTTTACCTCTTCATAATATTATAGTATACATAATGATTTAAGTTCATCATTTGCCTCGACTTCAAGTCTAAACACATAGCTGAATTTCAAGTATTTTACGTGGTGCGACTGTCCCAGCCCGCCCGTCTGCTTGCGATTAATGATGTAAGGAAATTGATTTAAAAAAAAAATTGATGTGTTTCTCTGTGAACTATTTTTCTCCAAATCAAGCATTATAGATGTGTTATCACAATTTCGGTTTCCATTTTCATGGATCCATGGATATCCATTTGGATACCATTAATATTATCTTTATTTATAATTTTTCTTTTCTATATATTTTTAAACAATTCTTTAAAAAAAAGCACCTTTATAAAACATTTAAAAATATAAAAAACCAGCGGCCCATCCCGGCTTCGCACGGGTGCTTAAGTTACTCAGGTTGAATGTAGCTTTCTAATGGTGAAAGAATTTTTGAAATCGGCGCAGTCGTTTTTCAGTTTATTCATTACAAACATACACACAAAAATACAAATCTTTCCTCTTATTATTAGTCTTAATATTAGTGTAGATAGATGGCCCATCGGCATCAGGGACAAGGTTCAGACTGGCGATAGTCTGGGCTCCAGAGAGAGGAACCATTATTATTATGTACTAACTGTTGCCCGCGACCTTCACCCGCTTGAAATTATTATAAAAATAATACTTCCCTAATTGAATTGGATTTTGTTAACAATTTCAAGAGTTTTAATATATTTCTGCAGGCAGGCAGTCTGTTTCCAACTAAGAACGTTCGAGGTCCGGGGTTCTTTTTCTGACCCCGATCATTACTCGCCGAAGCTCGCCGTGATCTTGTTTATCTAGTTTTAACCTATCATATAACATTATCTAAGTTTACCTTTTCGTGTCAAGCATAACTGTTAGCTTTAGTTACTTGATATTTTAATAAATTTAATCGTTACTTATTAAAATAAAAGTAGCCTTTTAACATCAGCTACATGTCAGTAAAAGTCCCGTCTAAATCGGTCCAGCCGCAATTTTTTTTTAAATGTTGTCTTGTTTTATGTACCGTACCTATATACTTTCATATGCATTCAGTAAAAAGCAGTTATTTTGAAATTACTAACAGATACTTCAATTTTTCTTAATTGTAAAAAAAATATACCAGGTAACACGCAAAAGATTGCCGATTAGTTTGTTTCGAGAGAGAAACTTGGAAAGTCCCATCAATTCTGGCACCCTTTCTGCTATACATGCATATTGCTATTGAAATAGATATAACAGTACTTACAAGATTAGTTAGTTATATTCAAGAAGATTTACCACTAAGAACTACGACGGGACAAAAGAAGATTATTTTTATTAATTATTTAAATAACTTTGTTGCAGTCAGATTTACGTAAAGAAGCAAGCAACTACATTTTCAGCACTTTATATTTTGTATTATAACTTCAAAATGCTTAATTCCATCTTGTTTTAGATAAAAAGTTTCCTTAGTAAATATCGCTCTCTCGATGTTAAAGTTTTCTCATTCGAGATTTGATACTGAAGTAATTGATTCACTGAAATTTGAACAAGGGCAGCTGAAAATTGTGGTAAATATTAAAGTAATCCTTCTTGATCGAATTTCAACGATTCTTGCTGATTTTATCCAATCTTTAGTGAACCTTTTCAGGGTAAGTATTTTTTTCTCTTTCGAATTATACGAGGTTTATTAAATAATTTCAACAATAGTATTATTAGCCTTGATTTACAATCTTAAAAAACACAACTAGTAATACAGGTAAACTAAATCTTAAATATAATTATAATACTTGCGGGCCGTCCCGGCTTCGCACGGGTGGAAAAGATTTTTGAATTTTCTAATAATCAATATAGCCTATGTTACTCAAGGATAGCAAGCTAGCGTCGGGGGCCACGTGGTGGCCCCCGGCCACCGTAGGCGCGGGCCTGTGGACGGTGAGCTATGGGCTAGCTCGCCGTCCGTCCGTCGTATGACGACAGGCCGTGTCGACGGCGCGTTCGTGTTCCACGCGCGCCTCAAAGAGAGTCAGCAAACAGGAAGGGGTCCGTAAGGACCGACGCCTGCCAGGGTTGCGGGACTGTTCGAAAGAGATACCGCGGCCCTGGAACACAAAGGGCAAAGGAAGGAACATGGATGGGTTTTAGTCAGTAAAAGTCTGACACTCCCTCCTGCTCAGCCGAGAGCGGGAGGGGTTATTTGATGATTTCCCATCGGTAAAAAAAAAAAAAGGGTAGCATTCTAATGGTGAAATAATTTTTGAAATCGGTCCTGTCGTTTTTGAGTTCATTCGTTACAAACATACAAAAATACAAATCTTTCCTCTTTAACATATTATTAGTGTAGATATGTAGTTAAAGTAATTAACCTATTTACGTATCCTTTAACAAATACTTTATTTGACACCGGTGTTATGATTGTTTTGGGTTTCCGCAAAGCCGTCCTCTGGAGCTTGCCACATTCTCCAGCCCTGGGTTAACCTCCTCCATGTTACACCAACTATTTGCCGGATATCGTCTTCATTTCACCAGTACTAGACAGTCAAAATTAAAGGCGGAGTAAGTAACCAAAACATGGAAAAGAAAATTTGTTTGTTAAAAAAAAAATTACACAGTAACAACGGATTGCAGGAATGAAACTGATTGAGTATAAGCACACCGTATGTCATACACACGATTCCATTGAGCAATGCAATGATTACATTGACAGCTCTTAATCGTAGTTTAGATGGGCTGATTGTGAAATTCGCTCTAATTAAGGCGAACTAAGCATTTAATTTAATTTTCTATTCCTATTTAAGCATCTAATCCTATTGAAATTGTGAAGTACATTCTATGCAAAATAAACAACACTTCAATGTTTCAAACGATCTATTCGTAAACAATCAAACCAATTACAAAATCGAAGTTCGCTACCTAAACTCGATTTAAGATTTTCCTAGAAACAGCAACGGACTTAAAGCAATTCATATAGAAATAGTTAACCCTGTAACTAGTCCCATCTCGCAGTAGTTGACTAACTGTTCCACAGTAGGTCGGCGTCATATAATTAGTGGGGGAAGAATTGGCCCCGCCGCCATAGAAGCCTTATACAGCTCAATAGTAGAACATTCTAGGAAAATTCTCGAACCTTCTACAAAGTTCCATGGTGGACCATACTCTACAGAAGGTCGGCTTTATACAAATAGTGTGGGGGTACTTGGTAACGTAGAAGCCGGTTCTACTTACACGGCTCAATAGTGGAACATTCTAGGAAAGTTCTTGATTCTGGTACGCAGTTCCATAGTGGAACATTCTCTACAGAAGGTTAGCTTCATACAAGTAGTGTGGGAGGAATTGACCCCGCCGTAGAAGCGGGTTCGCCATATACAACGCAATAGTAAAAAAATCTAGGAAAATTCTCGAACCTTCTTCGCAGTTCCATAGTGCAAAATTTGAGATTTGAACGTAGATTGATATATAATGTGCTCGTAACACAGTCGATGTAACAAAATAATTCTGGGTGATCAATTTGAGTGTTTGAAGAGACGAGATGGCCAGACGACATTTTTGCTATTGCACATTGCGGGAAAATCCTAGATAAGGTTTGCAGAAGATCGTGAAGTTTGGCACAAGCAAAGAGAGGCCTATATCTGGCAGTGGGTGAAGTCGGGCTGTGGATGATGATGACGATGATGGTGATTGTTTAAAGACTATTCCCAAGGGAAAGAATTATCACCTATTCGATTATTAAATTGCTGTAGTTAGTTTAGTACAAATTTATCATTATTAATTATCGTTTGGTTCAAAAATCTGTATGTAATGTAATGGACTAGCTTTTGCTCGCGGCTTCGCTCCCGTTATGTGCGGGAATTATCCCACTGGAAAGTTTTAAATGTAGCCTATATCACTCAGGGATAAGTAGCCTACCGTTAGTTTAAGAATTTTTGGGATGGGATCAGTAGTTCCTTAGATTACCACCTTCATACAAACTTACAAATAAAAACAAATTTTACTTCTTTATAATATTATTATAGTATAGATGGACACCAGTGGCGAAGGTGCCATACAACTCTATTCCTACCGACTTCCCTTGAAAAATGGCACAGTCAGTATTGTATAGACAAATAATAAAATCACATTAAAGATATGTACTCCGGCCGGCTTACCTCGTACAAAAGTTGACCCTTCGCTACTGATGGACACCCACTCATATTAGGACCTTCGCAAGCTTGTTTATCTCTGAAGATCAATCCGTGTGGCTGTTATTAATAAGCCACAAGTCCCTTCATTATAGGCTTTTGCTATAATCCGACCTTCTGTAATATGCTATGCTACTTCGATCGAGATTGTAATTAATGTCATCCGCTTTGGTCGACGGCGAGAGAATCTAAATGACTCTGTAATTGGGTCGGGACTTTGATCATTGATGTCCTCTCTCTCAATGATGGCAAACGTGTAGACACTAATTTTGGTGTAAGTGTCTGAACGTGTATGGAATCCTTTATGATCCAGTAATTGGAATGCATTAATTTGTAAGTTGATATCTGAAGGCGTTCACTTGGTGGAGTATTTCCAGTTTCTTTCATTAGGAATTTTTGACATGGTTTTATTAGCTTCACCTGAAATTATGTAAAAAAATCTTAGAAATTAAATTTGACCCACTTCCCGGTTTTCACTTGAGCTGAAATTGTGCATACATGTTTTTGTTTAGTTTGGATGACAATGCATGGTTAGCTAAGTGACGTCAATATGCATGCCCATGATATAGGTATCAAATGTCTGCCAAGAAGAATACGAAAAATAAAATAACGTCAATCGTGTTTTTTAGTTTTTTTTTCATCTATAATATTTTATTTATCAACATAAACTCACGCTTTTTCCATTGGGGTAGGCTAAAATTACGGAAAGCCTGCAAAAACTTGCTACGATCCTGTCATATACAAGTGCATACTCCTGACACTTCTTTATCCACTGCAAAGCTATCTTCCATGGCCTTCCACTCTTCCCTATGTGCGGTTTTCTCTTACCAATTCCTTGAAAAGCCTCGAAATGATCACACAATGTTTCCTTTAATCTGGGGCCTTAGTCTGCTATTGCAATAGTGTCAGAATGGTCTATAATTGATTTAATAAGGCCCCTAGCCCACGGCGTATTGAAGCGCGTTCGAAACTCGTTTGACGTGCGTACAAAGGGTAATTCGTCTGCGCGGGGCCTTATTAAATCAATGATAGACCATTCTGACACTATTGCAATAGCAGACTAAGGCCCCAGGTATCGTTCACATTTTTTTGTACTCCGAAGACACACATAGAAAGCGCTACTTTTAGATTAAAACCTTTTTCATTAGATAACTCTTAAAACCAGCCGGATATATGAATGCTTGCCTGCCTTTTTTTTTTTTTTTGCCGATGGGAAATCATCAAAACCTAATAACACCTATGGATTAGGGATATGAGGAAGGAGGGCAGTGGGACACAAATAGCTGTTTATGAAAAACTAGGTCAACGGGAAGTATAGATTTTGATTCTCTTGAGAAATCGCAAAACATGCGACATAAACGGTCTGCCTGCCTGGACTCACCAACTATTAGGTATATAGAACAGATTACATTTATTTATCACCCTGCCTACCTTGGTAAAATACAAGAGTGATGCGAGATACATCCTCCATCCATCCATCTTCATCCAATCCATCCACCCATCCATCCATCCATCCATCCACCTTTTCAAGTTTATGTAAAAATCTGCTGTAATTACAAATCTATCTGCGTTTGTGTAAAAAAATATTAGCAATCTTGACTTGACTACCAAAAATCACTTACTGTAGTTATTAACCTAAAAAAGTAGTAAGTAGTAACATTATGTTTATATTACGACTTTTATTTTTTAAAAGATTAACCATGAAATCCTGGTAATGAATATGCAAAATCACGTATTTTTCTGTACAAGGTCGCGTGGCATTTTAATGTTGTACCCACATTTTTATAAAGGGATATATCCGTGGTGATCTAGAGCGGCGGGGCAGTTAAGCTACAGCTTAAATAAAACGTGCTGGCTACTGATAAGATTTGTAAGTAATTTTTAAACCTGATCTGAATATAAAACTATGATTCAGTTAAGTTTTTTCCGAAGAATCTATGTATCTATGTCGGGGTAAGAAAGTTTTAGCCATACTCAACGTCCATTTAAATTACTTAGGGTAAATTCATAGGTGTGATACATATATCATAATACACGGTTTAAGGGACGCAATGACACAAACTCGTACAATGACTTGAACCAAAAGCGTTGAAAATGGTAGGAATATTTTTTGCATGAGACCTGGAGGTCGAAATGGCCGCTATAGCAAAATCAGAATAAAATAATATTAAGTATTACGTTTCAATTCCTAAAATGGTCATAGCCAGCGCCACAATTGTCACTTTGTGACCATTTTACTAATTGAAACGTATTTCATATTCATCTAGCGGCCATTTTAGACCCCCAGGAGATTTCGTCTGCCTTACTTCCGACTTATATGTCACAGGGACATGACGTTTTGCACAGTGATAAAAAAAACGATAAAAATACAACGCATAAAAAATTTAATTATAAATACAACAGGACGGAACACGAAAAATAATGGCAGCTTGCACTAAGAAATATTTAATATTCCCAGGAATCCCAAAAACGTAATTAATCGCCAGTTATATCTCTCACAGCTAAAGTTCACTATAATATGTTGTATTACCATGCAGCATAAATTCTCGCCAATTCCATATATTTCACAGTGTATCTTATCTGGCTGACTTGCCAAATTTCACATTTAAGTTTTGTAAGAATATGGCAAACATGATTTATATTCCGCTTTTCACGGGAAATGTAGATTCAAAGTTTGGTCTACATAGAGAGTCAAAAAGTTCCGTTACTTATTCTTTTCTTTGTGGCATTCCGTTGTGCTACATTTTGGTCTGAATTCCGGACTATTTATGTAAGAGGAGAAAAGATCAAATTTAGAAAGTAAATTCAGGTATGATATTTGATATATCAGTTGCGCCAGTTACAGAAAAGTTGAAAGATAATCGACAGTCTTAGTACGTGCATGTGATGAGGAGGGACGAATCGCATGTGACTAAAAGACTGATGAATAGAAAATGTTGATGGATGGAGAGGGACAGGAAGACCAAGGAAACGATGGATGGATTGTGTGCGGTATGGTATGAAATAAAAAGGAGTAAATGATAGCGTGACGGTTGACAGAGGAGAATGGAGGAAATAAAAGGTTGTACCAACCCCATGTAACATGGTACCTACAAGGGCAAGAAGATGATTATGATAAAAGAAAATTCAAGCAAAAAGTCTTCAAAATGTTGTCGCAGTCTTTCCGTTTTCCCTAAGGACTTCCATTCTGCTTTTTTCTAAAAGGAATCTCTTTGCAAGGACTTGTTTGTAAAGAGTTTTTTCCGAGAAATTTCAACCTACACCTATTTCAGTAACCATTAACATCGTGAGGACACCAGCATGCCTGAGAGATATTTCTTGACTGCATGTAAAGTCAAGGCAGAGGCCCATGGTCGGTATAAAAAATTTTCTGACACCAGGTTAGGCACTCACCACACAATAAAGAAAGAAGCAACCATTGAAAATCCGTTGAGACTCGCAAGTTCTTCAAAGCTGGTGGTAGCCCTGCAACAACTATCCGTCAAACGTGTCATCGCGCCTGTTTATCGTAATAAAATCTCGAATAACTTAACTCTTAATAATTATTTACTTCACCTAATACAAAGTTTTCAAAGTCACGTCATCCAACATTTAAGTTACAACCTCGGGTTGAGTTAAGTCGACATTAAAACGAGCTGAAATTTATTTTCTCCTCTATCTTAAAAGTTAAGTTGGACTTTGGCCGCCGAGTCGCGTTCGCACATTTGTAACATGGTGTCATAGTAAGCTGTTGGCGTGCTTCTAAGCTACAGTTTCTTGTTCATAAAGATTTATCTTTTTAACGTGTTGTTTTCGTTCAGATTTTATCCAGGCCCTGCAGTCTGAACATAGATAGCGATCGCAAAACAACCGAATTCGGTTGCAACGCCATAACGATGCAGGTTTAAGGTGGTCGCGAGCCGGAGCGACCCGCCGCACGGTGGGCTGGAATCGTCAAGTTCACTTCGTCGACTTAAGGATTCAAATGAGTATTTTTGAATTTTATGTACTAATACAAATATTATTTGTTATTTGTAAATTTTTGTACCTAGTATTTTCGAGTTACAGACCCCTAAACTTTGTATGAAATATTAATCGGTTTTTGGTTTAATCTGACACGTTTTAATATTGTATTACAGAAATATAGCAAAAAATCAAATTATTGGTAAACTTTCTACACCACCCTTATGACGTCATTTATTTTTCACGATACTCACTCACACCATCCTTAGACGTCATTTGTTTTTAACAATACTCAATAGCGCGATGACCCTCATTAGCGCGTCGTCCATTGAGCGCAGCAAAATGATGACGTGTCATTATGTGATTAGATGATGAATAGCAGGTAAAAAAATGACACGGTTCCATTTGAAAAACAACCATCCTCAGTACGTTGTTACACATCGTAATAAACGCACTATCCTACCTCTCGAGTGCGTGTGTGAGTAAGAGTGTGCGTATGAGTGGCCAGCTGGGGACACCACTGATAAAAAAAACGCGCTTAGTTCTCTACCTCAAGGGTGGTGTGGAAAAGGGAATGAAAAACTATTTTCTCCAAAACCGAAGGAAATCGAAGCAAGTGATATATCGGATAATTTGCCTAAAAAATAGCACAATCGAATACCGAAAGCCGTTTTTTGAGGACTCTTGAGAATTAAAAGTTATTCATATAAAATCAAATTTCTCCATACAAAACTAAATTCAATTCGTTATAACTTTAAAAATATTAGGTATATACAAAAATCGCAGAAGAAAAATGTCTTGTATTTAGTGGTAGATCGCAAAGCCGTTATTATTATTTTTTAAATTGCTCATCAATTTTCGTAAGTCTATGAAAGCTTGATTTCAGCCCAACGTTGTGTTATGACTTTGCGACCGAATTCGATTGTTTTTCGATCGCTATCTATGGCGAGACTGCAAGGCCTGTACTAGCTGTGCCCCGCGTTCGTCCGCGTGAAATTATTATAATTACTTCCTTAATTGAATCGGATTTTATTAACAATATCAAGGGTTTTTATTTTTTGCACGGAGCCCTAATACATTTTCTAAAATAAAAGTAGGCTAAATGACTCCTCATAACATCAGGTATCTGTCAGTAAATGTTCCTAAGGTGGAAGCGCAAGGGTAGCCCGCGAAATTCAAATTTTCTTAAGTTTTTTGCAATTTACAGGTCAGTGTCAGGTTGTATGTTGATGAAAATTAAGTCGCGCTAGTAAATCGTATGTGGTTATAAAATTATAATCATTAAAATCATTAATACAACCCTCTATGTTCATCTAACCCCACTGAATGACTTTTACGTGAATTAGTTAGTTTATTTTCCTGTTCGGGCTAATAAATACTTTTTCTTTATTTCTTTATTAATAAAACTTTGCCCGACCTAGGAATATAGTAGTACAATATTGTGAAATCGCGGAAAATTCGTCAAGTATTCGGGACCAGCTCACTTCTTCACCCACAGAGAGCCCACAAGCGAATTGCCTCGCTGGAAATATGCTGGTAAATCGTTTTTTTTTTTTTTGATATTGCCTCTCACAGTTCAGCCTCTGAGGCTGGCTACTGCTTAACCAGGCAAATCCTGTGGATGCCTTAAAAATGAATCTAAGGCCTCCAGCCAGGGGCTTCAAATTATACTCAAAAACTAAGCGACCACTCGCTAAGGGCACCCCCTGTGGGGTACGAGCCTCGGCTTAGGGCGTCACTGGGGAGGACAGCAAAGGGACAGGCTGGATCTGAATGATATTATTTAGGGGCTGGTTTAAAACTACTGGCTCAGCATCGCGGGCTGGCTCTGGCAAGGGTCGGGGGGTTTCGTTGAACGGGGGCGTCGCGACGGGCCTCGACGGCGAGGACGGAAACTCGGCGGTCTGTGTCTGTGTGGTTTACGAAGTGTGCTGGTTTCCCTACTGCTCTCCTGGGGGGGTGATGGGGTCATCGGGGGTGGTGAGTGCATGTCGCGGACGGCGAATCATGCTAATACGCGAGGGTTCGTACTGGGCGGCCGATGCGATCGGGGGGTTCCTATGCTTGGTAGCGGAATCAAAGAAACGCTTGGAAAGACGTTTCATAAACTGAGCTAAGGTGGGGATCCTAAGGTCTACGAGGAGATTCTCGTTACGGACATAATAGGGGGCACTGGTGATCTTACGGAGAAAACGGTTCTGAAGGGTCTGCATCCGATGCAGGTGACGCGGGTGGGCATGGACAAAAGTGACACAAGCGTATGTCATTACGGGACGGATGACGGCGGAATAGAGACGCAACTTGAGTGAAAATTTGCTCTATGCCGTGATCATAAAGTGGAGCCTAGCCATGGCAAAGGCAGCCCGGTCGCGGGCTGCTCTTATTGCGCTGCAAAGGACAGGTGGTTGTCGAGAATGACTCCTAAGTACTTGGCTCGCTTCTCCCAAGGGATCAGCTTGCCGAACATAGTGATCGGAGAGGGGGGGGGGACGATTGAAAAGAACTGCCTGGCTTTTATCGGGATTAACCTCGATTCGCCACTTACGGAACCAGGCTCCTAGAGCATTGGCTGCTCTTTGGAGCTGACGGTGGGCTGGCGATGGCGTCTTGGCCGTGCCCAGTATAATATAATATACTGTACTGTATACTGCCGTGTCGTCGGCGAATCGGTCCAAGTGAGCCTTTTTGCTCTTGGGGATGTCACTAAAAAGAAGAGAATGAAAATGAGGGGGGAAACGACAGAGCCCTGGGGGACTCCCGCGCGAATGGGGTGGGGGGAAGAAAGGGTATTCCCTATGCGGTAGCGGAAAGAGCGATTTGCCAAAAAGTTTCGCAAAATGAGCACGAGACGATCTGGCACATCGACCTGATACAGCTTGTATATCAGCCCGTTGTGCCAGACTTTGTCGAAAACTTTCGCTATATCGAAAAATAACACACCGGTCATCGCTCCACGCTGGAAGCCAGCGCTCAAGTGTTCTACAATGCGGTGGATTTGTTGGACGCACGAGTTCGGTCCTGAAGCTGAATTGCTCGTTGGGAATGGGGCTCTTAGCCTCGGCAAAGTCTTTGAGGCGCTTATAAATAAGCCTCTCATTCAGTGTGATAACGCTTTTATACTTTACACAGTGCCAATTTTCTAACTTATTCTAGACTTGTTATTGTGACAAAATACATAGTGGGTAAGCTGACATTTTGATTGGCAGCTTGGCAGCTTAAATGCGTCGTCATTCTTAGAAAATAAAGATCATTCTCGCTTACAGTGTGACGGACGCCGATGAAAAATTAGCTCTTTTCGAGTACATTTAGTCACCCCAAGTATATTTAACTTTAAAACTGTTCCTGGCGCTTAACACAGGGTAAAGTGTTATAACTTTAGCCTGTTTGAAACAGAGTTATAAGAGACTGTCTGTTTCGAAAAGTCACGTATTTTCTCTCTCATTAAATAAGTATGTTTTAAGTCAATGTGAGCCGATTCGACAAGATTAATTAAGATAACTTCAAAATAATTATTCGAAATATTCGACTCAAAACTCAGACACTTTATTTTAAAAGATTAATAATGCTTTTTAATTCATTGTGTGTGTAAAAACACACAAATAATCGTGTTGCAAAACTAGATGAGGTCTGAGTTTTCTATCCAACTACACTTAGAAGAAACACTAGATAACATAAAAGTTGAAATGAATTTAGGCACTGTCTACTTACTAGATTCTGATTATCTTATGCCAATATTTTATGGTTACGAGTTGAAGGTCCTGACAAACTTCATCATCAATATTCCGTTCCAGTTCGAAACAAAAAAGTGCAAGAAATAACCAAAGATGGAAAATTACTAAGAAAAATTAAATGTTATTTTTTTCCTACTTTTGTATTAGCGTCTGTTCACTGTTCTTAACAAAAAAAAACCATTTTCTCTAGGCATGAAGAGTTAAATCGAAGTATCTCGTTGTTACATATTTAGAATTTCAATTTATTATGCTTTTGACTCCATGCTACCATTTATATTTATGTCCTGTATAAAATTGGCAAATTATTACGAAATAATGTGGCCATGTCAAAAACAAGGCCTTTAGAAAATGTAGGATTGTGAAATTCCAATGAAATAACTAAATATATTTTTTATTCATACAAGTATTTATGCTGTTTTATTGGACAAATCCCTACTTTTGCTTCAATATTAGTGATGGGCCAACTATGACTTTGGCCGGTTAGCCAACAAATGGATTACAAAAATGCCGACTAAGGCCGGCCAGGCCGGTCATGCTCCCAATGGACTGGAATTCAGGAAGCATCGGCAATGTCTATTGCCTTTCATGTACAGCTGAGGCATGGAGTACAGTCGCCAACGCATCAGGTTACTACAAAATGTCAAATTTTCTCATTCGATTTTAAACTTCCATCGACATTTTATGGTTTTAATCATTTGGAGAAATTTAACAGATTGTGGCTAATCAAGCCTTACAAATCCTGATTATGCGGATCTCTCATTAAATTCATAGGAAATCTATACAAAATGAGGCCAAGTTATACTGGAAATGTATGCCGCATAAAATATGTGCCGCCGCGCGTACATCTAACTAAACTAATGCACTTGCTCGCACCCGCCGTGCAGCCATAGAAATTCTAAATTCAATTTTCTGTTACAAGTTGAAATTCTTTTTTTAATGCATATGATAAAAAGAAAATGATAAACAATGAAGGTTATAATTTAATTTTAATCACTCGGCTAGTCGCCGACTATTCGCCGACTACAAGTTTGCCGAATAGTCGGTTTTCCTGACTAGTTGATACGTCTCTATTCGGTACCCATTTTAACTATTTCCTGGAAAAGTATGTTATTTTCCACCTTAATCCTTTCGCAGAAATCCTTTTTCATCGTTTTACAAAAGAATATGAATATTATGTCGACGGTGTGGTGTGTCACGTACGTCACGTTTAGATCTTAGTTTAAGTTATGGTAGATAAGCTATGTCCATAGTTATATTATGATATATGTCACGCGCGGACTAGGTATATATTACACTAATAAAGGGAGTCTGGGGTCTTCAGTCTCCAGTTGACTCATGGACAAGTACACGACATGGTATTTACTTAACCCCTCCTTCCCTCCACATCGCATGGCGACCCTGCCAGTCGACTGGACGGCGTTATAGTTGCCCGACCGGGATCTCATCGGAGTCACTTCAGTCGGCTTCAGTCAGTTTCTCGGCAGTTGGTTAGTCACAGGCCATGGGGACCACGTCATCCAAGGAAGAGGTTATTATAGCCCAGACAGCAGCGGGTGGTTCAAATACCGCGACAGTAACACAAGAGCAGATATCCACCATCAGCGCGATGCTGTTGTTTATCGCCGTGTGTTTGGCGATTGTCATCATTGGCGTGGCAGTCCGGCTGTACAGGAGGTGTCATCAGAATTGGATCGAAGAGAAGATCAATCAGCGTGAGGTGCAGCGAGCTGTGCAGATGGCCTGACCGGGAGCTGGCGGAGCGACAAGAGGAGTAAGTGATGTGATTTGAACTTAAGTGTAGTGGCGAGTATTTTCGGTCATCTATCAGTTAGAGGCATTAATTTTGAATGGAAGTGGAGTTAACGTCACTGTTTGTACAGCTTAAGTTATTGAGGGAATCAATTGTCAAGTTAGGTCCCAGTAGGCGGAAAGGCAAAAATTTTGATGGAAAGATAAGCGAGGTAAAAGCCCTGTATTGTAAATTTAAGTGTGTAGTTTCTAAGTGTAGCAAATTTTCGGAGGAATTAGCACAGCTAGTGAGTAAAATAGAAAATTTGTATGTAGACACTATTAAGTTTGAAAACGGTACCGGAACCGATACAGAGATGGCGTTGGAAAGGTTTTCATTGAAAACGGCGGTTAGCTTACTCCCGAAAATGAATGGGGATGAGCAGGTAACCCAAGATTTGATTGATGCCATAGATTTATACAGCTCTATGTTAGAAGCGGCTGATAGTGCTCATTTAATTAGATTCGTGCTAACTACGCGACTTACCCAGGGGGCTAAGATGCGATTGTCCTCTACTTATACGACTGTAGACAGTCTTTTAACGGACATGAAGAAGCATTTGTTGACGGTTAAGTCAGACGTTGCAGTGCAAGCCAAATTTGCTCGCGCTAGGCAAAATGATAGGTCGGTCACGGATTTCGGGGCAGAGATAGAGAAGTTAATGGTAGATTTGACTATTTCTCAAGCCGGGGAAAATTCGGAAGCTTATAAAATTTTGCGGCCTTTAAATGAGAAGTATGCGGTTAAAAAGTTTGCTGACGGACTTCGTAATCAGCGTCTTGGTACAATTATTACGGCACGGAACTTGACTTGTTTGAAAGATGCTATCAGGGTAGCGGAAGACGAAAATTGTGCTTCGTCGGGTCAAGTCATGACGTTCCAGCGGTGGTCCGCGGGTGGTAGTTTTTCTACGGGAAATAGGGGTCGTGGAAATAACTATAGGCGGCACGCTGTAGGTAATGGATACGCGCAGCAAAAAACAGCTGTTGGGCGTACGTACCGAAATGGAAACGTAAGGTATAGTAGTGGAATGCGCGGTCATAGCAATAGTACTCATCGTGGACGGCAGACTCAGCAAGGTCGACAGCGCGTAGCGTGTCTAGAGCACGTGCGGGGCGATGCTGACTCAAGTGCAGTGTCAATGTCACGAAGTAGCGAAGGCAGACAATTGAATGAAACGCAGTTTTTTCGAGGCTAAGCATATTTTAGCTTGCAATAGTGTTAACTGGGTGAATTTTCTAGCAAATAATGTGGATTCGGAATGGTTAGTCGATACGGGTGCGTCGATATCGGCAATAAAAAGTAATTTCTTGAGGAATAATGCTTTGTGCTGTAAAGTAGTTAAGGAAGAATTAGTGATTAATGGTGTAGGGGGTAGTTTACGGGGTTTAGGTTATGTATATTTGACGTTGGAATACGAACAATGTTCGTTCGTGCATAAGTTTTATATATTCAATGATTTGCCATGTAGGTCAGTTGGCATATTAGGCCAGGATTTCTTGCAGGCGTATAGTGGTATTATAGACTTTTCGGGGAACAGGTTATCTCTAAAGAACCGTGAGCAGCGGACGGTTTCGATGCCACTTAAATCCTTTATTATTCTTTAACTATTTCTCCGCGTTGTGACATGGTTAAGTATTTGCCCGTTAATAGAGCAGAAGATTGTGTAGTGTTTAGGAAAGAGTTGCGCGAAGGGGTTTTCTTAGCAAATGTAGTAGCTAGACCTAAGAATGGGATGATGCCCATTAGGATTTTAAACACAACCACGGAGGAAGTTGTGTGTAGTATGTCCGATGTAGAAGTCTATCCGTTAAGTGATTTTAATTGTTGTAGTTTTGCGGAAACAGAAGTAAGTGTTGAACGTGTTAAGAAAATATTTTCTTTGCTTAATCTTGATTATTTGAATGCCGAGGAACGGTTGTCAGTTGAGCAAATATGTGCAAAATATCCAGATATTTTTTATATTCCGGGAGATAAATTGGATGTCACGAATGTGTATGCGCAGTCAATACGTTTGAAAGATAATGTTACTCCAGTTTACAGGAAACAGTATAGAATACCTTATGTACAGAAAAAGGAGGTTGATAGGCAAGTGCAGGAGATGCTGGGTAGTAATATTATTGAGGAGGCGGTTAGTGAGTGGTCTAGTCCTGTTTTGGTTGTACCCAAGAAGGCAGATCGTGATGGGGAGAAAAAATGGCGTGTAGTAATAGACTACAGGCAGTTAAATGAAAAGATACAGGATGATAAATTCCCTTTGCCAAATATTAATGAAATCTTGGATTCATTGTCGGGTGCAGTTTACTTTAGCCACTGTGATCTATCACAATCATATTATCAGTGTTCTTTAGATGAAAGTAGTAGGAAATACACAGCTTTCACGACAGATAAAGGGCAATATCAGATGTGTAGATTACCAATGGGGTTAAAGATAAGTCCAAGTTCTTTTAGCAGGTTAATGACTGTAGCCATGTCAGGATTAAATTATGACAAGTGTTTGATATATTTGGATGATTTAATTATTTTCGGGCGGAATTTGGGTGAGCACAACCGAAACCTTATGTCAGTGTTTTCTCGCCTGAGAAAGGTCAATCTTAAACTGAATCCATCCAAATGTGAATTTATGAAAAAACAAATACTTTATTTAGGACACGTAATTTCAGCGGAAGGTATTTCACCAGATCCTGAAAAGGTAGAAGCCATAAAGAAATATCCGCGTCCATCGGCAGTTGATGAAGTAAAGCGGTTTGTGGCGTTTGCAAATTATTATAGGAAATTCATACCAAATTTTGCTAGTATAGTGATACCTATGAATAAGCTATGTAAGAGGGATGTAGTGTTTAGTTGGACCGATGAATGTGAGAGGTCGTTTTTGTTGCTTAAGGAAGCGTTAATGAATCCACCAGTGTTGGATTATCCAAATTTTTCTGAACACAACACGTTTATATTGCAAACCGATAGTTCGGGTTATGCGGTAGGAAGTGTTTTGTGTAATGGGAACGGTAAACCCGTTGCATACGCTAGTAGGTCTTTGGGGAAAAGTGAGTTAAATTATCCTATTATAGAGAAGGAGTTATTGGCTATAGTATGGTCAGTTAAATATTTTAGACCGTATTTGTATGGACGGAGGTTCGTTGTAAAAACGGATCACCGGCCACTATTATACTTGTTTAACATGACAGACCCATCAAGTAGGTTAACTAAGTTTCGTTTATGTTTAGAAGAGTATGACTTTGAGGTCGAGTATATTAAGGGGAAAGAAAATGTATTAGCTGATGCACTTTCTAGGATAGTAATTTCAAGTGAAGATTTGAAAACCATGCGTGAAAAAACTATATCCGTAATGACGAGAGCGCAGTACAAACAGTTGGAAGAACCAAATGTTTGTGATACGGACCCTGTGGTATCTAGGAATGATCACCCTAGGATCGTGGAAGTTCTTAAAAAACGAGGAAATGACATTGAGATATGTTTGAATGAGTGGGAGAAGATGTTACGTAACACTAATGGTGAAAAAATATTTTCAAAGTCGCGCAATTTAATGTATGTGCCAGAAAACTCGAGTATTTACGTAAACTATGAATCTTTATCGGCATCATCGCGAGACGAGTTGTCGAGAGACATAGTCACTTTTTGTATTGAAAAGGGCATAAAAGAAGTTATTATTTTGAAAAATCGTTATAACGTTAAGTTTATTACAAAAATGGCCAAATATTTGAAGGAAAATAGTAATTCGATATGTGGAGATTTTAGAATATGTGTAGTGAAGGGTGTACGGAAAATAGAAGGGGCAGATGAGAAGAGAATTGTTTTAAATGATTTTCATATTTTACCTACGAGTGGTCATTCAGGAATACGCAGGATGGTGAATAATATAAAGAAATATTATTATTGGCCGTCAATTGAGAAAGATGTAGCGGAGTACGTTGGTAAATGTGATAAGTGTAAAAAACAAAAGTTTTCCAAACATACTAAAGAACCAATGACAGTTACTACCACTGCATCTTCATCTTTTGAAAAGATTTATTTAGATATAGTGGGGCCACTTGATAGGGACGAAAATGGTAATGTTTACATATTAACTCTTCAATGTGAACTTACGAAGTTTGTGGAGGCTTATCCACTAAAAAATAAATCCGCAAATGAGGTAGCAAAAGCGTTGGCAGAAAATTTTGTGTTGAGATATGGGATACCGGGAACAATTGCTACGGATAGGGGTTCTGAGTTCATTTCGAAAGTAATGGTAGAGCTATGTAATGTCTTGGGCATCAATAAAATCTTATCAACGTCATATCATCATGAAAGTATAGGGTCTTTGGAAAACGTTCATAAAACTTTAGGTGCTTATTTAAGGATACAAACAGATAATAATCCATCATCGTGGAGTTCTTGGATTCCATATTGGTGTTTTTCTTATAACACAACAGTTAATACTGTGACTAAGTATACGCCTTATGAATTAGTTTATGGTAAAATTTGTAGGTTACCAAGTAGTCTTCAAGGTGAAAGTGTTGAACCTTTGTATAATTTTGATGATTATCCTTTAGAATTTAAATACAGGTTACAAAGGGCTCAAAATGATGCAAAAGAAAATTTGGTATCAAGTAAGTTATCAAGGAAACATTGTTATGATAAGAATCTTAATTCTATAACTTATAAGGAAGGTGACTTGATTTTGATAAAAAACGAAGTAGGCAATAAGTTGGAGTGTATTTATAATGGACCATTTGTAGTTGTAAAGGACGAGTCACCAAATGTAATAGTTAAATATAAAAATAAGATAGATGTAATACATAAAAATAGGACAAAGTTATACTGTAAGACTTAGGATGTAAGTTTAAAAATGTAAAGAGATGAGGAAAAAAAAAAACAATGTAACTAAGTTTTTTTTTTTTACTTTAGGAAGGGTGATGTGGTGTGTCACGTACGTCACGTTTAGATCTTAGTTTAAGTTAAGGTAGATAAGCTATGTCCATAGTTATATTATGATATATGTCACGCGCGGACTAGGTATATATTACACTAATAAAGGGAGTCTGGGGTCTTCAGTCTCCAGTTGACTCATGGACAAGTACACGACATGGTATTTACTTAACCCCTCCTTCCCTCCACATCGCAACGGTACCTGATAACATAATCGGGCGCACACAGAGGATATCTGTGTTACAGAACTTTTTTCCCGTTTGTTGCCAGGGAAAATATAAAAGACCGTGATCAGAGCTGTCGTACTGTATGGATAGGAACATTCGGAATGTCTATTAATTCCCGATGACATCACTGGGGTATATTTCATTCCTTATTTTTTCTGATCTCAAGGTAGTGGGGCAGGGTAGGGGGGCCAACGAAACGACGGTTTCGTGTTTTCCCTTTGGCCCCACCAGTGGGGCCATGGCAGTGGGGTCAGCGGGAATACACCCAGTAGACATATTAGATCTAACCCTACAGTATTTCAACTAGCAACAAACATGGTCGGCGTTGGCTCACATACACATACAAAGACTTTTACAGGAATTTTAAGCTTGCTTCAGGTAACAGGTTACTTGTGAGTAAGTCGGGGCTGTCGCATCGAGACAAGAGGTTAGATTTTATTTGTGTTGCAATATTATAACAAAAAGTTTAGTTGACTACCTTAACACCCGTGTTTGATTTCACATAAGAACCTATCTGTGGTACCATGAGCCCAAGATGAAACTACTCACTTTTAAACAAAATCCCGTGCAAACGATATCCACATCTGTGCACTGTTCACCACCCTTACTACTATTGGTCCGCACAAAGAGAGTGCAGACCAAAAGTAGAAAAACCAAAAAAAAAAAAAATGGGACCTTTTTACATTATCTCTTGTTTTACAAAAATTCTTAGGCTCTGTTAATGATCACAGATCTTTGACGACCCTTTTTTGACTAATAGGAATAACACAAAAAAAAAGACCAAGACCGAGAAAGTTTTTAACTAAGAGCCAGTGCCGGCCAAGTGCCGGCCAAGTGCCATCGTACCATCCGTACCATCGTAGTAGGGGGTTTCCCCGTACTAAAATTTAAAATTTTATTTGTAGTTTCTACTGTCTACCTATTACGGATCATGAGATACAGCTCGCTGAGTCCCGTTGGTTACCCTTCGGGTATGGAACCATAAAAAGATCAGGCACAAAGGTCCTGTACCAAACAGAACTAAAACATAAAATATGAGTGTAATATAAATACACGTCTGCCCAACCCTTAAAGAAAAACAGGCGTCATGTTACGTGTGTTAAACCTACTTCAAACTCCGTATACAGGGTGTAACAGGACCCTTCACGAAGCCGTCAACCAAGCATTAGGTACAAACAGCAACACACTTAACTGCCCATTAAAGACGCAACTGAGAGAAATTATCACTGTTCGAAAGGGATAGATATTATGTTAGTCATTTTCAATGGAGTCATAAGTTTTCCAGGTTAATAATTCTTAATTCGGTCGTATTGCAACTCTATAACACTCAAATTGACATTTACTCAAAGTTCTCTAAACATACAAATAAATAAAATAGAAATGTCTGTTTGTAATATCAAACAGCTTTTTACTGAATGCAAATGATAATATATACAGCACTTGGAACAAAAACACATTTTTTTTGTCTGTCTGTTTGTTCCAGCTATTTTACAAAACGGCTGGACTGCTTTTGACGGGACTTTTACCGGCAGATAGTTGATGTTATAAGGTCTGACAGAGGCTACTTTTATTTTAGAAAAATAATTAGGGTTCCGTGCAAAAAAAAACCCTTGAAATTGGTAAGCAAATCCGAATCAAAAAGGGAACTAATATTTTGTTATAATAATTTCGAAGCGAGCGAACGAAGGTCGCTGGCAACAGCTAGTTTCAAATAAAAACTGCATGGATCACAGATGCAATGTTTTAAAAAGTAAAATCTTGATGTCCATTCTCATTGCCATTTCTCATGGGTTGTCACAGCAGTGATCCGCCATTATCTATTGTGTTTGTTTGTTTTATCAGTGCTTACTAACATAGTCGTAAGTTTTACTAACAGCTTTTGAGTCATGGATACTCGAATAAAGAGACATTCTATTCTTTTCTATTCTAATTCTGTCTAATTTGTTTATAATCCCGCTCAGGCTTTTCAAAGGCGTTTATGTCAAATTATAAACAAACTGCAGCTGTCAATATGTCTAATGGGGCATAATGAAGGCGTGTCAAGTCCGACTTAAGTTCAATCCACGACTAAGAATACCGGTGTTAACGTCGTCGCATTGAGGTAAAACGAAAAAAAACGACTCTTACCTATTTTTCCCGATTTGATAAATTATCCGACGAAATTAAGTTCCCTCCTGATCAGAAGGTCTAAGTAGCAAAATGTCCAATTGTGCGAAACGTCTAATGAGCAGTAAGTCTAATTAGCACCATGTCCATGTAGCAAAACGTCCAACTATCAGATGGTCTGTATAGCAGAATGTCTATTTAGCAAATCGTCAGATTCTCGAAATGTCTGGATACTCTGGCACAAAATTCAACACAATTATTGCATCGTGAGGGAAACGGACACGGCATTATAATATGTACATACAGACTCTTTGTCAGACTAGCATTGTTGAAAAGGCAAAGAAAAGCGAAGAAATGGTTGCTTTTAGATAGATTTCGTCAGAAAAAAGGTCTTGCACCTAAAGTCAAGTTTTCCGAAAATTTCACCATAGGGGGTTATAACTAGAGCCCAAATCAACCGCCGGTAAAAAAGTTTATGTATATATATATTTGAATACGTATGTACCTATATATATGGGGTGACAAGCAAAATTTAGCCAAACTATAGAGGTCGCCATTATGCACCGATTGCTTTCAAAGTTGGCCAAAAAATCGCAGGGTCAAAACTTAGGTTAATTTCGTGAATGGGCGGAATTCGTCCATGGGAGGCAGCGGGGGTCGGTTTTCCGAAAATCAGTTTTTGGCCATATAACCCCTAATTTGGGAAGGGGGTAAAATTTTAAAAATGTTTGGAAAAAATAATTATATGTATCTCCGAAACGGTAAACATTTTAACAGTCACATTTTTTTTTTTTTGAATGCATTTGTTTACTCTACAATTTTTTACTTTTAAAGTTTAGCGATAAAACTTAGTTTTTGAAACAAAAAATTATAATTGAAAAATTGTGGGCTTTTTTGAAAAAATAACGGTGGAACCTTCTTCGAAATTTACCTCCTCCTGCGACTTGCCGAAGGGATTTTTTAAATTACTTTATAAGACAATGACATATTTTTAATCAACAACTTTAAAGTATTTTACAAATGACTTTTACTTTCTATAATGAGTGTACACATTTTAAAAATGACGATTTGCTAAATAGACGTTCTGCTATACAGACCATCTGAGAGTTGGACGTTTTGCTACATGGACATTTTGCTAATTAGACTTACTGCTCATTAGACTTTTCGTTCAATTGGACATTTTGCTACTTAGACCTTCTGATCAGGAGGGATTAAGCTATGTTACTCAGCCACTGGCTAGGGTTTATAATTGTCAACGACAAATGTGAGTCTCTTTCTTGCGATATGTCAGATAACATTATGTATAATAAAATTAAGAGTGTTGCTGTTTGTACATCAAACTAAGTAACTTTACGCAAAAAAATTATTGCTGGGAAACGACTTTTTTTTTGGGTGAAAAATCACGTTTTACGGTAGGACTCAATGTAACTGACTTAAAACATTGTGCTGATGGATGGATTGAATAGTACGGGGGTCGTGGGGGTGTTTAAAGTCAAAATCTTACATTAAAAACTTGTATTTAAAAAAAAAAACTTGTGAAAAACTTGTAAATTTGACCCCCAATATCTCCGTAACTAGAAGGTTCCCAGGTATGTTCTAGAACAAAAAAAATGATAGCAATGATGGGGAGAACAAGTGCCTTTCGGCTTCGTTAAGGGTCATGTTACACCTTATATTATAATATTATGAAGACAGACATGAGGTTTGAATAAACAAGCATGCTAGTACCATCTAGTTTCCTTCAAACGAAACTCTTTAGTTACTTTACGCGTTAATAGAGGTCACTACTAGCCGCTTAAGCTACTAAACCAATAACAAAATAATATTAAAAGGAACTTTTAGCGGGTCAGAAATAAAACAAAAATATTTAACACCACGCTTTTTCCCCTTGAAAGGGTAGGCAGAGGTGGACCTACAATACTTACTACAACCACATTTCAGCAATAAAGGTTAGGTTAAGTTCTATGTAATAAGAGGCGAGCCTATTGCCGTCAACCGAGCACAACCAGACTTTGGACTCGTATTGAGAATTTCCTGACGAAGAAACCTAATAACACTTTTGCGCGACCTAGGAATCGAACTCAGGACAGCGGATCGCTGCTGAGCGGTATCGAGTGAACTTCTAGACTAACGAGGCAGTCAGCGACAATATTTCAGCGATACGGAGCGATAGATAGGTATCTCTGATGATATCTCTGAATAGTCAAAAATGTGTTAGATTGACTTATGCTACCGAAAATTTGATGTCAAGCAAGTGTCAGGTTAGGCATAGGTGTACGGGTGTACCTAATAGTACACCCATATTTCGCTACGTATGTTTAAGCCCCATCTAATAGGGCCCAGCCAATTGCCAACAACCAGGCACAAATCCAGACTCCGTGGCTGATACTGAGAAATTCCTGATGGGAAAACCTAAAAACACTTTGCCCTACCTAGGAATCGAACCCAAGACCTCATGCTCAGCAGTCGCGTTTGCGACCACTCGACAAACCAGACAGGACTCATTGTACAAATACAAAAAAGCTTTAAAAGCGCTTGTCTTTTGTCAAAGCCCGCTTTTCCATCAGATACGGTTTACATCAGATACAGCTTTAAAATTTGCAGTTCTTGGTGGCGCCGCTTGTCGAGACAAAATGCATCGATATGTCAAACATGGTACATTTATTTTAGTTCTGTGTTTTGTCGCCTGCACAGATAAATTGGTTGAAGTTTAATTTGAATGGTGGGTGTCATGGAAGTGTTGTTTTCAGTGTCTAGACGACAGGTCTTTAAAGCGTTTAAAAGTTCAAAGAAGGATGCATATTTACGCTTGGAAACCATTTTAATCGTCTAGTATCCCTATGATTGAAATGTCTGTTGGTTCAGATGTCTAGACAGAATATCGTAACCTAACACAACCTTTTTGATGTATGTATAATGTTTTATTATGAGTAGAAAAAGTTAATAGATAATAATGTAAATATTGAGGTTCTTAGCGGCGGATATGTCATGACGTTTCCCTTAAGCTCCTAAAGCCGTGGTATATCCTAATCCTTTTTAAATAATCATAAATATTATGGACTACTCATTGCTATTTCAATATACAAAAACACTTCTCATTTCTTGAAAAGAAAAGAAATACCCTCTGAAGACTTTTTAGAATTTACGGATCTAAAATGGTTTCATAAATAACCAAAACTTCGTTAACAATAGCACAGCACTATGTTCTTTAAATCATTAACCATGTTTTTCTATACTCGCTCGTAACTATAAAACATAACAGGAAAGTAAATAAAAGATGAAAGTAATAAAAATAACAGAATTCTCTTTAATAAAAGGGAAAAAACCCATTAATATCAATACCTTTGTCCAAGCCCACAAGATGGCGGCTTTATCTCCTGGATTCAATTTATTTGATTCTTTCAATTCGTTCAGCCCAGGAAGTTCAGCCCTAATGTCCACGTAAGCGGTTTTTCATAGACGCGCCAACGATATCTATTTTCAATTTCCTATGAATAGATCTTGCGGAAACTGTTTGAGGAAAATGTTTTCTTTTATGTTTGACGTGTCTTCAACATACTTTTTGGTGACAGAAAACAGGGTCCAATTTCTCATTTGATAAATCATATTTTACCAATAACATAGAATATTATATTACCGAAAAGTTGTGTGAAAATCGGTTGTCGTGGTGTGGGCATGTGATGCGGAGGAATGAGGAAAATGTCGTGAGGGAAGTTTATTTATTTATCCACTTACATCTACCATTCCAGGATAACCCAATGCGATAAATGCGCCTTAATTCAAAATCAAAATTAGCCGTTCGAACTTTAACTTGAAACCGTGGGTCACCCCCGGCTTGATTCGGTGCATGAACCATTGAGACGCGCTGCACGCCCAAGTGAAAGCGCAACCATCAAACCTAGAGTTAAAATTTGTATACACACGTTATAGAAACTCATGTAACGACATCCTTCATAAACGTAAGGCAGAGTATGAGGGTAAAGAGTTAGAGAATAACAGCAACCAACCCAAAAAGCTTTGGCGAGTCATTAAGGACATTTGTGAGTTCCCAAAAAAATTAACGACAGTCAGGAACTTCCCAGGTGTGGAGGAAATAGCTCTTCATCCATTGACTACTGCAACAGACATTTCGTTTCAGTAGGTAAGCACTTGGCACTCAACATTTTAAACAAACTCCAGACAACAGAAAGCAAACTATGCAATGATGCCTCTCTCATAAACCGATCCAAAGACTCTCTGTTCTTCCAGCCAACAGACAACAGTGAAATTGACAATCTCATTACTAATATGAAAGACGACAGTGCACCTGGTTCTGACAAGATTCGTCCACTGCTCCTCAAGCACATTAAACCATTTATACTAAAGCCCTCTAACGCATATATGTAACATGAGCATGTCAACGGGTACATTTCCCAATTGCTGGAAGGTGGCCACTGTAACGCCGATTCATAAGAAGGAAAAGAAAAAGACTGCCCTGACAACTACAGGCCTATCTCTCTGCTTTGTGTGCTATCAAAGATCTTAGAAAAGCTGGTTAATAATCGTCTCATCAGCTTTCTTGAAAAAACACAGCCTATTGTCTGAACGCCAGTACGGCTTTAGGCGCGAAAAGTCCACGGAGCAAGCGGTAGGCCTATTAACCGACATTGTCTCTTCAAAGGTTGATGGAGGAAAATGGTCAATTGGTATCTTTCTTGACCTGGCCAAGGCATTTGACATAGTTTCCATTCAAATGCTATTAAAAAAGCTAGATTGCTTTGGCGTAAGAGGCATCGCTCGGGACTGGTTTAGAAGCTACTTAATGGATAGGCAGCAGTATGTTGTGATCGGGGACAATGTCAGCAAAAACCTTCCAGTCACTTTCGGGGTGCCACAGGGCAGTGTTCTGGGGCCAACATTATTCACCATGTACATGGATGACATTTTGAGGTTGATTATCCCACGGTCAGATATGATTTGTTACGCAGATGACACAGCTATAATATTTCACGGGGACACATGGGCGGACGCCACAGCCGCCGCAGAAAATGGCATGCGTACTATATCTGATTGGCTCGATAGAAATCTCTTAACCTTAAACGTCGAAAAAACAAACTTTATAACGTTTCACATCAGCCGTCCCGGTCGTCCCGCGATTGATAATATCAAAATTCACAACATCCACTGTCATGCCATAAATTGCTGCTGTAATTATATAGGCAGAGTCAACTCAACTAAATATTTAGGTGTAACAATTGACCAGAATTTGTCTTTTATGGAACATATCTCGACACTCTCTAAAAAAATTTGTAAGTTTATCTATATATTTAAATCCCTACGTGCCAGTGCCCCGAAAGACATATGCAGAAAAGTTTACCAAGCTCTTTGTCAATCGCTACTGCAGTACTGTGTAGGCGTCTGGGGTAGCGCGGCCAAGTCTTATATGCTTGAACTCGAACGTGCTCAACGGGCTGTTCTTAAAGTCTTTCTTGGAAAACCGCGTCGTTATCCAACAGACGAACTATATAAAGAAGCAGGCGTCTTGCGTGTACGGCAGCTATATATCTTGAAGTCCCTTCTTAAACTTATTGCTGCGTCAGGGAGACAATTCACATACAAACAAAGAGGTAGGATAGGAGCTGATAGACTTCCAATCCCAAGAGTTAGAACGGTTTTTGATACACGGTTTTCACACTTTCTCCCTATTCGAGTCTTTAACACAGCCAATAAATCCATATTAAAGATCCCTGGAAATACACTCGAAGCCAAGATTGTTATTAGGGCATGGCTTCGGGAACTGAACTATGATGAAACAGAAGATCTCTTGTGCCCCTTGAGGTAACTAGCACTTAAACGTCACTCTCAAGACGACACTCAAATAGTCAAAACCTTTCCCGGCCCCTGTCTTAAACTTTCTAACACAAACACACACACACACGCACACACGCTCAATCTCGCACACACAATACTCTTCCACTCTTCCAATTAATGATGCCATGTTTTTATTTTGGTTTGGTTTTTTTTTTTTTATTGATTGATTGTATTATTTTTTATTTCTGAATTATTTTATTTTAATTCCTATTTTCATAATTAATTGTCACTTGTGTCTTGATGTGCTGTGTCACGCTAAACGGTCATTAATTCATTCTGCATTTTCTGTCTATATTGGGCCACCAAGATACAGGCTGTGCCTAGTTTGGGGCCCACGGTTACTTCTACTTATGCACTCTGTTAATTATCATTGTTTTTGTTTGTTTGATCCTAACTTGTGTGTGTCAATAAATTGATTTATTATTATTATCAATTAATCATAAATTAATCGTTACATAAAGCCAATACCTATAACTTAATATTAATAACAAACAAAGCATTCCTTTTGAATTGACCAAGAGAACAATAGAATAAATCCGTCTCAAACGTTAGATTGATGTCGATTGATGGGTAAGGTTCTATCTGTCATAACTTTGTGTCATGTTTTTTACCTCATAACTCCGTCATTCGTAAACCGATTTGAAAAGTTCTTTTTTCATCTGAAAGGATATGCTTTCCGATTGGTCTCATAGAAATTTCATCAAAATCAGGTTAGAAATTTAGTTGTTTTCCTCATGTTAATTGTCACATCACGCGACGTCGCGTGAAGGCACTTAGATGTACATCACGCGACGTTGCGTGATACTTGCTAGTTAAATTTGACACACTTCCCGATTTCTGATTTAGTTGAAATTTTGCACGCATGTGTATATCGCGAGACAATGCAATATTATGACGACATGGAGCTGATCTGATGTTGAAGCTGGAAGGTGGCCATAGGAACTCTGTAATGAAACGACGCAACGCCGTCGAGTTTTGGACTCGTTTGATTCGTCTTCTCGAGTACTTTGTCTCTAAATGGTATCCAGGGTCTGGTCATGGAGCTGGAAGGTGGTCACAGGTAGTCCGTAATAAAACGACATAATCACATCGAGTTTGGGCTCGTATGATTCATCTTGTCGAATACTTTGTCTCTAGATGGTATTCAGGGTCTGATGATGGAGCTGGAAGGTAGTCACAGGTAGTCCGTAATAAAACGACATAACCCCATCGAGTTTGGGCTCTATGATTCGTCTTGACGAGTAATTTAACTAACTTCTAGTTACAATCTATAAATTAATTCAGGACAAGAATTTATGTTGTATATACTACAACTAAAAAGGGTAAAATAAAAAAACTTTTCTGCGAAACAAAAAGCGACTTCCAAAAAAACACTAAAACAGTCTAAAATAACTTGACTTTCGGAAGTCGGTGGCAAAAAAGTTAATGATACAAACAAAGACACCGATTTCCGAAAGTCAAGTTATTTTAGACTTTTTTAGTGTATTTTTTTCTCCGACGTGTCGGTGATTCCGATTGTTATCTAATGACAAGATCTCTGCAACTTCGACGGCAGTGGCTTCGGACAGGCCCATCAAAGTGCAGGTGGAGTTACACAAATGCTGTTAAGTCAATGGTCCTGGCTGTCATTCCTAGCTCTTTAAGAGTCAGTAGCCCGAAATTCTGACAACCACACTTACCAAACAGTATCGTTTTACTCAGTACCTAGGTTGGGGAGTACAAACAGGCAGTCGTCACATGTAAAATACTGGTCTTCATCTGTATCTGGAAGCTGACCCCACTATAGAAGGTAAAAGGCTAGGTTGATGATGATCATACGACATTTTCAGGTTAAAAATAATGATGACAGGCGCATTTTTACCGCTGCTAGTTAAAACTCTTTCGTGGCGTCCTGTTTCTTCTAATTTTTACATTGAAAAAGAAAAAGAAGCTTGGCATAAGTAATCGTTTCCCTTTTTATTATTTTTTGGTGCGAAAACACGTTAATCTTGATCCTGACCGGATAAATAACCATAACACGCCTAAGCATAAATATGAAAGGGCTAAATTGAGAATAATGTTTCCCAAAGCTGCTTTCAAATTACTTTCCTGACTGAACTGAATATAATTTACTTACATTTTGTTATCCTTGTAGGTAGGAAGATAAGATGTTCTTGATATTTTGTTTACAGACATGCGCCCCAATTGCCTAACACGTTTCTTCTTCTTTGCGCGTCGATACACTCAAATAATACCCGACCATTATATTGCCACCTACACAGCTCTGTCGTTCATCATCATCATCATCTCTCTGTCGTTGGCTACGTTTAAATGCTGGAAGGTGCTGGTGATGGGCAAGAATCGAGGTGAGGCATATCCTGCAGAGGTGGAGCCTCTCTTACGGGCATTGTAAAAAAAAAAAAAACGAAATAAATGATTTATTATTGTATTTGGGACGGGTCGATGACATCCTATTTGGAAAGATTATTTCTGGCCAAATCAAGGAATTAAGCTGATCCAGGGTTCGATTCCCAGTCCTGGCAAATTGTGATTGGGTTTTTCCATCTGAAATGTCTCAGTAGCAGTCACCTAGTCTGGATTTGTGCCCGGTTGATGGCAATAGGGTAAAAAGTAAAAAAGTTTTTACATAGATAGTTGGCACAATTACAAAGAAAACGATGATAGCTACAAAAGTTTATAACTGTGTCGCAGCTATCAACGCCCATCCTAACAAGAAAACAATTTGTTCCAGACTTAGACTAAAAATACAAGTATAACCAACATTTGGGTAAACCTTAGTAGAATAGAGGGGAAGTGTGTATGTGGGTGGGAGTGTGTGTGTATGAAGGGGTGTGTATAAGTGAGTGTCTGTGTGTGCCTGTGTGGAATGTGGGAGCTGTAAGTGTGTGTGAGTGAGAGTTAGGGTTTGTGTCAGTGTTTGTGCAAATTAAGTTTCCACAATTTTTTCAGTTGCGTCATATGACAATGATTTTAACCACTCAGTCACCTTCCTTCTCACGAGACTACGGGGTAAATGATAAATATTCAAAGTCTTATATATCTTGTTATAGAGCCTGGGGCTGATAAACCTGAAATGTCTTCTCGCTACTGCTGTTCCACAGGATAAATATTTGAAAACTCTGTCCGAGAGGCGTTTTGAATTACTATAAGTTGGGTCGTAGTGAATCTGTTTATGTTTTCTTAGTACAGTCTGTAGTACGAAGAGCTATCTAACTGTGAGGACCTTGCATAGTGAATAGAGGTCAGTTGTCGGAAAGCAGATTGGTTTCTTTGAAAGGACCTTTAGTACGACCCTCTGCGCCCTTTCTAGACGCAGCATGGTTGTTTTTGTAAGTCGCTTGAAATAGACTTGAATAAACTTAAACGTAACTGGCGGCTGTGGGTATACTACCGCCTAACCCTTCAGTGATTACAGTCGTCATGTTATGTTATATAGGTATAAGTAGTAAATCACAATTTTTGTTTGTTAGGTACATGACAAATCGGTCGCACTAATCCAACTTTTGTTTCAGTAAAAGAGACAAAGACGACTCATCGACAACTTCAAAGATTTCCCTCCACCTGTGGCCCGGATGCGGGCATCACAAATATTTGTTTGACCTTCTCATATATTTGTTCCGAGTTAGAAACTTCGGATGTATGATTAACGTTACTTATGATTCAAGGAATTTAACCAAAATGAAATTGTAACCAAAGGTTAATAAACAAAGGAGTTTCAAAAGGTCAATAAAAGTTTTTCTGGCTACCTGCAAATGAGATTATACACCAAATTGCACTGGGCTTACGTGGTGGATTATTACCCATTTATAAACAGAGAGGACGCTTGTGTCCCAGCAGTGGTAACACTATAATTGTTAAGCTAATGATATTATGTTTTGCGCTCTTTCAATTCTTTTTTCGGAACTTCTGGTTGTTAGGTGTAGGTCAGAAAAGCATTGTGACTAACCTGTGTTTCATGCTGATTTTGCCCAAAGCTAGATTCCAGGCCTGTCACTATAATCATTGTACACGTGTTATTGTATTGTGTGTTGTATTGTTGTCAACTGTAAACGTTGTTCCTTATATTTTTGAATAAATTTTATTATTATTATTATTTATTGTAGCTCTGTTGCACCCATTACTGAGCATAGTCATCCTCCCTTTTATGCTATGTTTCGTTGGTCAAAGCGAATCACAAGGTGACTAACTGAGTCTTCTTCTTCTTCGTGTCGCTGGCACGACAATTTTTATATTTTGTGAGCCCAGAACTTCGCCACTTCCATCGCGTCGTCGGCCGCAGCGTAAAGGTGCTATGCTTTTGGCCTAAGAGAGTACGATAGGAGGGAAATGCCTAACACTCTAACACTAGCAATGCCTTTCTTTTTGTCAATTAAGCAACATTTTTTGCGCTATTAAATACATGGCCAGGCACATGTATTTTTCAAACTTAAGTAGCAACGGATTAGAAAAATTCTTCGAATTGTGTGTAGGTATACAGGGTGTAACAGGACCCTTCACGAAGCCGTCAACCAAGCATTCTTTACACCAAACTAAGTAACTTTACGCCAAAATTATTGCTGGGAAACGACTTTTTTTGGGGGTGAAAAGTCACGTTTTACGGTAGGATCGACTCAATGTAACGCACTCAAAACATTGTGCTGGTGGATGCATTAAATAGTACGGGGTCGTGAAAGTGTTTAAAGTAAAAATCTTACATTAAAAACATTTTTTTAAGAAAAAACTTGTGAAAATGTTGGAACTTTGGCCCCCAATATCTCCGTAACTAGAAGGGTCCCAGGTATGGTCTAGAACAAATAAATTATCGCAATGACGGGAAAAACAATTAGCTTTCGGCTTCGTTAAGGGTTTTGTTACACCCCTTATAGCGTGTTAGGCAACACAGTTAAAACAGGAAGGAGGTAACCGCCACCACCTGTACGGCATCACCTTCGAGCTTAAACAGCCGTAAAACTTAGTGAGACACACGATTTCCTCAGAAGACAGTGCGCCAGATGAAAGGTACCGATTTTATGCTTAAACCATAGGAAGGAGTTAAATCCATTTATGACTAGGTATTCCTTAAATGGATAAAAACCCTGTGATGCTTCAAAATGAGATGGAGTTCGCAGGCAAAAGGAGTAAATTAAGCCAATTTAAAAGTAAACCGTAGAATAGACCTTTTAGCGTCATTATTAAGGTTCTAGGTAACGTAAATTACTTCCGGTGGTATAAAAAGGTTGGTATGAAAGAAGATAACAAATAATTATGTTTACAAGGCAAAATTTGGCCAGATTATTTAACTTATAGAGCTATATGAACGGTGAAATTAGGAAAATACGTTTCACATTTTATGTTAAAAATGTTGTAAGTACAGACGGCTTCACATCAAGCTATAGATTTCCAGTATAAGCTGACATCGCATTGTACGGAAATCCTATACGAGATCAGCATAAACTGGGAATGTATAGCTTGATGTGTAGCCGTGTGTACCACTAGGTGACGTCTAATAAAGGATAAATAATGTCGAATGTTTGCCTCGTTGGTCTAGTCCTGGGTTCCATTCTCAGGTCGGGCTTAATGTTATTGGGATTTTCCATCAGGAATTACTCAGTAGCAGTCACGGAGTCTGGATTTGTGCCCGGTTGGTGGCAATAGGTTTGCCACCTATACTGGTATACTGGTACTCTAAAATAACTGGTGTAATGTGGGTGCACCTCTGCCTAACCCGTCAAGGATTACAGGCTTGATGATAAGTTATGCAGGATATTGCAGGATTTTCAACGCACGGTTTAGAGTGCGCCTTGCTTTAGACATTGTATTAAAGTGTCGCCTAAAGTTTTTGAAAGTGGGTACTAAGCTGCTAAATTTGGCTACACATTTAAACATCATAATGAAAATGGCATTTCCTAGAACCAAAAATTCGAAGATATATGAAACTTTTCGACCCGCACTGGGCCCGCGTGGTGGGTTCTGGCACATTCCCTCTTCTCAAACTGGGCCGGCGTGGTGGATTATGGCTCACGCCCTCTCACAGGAGGAGAGGAGGCTGTAGTCCCTGCAGTGGGAACATATACAAGGTGTAACAGGACCCTTCACGAAACCGTCAACCAAGCATACTTTACATCAAACAAAGTAACTCTACGCAACAATTATTGCAGGGAAACGACTTTTTTTTTGGTAGTCAAAAATCACCGTTTACGGTGGGACTTAGTGTAACGCACTCAAAACATTGTGCTGATTGATGCATTGAATAGTACTGGGGCCATGGAGGTATATAAAGTCAAGATATAACATAAAAAATAACATGAAAAAGTTGAAACTTTGAACTCCATTATATCCGTAACTGGAAGTTCCCAGATATGGTATAGAACAAAAAAAAATCGCAATGAAGTGGAGAGCAAGTTCCTTTTGGCTTCGTTAAGGATCTTTTTATACCTTGTATAGGCTGACTATAGTTATTTGAGTAAACTATGTGGAAACACACCACTGCAACACTCAAAAGCTAGACCTAAAATAATCTCTCGAAGAAGAAAATAAGAAAGAAGGAAGTTCTAATTCTTGGAACTGCTAAAATACTGATGGACTTCAAAGAATTTGCACTGAAGTTCTTTCTTTATCGTGTGGTTAGTGCATAACCTGATGTCGGAGTTTTTGGCCGCCCATGGGTCTCTGACTTGGCTTTACATGATCATCATCATCATCATTTCAGCCGAAAGATGTCCACTGCTGGACATAGGCCATTTACATGCTATCAAGAAATATCTATCAGGTATGCTGGTTTCTTCACGTTGTTTTCCTTCACCTAAGAAATTGATAATTATACAAAACGCACATGAATCCGAAAAACCAAAGGTGCGTGTCTTGGGTTCAAACTCGAGACTTGACTATTGTCAGTCCTAGACTATACACATCACATACCTAACAAATCAACACCTAAAATCTAGCCCTAAAATAATCTCTCGAAGAACTGCTAAAATTCTGATCGACTTCATAAACTTTGCATCAAAGTACGCAAAATCCAAATGTTAGAGTTTTCATTCCTACCTAAAATAGACTATGTAAATAGCAGAGTATGAATAGAAACTAGGTTCCTATTTCTGACTCCACAACTAACTAAGAAACAATAACTTTAGTACTTGTAATAGGAACGTACTCAAGTATACTATCAAGTTACTAAGAAGAAATTGCCAATGCCAACTAAGGCTGCCTATTTGCTTAATTACACGAGCACCTAATTGATGTATTAATAGCTTAAATAGGAACTTGGAGGGTAAAATGAAATTGGCCTTTGTTATACATTTAACAGTAAATTATTATTGGGTTCTCTATTAGGAATTTCTTAGTAACAACCACGGAGTCTGAATTTGAGCCCGGTTGATGGCAATAGGATTGCTCCCATAGGAATTATACTTCCCATGAAATAGGGGGCCAGCGTATTGCCATCAACCGGGCGCAAATTCAGACTCCGTAGCTACTACTGAGAAATTCCTGATAGAAAAACCCAATAACACTTTGCCCGACCTGGGATTTGAACCCAGGACCTCATGCTCTGTCTCTGACTATATTTTCAATAAGTCTGTGTAATGAATCATCGTAATAAATAACATATCCTTAAGGCTGAGGCCATACGAGCGTAATTTTTTGAGCTGTGAGTCGCGTAAAATGCGTCGCAGAATTTACGCTGCATTCGGTTTCATACTAAAGTTCTGTTTGATCTGATCTGGCGTCTTATAGTGGAAGTAATACAGTATGAAACCAAATGCAGCGTAAATTCTACGACGCATTTTGCGCGACTCATAACTCAAAGAATTACGCTCGTTTGGCCTCGGCCTAAGCGAGAACACCATCAAGGCTATCTTCCTATACAAATTCATCATGCAAAAATCTTTGTAAAAACCCCACTTTTTACTATTTTTCCTCAAAGCAGTCAAAGCTTTTGTTTTCTCAATTCTACGTTAAAATATTATTTGGTTAAATACCAAACAAATAAAGGTTAAAAGTTCATTACCCTAATGAAAACCAAGTACACACAGTAAACTATAAAACCGGCTAAATGCGAGTCAGACCAAGTACTGTGGAGGATTCCGTAGTTCGAATGAACATTTACGGATGCACAATATTGATTTTGTATGCGTAGGTAATTCGACGGCAAAAATAGCATGGAGCCACTGTCCAACTGAACTCCACAACTCAATGAATACTGGGTAACACGAAACCCCTTGGTAAGACTGGTTGTCAGACTTTCGAGCCACGGAGGAAACTCGATATGAAGATGGTGGTGACCAGTCCACAGACGCACCTAGGCAAGTGCGGCTTAACGTTAAGATTGGCCCGAGCGGCTGTTATTTATATTACGTAGCCACGAGCAAAATAAAATTTCATGCATAATTTCTATTTTCGGTTACCTGCCACGTACACCATTGTTTAATGATGCACGTAAAATGGCTGTGTGACATCCGGGCATCTGGTCATGACGACATTATAAGGATTCTGTTTCTGTCACGGATCCCTAAAAATTAGCATGTATTATACGTACGCAGTATATAAGTCGGCTCTGTGCGTGTTCGCATTGCGTGATCACAGATAATCTTTTATTTGGTACATTGTATTTTTATTCAAAACGCTGAAAAACCGTGAAATGGATTTTTGACGGGTTGAAAAGGTTTCGGGTCTAGAGGAGTTGTTCGTTTATTTTTGAATGATTAAAGAAACGAGAGGAATATAAGGAAGTTTACCATAAAGCGGTTTTCCGTAACCAGCTACACATGAACTTATTCGAAGGTTTTGCGTTCTGGCTCCAAGTGTGTGAGAAACTCAAACTCAAAGCATTTATTTATAATAGACCCGTAACTGATACTTTTGCATAGTCAAAAACAAACTACCTACAGTCCAGCCGCAGGCAAAATAACTGTAAATGGACTGTAGTTGGCCATTCCAAAATCGTAGATCTCATGAAGACGAATGGGCAAGAAACTCCATGGACTCTCTTACATAGTCCACTCTCTTTACATAATCCTGGGTACAATATTGTTGTTTCTAATTATGTGAGCACAAAGTAGAAATAGTAAAGAAAACAAAAAAAAAAACGCGTCTTTAGTATTAATGTACACGAGAGTCAGCAAACAGGAAGGGGTACGAAAGGACCGATGCCTGCCAGGGTTGCGGGAGTGTTCGAAAGAGATACCGCGGCCCTGGAACACAAAGGGCAAAGGAAGGAACATGGATGGGTTTTAGTCAGTAAAAGTCTGACACTCCCTCCTGCTCAGCCCAGAGCGGGAGGGGTTATTTGATGATTTCCCATCCGAAAAAAAAAGAAAAATATGTGTATACGTCTGCCCAACCGTTCGGGGATTACAGGCGTGGTATTATATTACGTATGTTATTACGGCTAAAACCTCCATTCCAGGAGACCTATTATTACAAATGCGAAAAGCTTTTACAGAGACCGATTGCTTTATAAACGTTGCTACGTTACGGAATTTCGCAATATAAATAAATCAGCTGGCATTTACATTGGGACGGATCGTCTATCGCAGTTCTTTCGGCGTATTTCTAAATCATGCAGAATCTGACCTTCGTTTTGGGGCAGCGAGTGACCGGCTGTTACCAACGATGGGAATGGTTCAAGGGTAAATTTTCTTATTCATGAGCCCATTGGAACTTTATCTGATTGCCTGAAACGTATACTTTAAGTCGAACGCTCGTTACAATGGCCTTTGGTGGAAAAATTTACGTAGTGGCAGCCATTGGAATTTATTACACGTTGTTCTTTGTTCGTATTGCTCCCTGTATCGCGTCTTATAATTAATATTTTATGCCTTCGTGTCTCACACCTCTTGTCCGCACTTTCCCGCGCAATCCTTGAACCAGAGATGACAGAATATGTCATCGATACCATAAACTCAAGTCTAGTCGAGTATATCGAAACACTACAGTAAGAATTTGAAAATGACGTAATGATGAAAATTATATGCCTAAAAATGAAGTGAATTGTGGGATCGGATGTCTAGTACTTAGATGAAGCATTTCTTCATCTCCTAAACTTCTCGTATACGAGATGAAGACATGCTGCAACGACCCCTACTAAATTGGGTTGTGGACAGGGAAATGATGATATCCATTTCTTATTACAGTGAATAAATATGATGTTTATTTTGCAAAAAAGGTTTCTACAAACACTTTTACACGTCATTTTTTTATACTATATGAGGCCGGTGTTCCGTACCTGACTACTCTGAGAAGAAAGCCGAAACAAACTCAGAGGTAATAGTCTCTTCTAAGGTCCAGACCTAATTTTTGTCAACTCACATGAGGACTTTTACTTTTACACCCACTGTTTTAGCGGTTTATAATTAAGAACTAACTATTACAGCGACTCTTTTGATAAGTATTAACTCTGAAAGTTTGCATGTACATTAATACTTTTTTTTTGTATGGGAAATCATCAAATACCCCTCCCGCTCTGGGCTGAGCAGGAGGGAGTGTCAGACTTTTACTGACTAAAACCCATCCATGTTCCTTCCTTTGCCCTTTGTGTTTCAGGGTCGCGGTATCTCTTTCGAACAGTCCCGCGACCCTGGCAGGAGGTGTACCCCTTCAGTCCACTAGTTATGTTTAAGTTTGCCTCCTTGGTCTAATGCACTCAAGCGCGACTGCATGATGTTATGTTATGTTGAAGTCCCATGCAAACCGGGCTCAAATCTTCTGCTACGTTGCGGCTGCTACTGAGAAATTCCTGATGGTAAAACCCAAAACGGTCCAATTAGGTAGGTCTAACTTGGAGAAAGAGATCAATCGTCGAATCCGCCTAGGCTGGGCAGCGTTCGGGAAGCTGCGTAGTATCTTCTCGTCCAACTTACCGCAGAGTCTCAAGACCAGTGTGTGTTGCCAGTGATTACATACGGGACCGATACGTGCTCGCTCACAATGGGCCTCATCAGAAGGCTTAAATTCAACCAAAGAGCAATGGAGAGGGCTATGCTCGGAGTTTCCTTGAGTGATCGAATCAGAAATAAAGACATCCACAAGAGAACCAAGGTTACCGATGTAGCCCGGAGAATTGGCAAACTTAAGTGGCAGTGGGCAGGGACAGGACATTGCTCGCAGAACGGATGGCCGATAGGACCGAAAAGGATCCGCTGGATGCGAGTCGCACGGGACCGGACAATATGGCGCCAATTGGGGGAGGCCGATGTCCAGCAGTGACGTCTTTCGGCTGAAATGATGATGATGATGAAAACCCAATAACACTTAGACGACCTGAAAATCGAACCCAGGACCTCATGCTCAGCAGTCGCGCTTGCGACCACTAGACCAATGTGGCACTCATTAATTTATTTATCCCTCCGTTTATCTTTTCTGATGAATTTAATTGCGAAATCCAAGAAATTAGAGTCTAACTCTAAAGGGACTTAACGAGTTTCACTGGCTTAACACTTTTCTGGTGGTTGCAAGTGTTGATTATGGGTTTCAGAAGTTGCAGCGGTTGGGAACAGTGTGGCTGGTCTACCATGCCTAATTTAGTTGTTAAAACCAAACAGAATTTATTCTATCAGCTGTTCAAGTAAGTTTCAAGAATCATGAAAACGAGTGTATAATTTGCCCTTTTGCCGTTTTTAATTTCAGTAAAAAAAAAAACTATGCATGGAAAACTTTCTATCTTAAGTAAATGTCAGACAAGCTTTAAGTATTATATATATATTAAGGTTTCAGAATTATAACTAATTAAAAAAACAAATAATCTCAGACGCGTCAATAATTATTTTAACAACAAAATGACAAAAAGTAACTTACAAATCTAATTTACTTAAATCAACACAATTAATCAAAAATAAGACACCAATCACTTCGTTATCGAGAATAGCATGTACTTACAGGGCTCATTTACACCTTTATCAACATAAATTAAATAAACAAACGCTTACAAATCACGTCGACAACTACCGCACACCAAGCCGACCAACAAGCAAAAATGGCGCCAACGCTGCCTTCCATAGACACAACTTTACAATAAGAACCTATTCCCTAAATCGGCCTATTCTGATATAGCGTCGTCCTCGTCGCAGTCCTCGTGATGCTCGTCGCGCACCGGGGCCAAGTCTGCAGATGAGGGCTCACCACTGCTCCCAGTCACCTCAGCATTAGGTGGTAGGGACGCTGATTATGACCCTGCGCAGGGATCATACACTTCGTCATCTCAAATGTGACCACAATTTATAAAACTTGTGGTATGCTTAACAAGTATTTACACACACAACCTGCAATCAATAAGATAAACATTTGACGTCATGAGAGCTCTCATTATTTTATTACTCCGTTTTCATATTGGCCCACGACGCGTTGTCGGTGGTGTAGAACTGCATCTGTGAACAAATCAGACAGAAGGCGTCCCCGCTGTCTGACGTTGACGGAGGCATCGCTGAATCGCACGTCAACTCTTTCATTGTAGACCAATACCTCTCACTACAGGCATGTCCTACATATTTCACATCAGTGAAAAACACATAAGCTCATTAATTTAAGGCGGACGGAGGCATCACTGAATCGCACGTCCTTCACACATGATCCCTGATCACATAGCAATGTGGGGACGGAGGCATCACTGAATCGCACGTCCCACCCAAATAGTCACAATTAGGGTGCCTGTATTTGTACGGGTAAGTAAGCCGATCTGCCAACTTTTAACTACTCGTATTGGAGTAACTAGTTATCTAAATTAAGAAACTAAAATGTTATAATGTTTTAGTGAACGTAGATAAATGTGATTAAGAAAAGCTAGCTAAACATTGGCGAAACGACTCACTAAGTCCGTACATGTGTAGGGTCATTGCAACTCACCCTCGAAAAAGGCTACTTGACAAAGGGCACCACTCTCCGTTCCAGGGTACCATGTATTCAGCAGCTGCCTGGGTGGACTTGCCGTATGAACCACTGATAAGCTTCAACTGGTAACGGTCGCTGGGTAGTACCTTAATCGATATGGTCCACGCATGCCAGGATCTAGTTTTCCTGTAGACTGGGAGTATTTGATTACAAAAACCAGATCGTTTATTCTAAATGTGCGTGGTGTTCGCCGCTGTCGGTTGACATAAGCGTCTTGTTTAGCTTGGTTTCGAGACAGGAACTGGTGGGCTCTTGTTCTGTCCAGTTCCCGCCTTCATGGTTCTGACACGTCTCCATAGTGATATCACGAATCAGCGTCCGGACAACAGGTATGGTGGCTTCCGTGCCAACCAGGAGCTTCAAAGCTGAAGTTTGTGTTGTCTTGTGTTTGGTAATGTTCAGGACAAGTTGAAGCTTCCACAGTTGTTCCGACCATTTTGAGTGCTTATGATTTGTTTCTATGCGAATCATATTTAGGACAGTTCTGACATATCTTTCTACTTGTCCGTTGGCATTGTGCATTTCGGGCGTTATGAAATAAATATTACAGCCGAATTCAGCTAAAAGCTTAGAAAATCCCGAAGATTCGAACATTCTCCCGCGGTCGGCTACTAAAAGTTTAGGAGTACCAAAGAGTGATATGGCGTTGGTAAATGTGCGTTTAAGCTCACTCACGTCTTGTTTATAAATTGGATATAGCAAACAATACTTTGTGAAAGAGTCAACTATTAATAAAACAAACTTATATCCTTCGGATTCGGGTAATGGACCAAGTACGTCCATATGTAATGTTTCGAAAGGGGTATTAGGCTTTTCCCAGGATGTAATTGGTTGGTGAGAGGCTCTAGGGACGCGTTTACTTGATATGCACACAAGACAGTGTTTTATGTATTTTGCTACGAATTGACGGAGCCCGGGAAACCAGAAGTATTTGAGGATTAAGTCGAGAGTTTTCTCCGCGCAGATGTGTTCGTGCTCGTCATGGAAAATTCTCAATAAACTTAACCGGTGACCTTTGGGAATAAAACAAAGAAGCCTGGCTTCTTCGCCCACTGGTGTGTAACGATAATAGAGCAGGTCGTTTTGTTGGACGTACCGTTGAGAGTCTAACTCTCCATCCTGTAATTTCTGCAGAAGACTTTGCGTCTCCTCGTCTGCAGATTGAGCAATTTGTGCCCAATTGCGTGGCCTAGATATTTGATGCACTTTGGCATCTGGGATTGGGTTTCGGCTAAAGTAGTCTGCATGTGTCATCATGGTACCTTTTCTATAATCGATAGTGAAGTGAAAGTCTTGTAAATAAATCCACCATCTGGCGACGCGCGGAAGCAGGTCCTTCTTCTTTTCGGTGGCTTTAAGAGCGTTACAGTCTGTGACGACTTTGAAGTTTATGCCAACAAGATAATGGCGAAAATTCTGCAGTGCCCTTACAACCGCTAAAGTTTCTAACTCATAAGAGTGATACCTGCTTTCGGCGCCCTGAGTGGCTTTACTATAGTAAGCGACTACATGCTTCGTACCATCAGCCTTTTTCTGCATTAATACTGCACCATACCCAATGCTGCTGGCGTCAGTATGTACCTCAGTAGGTAGGGACTGGTCGAAGATGGACAGTACGGGTGATTTAATCAAGCAGTCTATCATCTCTTGCCTAACCCCTTCTTGTTCTGGACCCCAGCAAAAGGGAACATCTTTTTTCATTAAGCATGCTATGGAAGCGGTTTTAGTAGCGTAATTCCTAATATATCGTCTGAAATACCCTGCCAAACCTAGGAACTGTCGGATTTGTTTCACGTTACGCGGTGTTGGTGCATCTACAAGCGCTTGGATTTTTCGGGGGCTCGGCCTAACCTGACCCTGACTTATTACACGCCCCAAGTACTCAACTTCCGTGGACAGGAAGGAGCACTTTCGCAGGTTTATCGAAAAACCCGATCTAGTTAGTGTTTCCAGAACCTTTTTCAATAAGCAAAACCCCTCATTGACAGTGTTGCTCATACAGAGTACGTCATCGACGTATACTAATACATTGCCCGCTTCAATATGGTCACGGAGGGTTTCGTTAATAATTCTCTGATAGACTATGGGAGAGTTCGTCAAACCGTAAGGTATTCGAAGATACTCGTAATGTCCTTCCGGTGTAACGAACGCAGTCTTGCGAATCGAATCATCTTCAATAGCTATTTGATGAAACTCTATAGCCATATCAAGGCTGCTGAAGTATTTAAAGTTGCCTAACCTGTCTATGTGGTCGTCAATCAGTGGTAATGGGTACCGGTCTCTAACAGTCAGTCAGTCAGTCGATTGAGTGCCCTATAGTCGACACACATCCTGTCGCTACCATCCTTCTTTACCAAAATAATGGGGCTGGCATACTCAGAGGTGGAGTCGCGGATGATGCCCTTATCCTTCAAATCACGCAAAATTTCTCGGACTTTCAGTTTCTCTGAGTGTGACAGCTTGTAAGGTCGGTAAGCGATAGGTGTATCGTCCGTGAGCTTTATAGACATCTTACCAGTTGTGACAGTAGTCGAAGCTGTGCCAGTTATAAGGTATTTCGAGAATTGTCTTATTAAGTTTTTTAGACACTCAAGTTCGGCACCCTGAAGGGGTGTGTTGATCTGTAAGTCTTCATTTCGTAGTGCGTGTACGGCGTATTACCAACGGCTCGAGTTAGGCACTGTCTATTTTTAGTACGTACGTATGTGATGCCGTCGCGGTTAAGAATATCGGTTCCTATCACAACTGGGGAAGTCATGCACGAGCCTGGCACTACGATAAAGTCAGCCTCAAGAGAGATTTCATCAAACTCAATCGTTAGCGTAACGTAGGAGTCGGCTTGGATGGCGGTGTCGCTGATTCCCTTCAAAACACAGTGCCTAGGTTTCCGTTCACAGTTAAAGTATTTCAATGCATCAGACGAGATTAATGAGATATTTAAGGCTCCACTGTCAATAAGGACATCGACAGGGATGCCCTGGATAATCGCAGTCTTCAGGTCGCTGTTTTGCGAGGAACCAGCCACGGGCGTAATGCATAAATTAATGTTTCGCTTATTACGTGAACCTGATCTTTCCTTAGCAAAACAAACGTCTTCACTATGTCCCGGTTTTTTACAGAAGTTACAGGTTGCCTTATTGGCATTACTCGTAGTGGTATTAGACGCCTGATCAGTTTTGGGCTTCTTTGGGCAATTGTGGGCAACCCGGACATAAATGTCCGGGTTGCCCACAGGCAAAACATTTTAAGTTTGATGAACGATTATTAGTCGGTGGTTTGGAAGGGTGATTCCGGTTTTCTGATTTAGATTATGAACTAAATCGTGTATCTGTAGATTGGCGTTGGCAGCCGCAGCCCTAACCTGAGCGTCTGTTATACCGCGAATGACTATCAAAGTTCTCAGTTCGTCGCTTAAACCCTTAACTATTTTGAGGCGTAGTAAAGTCCTTCTCGCATACTCGGCGTATGTGCTATACTTGTCAGAGGTTGTGTGCATCGCATCGTAAAGAATATTTGCGTAATCAAGTTTTTGTGGGCACAAAGGCTTAAACTCTTTAACGAAATTAGTCCATGTTCGGCCACTAGTCACCCACTCATTTAGCCAGGTGCGTGCGTCCCCCTTAAGGCATATCGATACGCGCGATAGACACTCCGAGTCTCCCCAGTTATTAGCAACCCTAGCTCGTTCAACCTCTTCACACCACGCGTCTATGTCATTGATAGTAGGATCGAAGTTAGACACAAAATATTTTTGTGTTTTGTCAGAGTTTATCGACCTAATTGCTTCAGCTAACATTCGCGCCGAATCCGTCACACACTGTTCGCTGCGTGATGGTATGTTGACACTCGGTCCCTCAGTCGCAATGCTCTCAGTTGTGGGTATATTTAACGCGGCCGCAGGACTAGGTAACAAAATCTCAGATATCGGTTTTCTGGCCTGAACCTAGCCTAGCTGACTATGGCACTCGGTCACATTACGTGAAGTGGGACGTTCTGATTCTAACGTATTTAAACGAAACAGAATTGACTGTAATGTTTGTTGCATTATTACGGTTTGATCACTAAAATTCATTCGTGAGCGCGCCCTACTTTGCGATCGTGATCTACTAGTCCCAATCCTGGAGCGAGAACGATTTTGCGAATGAGATCTATCCCTAGATCTATGGTGTCGACGTGACTTGTCACGAGATTTATGCTGCCTGTCGGCCATATTTAGTCACAAAACAAGTACTAAAGTTATGAAATAAAACGATCGTTTGGTGTCTTATTTTTATAACCGACATAGATCAAAAGCGGAATTTAGTGAGCGTTTTAGGGATATAATCTTCTGAATTAAGGTTTAAGAATTATAACTAATTAAAAAAACAAACAGTCTCAGACGCGTCAATAATTATTTTAACAACAAAATGAAAAAAAGTAACTTACAAATCTAATTTACTTCAATCAACACAATTAATCAAAAATAAGACACCAATCACTTCGTTATCGAGAATAGCATGTACTTACAGGGCTCATTTACACCTTTATCAACATAAATTAAATAAACAAACGCTTACAAATCACGTCGACAACTACCGCACACCAAGCCGACCAACAAGCAAAAATGGCGCCAACGCTGCCTTCCATAGACACAACTTTACAATAAGAACCTATTCCCTAAATATATTATAATATATTTAGGGAATAGGTTCTTATTGTAAAGTTGTATATCTATAGGCGAGTAACAGATCAAGTTTTAAGCTACTTAACAATATTAATGAACCCAAGAGAGGCACAATTCCCTTCTACTTTAATCGCATGAAATTAAAAACACAAAAATATAATAACCTTATTAATCCTACAGAAAAAGCACAAAAAGGAACTATTCCTTATTATTTTCCAGTGACACAAAAATCGTTTTTTCGAGCATAAGACTCCACCATCAGTGACATTTACTTTTAAAATAATTCATCAAAATATCGCTAGTATTTTATCCAAAAAAGAAATCCTTGAATTAACCTTACAGGAACTACGCGAAGAACAGAATAGCCCAGATGTAATATGCCTCTCCGAAACGTTTATAAAAAAAGGCAATGAAAGTTTTATTCATATTCACGATTACGAAATGGCTGCCAGTTTCTCCAGGGAAAAACAAAGAGGCGGGACTTGCATATTCGTTAAGCGTGACCTTCTCTACAAGGATCTACCGTTTATAAATAACCATGCAATACAAAATACGTTCGAAGTATGTGGCATAGAACTTACCTGTCATAAGTTGATAATTATATGTATCTATAAAACACCTCAATCCGACCCCAACCAATTTTTAATCAAGTTAAACAGTTTTTTGTACCAGGTATTTCAAAAATGTAACTCGAAAACAAACGTGGTCCTAACAGGTGACTTTAACATTAACACTCTTAAACAAGGCAACATAACAAATCAATTACTGTGGGGGAATTTTAGGTGACTCTTCAAAGAAACTCCAAAAATTGCAGATATTTAGTCAAACATGTATTGCCTTGATGAAGAACAAAATGGAAGAAAAAAAATGACAAGAAAGTACATAAAATCCTTACATCTAATTACAATCTAATTAGCACGCAACGTTGATTCTTGCTCATTCCAAACGAGCAGGCGTTAGCTCGAACATGCCCCCGGACGTTGGAAGCAGCAGAGGCGCTTTCAACCAAGCGCAGAATCAACGGGTAGGGGGCAAATCCTATTGAATGCTCTTCTGACGATTCCAGTGGATGTTTTGACGTCTGCCACACGAACAATTCCATCTGATCCCGGGTGAACGGCGACGACTCTCCCCAATCTCCATTTAAGAGGAGGAAGATGGTCCTCCTTTATGATGACCAAAGAACCCAACTTGAGCATATCTTTGCTGGTATGCCACTTTGTTCTTTGCTGCAGCTCGGACACAAATTCCTTACTCCAACGAGCCCAAAAATGCTGGCGTAGCTGCTCGATTCGTTGGAAACGAGACAATGAAGCAGTGGAGTGGTTCTGTAAATCTTGCTGCGGGGGTGATGTCAGTGGTCGACCAACAAGAAAATGACCCGGAGTCAGTGGTGTGCAATCCGCTGGATCGGATGACAGCGGCGTCAGTGGACGTGAATTTAATATCGCCTCAATCTGGACTAACGTGGTGTTAAGTTCTTCGAAGGTTAAGTGACAATTTCCCAACACTCGTCTGAGATGATATTTAGTTGATTTTACACCCGCTTCCCAGAGTCCGCCAAAATGAGGAGTATACGCGGGTATAAAATGAAATTTAATTCCGTCATTAGCCAATTGCTCGCCCAAGGAATTGCAATTAGATTTAAGAAAATTCGAAAGTTCGTTGCAGGCACCAACGAAAGAGGTACCGTTGTCGGAGTAGATGTCACTGGGTTTTCCGCGTCGCGCGATAAATCTAAATAAAGCTAGTAAATATTTATTGCTGGTTAAGTCACTCACCAGCTCTAAATGTATAGCCTTGGTGGTGAAGCACACAAAAATGGCTATGTACACTTTTACCAGCCTACATCCCCGACCCTGCCTACTAGCAGCCATGATGGGACCAGCATAATCCACACCAGTGCTTTCAAAAGGATAACCGCCTGGAAAGAGACGCTGCTGCGGTAAATTACCCATTAAAGGAGTAACTGTTCTACCCGACATGCGACAACAACGCACGCAATTACGATAACAGCTCTTTGCTAGGCTTCGTCCGCCTATAGGCCAATATGAATCCCTGATTGAAGCCAGCAATAACTGAGGGCCTGCATGCATAAGCTTTATATGTTCAAATTCGAATAGTAATTTCGTAAATTTATGAGTGGACTGTAAAAGAATAGGGTGCTTTTTATCAAAAGAAAAAGTTGAATTTGCTAAGCGACCTCCGACACGCATGATTTTATTATCATCTAAAAATACGTTAAATTTTATTAGGGCGCTTTTATGAGGCAACTTCTGATTACTAATGAGTAATTTGTACTCGGGAAATGATTCAGTCTGACTTCTAATTATTATAATATTTAGTGCATCCTGCAACTCGATTTGTGATAGAAAACTGGGAGAAGGAAGCTTCCTACACAATTTTATAAATCTTAAAACGGTTGCTACACTACGGATTAACCTTAAATAACTAGAAAAACGATTAAAATCGATGATTGCATCACAATGATTATTAGTACTAACACTGGCGCTCAATAAAGCGCGAGGCCGAGTTTCAGGCAGCTTGTCTGACTCTAATGGTTTTTTTTGAGACGGCCAATGAGACTGGACTTGCTTCAAAAAACTGGGACCACTCCACCACAAGTCCAAAGATTGCAGTTTACTAATATCCACGCCTCGTGATATTAGGTCTGCAGGGTTCTTGGCGGTTGGGATGTGTCGCCAAGTCCAGTGCCCTGTCTTGTCTAAAACTTCAGCAACGCGATTGCGCACAAATGGCTGAAGCTTAGAAGGTAGCATCTGCAACCATCCCAACACGACAGTGGAGTCAGTCCAGCAATAAACATGACAAAACTTTAGTCTCATTGAGCTCACAACCTTCTCGCATAAACGAGCTCCGACTACTGCGCCACACAATTCCAATCTTGGAATGGTGGTCGGCTTAACCGGCGCCACTCGACTTTTAGCAGCTAAGAGACGAACCATGTACTCACCCTCATCGTTGGCACTACGTACATAGACGCACGCACCATACGCACGCTCAGATGCGTCTGTGAATACATGTAGTTCCAGTATATTATGTGCATCACATATAACGTGCCGTGGAACACGATAGTTATTGATGAGAGGCAATGCTTTGACAATAGCATTCCAACTAGTATTAAGTGGCGGGGATAATGGCTCATCCCACGACAGCTTGTCTAACCACATTTGTTGTAGAAACATTTTCATTGTGACTACGCAAGGAGATAAAAGTCCTAGGGGGTCAAAAATACGTGCTATGGCAGAAAGTACATCACGCTTTGTAACAGAATCCTTAGAGGGTAACGTTAAACTTGAAAACCCAAATTCGTCGGAACTAGAATACCAGTTAAGCCCTAACAACTTATTAGGTTCATTAGATCCCATTTCTAAATCTAATGACGACTGAGAAGCTCCGGAGACTAAGCTAGGGACGTTGGATCTCCACTTTCTAAGCGGCATGCAAGCAGATGCTAGTGCGTTGGTGACCTCCGTGCGGATAAACATAACCTCATTCAAATCATCACTTCCTGTCAAGAGGTCATCAACGTAAAAATCATGCATAATGACGTCAGCAATCTTATTTCTGCTACTTGAGGATGACTCACCCATTGAACGCGAAGAGATCTTAGTGTCATTGGATTGATAATCCATCCCTATTTGCTTGAGGCAACGTGTAGCAAGAAATGGTGCACTAGCCGTACCATATGTGACGGTATTCAATTTGAAAACCTTGACAGGATCGCATGCATTATCACGCCACAGAACCTGTTGGAGGTACCTATCAGATGGGTGGACGTATATACATCTATACATTTTCGCAACATCAGCTGATAAGACGAATTTGTGTTGTCTAAACCGAAGAAGTATAGATATAAGATCGTCCTGCACTGTAGGACCCACCATCTGCACGTCATTGAATGACACCCCTGACGAAGTAACACAACTTGCATTAAAAAACAACACGAAGTTTGGTGGTTGTGCTACATTCACGCAGTACCCCGTGGTGTGGTATGAAATATCCACTGGGACTATTATTATTTTTATTTTCGGTCATATGTCCCAAAGTCTCATATTCAGACATAAATTCGCGATATAATTTACCAAACTCTGGCTTGGACTTTAGTCTGCGTTCTAAAGAATATAGACACTTAGAAGCCCTTTTGAAAGATTCTCCTAAAATAGAAGGATTTTGCTTAACAGGAATACGAACACAAAAATGTCCGCTGTCTAAACGTGTCGTATTCTTGACAAAATGCTCTTCACACAACTTTTCCTCGGGTAAATATTGCGAGGATTGTGAACTAATCTCTTCTAGATTCCAGAATTTCTCTAAATCGGTGCGAATTTTATTTAAATCACCGTTACTGAGGGAATCAGTATGAGTTAAATTGCACGAAATATTATTCGACAATAATTTACCATTATTATAGGTAACAGGGCCAGAAACAATCCAGCCTAACAGCGTTTCACACAACACGGGCTTACCTACTCCTAGTCTAATTCTCTGTGAACCAACCAAGTCCCAGAAGAGATCCGCTCCTATTAAGACATCTACCTCTGAAGGCCTGTAAAAGTTAGGGTCAGCCAAACAGATATTATCTGGAATATTCAGGTCTGAAATGTCGACTTCACGACAAGGCACAACAGTCGTTAATGATGGCAAAACAAAACAATAAAACTTAGCAACATAACTATTATCTAATGACGTCATTTTTACATGACATGTTTTGCCTACGCGAGAACTTACGTTATTAATGCCATAGACCGATCCATTTATCTGACTAGTTTTTAAGTTAAGCCGTGCACATAACCGTTCCGTCATAAAACACGACGTACTACCGCTATCAAGCAGGGCCCGCACTACGTGCTCACGATCATTCTGATCACATAACTTGATAAGAGCGGTGGATAATAACACAGCGCTTTGTTTACGCTCACTACTTAGCGAACTGAGATCCGCAGACAAAGTTAAATTATTTGCACTCACATTAGTGCTAGCCACGGCGTCAGTGGGTGATGACGTTGCTGTGGAATGGGACGAGCTACCATTTGATTTGTTATCATTATTGCTAGAATTCGCCGTACCTTTATTCTCCGACGAATGAATCAAAGTATTATGTCGGCGTTTACATATCTTGCATCCCGGCTTTTTGCATCGGTTAGCAAAATGACCTGCATGAAAACAGTTATAACACACTTTATAGTTAGGTATTAATTTGAGTCGGGCGTCGGTGCTAAGTGAAAGGAATTGTGAACAACTACTTAACACGTGATCAGCTTTACAGTGCGGGCACAACTTACTTAATTCGGTGCTGGAATTAGAATCTTGTGATACAACCATAGATTTCATCTTACTAGAATGAGAACTAGGCTTACCGGGAGTGGGATTAGTGCTATTTCGTGCTGTTTCTAATGTTTCTAATAAGTCAGCGCGAAAGCGAATAAATTGAATGAGTGCAGCAAATGTTATTGTGCTATCCTTGTCTATACGACCTTTGTGCTCCTCCCACTCACGATAAGTTGACCGATCGAGCTTCTGAGTTACCATGAATATTAATAAAGTGTCCCAATACTTGATGGGCTCATCTAACGCTTCCAACGCACGGAGATTTTTATTAAGTTGATCAATCAATGCCTTCAACGCAACAGAGGATTCCTTTGTAATAGCATTCAAATAATAAATGGACGACACATGATTTTGAACTAACATTCTTTTGTTATCGAAGCGATCACAAATTAACTTCCAAGCTGTATCGTAATTACTTGCGGAAAACTCAATCCCATGGATTACAACAGCAGCAGATCCTTCCAGAGACGCTCGTAAATAATGGAATTTGTTAATTTGATCAATTTCATCGTTACAGTGAATGAGGCTAGTAAAAGTGTCGCGGAACTCCAACCAATTGCTAAAACTCCCATTAAATTTAGGTAACTGAATCGTGGGTAACTTAACAGGCTTACGTTGACCAATTCGGGTACATTTTGCACTACTTATGGACTCATTATCGCTGTTATACTTACATAACAGCTCCTGTGCTCTAGCCAGTGCCTTGTAATACTGTGAATCGAATTCAGTACGCTCAGAGACTTGAGCTTTTAAATCATCTACCAGACATTCCAATCGCAACTGTACCTCATCATATTGCTCATACAAGGCCTCGATTCTTCCAATCCGTAACTGCAATTCCTTGACCTCACAGCTGGTCAACTCCTTGTCGCTGGATGCATCAAGGTAATTAATAAATACAGTTAAGCGTCCCTTTATGCTTCCTCGTTTTTTAACAAGTTCTCTTTCTTCGGACATACTGGGAATCGAATGTAGTCAACCTGGAATTTGTACAATAACAACTTAAGGTATACTTTTATGCAATACTGAAATAACTTACGATAGGAACGTCGTAGGAACTTACGTCTAGCTAATATTGTAATTAAACAATATAACAAAGATGTTAACACTGTAAATATTGACTTCTACCTGTTGTAAACGTGAAGTGAATAGAAATTGGGATTTTTAATTTAGACTGATATAAGCTACATAAATTCCTCAAAACTTGAACACCTCATTACCTATCGTCCAACTTTATGCAATATAAATAACAAATGAATAGGTAACTAAATTGACTAATACGGTATAAATAACTGAATAAAGACTAACTAAGACTTGTAATATCATCTAACACCAATCTACGCACTAATAACTATTGACTATGAATAGACCTAAAATATTGCTATACAATTATAAATGTAGCAAAATATCTACTGAACTTTTCAATATATTATTTGGAAAGAACGTATATTCGTATTTGCAAAATAAGTATCACTAAACAAATGATAAGTACTAGAAACTATTCACAATGTATCAAGGTAAATAAGTAACATAAAACAATATTCAGGAATAAAAACACTAACCTTTTTAAATCCTTAATTATGGTTAAATACTACCTGAACGAGTGTTGGGTGATGATATTTTAACTCTAATATTCTTAACACCGTAAATTAGCTTGAAGTCCTTTGTTCACAGGCACGTTGCCGGCTTATAACCTCGTCGGCATATCTCCCGGGTAATATTTATGCAAATCCACTGATTTTTAGCAAATCTTCATGTGATTACCAATCCGGCTCGGTAATGGACCAAAATGTGGGGGAATTTTAGGTGACTCTTCAAAGAAACTCCAAAAATTGCAGATATTTAGTCAAACATGTATTGCCTTGATGAAGAACAAAATGGAAGAAAAAAAATGACAAGAAAGTACATAAAATCCTTACATCTAATTACAATCTAATTAGCACGCAACGTTGATTCTTGCTCATTCCAAACGAGCAGGCGTTAGCTCGAACAATTACTAGATCTTGCATACAATTATAATCTTAAACTGCACATTAATGAACCAACTCGTAAGTCTTCTTGTATCGACCACATTCTCAGTAACATTCATAATGCTATTGGTACAGTACTGCCACTCCATTTATCCGACCACGACACAGCACAAATGTTGAGCTTCCCCGTGAGACATAATGCACAAAATCAAGCAACTTATTATGCCTACAAAAGAATTTTCAGCTCAAGTAACATTCAGAAGTTCAAAGAATGCTTACAAAATCTGTCTTGGTCCGAAACTTACGCAGAGAAGGACATAAACAAAGCATTTAGTACTTTTCATGAAACACTGTGCCTGTTCTTTAATTTATGCTTCCCAAAAATAAGAGTAAAAATGAACACCAAAAATAAAAAAAAACAGAACTGGATAAGTAAAGGACTTAAAAAAAGTTGTAAAACAAAACGGTTTTTACGTTATCAATATTATAAAAATAAAAAGGTAAAAAACAAAGTTAATTATATTCAATATTCAAAAATTTTACAGAAATGCATATATAGCTCAAAGAGGAACGCAAATATCAAATTTATTAACAAAAGTGAAAACAAATGCAAAGCGGTATGGAACGTAATTAAGGATGAAATTATCGTCAGTAACTCTAAGAACGAAATAGAACATATCTTAATTGACAATAAAGTACTTACAGACCCCATAGAAATTGCAACTGCGTTTAATAACCACTATATTAATACAGCACACTCTTCTAGCACAAGTACAAAGCCGAACTGTGACGAAAGTTCACTAGCTCATTCGATGTTTCTAAAACCTGTGTCTGAAAACGAAGTCAGAGGGGTGATGACATCATTAAGAAACACAGGTTCGACAGGTTATGACGAAATTAATACGAAGATTATAAAAGCATGCACTGATGAACTTATTATTATAATGACATACTTAATAAATTTATCATTTACTCTTGGCACTTTTCCGGAATCACTAAAAGTATCAATTGTTAAGCCACTTTTTAAAAAAGGAGAAAAGTCTGACATTAATAATTATCGACCTATAACATTAATACCTATTATATCTAAAATTTTCGAAAAATGTATGTGTAAGAGATTGATTGACTACTGTGATAAATTTAACATTATTAAAAAAGATCAATTTGGCTTCCAAAAAAAAAAATCCACAACCCTAGCTATCTTCACTCTTATAAAAATCATAATGACTAATATTAACCGAAACCACCTTACTACAGGGTTGTTTTTTGACTTATCTAAAGCCTTCGACCTTGTATCTCACGACCTGTTACTACAGAAATTGGAGGCAATTGGCATTAGAGGCATTGTACTTCAATGGATATCGACATACTTGAGTAACAGACAACAGCGTGTTATAATTACAAAAGTGAATGGATATAACGACATGGAACCACACTCTTCTGAACTTAAATGTAACAAATATGGCGTCCCACAAGGAAGTGTATTAGGCCCAATTTTATTCCTTCTTTATATTAATTCTATTACTAATATAACTAATCATAGATGTATATTATTTGCAGATGACATTTCCATTATTGTGACATCCGATAAAAAGAATAATACAATTGACGACATACTCATTGATTGGCTAAATAAAAATAATTTATCATTAAATCTTGCAAAGTCTGTATATATTCAATTTCGCAGATCAAATAATTTTCAATGTAATAAAAAGATGAATGTAAATAAAATTAGTGAAGTAACGCAAACTAAGTTTCTAGGTGTTACTTTGGATCAAGATATGAACTGGAAATCCCACGTCGACAATGTCTCAAAACGAATAAATAAGTTTGTATACGCGTTAAAAAAAATAAGAAATATAACAAACATCCAAACGGCAATAACATCATATCATGCATATATTGAATCCGTGTTACGCTATGGATTGATTATGTGGGGCAATAGTACCGATCAAAATAGAGCATTTGTTGCACAAAAAAAATGCATTCGAGCAATTTACGGGCTTCAATCCGACGATTCTTGTCGGCCGGTATTTCAGAAACTTGGTTTGTTGCCGCTACCGTCTCTTTATATATATGAGATATGTATGTTTGTGTGGAAGCATAAGGAATTATTCAAAAAAGCAGACGATGTACATCCTCGAAACCGGCGCGACCCTCACAGGCTCGTATTGGATATCATGCCAAGGCTAGCTAAATATAATAAAAGCTGTTTGTATATGTGTGTAGAAATATTTAATAAGATACCGAGCGACCTAAAAAATCTAAATACAAGATTATTTAAAAGTAAATTGTATGATTGGCTGTCCACTAATAGTTTTTATAGTTTAAAAGAATTTTTTGACAAAAAATTTAAATGACTTTTTAAATTTAACTGTTTTTAATGTTCTTAATTTTAATTTTTTTAATGTGAATGATGATGTGATTTAAATTTGAATGACTGACATTAATTAAATGTAATGTACTTATGCACGAAAAATTTGCACGCTTATAATGTTAAGCAAAAACATGTATGCTCTGTATCCAATTTTGTACCATCTTCTATACCATGTTTTTATGCAAATAAATATTCTTATTCTTATTCTTATTCTTATAATATATTATAGGTAGGTTTAACTATGCCCTTTGAATGTTAGGGCAAAAAAACGAAATAATTATTAAAACTTTTCTTTCTAGTTCTTTGAAAGACACAAACCACGAAACCACTTCTACTTGAATTATATTTTTTTATCTATTAAAACTTTAACATAATTAGTTTCATGTGTCTCTAAAGCGGATGTAATATTATGTATACCTACAGGGTGAATTTTTCAAATGGGCGTGGATGGCCAAATCCGAGAAATACCGAAAAATGCTCAAAGGAGTCTCGAGCCCGATTTTGATGAAAACTAAAACTGCATCATTGGATTTTTGAAAAATCAATACTCCTGGCCGATACGATGGAGTTGGTTTTGAAAAAAAAAAAACACTGTCTTTTTACACCATTCGATTGTGCCGCTGATAAGAATCAAATTCTGGGAAGTAATGACATGCGGCAAATTTATGGAAATGTAAATTTTTATGTTTTGTCATATTTTAAATTAATGTCCTTGATTGATGGGACCCGCACCGCAGTCATCTTCAAATCATTATGTTATATTTTTTATCTTTTATATTTTTTATTTTTTATCTCTTCGTGGTTGACGGGCTCAATAAAAAAAAGTAAACAATTGAAATTAGAATTTACAAGTGAGTTAGCGCGAATAGTGATTTTGTTCGAGGTTTCGTTGAATACCTACTACTAACTGTTTGCAGGCTGTTAGGTATTATATAAAAAATTAACTCCTTCCTTTGGTTTGTCCTAGGTCATTACTTCACAGAATTTAATTCTTGATGGCGACGCTATCGGATGGTGTAATAATACAGTGTGTTTTTTTTTTCAAAACCAACATGTTCGATTCCTGGCTAGGAATATTGATTTTTCAAAAATCTAATGATGAATCATTAGTTTTTTTTAAAAACCATTTTCATCAAAATCGGGCTCGAGACTCCTTTGAACATTTGTCGCTATTCCTCATAGTTTCGGATTTGGCCATCCACGCCCACTTGGAAAATTCACCCTGTATTGGAGAAAGGCTGCAGGCTCAAAATATGGACTTAAGCGAGTCATCTGGCTGCATGTGTGTGTGAGTTTAAATGTTAGTAAACGCACCCACGATACAGGAGAATTTACTTATGTGGGGCAACGTTTAAAAAAAATGTAAGCCACAAGCACATTGACTGGCGGTCAAGATTGGAGACTTTTGCCGCAACGGATTCCTGAAGATGCAAAGTGCCGTCGAGGCCAGTCCATAAACAGATGGCGAAATAACTTGGTTTTGTACCAAGAGGGCTAGTTCGAGACGGCGCGGGAAATGAGAAATGAAATGAGAAAGGACTTGATGGAGGTTTTTTCCCAGTGATTAGAGATAGAGACTTACATTAAGCACGCGCACATCTTTTACAAGTGACTTATCGCATCTTTAGATCGAGCAGTAATATTAATAACCTTTTGCCAAACAGCGAACCTTGAAAATGTTCGAATCATTTCCGTTTCCTAACGACAAAAACCCATTCAATCAATCAACTGAACTGTCGCAGTCCATTTTACAAATAAACTTCTCAAAAACGACCAAATCCATGATAATTATAGTACCTCAGACCTTCAAGGACGTGCGGTCTTTTCCCTAAACCGAATCGTAATACGGGCTATTACTTTCAACTTGCCTACGATACGCTATCGCGTGGAATTGCCAACACTTAAAATATTTTAATCAATACTAATATAATACTCAGGCTGTCAGAACACAAGGTCATTTCGGTCGTAACCGAAGTAGTTTTGTGTAAAACGGCAATGTAATCGGTGATAATAATAGGGGGGCTATGCGGGCAGTGTGATTGCTGGCAAGATCACAGAATAAGAATATTTATTCGAAATGCAACTTGTGTATCGCTTGCTCCAAAAGTATCAGAATCTGATGAAAATTGCAATAAATGGATCAGAAAACGTACCAGTGTATACCATTTGCAGGCTTTACAGCTCAAACCTAGATTTTTACTTTACGATGCTACGGCTTGCTCTCTCCCAAAACCAATTCAATTGTGTTAATGATCATCATAAAATTGACAATGACATTGCAATACATATGCACGCATTTTATTTTTACTCACTTAATGAATACTTACACTTACACTTACTTCGTATTCTTTCGTCATCGTTTATCTACTGTAAGCCTTTTTTTTTTTTTTAAATTTTTTTTTTTTTTACGCAGTCGTGTTTTTTAATTTTTTTAAATTACAGTTTTTTAATATAAAATGGGCCAACTCTTGACCTCAATCTAGTCCTGAGGACAGAGATGTTGGATATAGGCTTACAGTAGATAGGGCACGCCACAATAGTGGCGGTAAGTCCCCTCTTTGAGGAGTGGCTGGAGAGGCGCCACGGCGCCCTCACCTACCGCCTGACGCAGGTCCTCACCGGACATGGTTGTTTCGGGAGGTTCCTGCACCTAATCGGGCGGGAGGAAACGCCCGGGTGTCACCGGGACCCATTATTGGGACGATTTAAGCCGGTCTATATATGTTAATGGGTCCCGACTTCGCTATGTTCTATGCTTTTTATTTTATTTTTTACGTAAATGGGTTTTTTAATTTTTTTAAATTACCGTTTTTATTTTATTTATTTTTTGTTTTATTATTGAATAATTTTTAATTTGATATACCCAGTGTCACTCTCGCAGTAAATACGAATCTAACGACACCTCTCAAGCTAAAATCCATCGAGCCGTTAAGGCCACAGAGCGTGCCAAACAATTATACATACATACTCTCGAAAAACATAACCCTCCTTCTGGCGCAGTCGGGTAATAAAAATAGTGATTTATTCCGGAAATGATGATGATTATGACTGTAAGTAAATCTTAGTCACAGTATCTATCAAGGTAGATAATTATATCTTCGTGGATGTGACGTAACGTGTTGAATGCTTTCTAAAAGCTCTCAGTCTGTAGGCATTTGAGAAGCGCTTGGAGCGGGAATTTCACTTCTGCGGATTCTTTATCTATATCGCAAATTATATCGTTATTGGAGAATTTCCAAGAGGTTTTAGTTCGATATAATTCCAGGGTTTATGACTTAAATTCTGAATTATACGGAATTGGTTGCAGTTGTTTGAAAACATACTTTGAAGGACAAACTAGAAGGTTCTCTTTCAGTTCATAGATTTTGGAATTGATTAAGTCCTGTTAATATTTTGCTTTGTTGCATAGGTAGGATCTAGAAGAAAATCATGTTTATGTCTTTTTACGATAGCGAATTTTTTTTTCTTAAAATAAGGCTTGTTGTTTGAACAAGGACTTGCCTTGGACTGCCTAGTTGGTCTAGTGGTCGCAAGCGCGACTGACGCTGAGCATGAGGTCCTGGGTTTGATTCCAAGGTCGGGCAAAGTGTTACTGGGTTTTTCCATCAGGAATTTCTCAGTAGCAGCCACGGAGTCTGGATTTGCGCCCGGTTGATGGCAGTAGGCTCGCCCACTATTACATGGGACTTGAACATAACTGGCCAAATGTGGGTGTACTGTTAGGTACACCTCTGCCTAACCCTTCGGGAATTATAGGCGTGATGTTATGTTATGATCTGTTTGAACAATGTAAATCACAGAAATGTACAGGTAGAAACTTACCTATAGGTCGGCCAAAATTTTACTAGCCTGATACTAGCCAAGCCGAGCAATTATCTATACTAATAATATTATAAAGAGGTAAAGTTTGAGAGTTTGTGAAGTTGTGGGGGGTAATCTCTGGATCTACAGAACCGATTTTGAAAATTATTTTACTAATAATAACGTGTCCGTCGAGAACCTCGTGAAAGCAGAGAAAGATAAACAATTCAAGTATCTAGATCTGGCTCGCGAGGTTGTCGACATGTGGGACATGAGTACAGCAGTCATTGTGCCGATAGTCGTGTCGGCCAATGGCTTAATAGCCAATAGCCTCGACGAACATCTGAGGAAGCTCTCGCTAGGCAGTTGGATCAAGGGCTTGATTCAGAAAGCAGTACTTCTGGACACGGCGCGTATTGTTAGGAGGTTCCTCTCTCAAGAGCCCTGACCATCGGTATCTCGGACCCTGTTCCCGATGCCGGTGGGCTACTATTTTCTATAGGCCGCGGGCAACAGTTACTTAAAAGGTTTTTCATGTAGTTTTCATACCAACGGAACGTGGCTTCAATGTGTGCATTGCCAAGAGGTTTCATTTGTATCGGAGACCTTTACAACACTGCTTTATAAAATCACGTGAACCAACTATTAAATGAAAATGTGAGATTGCAATCCGCTTCGCAGGGACAAACGTTTCGCTACTAAACAGTTCGTATTTCCACCATGTTTCAGCATAGCATAATCAGCCTATAATGTTCCCACTGCTGGGACACACGGCTCCTCTCTATGAGAGGGAATGGGCTATAATCTACCACGCGGGCCCAGTGCGGGTTGGTAGACGTCACATGTCTTCGAATTGTTTGGTTCTGGGACATGCCGGGTATTTTTATACGGGTATTATGTTTCAGCATAATACTGAAATAATCGCAGGGACAATGTCGCGAACTCATGTTGTTCAACGTACGCGCTCCGGTCACGTGACCGTTCGCAGTAAAATTGAACAATATTGAAAGCACGCCCTTCTTGCCGCGGCGTGCGTTGTTAGTAGGATGACCATGCTGTGGGCCAGTTGATGAAAAAGTTAAAGAAAGCATACGTACACATTTAAACTGTAGCGGAGATTAGAATGTTGAGATGAATGTGTGGAGTGACAAGAATGGATAAACTAAGGAATAAGTATTAGAGGAAGTTTGAAAGTGGCGCCTGTTACAAAAATATTGGAAGAACCGAGGAAGATTGAGGAAAATTGGAAGGAAGATCTATCTATAAATGGACATGTAATGAGGAGAGATGAAACGCATGCTACTAAAAAAGTGATGGATGGAGAGGGAGAGGAGAGCCATAGAAAAGATGGATGGATTGTGTACTGTCTGACAGGGGAGAATGGAAGAAGAAAACGTGTTGCGCCGACCCCAAGTAGAATGGTACAAGGGCAGGAAGATGATGATGCCGCGATGTTATGTACATAGCCCCACATCCTTATCCCATGGATGGAATGGACCGGCAGACACTGCAGAACATCATCTGATCAGATCCATACATACTCCTTCTGCTTGCAGTTTGAGAATTTATTAAAGTAATCGTGTTGGAACCCTTATAGCGCACGTCGATTTTAGTTTTTTTTTTTTTCGGCTAATAAAAATTTGTATAATAATACTTTGTGAGTATTTGTCGTTTCCAATTATGTATGAATGTTCTTTTTTTTTAACAAATTCGTAGATAATTTACAAGTTAAGTTTATGTGGCCTTAGGAGGACAAACACTGACCTCATTAGTGATGTTCTACAGAAAGATCAGGTACAAAGAAGTACACGGTGGAGATCTGCCCCGCGTGGGCGGAGCACCGCCGTGTCCTCGTAGCGGCGATCGCCGGCGGCGACCTCTCGCGTCCGGCCTTGTTTCAATCCATGGTCCGGAGCGGCCGCCGTAGGCCCGGGCCTGTGGACGGTGAGCTATGGGCTATCTCGCCGTCCGTCCGTCTTATGACGACAGGCCGTGTCGACAGGGCTTTGTGTTCCACGCGCGCCTCAAAGAGAGTCAGCAAACAGGAAGGGGTCTGAAAGGACCGATGCCTGCCAGGGTTGCGGGACTGTTCGAAAGGGATACCGCGGCCCTGGAAAACAAAAGGCAAAGGAAGGAACATCGATGGGTTTAAGTCAGTAAAAGTCTGACACTCCCTCCTGCTCAGCCCAGAGCGGGAGGGGGCAAAAAGACTATGTATGAGATGCATAAGGCGTGAGTTTGTGTAAATGAAGTAATAGTCATTAAAGATCGGCAGCACATTTAAATTAGCGTCTCTCATAAGTAATTTTACAGAACTGTTCGGCTATTCCTCATAACATGAAATTCACCAGTTATCACTAAGTGGAACGTCCAATTTATTCAAAATTTTTGGCAACCCTAACTCCATATGGTTGTACTAATATAATGTAAGCTAATAGTAGTATAAGTACCCAAATTTGCTGTAGTTATACTTTCTCCTTTTATGTTTAGGACTGAAATTTTGGTGCATTGCATTGTAATAAAAACGGGTTTGTTCGTTATCATGGAATATAACCATGGAACTACGCAGTTGCAGTACTGCCACATCACAAACACACACACAAACGACATTCTCATATTTAAACGTTCTTAGAATCTTTCAGTAAAGAGCGTTCTGTGTAAAGTACCTGAAAAAAATTGCGAAGCTACATAATACTTACAATTTTGCCGCGCTAGCGATATCAGCAGTGAGTGATTTTTTTGACAAAAGGAGTTAAATATTGATCCCGAATCAGCGCAATGAGCTCTACCAGTGTGCTGTCACCTGTAATCTTCCTTAAAATTTCACTTACTGCTGATATCGCTAGCGTGGCAGAATTGATTGGCTATACTTGCAATTTATTTAAAAACAATACAGGGAACAGCATGTTAGTCAAAATAAAAAAGCAAGACCAAGTCAATAAAAACAAAAGACTGCGAAGCGCCGCGGATATTTAGGAGCGTTAAAGTCTTACCCTCCTATTAATAAACACAGACTAAAGTTATTCCAAGTTTAAACCTTTGAAAATGTATGGTTATTCCTTTGTTATTCCTGGTGTAATTTTATTCCGTGTTTATTAATAAGAGGGTTACGGTATTTCGTACAAACTGAACTCATTTGTTTTCGAAATGACTGAACCGATTTTATAAAACTTCATACGCATAAGCAAGAAACATATGTCTTAAAAGTTGACGGTGAACATTTCTGAAATGTCTTTTGAACAAAAAAGATAATTGGAAATTTCTATGGAAAGTCTAAAATCGGTCTAATTTTGCTGTAGCACTATTTTTCGAAAATGTTCTCTGTCAACGTTTTAAACCTATGTATTCTGCTTATGCGAGAAATAAAATTAAAGTTATAGATGCTCTACAACACTATAAAAAACTAATATGGAAATGGGCCGGCCATGTTGCACGTATGAACAATGACAGATGGACAAAAAAGATAACCACTTGGAAAATGCCATCAGGAAAGAGAAAAAGAGGTAGACCAACGGAGAGGTGGCTCGACGAAATACTGAAAACAGGGGGAAAAAACTGGATAGAAATAGCAATAGATAGAGATAAGTGGAAAAAAATGGAGGAGGCCTTTACTCTGTAGAGAGGTCTTTAATAATAGTGATTTGTTTTTTTTTTGCATGTAATAATAAATTTCCTTTGTTTATTTTATTATTAATTTAATTCGAGTTATTTTTTTATTATTATTGCAATTTAAATTCAATTAATTTTATATTCTTAAAATGTTTAAAATATCAAATTATGTAATTTTTTATTAAGGAATAAACAAGGCTTTATTTTTTTTTATTCTGCTTATGCGTGTAAAGTTTCGTTAAAATCGGTTCAGTCATTTTGAAAAAAAAAAATGGGTTCAAAGTTTGTATGAAGTGCCGTAAGACGTTAACGGATTCTGTTTACTAAACCTAGACACTCCAAGTGATACTTCAGTACATTTTCCAAACTTCTATCGCAATGGACTGTTCTGTCTGACCTGCTACCGATTGTGCTGACTGATACAAAAGCATGAACTATTCTGTTATAGGTCCTGCTAAAAGAAGAGACGTGAACTAGAGTACAAGTAAAAGCTAAAAACATTTTATTTTTAACCGACTTCCAAAAAGAGGAGGTTATCAAGTCGTCTGTTTTTTTTTTTGTTTTTTGTGTATTTTCAGCGATATTTCATTCAATTGTAAACCGGTTTTGGAATCTCAGGAAAATCGAGGGCAACCCTCAAATTTTATTGGCACGTATTACATGTTTCATGTTTTTTCTGAAGTTATTCAAGTATTCGCATCTAGGAGTCATCACCTTTGTTGATGAGCTGATGATGGAAGGTATAACTCCTTACCGGTTAGGAGTTGGAGGATAATTCTTTAATAAAATATTATGGGGATGTATTTATAGTTGTATTCTTTCAGGTTATCTAGGTGAGCTGATCAAGGAATATAAAACTCTTTAACGGATAAATATCAAAATCAAAGTCAGAATAAATACTCAATTTAAGTGACTTAGTAGTAGCAGCCACGGAGTATGGATTAGTGCCCAATTGATGGCAATAGACTCGCCTTTTATTACGAGGGTCTTAAACATAACTGACGAAATGTGGGTATACTATTAGTTACACCTCTGCCTAAGCCTTTGGGGATTACAGGCGTGTGGTTATGTTTTTTGTTTTTAATTATATAGGGTGACTTGAAAACGGAATGTCCGATAAATCCGCCATGATAGTGTGGGAACCCTACAGCCATGTGGGACTCGCACGATAGTGATCTATGCAAATTTGAGTTTAGATGCAAATGGGACCACTATAGCATCACACGTTTCAAACTCTATTTTGTTTGTTTTTCTATATACACGGGCCATTTTATTTTTAGCCTAGTTTAATTTAAATTTAGCGTGCGTGCTTGTATTTTTTTTGTTGAAAAATATAATTATAGTTTGAAATGGACTTAACGGTGTTTTAAACTTTCACGGTTTACATTTACACATAAAATGTCACTTACGGGATATCTTCCGTGATTGTCTGTACTTTTGAGCTCCCGAGACACACCACCACCACACCACACACACCACACCACAGCACACACACCACCATGACATGATGATGTGGTGGTGACAGCACCATGCTGTGCATGCTGTGCTGTGACGCCATGATCGCGGGTTGTCAACCCGCGATCATGGCGCTTGCAACAGCGTCGAAATATCGGGAGCTCAAAAGTACAGACAATCACGGAAGATATCCCGTAAGTGAGAGTTTATGTGTAGACTTAACGGTTTGGGTGAATTTATTTACTTAATTTGTTTTTTTGTCAATTGCTAAGAGGTAATGCCAAATACCCTTTCGCAGTACATACAAAAGAACAAAGAAAGGCAACAACTAATGACTCCAACCTATTTTCACCATCTATTTGAATGCTATCGCGTGTGAATTCGCCGCTAGAGGCGCTAATGTAGCGCGAGGTCACCGAAATGGCAGATGTCTTAGAAAGTTCACGCGTTTTGTGCTTTTTATCACGTATTTTTACCAATATTCACGATTGTGGTCTAGATTGAGCTATTCCTCATTAAATAAGACTTGAAGATTTTAAGAAGCAACTTAGGATCTTATTTGCTAGTACTTGGAGATAAAATGATTTTTAAATGTTTCATGCTTGCTAATTTTAAATAAATGTATCTGAACTTTAATATGTTGTTATATTGGTACTGTAAAGTATAAAATAAAATTATTGACATAACCTTACGCGACAGTGGCGCCATCTGCTGAGCTCAAAAACGACGATAGCCCTCATTATGAAAAAATCTAATGAAAAAATCAAATCATTCTAAAATTCTATTTTGGAAGACACTGTGACCAATTATCGGCTTTTCTTATGATAGGAAAATTTACAAACAATTTTTCCAATTATCCTGCGACACATCGATGTTCAACCAAAACAACACCTTATTGACGAATAGAAATAACATAATTAAAAAACAAATTAATGCCATTTAATTGAGTGCCATACTAAAAATATACATATAAGTGCTTGTTGACGCAAAAGTAATTAACAAATATGATTGATTGGCAATTTTGGCGCTTTTAATTTCAAATGAATTGGTTTCGCTTGCTATTATAAACTTGGGCCGATTGGTTTTTGTTTATCGTGAATACATCTTTTTTTTTAAACTTAAAACATTTAATACTACAGAATCAAATGCTAATAGTGACCGGCCGAAGGTACGGTTTCGGTTTCGGCCAGTTTCGGACAAGTACACTAGTTTCGGCCACAGTTTTGGTTTCGGCCAGTTACTGCCGCCGAAACTAGGTATTCGTGAATTGTCGTGCGTCGTCGTTCAGCTAACTTCGGGTGAGTTAGATACTCCTGATGGCCTGCTGGAAAAGCCACCGTTCACCGGCTTTAAATTGTGGATCTAATAATTATATAAAAATATGTTTTGTGGTTGTGAACCGGAAGACGTTGCGTTGGAAGGCCTCCCACTAGGTGGACGGACGACCTGGTGAAGGTTGCGGGGATCCGCTGGATGCGTGTCGCACGGGACCGGTCAGTGTGGCGACACTTGGCGGAGGCCTATGTTCAGCAGTGGACGTCTTTCCGCTGAAATGATGATGTTGGTGTTCTGTTTGTATATTCGTATTTTATTTTTTGCCATTGCATTCATCGATAAGACTTCGTCAATCAATGAGGGCTATCGTTTTTGAGTTCACCAGATGGCGCCACGGTCGCGTAAGATTATGTCAATAATTCTATATTATACTTTACAATTCCAATAACTTCATAAAAAGTTTATGTAAAAGCACGGAACGCGGGAACTTTCTATGAAAAAACCTGCTGTTTCCTTCAAAAGTGCAATACCCGCACGGTCAAAATGTATGGAACGACTGGTTTTTTTTTTAAATTTCCGATGAAAACATTCTATGTGGGATTCAGTCCGATGTACTGAACACGTATTAAGCGTTTGTGCGTCGGTGTCCCTAGGTGTCCATATATAAAGGGTGTAAATAGACCCTTATCGAAGCTAAAAGGCACTGTTCTCTCCGTCATTGAGATATTTTTTTGTTCTGGAAGGTCCAACTCGTTACGGAGACATTAATGGAGGTCAAAGTTCCAACTTTCTTAACAAGAATTTTTTTAAATACATGTTTATAATTTTACTTTAAATACTCCGTAAATTCGATTATTATTTATTATGATTAAACCCGTTTACTATTCAATGCGTCCATCAGCACAATATCGTGAGTGCGTTACATTGAGTTTTACCGTAAAACGTGATTTTTCACTCAAAAAAAAAGTCGTTTCCCAGCAATAATTTTTGCACAAAGTTAGTTTGATGTACAGAATGCTTGGTTGACAGCTTCGTGAAGGGCCCATTTACACCTTGTATTATCCATTGTAAATACCTAAACTAGGCACTGAACGAGACGTTTACAGTTTACGGACCCTGGTTTGAAACCACAGCAATCCTTTTGATCTACCCGGCTTATCCCAATCCAGAACACAGGCCTTTTTCATTAAGAGTTCACGAACTCTGACATTCAATTTTATAGGCGGGAATTAAAATTGGGTTAGACGGTGGTTCTTTTTACACCCTTAATATCCCTTTAAATAAATTCATATTATACAAGGTGTTTTTTTTATATCCTTTAACTCTTGGTGTCTGGGGTATGAATGAGACCATATCAATAAGATATCAACAAGAATCACTGGTATACGAATAATGTTTCAATCATCATTTTTTTTAACCAACTTCAAAAAGGAAGGAGGTTCTATGTCCGGCTGTATGTTCTTTGTTTATGTACGTTCACCGATTTGTCATTCAATTGTGGATCGATTTTGAAAATCGTTGTTTTTAGTTTGAAAGAGTATACTCCCAGGTTGGTCCCATAGAAATATTTTCGTTATCTGGACAATCGTTCCGTGTTCAGATCGTCTTCATCGTGTCGACGATTAACTGTGCAACCTCGACAGCGTTGGTGGTGAACTCGGACAGGTCCCTCAAAGTGCACCACCTGCACATAGTGCAGGAGAAGAGGTGAGCCATGGTTTGCGTTAAGGCACCGCAATCACACACGGCTTCATCGGAATACCCCCACCGGAGTAAGTTGTATCTGCAGCGGCCCACCTGGCTTCGCAATCTTTTTTATGATCTTCCTGGTGGGCCATGGTAGCTGGTGTCAGATTCAGACGTGTTCAGAGGGATTGCCATGTTCTAGTTTTTGACTATAATTGCACCTTTGATTATATAATGTCTACATGGAGTATCAAATGTGCGAAAACGCGTCAAAAAATAACAGCCAACTGTTGGCTTATAAGTTCGCACACAGAGACAATACACGTACAGTGTTTACACTCTTCAAATGACTTCAAATGACTCCACTCTGGGTGGACTGGAAGGGAGTGTCAGACTTGTACAGACTAAAACATATCCATGTTCCTTCTTTTGCCCTTTGTGTTCCAGGGCTGCGGTATCGCTTTCGAACCGTCCCGCAACCCTGGCAGGCATCGGTCCTTTCGAACCCCTTCCTGTTTCCCGATATCTCTTTGAAGCGCGCGTGGTACACGAACGCGCCGTCGCATCGACACGGTTGTGGGTATACCTCAACAGTCAAAATATTGTTACAGCAGTTTTTCTAACTCACTCCTCTCTCCAATAAATTTCCCTCAAAACTTCGAGAAAGCAATGCATAAAATTCAAACAGAGCATAAAACATAACACAAATACTAATATCGATCAATATTTAAGTCGCAATGACCTACATAGGGGGAGATGAGGCGAAAACAAGCCGACGGTGGCCAAATGCAATGACTCCTGCCTTTAGTCGTCACGCGATCCGTCGCGTCGCAAGCTTACCGCCAGTTATTTGTCGGTGTAAGAAATATTTAGACTTGGCAGTAGCTGAAATGAAAGAAATTGTGTGTTTCTAGAAGGTTCGGTCACTCTTTGTTGTTTGATTTTGATAGAATTCTTTTATTTGAGGACATGAGACTGGGTCCAGTATGATAGTAGGTTTAATAGAGGGTCTCCACTGATTAAAATGTCGTCTTCGATATTAAAATAAAACTAAGGATTTCTGCATTCAGATAATTTTATAGTAAAGAATTGAATTTTGTTCGCTTACATTAATGTTTTACAAACTATCTATACCATGGAGTTTCTGACATTCGAATGCAAGATTTGTAAAGTTACAAAGGTAAAATGACCCACATAAATCGAACAATTCAAGAACAAATACTCTGAGAGCCTATTCTAAAACAAACAAAGTACACAATAGCAGTTCCTTCGTCGCTATAACGACGGACAACCCCACTGTTTACGAGCCGAAGTCTGCACGAGAAACAGTAACGCACCACCTTCGAGCACGAACACCCACCGATACCGGTTATACACCACCAGTAATAAAATCGAAACGAAACTAAACAGAAAACGTGACAATAAAACCACCAATTATTTAAAAAAAAACTCAAATATCGAAATGAACGTCCATGTTAACGAATTCGAACAGCCGTTTCGTTTTTTAAAATGAAATGCAATTCAAATTGTGTGCTGCCAGTTTTCGAAAATAAATTGTGCAAATAAAACTAAAATAAAAAATGATTCGTTTATTAGTGTTGCTGCTTCAAATGACATTAGTTTTATCGGCAAGGGAACCGCGCCAAATAACTTTAGCAAATCAAGGGACAATTTCGGGAATGTACATTACGAGGTTCCGAACGAAAAGAATAGCGGCCTACGTCGGAATACCGTATGCTCAGCCGCCAATTGAGTTCAGAAGGTTTTTGCCCCCTGAGTATACGGATTTGCCTCAGTGGGAAGGAGTGAAAAATGCGACGATATATGCCCCGGACTGTATGCAAAGTGACCCTAAAAAGGAGGATGTACAGAACCCTTTGAAGAAACATGACGATTTGTTTATGAAGCTGTTGGAGTCACAAATGGAAGATAAGAAGAAAAGGGAATATTCGGAGGATTGCCTTTTTTTGAACGTGTATGTTCCTGATGGTAAGTAGTTTTTATTAATCTCATAGAAAGTCTACCAGCCCCAACAGAATTTGTATACAATATTTGCCTTCCGGCCTAAGTTTACTTATCTTGAATTGTATGAATGTCATGAATGTTTGAGCCAAAATTTAGAAGGTATGCAACCCCATTGCCAAGGAATTTCGTATGTTTCGGTTACCTATTTGTTTTCATTTCTCGACATTTCCATTACTATGTCGTCAAACGGTCATTGCATTGTCCTTTATATTAGTTTTAAAATAAATGACATTCGCATTTTATTTTAAAACGAATCTTATTCTATCTCCAGTCCTACGAACATACTAAAATTTTGCATTCCATTAAAATTTCAGTGTTACCATTAATAAAAATAAAACGTTCTCTCGACAAATTCCTGTCTTCAATCTCATGTTTAGAGAAGGGGATAAGCTGTGACAAATTACATTTCATCGATCATTTCGACGTTTGCGTTCTCGCGATACGGTCGTCGCAGACGATTTTCTTAGTAGGAAATGGTCTGTTCAGCTTTGCTCATTTGAAATATCCTTGGCGTCGCTAAGACTAAGTAGTTTCATTTATTCTGTCGCGATATATTCGAAGCATTGATTCAAAATGTCGCCGTGGCTTGAAGGTTTATTGACCTGTTTTCTTCGTACCCACTACACGAAGAACAGTAAAGTCACAGTATTTGGCTTCTGAAAAGTACCACAGTGACCACAATTTTATGTAAATAACTCATAAAATTAGCCCTGGAATCCTTTACTTGCGGAGAAAAACAATACAATGAGTAATCATGAAGCACTAGACAAAGAGACAGCTATCGAAAGATAATGTCAATCCTGTCGACAAACATTGTAGAAAGACGAAATTCATTGAAAGTGATTGCCATTTCAATACATTTCGTCTAGCGTCTATGCGTTTTATCCAGGCCCTCTAGACTAAAATCGCAAACATGCAGTGAACCACTCATTGTTTATTATTTTCTCGATCTTTCTCCCTCGGAGAAGAACATAATTATGTATATTCCATTTCTAAATAAATGCCTGTTAAACTAGAATATTAATATTATGATTCTTTGGGTTTTAATGTGGACGAAGCAAAAGTAAAAAAATACTAAAGAGATACGAAGTACTCCTCTCAGACAGACGAAAGGCCCCAACAGTGGTAATATTGTAAACTGATTTTGCTACGCTTATGAAGCATTTGTATTCTATAGTTTCTGCCAAACCCCTGGTTTCTAGCCGTGAATTGTGGAAGTTCCTTTAGTATGAAAATGAAAAATATTTATTTGTCTCAAAAGCACTTACATGGGTTATAAATGAGACGTCCCCAGTAAGTAATTGAAAATACTTGTGTTAGGGATGTCTCGCTCTTTCCCTTAATTATTAACAACATTGAGACTATTGCACAAATGGTTACAAAAGGTGACTAAAAATTAAGTTTGGACAAAATAAAAAGTAAAAGTAAATGACTTATAAACGAATTAACAGCTCTTTGGGTAGGTCTGTGTGTGCGTGTTGTTTTTAAACAGGGTCTGTATTGTTGTGTGTGTGTGTGTATGTTTTATTTTATTTAATTTAAAGTGCCGATGTGTACGAGGCAATTTATAGATTATACTCGGTGAGTACTTACATTACTGATACGGAGGAAATTAAACAAGTCTAACCAAAACTTCCTCAGTTTCCTCTTATGATAAGGTATAGTTTAGTATAAATTAAAACTGTGTCAAATAAACTGACATTGTGACTACTGAAATACCTTTCTATAGCGTAAAGGCAGCTAAGAATAGCACTTCGACTATAATTAACGTAGGCTCTATAAATCAAATACTAAGGTATGTAGTCTGACGTTGGTTGACGTTGCGAATTTCATCGATTCCAACTTGCTGATTTATTGTTTAGGTACTTTTAAGTTTAAAAATTGTTTACACAACATTAATTTCATTTATACTGACTGCAATTATGTCTCTTCGCCTATTTTGTTTTTTTTTTATATAATTTAGAAAATTATATATTTTTTTCAAAGCTTGATGGCCAAAATTGTAACTTTGGTAACTTAAATCTAAGAATTGTGACGCTTAAGAAGATTTTTTCCAATGCAATAATATTTTGTATTGATATCAGTCATTGATTAATATAAGTTATCGTGGGTGGCTCCTATTTTGAAAATAAAATAAAATGGCGGAAGCTAGGCAGGCCACTCTTCATACAAAAATATTCAAACATTCTAATGGACTAATTTATATTGTTCTTTTATTTGAAACTACCTATTTTCCGCGACCTTTATCCGCATGAAATTATTATAAAAAAAAAAAAAAACAAAAATATATTACTTCCATTATTGAATCGGATTTTGTTAACAATTTCATGGATTTCGTTTTTTTTTGCACAGAACCCAAATCCTTTATCTAAGCAATAAAAGCCTAAGTTACTTCTTATAACATCAGCGACCTGCCAGTCAAAATCGGTCGAGCCGTTTTGCAGATGAGCCGGAACAAACAAAAACACAAAAAAAAAGAAAAAAAAAATTAAAAAAAAATTGTTATAAGCGCCGTATATGCTTTCATATGCCTTCATTAAAAAGCTATTATTTTGTAATTAGCAACAGACATTTCAATGTTATTTATTTGTATAGATAAATGTCCATATCTGCATTAAACATTTTCCAGTCCTCAAACACAGTTCAGGCGCTTACAACATTGCGATTGACTACTAAAATTGTCGTTTCTGTATGACCTGATTACAACAAAAAAAGTTATTCACGAAAAAAGGCATAAAAAGTCCTTCATTAACCCAGTTTAGGGATCCGTGAGGTTCCCCCCACGATCAGATAAGGGTTCGTTCGCAGCCATGTGTGGTAAGCGCCATTCTGCCCTACAATTGGCTGGAATGTGATTTATTCTAGATTTTTCCGGTTGTAAATCAAATAAGGTTGTCAGTAAGGAAACTTATTATTGGGTACTTTTACTGGATACTTCTGGTTTACTGCGCAGGCTGGTTCAAGGTGGCGCAAGGAAATAGTACCTGGAAAGATATGCGGGAGGCTTGTCCCAGCAGTGGGACATTCATGACTTCTAAACAAAACAGTTCCATGGTTACAAAACACAAAACTATCTGAATATTGTAGTCCAATTATATTTGTATATAATCTATATTATTATTAAAAAGAGGTAAAGTTTGTGAGTTTGGAGGGGTAATCTCGATCTACTGAACCGATTTTGAGAATTCTTTCACTAATAGGAAGCTACATTATCACCGAGTGCCATAGGCTATATTTACAACGTGCCCGTGGGATGATTTAAGAATAAAACGTGAACAAAGCCGCAGGCAACAGCTAGTATTAGATAATTAGATTGATAATACAATATAAATATTTATTCCGGAATTTCTAATTACAACCTTTTTTCTGAACAGCTTTTACTTTTTAAATAATCGGCGACATTAGTATTTTTGAAACTAATAAGTATTTTCATAACGATGGCAACATCAATTGCGCTAGCTAGGTTTAAAAAAAAAAAACAACTAAATAATGCTTTAAAAACAAATTAATCGATTTAGTGAATTAATTTTTGAATAGTAATCGTTTTAGCAATTTTGTTTTTACTGTTGTATTTTTTTATTTGAGAGGAACTTTTCACTCGACTAACACTGATAAAATACTTGAGTCAAGTGGATTTTATCTGACTTTTTTATTAAGTTTCAATGCTGTAACACGTCAATGAACATCAAATTCTTACATGAAAATAAAGTTTCGTTTACCAACATTTTCAGTAGTTCCAAAAACGGTAGGGAGGAATTACATGGCACCTTGTTATAAAAGAATGAAAAAAATATTGCACAACCAGGACGACCAACAGGATTGTAAAATGCACACATTATTATGGCTCTTATCTTATGTATATGTCTGCGCTGCGCATCATGGCCGTCGTCGTCACACAATATATTGGTTTGCACCAATATATTTTAGACACTCAGCAAATAGGAAACATCAGGGAATATCAGCACGAGTTTAAAGACCTACCTTTAAGATTTAAGGGTGTTAAATCCATGATAAGAGAACTAAGCATAATCATTCTTTCGCAATACTTTCTTCTTTCTTTTCTTTTTAATTTGTTTTTCTTTCTTTATTTTTTATCTTTTTACTTTTTTTTCTTTCACTTTGGTTCTTTTTTTTAGGTCTGGCTGTTTGTGTATGTGAGTTTAAATGTCTGTAAACGCACCCACGATACAGGAGAAATTGCTAGTGTGGGTAAAGGATTAAAAATTTAATTTTGCAATCATCGCTCTAGACTACACTTTTAAATCATTCTAGCGGACATATCAAAATAACATAAGTTACATTTTTTTACGTAAATCAAACGGATATGACACCACAAATCCTTATTATTAAAGCAAACGGATTTTTCAATTACTTTTAAATTAAAGAAACGGAATAACAAAAAATATTAGTTCAGTAAATCAGCACAGTCATGTCAAATAAAAAACTCACAACCCTAAAACACTACTATTAATTCAATAACTACCTTTAAATTAAAAACTAATTTAAAATCAAGTGATGGCTTTGCGCCCATATTTACCTAATCGGTGTCAAAATAAACAGTATAAGTGTGTAACCTAACAAAATTAAAATATCTAAGGTATTACGTACTTCTAGAAGTAATCAAATCTGTATCACACACCTAATTAGAAATTTCGTAGGCAGGCTAAGTTAGCTTATTTGTCTCGCCCCCAGCGACACCTACGCCAAAAACTTTTATAATTAGTAGGTTTCCGAAAATACCAGATCCACACACATTTAAAGATGTATACACACAGTAACTATAACACTTTTACTTTCATGATTGTAAATTCTCATACATTTTGAGAATTATCATCCTAAATTAGTGCAGTGTATATGACAATAGTGCTATTACTTTAAATTACCGCACTAGTACGGGAATGTATGCCGCAAATAACAATTATACTAGTCAGTATTAAACTGAAAAAAAAAACAACAACAAAGAGCTTTCATGACTTTTTGTGCAGAATAATAATAACCTAAGATAATAAATTTGTAAATAACTAACATTTTTATCAGAATTTATATAACAACTAACATTGATTAGTGTTCCGTAGTGACCCATACAACGCTTGGCGACAGACAGAGACACTGCGAATGAATCGTAATTTTTAACGTGTATGTACAATCGACCTTAGGTCCAAAACACGCACACACACTATACGCCGGCGCGTAATGATACGTTGCGACGTCGGGTCGCGCGTCGTGGAAATCTACGACGACACAACGTCGTGTAGTAAAAACTAACAATGCAAGTCTGCGCCAATTTAATGACGCATAGAAATTGAACCAGTAATTTCTGTGATGTGCCATATAATATAACGACGTATTGTGTGAACTTTTACTATGCACGTCGAAGATTTCCACGATACGAAGTCGCGAGATCGTATTGTATTATAAATTACCTTTACTAGGCGATTCCGAATAGTGCTTGGCCCATTTTTCTTAAATAAAATTCATACCAATTTTCTTGGTTACACTTCACAACGAACAAAAAAACAGTTAATATTAATGCATTTAACTGAATGAATATTACTCCATATGAGCCCTCGTTGACGAGATGAAAATTAAATCTTTATTTGAGATGTTTGTCAATATTATGGTTATAACATAATCAGATAGTGGCTTATATACAAGCGGCGCCGAATGTTAGCAGCTGTGCACTCGTGTTGAAACTACGACAAAGTGAAAATACAATTACAACGTAAATACAAAAGTTTGCTATTAAAGGTAATGTTTGGCTTACAAGGGTAATCTGGTAAGGGACGACCAGGTGGCCTACCATGACGTCTTAAAGCAGGAGTAATTCCAGTGTGGGAAAGAGATGACGCTAGATGACGTGTAAAGCTCTGTCTCTTTCCCACACTAGAATGACCTGGTCAAAATACTTGTTTTGTACTTTGGGTATACAACAAAAATATAGAAATATAAACAAGCTGGTTGTTAAAACGGTACCACCCCAAGCAAAGAGATGCTTTTCAAATATTTCCTTCGTGTATATCCATTGAAAACTTTATCAAAGTCCACGTAAAACAAATGACATAAAACTACCAACCAGTGGTTCATAACACATCTATACTAATATTATAAAGCTGAAGAGTTTGTTTGTTTGGTTGAACGCGCTAATCTAAGGAACTTCTGGTTCGAATGATAAAAATCTTTAAGTGTTGGATAGCCCAATTTTTGAGGAAGGCTATAGGCTATATAACATCACGCTACGACCAATAGGAGCGGAGCATCAATGAAAAATGACACTCTCTTATGTGACGCAGATGAAGTTGCGCGGTGACCCGCTAGTAATAAACATAAATAAATATAGCAAGAGTACTATTATTAAGAGTATAATTTCGTCAATAAAAAATACTTCTTATTCTGAACGTTAACACTGCTTTCTTGTGATCAATAACGTCATCTTGAAAGTATTCATTTATTTATTTAAGGACAACCAACAAAGCTTACACCAAAATACAAGTGAAAATAACACCACAGTATTATTTAATGTATTTATAGTGTAGCCTTAATTAAAGGCTGCCACGGCATGCATTTATTTAACGTAAGAGTATGAAAACAGAAAATCCGATTTTACTTATTTAGTTACATAAATACAGTCAATTGTTACATAAATCCGACTTACAAATGGAAAAGAATATATAACCTACTACGTAACACTGAATTAGTTCGATTAATCCGATAAATTTAATAATTTAATAACTTTGACGACGTTTGACGTTGTGCCAACCAATAAAAAAAAGGAACAAACAATCTAAATCTTTATGTAAGTAAGAAAGACAATAGGAACTACAATATTCCTTTTATGTTCACTCTTATGATAATGCCACAAGCAAGACAGACTTGACTGTCACTGTTCAGTTACCTCATTCATCACATTCATCACTCACTGTTGACCAGATACCGCATGTATCGTTGTCAAACATGGATTTTATCACTTGCACGGTTTTGATTTATTTACCAAACAAAATATTTTTTTTAGAATACAAAATTTAGAATATTCTTGAGAACAGCTTGACAATGCAATGGGATCGCGTGTGAATTCGCCGCTAGAGGCGCTAGTGTAGCGCGAGGGCAACGAAATGTAAGATTTCATAGAAAGTTCATGCGTTGCGTGCTTTTTTATCACGTATTTTTACTAATATTCACGATGATGGTCTAGATTGAGCTATTCCTGATTAATTAAGACTTGAAGATTTTAAGTAGCAACTTAGGATTTTATTTGTTAGTACTTGGAAGTAAAAAGATTTTTAAATATTTCGTGCTTGCTAATTTTAGGGAGAATATTGTAAATATGTATTTGAAGTTTACACTATGTTGTTATACGTAATTAAATAAGCTTTTTATGAAGTTATTGGTACTGTAAAGTACAAAATAGAATTATTGACATGACCTTACGCGACAGTGGCGCCATCTGGTGAGCTCAAAAACAATAGCTCTCATTGCAGTCAATGAAAACAAGTGTCTCTTCGGACATACTAGATGTAATTGAAGCGAGATCAAGTACATATATATTTAATCATTAATAAAATGCTTGGAATGTATACAAGGTGTAACCGGCCCCATCATGAAACCGTCCATCAACCATTCTGTACATCAAACTAAATAACTCTACGCAAAAAATATTGCTGGGAAACGACTATTTTTTGAGTGAAAAATTACATTTTACGGTAGGACTCAATGTTACATTGTGCTGATAGATATGCATTGAGTACGGCTAATCTCCGAAACGGCTGGATCGATTTTGACGGGACTTTTACTCGCAGGTAGCTGATTTTATAAGGAGTTACAAAAGCTATTTTTATTTTAGAATAAGAATTAGGGTTCGGTGCAAAAAAATAAAAATCCTTGAAAAAGTTTTTTTTTATAAGTGGCATCTCGCAGTTCAGCCTCTGAGGCTGGCTATTGCTTAACCGGGCAAATCCTGTGGATGCCTTAAAAGTGATTCTAAGGCCTCCAGGCAGGGGCTTAAATTAAACTTAAACCCTAAGCGACCACTCGTTAAGGGCACCCCCTGTGGGGTACGAGCCTCGGCTTAGGGCGTCGCTGGGGAGGTCAGCAAAGGGACAGGCTGGATCTGAATGATATTATTTAGGGGCTGGTTTAAAACTACCGGCTCAGTATCGCGGGCTGGCTCTGGCAAGAGTCGGGGGGGGGGTTTGTTGAACGGAAGCGTCGCGACGGGCCTCGACGGCGAGGACGGAAAAATGGTAACAAAATACGACAAAATTTCAGGATGATCAGTTCAGTGGTTTAGGACTGAAAAGTAACAAACTTTACTTTCGCATTTATAACGTAAAATGATACGCCTTTTCCAGTACCAACAATTGTATTTATAAACTTGTGCACATACATATAGAATACACACTTGGTATTAATATAAGTAGCAAGCTTTATAAAGTACGTAATATGTAATTAACCAAGATTACTTTCAACAGAAGAACTTTTGGTTCATCCTCCAAAAATAGAATACCTTTTTTTTATTTGGCGGGTACTGATTCATAAATTTGACCAAATAGTTTTTATGAACTCTTTGGTCCCATCAAATACTTCAATATTTTATGATAATTTTAATAAATCATCACAACAAATCTTATTAATATTTGAAAATCATGACAAACATTAGTACGGATAGTAATTTCACGCCAACGAAAGTCGGGGGCAACAGCTAGTATTTTATAAAATGAAAGTACCCAAATAAACTAATTTGTATTCAAATCATGAAAGTATAAGCTTTCCATATGTAAGAAAATTAATCCAAACTGAAGATTGTCAAAACAAATTAGAATACACTTTGTCTAGACACAGTCACTCCACGTTCTGGTCATAATCCCACTTCTTTGGTGTAAACAGACCAGTAAAATAATAGAACATGAACCAGTGTATGCAAGACTGGAGCCCTGAAACAAACAGACGGAGTCGCGGCAGACTGAGGAGAAGATGGAAGAAGAAGCACAGCATCGAGAGAAGTGGACGGAATAGGGGAGGCCTTTACTCAGAAGTGAATTATACTTTGACAAACGCCGCTATCTCTAAACTCCACTTTATTCTACATTCCAAAGTTTAGTGTTTATTGCCTTAATAATGTGCCAGCCATTCTTCTTCAATGACTACAAAAGTTTAATCTTGACAGTACCTACACCTAGCATGTCCTTATGTACACACATCAAAAGTGTCTAGGGATCAACATATATTTTTGCAATAACTTTTCTCCTGATTGATATTAATTAAAATTTTCTTTAAGGATTCATCAAATAAAGTGTTTTCGTTTGTCACAGTAACGATAAACCAAGTCACCTTTGCATTAATAAAGAAATTTGCCATTTTCCTAATAAAGGGATTTTTGACATTTGAACCACTAACACAAAAGTTCGAAAAAAAGACTGAAATAACAGTTTTCTTTAAAATTTTATTGGGTAACTTAAACAATTAATAATCCGTGTTTCTACCGCGAACACTAACAACACAAGAACATCGGTTTGGCATACTCAAAATGAGTTCATCCAAATCACGCTGTGGAATGGCCGCCCATGTTCGTTGCAACAACAAAAAAAGGTCTTCTTGCGACTGGATACCCTCCATATTCGGCAGAGCTCTTCTCTGTAGCATATCCCATGCATGCTCAATCGGATTCAAGTCTGGCGACTGAGCAGGCCAGGGCAGGACATTGATGTTAGCTGCGGCGAGAGTCTGTCTTACAACTCTTGCGGTGTGCGGTCGTGCATTATCATGCATTAACTGAAATAAGGGACCGATTTGCACTTGTAGAGGAACGATGACGTCTGATACAATCGTCTCAGCATAAATTTGAGCGTTGAGGTTGCCTCTGATCCAAATCAACTCAGTTCTTCCGCCGATCCAAATACCCGCCCATACCATGATGGTTTTCACCACTATAAGGATGGACTTCCTGGCAGGATTTTAATCGCTGTTGGCGTCCAGGGGTTCTCCAGTGTCGTATACGTCTTGTATCCGGTCTCATACCAAAACGAGACTCATCAGAAAAGCACACGAAACGCCATTGTTCTTCTGCCCAATTTCTGTGTTCAAGAGCCCATTGATATCGTATCCTACGATTGTGCATTGCTATAGGTGGTACCCGTAGCGGTCTTCGGGAATGAAGGTTCACTTCATGCAAGCGGTTTCTGACTGTTTGGTCGCTAATTAAGTTCCCTGAAGAGTGATGAAGCCTCACGGCTAACATCATGGCGGTTATTGTTGGAGCTCTTCGAGTTAAGATTTGAATGTATCGGTCTTGTCTCCGTGTGGTGCAGCGATACCGTCCTCCATGGCGCTCAGCCACGGTACCAGTGCTTCGGTAACGTGTCCAAAGTCGACTGATAACACTCTGACTTGTATTCAGAGCTAAAGCCACAGTACGTTGCCGGGAACCAGCTTCTATCATTCCCACGGCTCTGAGCATTTCTTCCCTGCTTAAATGACGTCGCCGCTCCATAATAACGTTGGTTTTAATCAGTAGTAGGGAAACAGTAGCACTAATAATGTCTTCAATGCGTTGTATGTTTTTATAGGGAAAATATTGACAGCTGATTTTCATCTTTTACTCGAATTTGATTCACAGTTCCTGATTCAAATTATGAAATGCACCAAAAAGGATCCATATAAATTTATAAAATCATAAATTTATTACAAAGCCACATCTCAATCTCAAGAAATCCACATAAAAATGCTTGATCCCTAGACACTTTTGATGTGTGTATGTCAAAAATGAAAATGTCATCACAAAGTTTATTTGAATGATGACGACGATGAGCCACAAAAAAAATATAAAAAGCCTAAGGAAAGAAAATGTTTTTTAGGATAAAATAATGAAGTTAGTAATCCACCATATTTTTGGCTTTACGTAGTAACTTACCTGTACAAGGTAAAAATAAATCACATACGCGACAGTCATATTTCGTACAGAAATAGGGAATAATTTATGCGTAGATTATTCAAATATTTAATACAAATTTGACAGCCCTATGCCGCCGCAATTAGTATATACCACCGAATGTCTTAATTTATTCTGTGACATATATGAAACACGCATATTTTTGGCTTTGAGGTAATGTGTCAAAATATTGCAGAGAACTTAAATATTGCTGGTATCATTTTGCCTTCGTTAAAATATGAAAGAAAATGTCTGGAATCTAGTGCAATAATCAACTCACATGTTGTAGGTGGTTTTAATACCTGAAATCTGTTTACTTTGAAATTGATTTCATAATATAACGCCAGTAATCCCCAAAGGTTTAGGCAGAGGTGTACCTAATAGTACCTACGGGTGTAATATTAGGTAAATTTCGCCAGTTATGATTAAGTCCCATGTAATAGGGGGCAAGCCTATTGCCATCAACCGGGCACAAATCCGGACTTTGTGGCTGTTACCTAATAATAAAATTACTGATGGAAAAACCCAATAACACTTTGCCCGACCCGAGAATCGAACCCAGGACCTCATGATCAGCAGTCGCGCTTGCGGCCACTAGACCAACGAGGCAGTCAGAATATTGAGATAGAGATTTAATAAAAAATCCCCATATTTGGTAATGGTTTATGATTGGAAGAATAAAAGTTCAGAAAATGCGTTTATTTATTGTATTTATTCACTTTATCATGTTAAGAAATCCATACCCATGATGGGTGTAAAGTTGCGCTAGATAATTTAATTTGACCTTTTTAAGGTAAATATCTTATCTTAAAATAACATAAAGCGCAGACCACATCGCCAGCTAGCGAGCGAGGCGAACAAGGTTCTTTTCATGCTTCGTTCAGCTGTTCCGGTAGTTCGCCGTGTGACCAAAGTATGAAAAGAGGTGAAACGATGCCTCGTTCGGCTCGCTCGCTGGCTCGCCAGCTGGCGGTGTGGCCTGCGCTTAATAGATCGCGTGGCTGCCCAAGATACGTAATGATCATTTTGTGAAAGATAACCCTAGCTCAACGTTAAACCGAATTACGTGTGAATTTCTCGTTAACCTCTCATAAAATCAGTCAAGCCTCCTATAATGAGGGTCTACAAGTATTCTACGAGCTCAATCTTTTCATTAAACCTGTGATATTACGTTTAAAAGGGCCCAAATTGAACTGGACTTTTCGGGATCATAGATATTAATAGATAGATTATTAGACAGATATTAATGCGAAGGTTGCGCTTGTTTTTCGCTAGCAAATTTCTCCCATCGTGGATCTTTTTGCAACATTGAGAATTAAATTATTTTACAAATTAAAAAAAAATGTGGTAATTATTTATTTATCAGAACCCTAATTCTGCAAATGCAAAACGATTTTGTATGGATGGAATATTTGTAACATGAAAAAAAAAGCGGGGTGTCGAGATAAACTGTTTACCTACGATTTATGATGATATGTTGGTTCATTTCAGTCTAAAAGCACATCTAAATCAATGTAAATAAGTGTGTTTATCCTTGTACAGTACAGGAACTTATACCACATTTGTATCCAAATATAATTCTTATTTATTGTAAACAATATATTATTATTTGTCAATATATAATTTGGATGTTCAGTCGCCTGCGCATCAAGTTACAAAAAACAGTCAAATTTTCTCATGCAATTTTGAACTTAACCCTCAACATTTTTTGGTTTAAAATCATTTGGAGAAACTTAATGTGCTGGCGACTGTACTTTTCAACTGTAATATTTATGATAGATTGAAAAGGATTTGTCGCGATAATCTTCGCTAAAGTGGCTACACCTTATAGTTATAAACAACGCAACCGCTTCCTCCATTTTACTGTGCCCGAATTATCACCCGAATACCACAATCGCGAATTGCGATTTGGTTGGACGCTAATGTAGACACGAAGATTTGTATCGCGAAAACCGGACACGAATTATTCGGCCGATAATGTGGCCTCAGCATAAACCCCTACCGTATTTGCACCCTCATACTCCTAAAATGTTGGCCATAGCTTTACAAATATAATCCCAGAAACACCGGAACATGAAAGTAATCACTGAATTACATTAAAAATTCCACCATTCTTAGTCCAACATTACCTCATAACCAACCAGCCCCAAATGAAAAACACTGTTTTTTCAGTCATTATATAAAATTACCTTCGCTATAACTCGATTGTATTCGAGCCAGTTACAAAGAATTTTCACAGCAACATGCCATCATACCACAAACATTTCTTGTTACTCCGACCACTGTATCTTGATACTTGCCTCTCAGAAAAAAACCGGACAAGTGCGATTTCGACTCGGGTAGATAGGGTTCCGTACGTTTATAGATTTCTTATAGGTTTTTCTGTAATCTATAGGCAAAGAACCATTTTTTGTATATTTTCCTAAAATTATCTGCCCTGTAGTGTCGGAGTTATGGGGTAATTGTCAATTTTCGCTTATTTTTATTTTAAATATCTTCAAAACTATTTATATTAAAATTATTAAAAAAATACGTTATTATTATTTATGTTTGAGATGTTCACATCATTTGATATGTAACACGATATAGTTTGCAAAACCTTTTTTTTTATCATTTTCTAATTTACCCCGCAAAAGTGGCTCCCATGTTTAAAATTCACTAATTTACGTTACACGTCCGTATTTGGGTCACCGACTGTACAAACAAATAATTCTTTTTAATATTAAGTAAAGATTATGTGCTGCACAGATCGTCAACTTTTTTTTGCAAGTATTAATAATACCATGTCGTGTTGAAAACTTCAACTACATTGTTAGTTGCGCATGCATCATGGGTGTCAATACAAAATGGCCGCGCTACCATGCGATGGAGGGCAAACAATTATTGTAAAAGCTGGTTATTTGAGCTCAGCAATGTTAGTTACGTGACTTCAAGACTTTATTTTAAACGAAAGAAAGAAAGAAAAATATTTGTTCTATAATTTATTCTATGTTGATATGGCGGGTAAAGAAAAATTTCCATGTTTTAATTTATCATCGCTTAACAGATTGCAAGTCAAGAATAGAAATAACTAGTTCATGCCCGCGGCTTCATACGCGTGGAGTTCGGTAAAAAGTGTCACGTAACATAACATCACGCCTGTAATACTCGACGTGAGCCTATTGCCATCAATTGGACACAAATCCAAACTCCGTGACTGCTACTGAGAAGTTGATGGAAAACACCAAACACAAAATAAAAGTATGATAAAAAGTAAAAAACTAGCTGTGTGCCAAACAGCCAAGATCGTTCAGTAGTTTTAGCGTGAAAGAGTAACAAATATATCTATTCATCCTCACAATCTGTCTTATTTATAATTAACTAGATGTTGCCCGCGGCTTCGTTCGCGTTTTGGTCGGAAATTATCCCACGGCTACGTTGTAAACATAACCTATGGCACTCAGGAATAATGTAGCTTATCCTAATAATGAAAGAATTTTCAAAAACAAAATAGTAGGTAGAATATTAGCAAGCTTTACCTCTTTATAATATTGGTATAGATTCAATAGTTTACTGTGTTTTTGCTCTTGATATAAGAGTGGTTTTAGGTTGGCCTGGTACACACGGCTACACATCAAGCTATACATTTTCAGTTTATGCTGATCTCGCTTTGTATAGGATTTCCCTACAATGCGAAGTCAGCTTATACTGGAAAAACGAAAAAATAACAGCTTTAGGAACGATGGTCAAATTTTTTATAAATTACGATTTGAAATTTCAATGAAATAGAACAATTATGTAGGGAGGAGACAAATATTTTTTCGTTAATAATAAAAAAAAATGATGAAAATCACATCAGTAATTTACAAAATCATTAAAATTACTGGTACAAAAATAAAAACAAAAACAAGAGTTTATTTTTAGGAATCAATTTTATTTCTGTAGTTTGTTAAAATAAAATTATGATTATTTTTTTGTCTCAAAAACTATTACCTCACTTTACCCGAACCATCATTTCTAAGTTCAATTCGAAAAGACAGCCTACCAACCAACCTATTTTATGAATTCATTCATTGTATACAGTAAGGAAAAGACAAACAGGAAAAAAAAATGTGTCCTCCAATAAATCATGTCCTCATAGTTTGTATAACAGTAAAATTAAAGCATAATTTTAAATCAAACCATAATTTTTAGGTTTTTTTAAAGTCGCAACACTGATATAAAAAATGGCGAAATGCACTGTGTGTGAGTGACAAAGTTTACTGTTAAAATTATTTTAAAGCAATCATTATTCAAATGAAAAATTATTTTGATGCAAAGTTGCGGGAAACACCTGGATATGGGACGCACAAAACCGGGAAATGTGGCAGAAAAAAGGGGAGGCCTCTAGCCAGCAGTGGGTGATTCCGGACTGATATGAAAATGATTATTCAAATGAATATTTTCGCAATAGTTAGTACGTAGTAGTTAGTTTATTTACTATTTGATTGTCTTTAGTTTTATATGAAACGTAGCCTGCTTAACTTCCGCCATTTTATTTTATTTTCAAAATAGCGGCCACGCATAAAACCTGTATTAACCAATAGCTGGTATCAAAACAAGCGCCACGTTTCCGAGATATAAGCCATCAAATTTGTGCTGATGGCCAAGATTACAAATTTGATAGCTTATTATTATTAATTTTTTTTTCAACGTTGCCCCACACTAGGATAATCAAAAATTATATATTTCTCGGAATATTATATCTCGGAAACGTGACGCCAAAGAAAATTTTGCCTCAATCGAAACTTGTTTGTAATTGATGCCAGCTATGAATCAATACAGGTTTTATGCGTGGCCTATATTTTGAAAATAAGGCCTCCTATTTCTTGGAATTTAAACATAACTGGCGAAATGTGGATTTACTATAATAGGTAGGTACACTTTTGCCTCACCCTTCGGAAAAACCCAGGCGTGATGTTATTTTATTAAACAACAATGGATGAATTCCAAAATAAGTCACATAATAAGTTGTTTTGGGAATTCCTATCGTACACCTAAAGCTTTGGTCGAGTGGTGGCCAAGGTTAGGCCAAAGAAACCATAGCCGTTCAAAATTTCTTTGGTTGACGAAATCGCCAAAACCGTGGAAAACACCTAGATGAGGGACGCACAGAACTGACAAATATGGCAAAGGTAAGAGGAGGCCTATCCAACACTGGGTGATTCCAAGCTGATATGATGATAATATAGTACAACTCAGAGGAGGTAGGTACGCCAATCGAGACTTATCAAAATTACTTTAAAAACCAAACTTTCTTTTCTTGAAAACGTCACAGAACGAAACCATAAAATCGCAAAAAAAAAATACATTTGAAAAAAGATTGCCAAAATATTTTTTTTTAATTGGATTTTTTTGTTAAATAACCTATTGATAATATTTTTAATTGGTTCATTACCCACCCATAAATCATACATATATTATAGTTACAAAACACTCAAAGTAATATAAATTATATGTTGACTGTAAAAGATATCGACCAATAAAAGTACTGACGTAAATAAAAGTATACTGCGATAAGAATAATACATAATATATATTAAGGAATATATTTTTTCAATATGCGGTTGTAGGCATTATGCGACCTAATGTATGGCGGTTTCAAAATGTTAGCATTGTGCACCGATTACTTGAAAATAAAAAAGTAGTCATAGTGCGAAAGTAGGCATCGTATTACGATATCAATGTATAAAACAAATAAATGCCTTTGTCTATATTTATTTTATTTTTTCTAATTGACTTTCTTTTCTTTAGGAGCTTATTTTTGATAGTCAGTTAAAAATCCGGAAAAATTTTTTGAACTGTCGACAGCAGCTTTCTTACACAAATTCTGTGAAACATCAATTTTATTTCATGGATAAAAGATATTTAATGTTTATGTTTTTAATTTTTAAGGTGTTTTTGTTTTTAATAATGCCGAATAAACACAATTTTCTTTCTTTATTTCTATTTGATGCCTGAAAAATCAGCATAAAAAGTGAATAAATCCCTACTTCACTACCAAAAGTTTAACGACTAAACAATGCACAAAATAGCTTTAGTAAGGTGTATCATTAACCGCCTATAGACTTGCATCAAATATTAACTCGAACTTGGCCGATCATGAGAAAAGACATGTGTTCAAGCACCTTCAGTCTGTCGATCGATAGAATTTATTAATAGACTATGTAAACCGATGCATTATACTGTTCATGTTAAGGTACAGTTCGGAAGATGAATCCGACAGCAATCCGCAGCGACAAAGGCAACCGTGACAGGTTTCCGAGTAACTATGAAAAGATTTCTGTAGATAGCGTCGACGGGACGAACTCGACTTTTTTCACAAGGATTGACGAAAAACAGCTGTGGATAGAAAACCCGGTTTTTTCCGGGTATTACTATGAGACCAAAACCCGGTTCTGCATGCCCTAATGGATAGGGATAAGTGGATGGAGGGAAGCGAGACCATTGCCCTGCAGTGTGACACAAATGACTAATAATTAAAAAACTGCCACAACTTGGGGTTAATTAATATCAGCAACACAAGTCGATCTTCAAGGTTCTTGCCGAGATCTGTCCGTGGATGGATGACAATCAACTACATACCAAGTTTACTCCGTGCCGCGAAAAGCACGATAAGCGTGTTTAACAGTGGTGACTGGAAGTAAGAAGTTTGACAAGCAGTCTGACCAAAGAGTATCATAATACCCCAGTAACTGGCCACTGGAGATCAGATAAGCAGGCGCTCTATGTAAAATATGGTATTCAGTTGCATCTAGTTAACATAGGAGCCGACCTTAACATAGTTGACGGCATTGTCGCTTAACGCTGCGGCCAGACGGGCCGCAAACCAGAACTTTCCAGTACTGGTTTTCACTGACAGAGCGACAAGAAATATATTTTTGTTTGGCAAACGACTTTGATAAAAACTGAAAGTTCACAGCCTTTCACCGTTTTCATAGGAAACCGTTTTGACGCTGCGGTCGGCATTGCCGCTGTCGTTCGCGTCTTCGCCTTCCGAAAAGCACCTTAAATAGTACCACGAAGAAATCTAAAATTAGTTGATGGCTGACAGTTAGTAGAAATTTAGAACGTTTTCTTTTCATTTGTGGAAATAGTTTTAAGTATTTAAGGGTCACAATTGTATTGTTTCCAAGTCAGTACGTAAAGTGGTTATTTTGACCATGGCTCATTGGGTATACAACTATACATAGTTGGTACTGTACCTATTGAAAAAAAAAAAGTATGGAAATTTCTCATTAGTAGCCCGGAATTTGGAAGTTGGCGGTATGACACCTCCGTGCCTCGGAAAGCAGGCTAAGCCGTTGGTCCTGCGCCTGATCTCTCTCCGGTCGTGTCGGATTGCCGTCGTATCGGACTATGACAGTGAAGAAACAGAGAGTGCACCTGTGCATGCTCACACACTTGTCGACTATAATATCTCCCGCGCCGATGGCTAATATCCGCTTAGATTGGCCGCCGTGACCGAAAACGGTCAAGAGGACTATTATTGTTATTAACTATACATAGTTGGTACTGTAATAAACCACTTGAGCTGGTACACTACTATATTTAAATGAATCACTTGCAGAGACTTAAGCTATATTAACGAAGCTGAAAGGTACTTGTTCTCCCCATCATTGTGATCATTTTTTTGTGATAGACCATACCTGGGAACCTTCTAGTTACGGAGATATTGGGGGTCAAAGTTTAAACTTTTTTAGAAGTTTTTTTTTTAAATACATTCTTTTAACATAACATTTTTACTGTAAACACCTCCACGACCCCCGTACTATTCAATCCATCCATCAGCGCAATGTTTTGAGTGCGTTACATTGAGTCCCACCGTAAAAAGTGTTTTTTCACCCCAAAAAAAGAGTCGTTTCCCAGCAACCATTTTTGCGTAAAGTTACGTAAGTTGATGTACAGAATGCTTGGTTGACGGCTCCGTTAAGGGTCTTGTTACATCCTGTATATTTCAAATTATGGCCCACACTTTTACATGACTTAGACAGAAATGACATCACCATAAAAAAATCCATCAATTAACATACCATCACGCCTGTAATCCCCAAACGGTTAGGCAGAGGTGTACCTACATACACTACGAGGTGTACCTACTACAATAGTAAACCCACATTTCGCTAATTTTGTTTATGTCCCTTGTAATAGAGGGCGAACCTATTGCCATCAACCGGGCACAAATGCAAACTCTGTGGCTGCTACTGAGAATTCCCTGATGGAAAAACCCAATTACAATTTGCCCGACCCGGGAATCAAACCCAGGACCTCATGCTCAGCAGACGCGATTGCGATTACTAGATACTACTCTATCTCTAATCTATATATCTCTATCTATTATTTTTCTAAATTATTTTACTTTGAAATTATTTGGGCGCCTGATTCAGCCAGGCCTATAAAACTTACCCTGAATTAGAAAAAACAGCAAGTCGTAAACGAAAACTGAACACACCAAAAGTATGTTTCACTATCGTGTCGTTTTACATTGAAGCAATCTATTTGAGAAATGGTAGTGATATCCGACGCTTTCACAGAACATTGAGAGGGTCTATTTTTCAATACTTTCTGATATAAAATACTTGCTGCAAGAAAATAAGCAGTGACAAAATATGGGCAAATGGAGCCTGTACAAATACAAGGTGTAAACAGACCCCCGAAGCCGTCAACCAAGGATTCTGTACATCAAATTATGTAACTTTACGCAAAAATTGTTGCCGGGAAATGACTTTTTTTGGTGAAAAATCACGTTTTACGATAAAACTTAGTGTTACACAGTCTGAATATTGTGCTGATGATTGCGTTGAATATTAACGGGTCGTGAAGGTACTTAAAGTAAAGTAATAATTTAAAAAAACTAGAAGTGCGTAAAAAAAAAAAAGCTTAGAACATAGCGACTTAAACAGTCGGGACCCATTATTGGGACGATTTAAGCCGGTCTATATATGTTAGTGGGTCCCGACTGTTAAGTCGCTATGTTCTATGCGTTTTTTTTTGTTACGCAGTCGAGTTTTTAATTTTTTAAATTACCGTTTTTTTTTTTTGTTTTATTATTGAATAATTTTTATTTTGATATACCCAGTGTCACTCTCACAGTAAATACGAATCTAACGACACCTCTTAAGCTAAAATCCATCGAGCCGTTCAGGCCACAGAGCGTGCCAAACAATTATACATACATACATACATACTCTCGAAAAACATAACCCTCCTTCTGGCGCAGCCGGGTAAAAATACGAATTTAAAAAATTATCACTGGATGCGAGTCGCACGGGACCGGTCAGTGCGGCGACACTTGGGGGAGGCCTATGGGCTAGGCAGTGGACGTCTTTCGGCTGATATGATGATGATGATGAATTTTAAAAAAAGTTGTGACTTTGACCTCCATTATCTCCGTAATTAGAAGTTACCCAGGTATGGTTCACAACAAAACTATTATTGCAATGACGGAGAGAACAAGTGCCTTTCGGCTTCGTTAAGCGTACTTTTACACCCATTAATCGTACGGTTTTGCCCTCAAAGCATTGTACAAACACACAACAGTGTACAGGTGAAAGCATCGAGTTAACCGGCTTGTCCTGGAACCAAAATTACGGAGACATGTGTAATGGGATTACACTTACAGGTCCACCCCAATCACCTTAGGCCACCAGGGGGAACACTATAGGCTGCTTACAACAAAAATCGAGAATCTTATGTCCTATGTAATAAAAAAACTCTTTTTAAATATCAATCTATTTAACTTCTAAGATGGTTTAACGATATGCTGGAAAACATGCATAATATTAAATTATCAAAAGCCGATTACAACTTTCAAAATAACAAATACATAAATCTTCATTACTATTGTTCTGTTCAAACTTTATGGCGGTTTGGAAGTTAGCTGCCAGTGACGGTCTGCCAGGCCACACCGCCAGCTAGAGAGCCGGGCGAGGCATCGTTTACCTTTTTTCATATTTTGGTTTACACCGCGAACTACCGAAAGAGCCAAAACGAAGTCCTCGCCTAGCTCGCTCGCTCAACGCTAGCTGGCGGTGTGGCCTGCGCTTTATACAGTCGAAACGATGCGTCCTCGGTGGCCCGCTAATACCTAAAATTGTATTCTACGAAGCTTTACATTCTGAGCCACCATAAACTTTAAACCTAAAGGCAAATGCCTATCGGCCATATAAAAAAATGCCTGAAATGAACAACAATGAATTACACACACACACTACTACAATTATATAGGTATATGATTTATATTTTATTTTAATTACTGTTCACTAACTGAGGCACTTATTATTTTGCAATTTTCCTGTTTTTTTGTTTGTTATTTGTGTTAATTCTTCGGGTTTCTAAATTGTAAGTTGCGTCGAAGTGACGAATGTTATAGGTACATAATAAACCCACTTATTTTTAGATCTTCTGACCATCTTCAAACAGAGGTAGTTTTGCTTTCGTTTATTTTTTAGGGTTGCGATGTTTGATGATTAGGGTCAGTTCACGCTGAGACGCGACGCGACGTGACTATACTGGAAGAGGCCAGTGATTTCACATTAATCAATTTCCAATTATGTTTTTTAAACACATTTCTACTTAGATGTGCTGGCGTTTGTACTATAGACACATTAGAATCTGGTGCAGGAAATCATCTGTAAGGGAAAAATAAAATTTATAACAGAATTTATTAACAGACAAATGTAACTATAATATAAATGACTTCTTATCGGATACCTTTTGAAATATTTTACCGATTGACATATTTTACCTTTTGAGAAATTGTTACTTTTTGACGTATATTTACCTTTTGACATATTATTACGTTTAACCGTTTGACATATTTTTAACTTTATATTTCAGTTCTATCTTCATGAAAATTGGACAAAGTGTATTTCTTGTTTATATTTGGATTAATGAATTTACCAGAAAAACAAAGGCTAAATAAAATATAAATTTTTGTATCCGTATTATAATTGTTAAAAAATAAACAAATTTGCACACCTCACTAGGTAAAACATGTACGAACCTACCCTATTTTACTAAGATCTTGCATGCTCGATTTGTGTGTAAACGCATGTTTTTAACAAATAAACTATCTTTATCTAACTATAAATCACGTTCGATACAAAGTGTTTTGTTTTACCCACACCAGTCTTTGATTGATCGAATTATTATTATTTCCCTTTTTTGCCAAACATTGTTTTAGTTTGATAGCGACATGAGATATTTATTTTCGTCCCCTTTTACGATCTTTGCAAAGTTTGTGTTTCGCAAAACATTTCCTTAAGCAAAAAAAACGGCTAAGTGAAGTTCGACTGGCGCACCCAGGGTTCCGTGTATAATTATTTATCTTTTAATTTATTCCTTTATTATTATTTTTTATTGTGAATTGTGACATTAAATGATTTGACATGATTCGGTATTTACTATGTTAAGTAATTTACTTTTTTTATTATTTATTGTTAACGTTCACATTTAGTGATTGTTGACAATTATTTTGTAAAGTTGTATGTATTAATTTTATTTGATTATTGTGAATGTGAGACCATGTGGGTCATTTTTTTTTCCACGGTTGTCTGGCAGCTTGAGTACTATAAGCGACCTATCCAAATGTCCTTTCTTTGGTATTGTCCGTCGTGTTGTTGAGCTCCTTACGATAAAAGTCGAATTACACGATAACTGACAAACGCTTGCACTGACTGGACAGGTCCACTCAAATCTGTGTGGTTCTTTCTTCGAGAGACTATCTCAGACACTACTCTGCATAGTCCTCAAGAGAGTTGACCAAGATTATGTCTGGACTTTAAAAGAGACTATGAACTCTGAGTTTGTTTCGGCTGTTTCTTCTCAGAGTAGTCAGGTACGAAACACAGGTCCCATCTAGTTTAAAAAAAATACGTGTAAAAGATAAAAGTGTTTGTAAAAACCTATTTGCTTAATAAACATCATTTATCATAAACTTGTAGGTATTTTGTTATTAAACTACAAATTTACTGTTTTCAGTTTTTACCTTTACATGTGCTGTAAAACATTATTTCTTGCCAAATCTTATGATTCTAGATCAACGCGTATATTGATTCCCTTGCGAAATCGCAAAATATGCGATATAAATGGTCATATCTTTTTATAACGTTGACTTACAAATTTGATTTTTTTCACTGCTCTAAGGGGTAGCACATTTGGGTATTTGATATCAATTTCAGCTTGATACCTCCACGCATTCCTGAGAAAAAGGGTCTTGGGCCAAGTTGTCCGTCTGCCAAGACTCTTGGCAGACGGACAACAAAGTGACCCTATTCCGTTGTTCCGTTTTTGCCGACTGAGGTACGGGACCTCAAAAACATAAAAATAGTAAGGATAAAAAACATGGAGTATCTTTATGACACCATATAGGCTGTAAAAAAACGGTATACCTTGCAGCTACTGATAACATTTTCCCTAATACAAGAACGTATATATGTATTTACTTCCATGAGACTTAAGGTTCAAATAAAACACGATTTATGTCCTTGTTTAACATGGTAGATTCATCATCCACCCCCTGACTTCACCCTTCACTGCTGAACTCGTTCAACTAGTTTTATGCAGAGCATAGAACGCTCCATGGTTCTCTGTACAACTTTAAACCTGTACACAGCCTTCTGTGTAAGCGTCAATGTCTCAGCGCAATGGCGAATTTGCCTAAAATTAAACGAATGAAAAGGTCCCTCCCTTTTCCTCAAAATATCATTTATGACGAAATGCAGGTGGAGGAACTTTTGAAAATTCGGTATTTGAAAAAACTATCGCTGTCGCTCTCTGAGTGTGATTTCGACATTGGTGCGATAAGAACAACTGCAGAGCCGACTGAATACCCTACGTAAAAAGTCATAATTTGAGGTTTTGCTCTCGACTATTTCCTTCTCCAATATTGGACAAATTGAAAAGATATTTTATAAACTGAATAAGAAGGATATATATTGTGTTCCTATGTTTTTCTTTTTTCATTAATAGTTGTCAAATTTGTAATAGGCCTCTGTTCGCATCGGTCTAAATAGGCAATTTTGAGCATTTTGTAAGGATTCTAGAGCTTATAAAGATAGTGTATCGTCAAAAAGGAAAAAATAGGAACATAGAAGAAGTTGGTATTTTTATTTTAATGTAAAAAATCATTGCTTTAAAATCATAAACCAGAAAGAAAACAGGCAAAAGCGTTTGTATGGAGACAAGACCAGCCATTTTTCCTCTTAATATTTGAATTTAAGGCTGTGCCATCATCATCTATTGTGAAATCTAGAAGTTGGCAATAGGAGTCAAATTATTCGCTTTTTTTATTTTGCACTTTCTGTGTTGCAGAAAATATAGATTATGAATAGCAACGTTATGGCTGGATTAGTTGTTGTAACAGTTTCAAGTGTGGAAAACTGAAAAGCATTTTAAATTTTTTCAAGTACTTACTAATATGCAAAGGGCAATCCTCCACAAACTGATGGGGTGAATCCAGTATATCATACTAAGGTACAAGAAATTATTTCAGGAATGTTATGGGAAACCAATAAATTTGATATGTTTTACTTTCTCGTATGCGATGTAGCGTTAGCGTGGCAAAACACGTAGTGAACGGCAAGCGCGACGACGAGTTCGATGAACTCTGTAGCTAAGCAGGGAGTGAACAGCTGATTTGACGCGTCGTTCGTTAGAGATTAGATAGATTAGATTTTTTATTTTAGCCGTACTATTTACATAAATGGTGTGCTGCGTACATGGAATGTTATTTTACATTAGAATAAAGGAATAGAATAATTGAAAAAAATACAATTTTCTGGAGAAAAAATCCGGTGGAATACGATTCAAAATAAGGAGCTAGATACACCCTGTCAATTTACGGAGGGCTGTCCCTTAAAAACCAATACCGTAACACTGCATGTATACAGGGTTGTATACATGCAGTGTTACGGTATTGGTTTTTAAATTAATAATCAATATTTTATTGCAATACATACAGTACTATCCTTTAGGAAGTGCTCGTGGCTAAATAATACAAGTCGCTCGGGTCGATCTTTAGATTAAGGCCGCGCTTGCCTAGGTTGGTCCATGGATGGGTAACCTCCTATTACATACTTGGAAAACTGTTGGTCCCAGCTGTCATTTAAAGATCTTTGACAGCCGTTGCAGGTAGTCAGTGGCCCAAAACTTAGACAACCAGTCTTACCGAGGGGTATCGTATTACCCAGTACTAACTGCGTTGTAGAGGTCTGATAGGCAGTCGCTCCATGTAAAATACTAGTATTCAGCTACGTCAGGTTAGACTGGAAGGCAAAGGAAATGTAGGAAAAGGCTGGGTAGATGCTGACAGAAAGACTATTCTTTGTCATTTCTATATTGATTATTTGCGACGATGACAGCTTTCAGATTGCACCCTCAACTTAGAAACAAACAAAACATGACGAATACATAACAGGAAAATTGTGTAATAGTTTGATAAGTCTATTTAATTACATATAATATAGTCTTAATATAGATCAGTTATTCGTTCTATAAAGTCGGGATTTAATTATTCAATCGACAGTTTCGAAACCAACGCTTGTTTTAAGAGCTTGGCTGGAGCACTAAACGTTTCGCATTTTTTTTTTTAAGTTCTAAATTTGAATAAATCCAAAGTGAAATACAGCAATACCATGTCAAACGAGACCAGCGTCATTGCCTCCACAGTGGCAGCGAATTACATTGAATCTAAAGATCCACATCATTGGATACTAATATTCGCTGCCGAGAAGTTTACATCGATTTTTGTTTTCGTGTTATCTTTGACTACGGTGATATGCGGACTAATATCATGGTGTAATCTAAAAAAGTTTCGCCATTATAGAAACTATGTGTACCTTAACGCAATTTTCGCGAACTTTTTACTATATTTAATTAAAATTTTCGCAGCGCCTTATATCGCGTATAGTGTTTATTCATGGTTAAAAATTGTTTGTTTCTTTTTATTATATTTTTTAATTTATGTAAGAAACCTATGGTTGTTAGTGATATGTCATATGTTTTATTTAGATTTTGTTAAAGTTTTCGATGGCCCTATTCATAGGAGATACTTAAAAAGTTGTATCTTTGCATGGGGTTTTGGTTTTATGGCAACTGGCGTTTATTTCATTGTAAATTGTTTTTATCCTATTAGCACGACACAACTTACAACAAGTCATCAGTCCCTTGGCATAATTTTCAACACTACTGGAAGTCAAATTTTTCCGTTGATAGCCAACTGCTGTTTTTACATCATAATTGTCATTTCACTTTTTCGTAGTAACAACACGAGAGCACATTCAACTACTAATATCTGGCGTCGCTTGTACTTAGCCACTTTGATATTTATATTAAGTGACGTCATTATGCTCTCTCAATATTTTTTATCAATTTTTGGCAATTTTTATCAATGCACTACACCGTTTCTTATTGATACATTTTTAGACAATTTAAATGCAGTCATGTTACCCATATTTTTGGTCTTTGTAAAGAGTAATCGTGAAATATTATATGATTTTTATGTAATTAAGAATAATGAACGATCTGTTTTTAGTGCATAAATAGGTATTAAACTACGATCTACTAGTCTATCTTAAGGCGTAAGCGTCAGGGTTTCCCGCGAAATTCAAATTTTCTTACGTTTTTTGCCATTTGCAGTTCAGTGTCAGATTGTATGTTGATAAAAATGAGTCGCGCTAGTAACACGTATGTAGTTACAGAATTATAATCATTAAAATCATTAATAAAACCCTCTAACTTCATTTAACCCTAAGAAGAAAATTTGAATTTCGAGGTCTACCCTGAAGCTTCCACCTTAATTTAGTGTCATGTTACGTATTTGTGTGTACATAATAAATAAATAAGTGTAAATATTATCAGTAGCTGCAGTAGTGTTAATGTATGCCTGTTTATAATACAAGTTATATTTAGCCTTCTCTGTGAAAAGGCGGGTTATTAAGTTAATCAAGTGATTAACTTTACCATATGTTATTGTAAAACTATGTTAGAAGTAAAATTGAATAAGACACTGAATTTTTTTTTTTATTTACCACTCCTAATTACGAGTATAATTGGAAATGCAGGATAGATCGACAGTAAGTAATTGATCTGTAGTTAGATCTGCGCTATAGGCCAGCCTATACGTTTACCATGTGATCTTCCTGCCCTGGCCCCATTCTACTTGGGGTTCTTCCCTGTCACACGTCATGGCTTACTTGACACCATTTTCTTTCATTCCTCACACAGTCCAATCAAACTTACTTGGCTATCTATCAACATTGAACTCGTATACAGCGTGTAACAGAAAGGGTATAATCATATGGAATACTGTGGTATGGACCATCAAACTGAACAACTTTCTCAATGGGACCACCATCGAAATCGTAAAAAAATAATCAGCTGTCCCATACATTTGGGTCGAGTAGGTATTGAAATTTTGTATAGAACAGCTGATTATTTTTTTACGATTTCGATGGTGGTCCCATAGAGAAAGTTGTTCAGTTTGATGGTCCGTACCACAGTATTCCATATGATTATACCCTTTCTGTTACACGCTGTATAAAGTTTCGTGTCCGTGCCATAAGCGTTGAGGAGTTCTCTCGTATGCAGGCGATCCTGGCAGCAGGATCAAGCCATGACTGGCATAAAAATGTATTGTCACCCAAAACCCAGAATTTCAGGTCAATCAGAATTTCCGATTGACCTGATGCTTATGAAATTTTGCATAAGCGGACAATTTACATACATACATAAGAACAGTGCAACCTAAATAAAAGCTTGTAAATAATTGCTGACGAGACTTCCAACGCGACAGCGCTCACGTACGCATATAAAACAAGCGAAGCACGTGCGTGCGTCACTACTTGAACCACAGCCTAGCCTTAACCCAACTATTTAAGTTGGGGTAGGCTTCATGCAACTGAATATACATCAGTATCTTACACGGCTGCGAGCTGAATAAACGACCAAGCCTTGCAAATGGAAATTAGATTCTCCCTAAAGTAACAAACATGAAGCATACAAAAACAATAACGCACAAGAAGAACTGACAAATTTTCTCATTCGATTTTGAACTTTACTTTCCTTCTTTTTTATGGTTTAAAATCATTTAGAGGACAGTTTGTGGTAACTTGATCTGCTGACGACTGTACATGCATATGGATTATGTACGATTATATGAGATGAATTTTGAGAATTCGTAATTCTTTAGAAAAAAACCGGCGAAGTTCTAGTCGGACTAGCGCATGAAGGGTTCCGTGCCATCGTAGTAGGCCCTTTAATTTTTAATTAATTTCAGTATTTGTTGTTATAGCTTTCTTATGGGTTTTTCTGTAATATATAGGCAAGAACCATTTTTTGAATTTTTTTTCAAAAATGTGGGCCCTTTAGTTTCGGAGTTATGGGGAGAAAGATCAATTTTAAAGTTTTTTTTTTTTAATCTTAAAATAAAGAATAAAAAATTATATGCTCACAATGAGTCCTTATATTTGATACGTAACAAGATATAGTTTGCAAAACTTGTTTTTTTTTTTCATTTTCAAATTTAGTCCCCAAAAGTGGCCCCCATGTTTAAAATTCATTAATTTACGTCACACGTCCGTCTGTGGGTCACTAACTTACATATGTGCACCAAATTGCTACCCAATCGGTGCAGCAGTTTCGGAGTAAATTGGCTGTGACGGACGGACAGACAGACACAGACAGACTCGCGAGTGATCCTATAAGGGGTTCCGTTTTTTCCTTTTTGAGGTACGGGACCCTAAAAAGTGATAAAACGATACGATAGGGGAAACTACTGTTGGTACATAATTAGGTTTCAGGTAATCTTTGAACCGTTTTTGGTAAGGACTCGAAGGGAACTCGGTATGTAATGATGGTCAGTATGGTCACCCATCCACAGACTGACCTCGGCCGTACTTAACTTTTAAGATAGATCCAGCGGCTGTTTTACCCGCGAACTCTTAAAAGCTGAAAAACATTAGGTATTTCCAGTTTCCAGTTTGTGAGGATGGCTGGACGATCGGTACTCTTTCACGCAAAAACCACTGAACGGATTTGGATGACATTTAGCACACAGATAGTTTATAACCTGGATTAACACATAGGATACTTTTTATCCGGGTAGTATGATCCCGTGGGACAATTATCAAACACCACGCGGGCAAAGCCGCGGGCATAAACTAGTCTTCAATAAAAAAGAAAAGAAAATTGACTTTTTAAGCCGAAACTGTATTCGTAGTCAACTACATAAACAGCTCAGTCATCGTTGTATTGGTAATTAATCATTTTCTTTATAGACTTTTAATTACAATATCGTGAGTGGGAAGTGAACCAGCTGCCTATTCATTATTTTTATTCTGATTGACTTTTCTGAGCCTTGTAATTTAACAACAGATTTTGTTTTGTTAGCACAATCATAAATTATAATGCAATGATTTTGAGAGCAACGGTGGCCCATGTCGTGGGTTCGAACCTAGGCAGGCGCATTACTTTGTGTAATTTATTTCATCACCACTGCTCTCAAAACGGTGAAGGAAACATCGTGAGGAAACCGGCATGTCCTAGAACCGAAAAATCGAAGATATGTGACATCTACCAACCCGCACTGGGCCCGCGTGGTGGATTATAGCCCATTCCGTCTCATAGAGAGGAGGCCGAGTGTCCCAGCAGTGGGAACATTATAGGCTGATTATGCTATGTAATAATTAAAATCTGTTGAACGATGATATGGCTTGAAAGTAGGTGATTGCTACGACGAGTAATAATAATCTTTATTTCCAGCATAAAATTCCAATGACACTACATAGGGTCTATCTATTCATACACGAAATCTCTTAAGGGGTCATTGTACTCATCATTATGAACAACTATTACTATGGGAGCAACCTCGAAATCGCGAAAAAAAAATCTGCTGTTCCCTACAATATGATCGCAATAACTCGTCAAAATGTACTGAAGAGCCGATTTTTTTTTCGCGATTTCGGGGTTTGTCCCATGGTGAAAGTTGTTCATAATGATGAGTACAATGACCCCCTAAAAGATTTCGTGTATGAATAGATACACCTTATACAGCGTGTAACAGAAAAGGTATAATCATATGGAATACTGTGGTACGGACCATCAAACTGAACAACTTTATCTATGGGACCACCATCGAAATCGTAAAAAAATAATCAGCTGTCCCATACATTTGGGTCGAGTAGGTATTGAAATTTTGTATAGGACAGCTGATTATTTTTTTACGATTTCGATGGTGGTTCCATAGAGAAAGTTTGATGACGGACCATCACAGTTTTCCATATGATTATACCCTGTCTGTTACATGCTGTATACATGCTTCAACAAAATATTGTTTAAGTTCAGAAATACACTTAACACATATTTATACAACTCTGACACCCAAGCTAAGATTAAACTTGTAGTGTACTGATTAAAAGAGAAGACACGCTAGGCTGACCACAAATTCCCAAATAAATTGGGATAAGAACGGGAGAATGATGGTGATGATCTCGTTGTTATTGATTTTAAATTGCATCTGAGCATCAGTCGTAGTGTACGTAATGATTTGCGTTTCACTAAATGAAATACACGGTTTAAAAGACATCGTAATACAAACTTTCAGTATTCATGATTCTAGAAACTAGTATCAAAAAAATCCCGAAAATACAAACACTCATCATCTGCCTCTGAAGAGGCTGAAAAGCCGTAAAAGTTTTCTTGGCTGCGTGGGTCCTCAAGGAAGGGGTCCGAAAGGACCGATGCCTGCCAGGGTTGCGGGACTGTTCGAAAGAGATGCCGCGGCCCTGGAACACAAAGGGCAAAGGAAAGAACATGGATGGGTTTTATTCAGTAAAAGTCTGACACTCCCTCCCGCTCAATCCAAAGGGGTTATTTGATAATTTCAAATCCGAAAAAAAAAGAGGGTGCGTGGTCCAGCTAGTTCATCAAATTTCAATGCCTCCACAGCAAGGTGCAATCACTGGCGGGAGTGGTTCAAACCACGTATTTTTTTTTTTTTTCCTTATGGGTAATCATCAAATGACTCCTCCCGCTCTGGGCTGAGCAGGAGGGAGTGTCAGACTTTTACTGACTAAAACCCATCCATGTTCCTTCATCGCCCTTTGTATTCCGGGGCCACGGTATCTCTTTCGAACAGTCCCGCAGCCCCGGGTTTAAACCCCCTGACAATTTCATCGATTCATCTGAAAACCTTCCACCTGGGCACGCGTTGACGTGGCTGATTTGGAAATCTCTAAACAGACTTCGAACCCAAGTCGGCCGGAGTAAAGACAATCTCTGCAGATGGGGGTTCATGGATGGTTCAGACCTCAAGTGCGTATGCGGCGTCTCCCCACAGACAATGGCCCACCCTTCATCTTGCACCGCATGTCCTATCACCTGCGCACCTGATGACTTACTGACTGCATCAGTGAGCGGGGTTCGCGTGGCTGAGTTTTGGGCTAAACACATTTGAACTTTTTGCCATCGATACGCTAAGAAGAAGATCTGCCTCTAGCCTTTTTCCTAATCTAACCAGATGCTGTTGAATACCAGAATTTTACTCGGAGCGAGCAGCTATCTGACCTCCACAAGCGAGTTTGTACTGGGTAATACGATACCCCTTGGTAACACTAGTTGTCAGACTTTTGGGTCACAAACTTCCTGTAACGACTGTCAAAGATCTACGGGCCAGGATCTATCAGCCGGGGCCAACGGCTTAAAGTGCTTTCCGAGGCACGAAGGAAACTCGGTATGTTATGGGTGGTCAGCCATCCACGGACCAACCTAGGCAAGCGCGGCTTAACCTGCAGATGGACCTGAGTGGCTATTATTAGTTAGCCACGAGCTCCAGAACAACCACTGACAAAGAGTAAACATTTCTTGGGTGGTTGTAATCTAAGAGGGCCTTCCCGGCCCGTCTATCGTCAACGCGAGCATGGTCAAAAAGCTTGTTGTTTCACCCAGAGCCACAGTGGCGATTTTCTTTCAACTCCCCCGTCTCACCACGCCCCGACCCCACACAACTCGTCTCCCACGCACCTCATACCGCCTAACGCGATGACATTGAACGAAAATAGTGTTTGAAAATTGCTTAAACTTGTTCCAGGAAATACGTGTTTTTGAATAAGTCTTACAAGTGTGTGAAATAAATATCTGTCATTAAGAATGTCCATTACATGTGCAAGGTTTCTATCGAGATGTTTTTTATTTTTATTTTTACAGTAATTTATGAGTACATTATGAACGGCCAAAGTTCAGATAAAATTTGTGCAAAACAGCAATTTTTGGAGGCTTATACTGAATTTGTTTCAACTTTTTTTTATTTGTTGCATCCATAGAAACCTAGTTAAGTAACACACAATACCACAAAAGTAAGCACAAAATACCTATTAGTTCAAAAAAATCAAAGATAGATGTGTAACAACGGCATAATCACGTACGAGCGTTTCTATTAAAAGTATGACGGGTTGGCCGCTCTTAAGCTACAACTTTAAAAGCGCCTCCAAACTCAAACCGTTGCAAAGACGCCCAAACGTAAGTGCAGACTATGAACCCGGCAATAGGCGGCAACGTCGCCAACCATAATAAAACTTTCCATAAACTTATCATACATCACGCCTGTAATCCCCGAAGGGATAAGCAGAGGTGTACCTAAGTCCCATGTAATAGGGGGCGAGCCATAGGCTCGCCCCCTATTACCGCCCGGTTGATGGCCATAGGCCATCAACCGGGCGCTAATCCATACTCGAGGCTGCTGCTGAGAAATTCCTGATTGAAAATGCCAATAATGCTTTGCCCGATCTGGGAATCGAACCCAGGACCTCATGCTGAGAAGTCGCGCTTGACCATTAGACCATAATATATATGCGTGTATAACATTTATAAACGCTTTGATAATCATCTATACCTAAAGGGTGTAACAAGACCCATATCGAAGCCGAAAGGCACTTGTTCTCCCCGTCATTGCGATCATTTTTTTGTTCTAGTCCATAACTGGGTGAGTCCATAACCTTCTAGTTACGGAGATATTGGGGGTCAAAGTTTCAAGTGTTTCACAAGTTTTTTTTTAAAACGCCTGTTTTTCATGTAAGATTTTTACTTTTAACACCTCCACAACCTCTGTTCTATTCAATCCACCCATCAGCACAATGTTTTGAGTGCGTTACATTGCCTCCTACCATAAAACGTGATTTTCATCAAAAAAAAAGTCGTTTCCCAGCAATATTTTTTGCGTAAAGTTACTTAGATTGATGTACAGTATGCTTGGTTGACGGCTTCGTGAAGGGTATGTTTACACCCCGTATACTAAAGAAGTAAGATTTGTAAGTTTGGATGAAAGAGAAAATCTCAAAAACTGTACATCCGGTACAAAAAGTCTTCCACAGATGGAACGCTGCAGAGAGTGCCATAGAATGTGTTTTTCATGCAAGCGAAGTCGCGGATTGAAGCTAGTTTAACATAAACAATTTATGTTAACAAAGAATTAAAACATAGAGTAATTTTACAAAAGGTTCAGAATAATTTATTAAAACCTTCATATACAAATTACTATCATAACAGCAACGGTGTAAAATGATCACAAGTAAAATGCAAAATGGTCCTGTCATGTCTGAAAAATGACGGGTAATTTATTAAAACCTTTGAACAGTTTATCACCTGTCTTAAGTCAGACATAAGTTGTTGGCAAGTTCTGCATAGTTAATCACAAACGCTTCGATTCGATTTCGTTTCGGAAAGTCGTATGTCTATCTCGATCGCTTTCGTAATGCCAAAACAAAAAATAGACATACGACTTGTCGCTTTTATAAATACCAATAACATACAATTGTATATTATACCGCCATTATATAATAATGGGTGGAGACCCATTCTTACAAGTATATTTACTTTATTAGGTTACAGTTATATTCCACCTACATAATCTTATTATTCACTTAAATAAAAAAAAACATAAAAATTGCAAGTGTGCATGCAATCCGCTACTAATGTTACATACATTATGGAGCTTTAACATAAGTATACGCCATTATGAACTATAATTTCTCTCTGAGTCACAACTTTCTTTAGGCCTCGGTCACGGGTTAGGACGATGCGAATTGCGCTAAGCAACACAATCGCGCGACTACATAGCGTCGCATGACGGATCAGTGGCGTCAGCCACTTATCACGCCTTACCACAAGAAAAAAAAGGTTTTTTTTTTTATTTTATTTTTTTATTAATGGAATTTGAATGAAGAATGAATGGATAGACGGAATGGATGTTAATAAATGGATGTTGATGTTGTTGATGTTGATTACTCGGTTACACTCGTTCAGAAAGAAGTCACAAGCACAATGGAGAAACAAAAACAGAAGTTGGACACCAGACACCCACTAAAGCGCGCCCAACTGCCAAAGTAACGGTTAAAAAGCTGGCACAGTTTTTTAAAACCCTCAGCGTCCTTTTCAGGATACCCAGCTGACGGACGCCCGAAGCTGTGGAAAAATAGCTGTACCCACCCCACTCACTACTTACCACTAAGTGAGCATCTTCCTGCAGGGTCTAACCTTCCGTGGTCCACCTAGAAGTTCTTGAACCGTCTCCGGACTCGGTGGGAAGATGTAACTCCAACCTCTTTAAGTGGGGCTACCTCAACTGCGGGTGTGGTTGTGGAGCTGTGTCACAAACTATGCTCCACCTTCTATCCTGCCCTCTTAACCCAAAAACATGCAGCCGAGGTGATCTTTGAGCTACCACCGACGACGTGGTGGAGGAGGCGAAGTTTTGGACAAACAAAATAAAAAGAAATAAATTACGAATAAAAAATAACCGTGTGTGGTGATAGACACCTTAACATACGATAGGTCTTAAAAAATGAAATCGAGGTTTTTAATATACTTTTTTTCTTGAGTCAATGGATGATGAGATATTCACTTTTGAAGCCATACAAATTGTTTATTCCTAAAGTAAGAGGAGGAAAATTTGCAAAACTATTTTTCAATGAAAATGGGTTTGAAAAAGATTTGATATTTAGCTTTTAATAAGATATGGATAAGCTTTTAGTAAGATATGATGAAACTGCAGCTGTAACTTTGTTTTTCCATAACATTCGAATAAAAACGGTAATTTAAAAAATTAAAAAACCCGGTTGCGTAAAATCATATATAGACCGGCTGAAATCGTCCCAATAATGGGTCCCGACTGTTAAGTCGCTATGTTCTATGCTTTTTATTTTATTTTATTTTTTTACGCAGTCGGGTTTTTTAATTTTTTAAATTACATTTTTTATTTTATTTATTTTTTGTTTTATTATTGAATAATTTTTATTTTGATATACCCAGTGTCACAGAGTCTCACAGTAAATACGAATCTAACGACACCTCTCAAGCTAAAATCCATCGAGCCGTTCAGGCCACAGATCGTGCCAAACAATTATACATACATATATACTCTCGAAAAACATAACCCTCCTTCTGGCGCAGTCGGGTAAAAACAAATTTAGTTTTGCTGTTGACTGTTAATTGACATAAGAATGAGCGTTAAGAATTTTGATAACATGTTTTTTGCTGCTTCGGAACCATTTGTGTGCGAGACCGACTCGCGCTCAGCCAGTTTGTTTTTCATTTGTTTTCTGCGCAGTCGCTGTCGCACGCCGCATGTCATCAAGTCGTGACCAAGGGTTACTCATATAAGTACACATTCTTAGATGTGTATCATAATTTTCAGTAGAAAAAAGAACCATTTTGTAGTTTGAAACCATGTAATGTTTTATCGGAAGGGTAATTAAAACTTTTATTGTTACTTTGTGAGTAATACATTTATTGTTTACGGTCAGAGTGACTTACTCTCAGCGTCATAAGTTCTGCGATTAGCTATGAATCATTGCAAGGCTTTGTGGGTTACAAATGTTGGCGCATGGAGTTATTGGCTGTGTGACACCAATGTACAAATATTTGCAGTGTCATTTAAGTCTCCGCAAATATAACCGAATAACTAACTTACACAAGTCATGCCTTGAATTGTTTGCGAACATTATATTAGGTGGAATTATTCTAGAAAATGCGTTGGAAAGACTTCCTCCGCCAGTCATATGAACTGTTAAATATTAATATATAAGGTCCCATTAAAATAGGTGGACAAACTTTAACACAGCGTTCAATACGTCTAACCAAAAATATCAAAGCAAAAAAAAAACTGATTAAAGTGTTTTTTTTTTTTATCTAATGGATGTGTTTATTCTATAGTGCCGCCGGCAATTTATTATTTAAGTTCAAAATAAAATCACTTTAATCAGTGTTTTTTTGCTTGGTTATCTTTGGTTAGACGTACTGAACGCTGTGTTAAAAAAATTCCACCTATTTTAATGGGACCTTATATTTATATACAGGGTGTAACAGCACCCTTCACGAAGCCGTCGACCAAGCATTATGTAATCAAACTGAGTAACTACGCAAAAATGGTTGTTTGGAAACAACTTTTTTTTAGGGTGAAAAATCTCGTTTGACGATAGGACTCAATGTAGAGTACTCAAAACATTGTGCTGATGGATGCATTGAATAGTACGGGGGTCGTGGAGGTGTTTAAAGTATATTTATGATCACAATGACGGGGAGAACAAGTGCCTTTCGGCTTCGTGACGGGTCTTGTTACACTGTTTATTATTAATGTAACTGGCATAACGATCTGGCAATCGGAAAATGATGTCAAATAGGCATTGGTATTACTGGCAGAAAATAAATATTTGTCGGGGTGTCAGAATTTATTCCGCTAGGCACGAGGCACAATGAATCGGGTACAATTCCAAGAGGTCTTAACTCGGCCGCGATCAGACACTGACTGACCGTCGTCCTGGCTCAGGGTTTACCATCTTGACTCTGTAACAAGCAAGCTGTGGTGTGGGTAGGTTTGTAAGTAGATCGCGTGATGTCACCACCGCGTACTTGCGATTCATTTTAAGCCCGTACCAATGACCGTCTCCGACATATTATTATTTTTTACATTTTTTTTTAATGTTCTTTGAATATTTAATGAACGATAAGTCTTTAAATAACCTTTTTACAACAATAAAATACCTGCCAGGAACACAGTGTTTAGTTTTTGAGCTGAAAAATATTGTGGGTAAAAAACCGGTTTCAAAAACACAAAAAAGTAAAAAATAACTTTAGCTTCAGAAACCGGTGACTTTTGATAGATTGATTTTTGACTCCAATTCACTTGGGGTTGGCGTAGTATGTCTTCTTCTTCCATACTACTCTATTACTCGTCATCTCATCAGACACCTCCTTACTTGCCATAACATTCTTCACACAGTCCATCCATCGTTTCTTTGGTCTTCCGCTACTCTTATACCCATCCAGATTCACACTCAAAACTTTTTTCATAACTTTTTTGTTATTCCTCCGCATCACACGCGCATACCACGACAACCGATTACCACAACTTTTTAGTCACCGGCGCTACTTTCAGACTTCCTCTTACGTACTCATTTCTTATGTTATCCATTCGCGTAACACCACACATAAATCATTAAAACTTATTATGATATCGTAACCTTTTGAAAGAGTTATTAATGGACATTTTCAGCAGCAAACATTGGCTGTAAGAATGTTCAAAAGTAAATGGAAAACCGACATTAACTTTTAACAATCTATTCCAGCAAACAACTTCTAACACCCTTACAAATTAGTACGTAGGCAAAGTCATTACGACTAGTAAGTAGGTAAAGTAGCCATTAATGCAAGTTTGCCGTGCCAATCGACCCCCTAAGACCCCCCGAGGTTGACCTAACCTTAATCTCATTGTTGACCCGAATAACAGTAAACTAAGAACTCTTAGAAGCTTTGTTGTTTATTAGTTTTTGAATTCAGCAATTTATTGTTTCTTTAGATCCTTCTAAAGAAACAATAAATTTCTGAATTCAATTCTAAAGCGGAAATTGTTTCTTGATTTCTCAAAGTTTGTGCTGGAGTGTTTTTGTTTTGCTTGTTTAGACTTCCGTCAATCTTAGCTTTCAATACACGTGTCGATTTTGATGAAAGCAAAAACAATATTAAAATATGAGTAATTGTCGTTACTGGGTTTGTGATGCAGCTTAGTAGTGTCATTAGAAATAGTTTTGTTAGTTTAACGTGTTTTTTACTTTTGAAACTACAGCACTATAATTCAGTTCAAATCTTATGGCGGCTCGGAAGTTAGCTGCAAGTGACGGTCTGCGCAGGTATAACGGTTCAAACTTTATGGCGGATCGGAACATTTAACATAAAGCTGCGCAGAACACAATTTTAGGTACCAGCGGGGCGCAGAGGACGCATTGTCTTGACTGTATGATGCGCAGACTGTCACTCGCAGCTAACTTCCGAGCCCCCATAAAGTTTAAACCGAACTATACCTCGTTCTATTCTGTACGTTGTACGTGCGGTCGGAATGCCTCTTTGGTATAATGGTCGCAAGCGCGACTGCTGAGCATTAGGTCCTGGACTCGATTCCCGAGTCGGGCAAAGTATTATTAAGTTTTCAAGGGTTCAAAAAGCTTCAAAATTTCTCTTGTAATAGTAGCTTTGAAAGGATTTCTTCAAAGTACAATTTTTTTTTTTAATTGTGTGTGTCTTTCCTTCACAGATTTCAAAGTGGAGGGCTATCCAGTACTCGTCTGGTTCCATGGAGGTGACTTCGTGCGAGGCAGCCCTAACAGTGTGAACCCGTTCCAACTGGTGCTGAAACAAAGGGTAATGAAACTTTTCACGTAATCTACTGCTTTATTACCACTTCAAATGAAACTGACCTAGTTGAAGAAGTTTGAGCCTTAGGTGACATAAATGCAAAGATTGGTGTGAATAGGTGACACACATTTTGAATTTGATCAACTTCAATATAAATCCAAAAGTTTCAGTAGAACAAATCGATAATGGTAAAAGAAAACTGATATCAGGGTTAGCAAAATATTTTGCGATCCTATAATAACTTCCATTTTCAATTTCCAGGTAATATTCGTATCTGTAGCCTACCGGCTAGGCATCTTTGGATTTTTCTCAACTCTCGACAACGAAGCTTCGGGCAACTTCGGTCTACTCGACCAAGTGGCGTCTTTGAACTGGGTGAAGAACAACATCGAAAGCTTCGGAGGAGACCCTGATAATGTCTGCATCATAGGTCACAATGCTGGAGCAGTCAGCGTTACCCTCCATCTAATATCCTCATACTCTGCCGGACTCTTCCAAAAAGCTATAGCAATGAGCGGAAATGCACTATCATCAGAATCAGTGAACATAGCAAGGAAAGAAATCGTTACGGTTGATAAAGTTGCAGTTGCATTTAGCTGCTTCCGAAAACCGACGTACCAACTCCTTGATTGCCTTAGAAGAGTGCCCGATCAAGCACTCTTAGATATTGCTGGGCCTGTAGCTGAATGGAAACCTATAGTAGATGGTGGCTTTAGCAACATAACCAGTCCATTCTTACCAGAACTTCCAGCCAAGTTGTTCAAAGATGAAATTTTTTCACCAGTCCCTCTCTTAGCAGGATACACCAATATGGAAGATGGTTTATTATTAGAAAAAGACGAAAGTGGAGATTCTGGTATCAGTCAAAGGGAGTTTGATTCTATGAGGGAAGAAATCATTCTGTCTGATATAACCGTAGACAACAGCTCTTGTTTCACCAACCAGCATCATATTCAAGACGCTGTAGCGTTCTTCTATAAACCTATCCCTCATACTACAAATGAAACAGTTCTGAGGAAACTTTTTGTAGATTTCTACACTGATAAAACACATGGTGCTACTACATATCAGCTGGCCCGACATATTTGTCCGCATGCTCCAGTATTTCTTTACAGATTCGATCTGAAACCCTTTTCAGACATAGCTAATGAAGGTCTCCCGGAATGGATAGGCGTCCCTCACAATTTCGACTTGATCTATACTTTCGGGATGCCCTATTTAGCATTGCCAGAAGACCTAAGCAAATGGGATTACAGAGATAAAAGCATTTCAGAAATCATTATGAGGATGTGGTCGAATTTCGCCTGGTATTCAAACCCTACAAATTCGGGAGTAATTATAGATTGGCAGTCTTACGAATTAGAGAGACCCGGATATCTGATTATTGACAGAGCAAATTTTACAATGAGTACCCCAGCGACGGTTAATTACAAAGCTTTCGAGTTCTGGACAGATTTCTACCCAAAAGTAGTCGAAATTGGGACTAAGTGTTGCAAAGAAATCTTTGACGATTCGGGAGCAAAGTCCATTTTCTCGTACAAAATTCTACACAGTATATTATTATTGTATTCTACCTTAATTCTACTGTCATAACGAAGGAAGTAACGTTAAATCACGGTTATTTTTGTATAGTCTATTGAAAGATGTATTTTAAGTAAAGCAGTATTTCTTCAGTACCAAATGAAATATTTACCTTCCAGAGAAATTATTCGTGCAAATAAAATTCTTTAAAATGTTGTTGTTGTTTTATCTCGTGTTATAGATAGTGTTTGCAGGTCCGATGTCTGGTATAGTCATATTATACGGTAAACTTGAAGTTTAATAGGTCTTGCTCACTTTGCATTCGTCACAGCAATGATGGCAGCGTTTTGTGGTCTACAAACATAAACACGCGAGATTTCGAGAAACTGATTTTGTTGAAGTACGTCGACATTAATGCAATAGTAAATTTTATACGTCATCGCTTTATCGGTCTAGTGTTATAGGATTCTTAGTAGCCAGCCAAAAGTTTATTGTATTTATTCAAAGCCTCTAATGAATTTCAGAAATATGTTAGCCTAATAGATGATCCAACGAGGATTCTGTTTTCAAAATACCGAAAGACAATCGATAACTCTTTCTCTCTGGATTCACGAGTATAGGTAGATAAGTTATTGAACTCTTTAAAACGCATAAGGATCTGGAAATTGGAAAATATTGCCAAAAAGGCATGTTATTGGTTAATAATAAATTTCTTTTTTTTTATATTTTTTGAATATTTAATGAGTAATTGATAAGTCTTCAGATAACTTTTTTACAACAATAGAATACCTACCTTAATATATTATATACATCATGTAATGTTTGAGCTGAAAAATATTCCCTTTGCCTTATAAAATCAATCACAAAACCAAAATCTCCATTAATTTCCTATGCACACGAAAAAAGAAACCGAATTCAATTCTCATGCATTTCATGGCGTAGTTCCAGTACAATAGCAAAGCGAACTAAAATTTTATTGGAAAAATAAATTGTACAAGTACATAACCTATTTCTAAACAATCGTTTTCGTGCTTAGTAACCATTACTCACTAAACTTACGAACGCCCGTAACGTTCAAACGTCAACCGCGGCGATAAACTGTGGAACAGCATTTGGCTAATATTTCTGCACTCCATAAGTCTTTAAAATGTTAACTGGAAACAAAGTTTTATTTTATTTTCTTGTGAAGATAAATATAAGGTCACTGGTAATTAGTGACTGATATTAAAACATGTGATTGTACTCATGATAACAAACAACTTTCCTAAAGAGACATTTTTTATACTCATTTAATTTTATCACAATATTACACAACAGCCGTATGAAATTCCTGCCAGGGTTGTGGAACTGTTCGAAGGAGATACCGCGGCCCTGGAACACAAAGGGCAAAAGAAGGAACATGGATGGGTTTTAGTCAGTAAAAATCTGACACTCCCTCCTGCTCAGCCCAGAGCGGGAGGAGTTATTTGATGATTTACTATCCGAAAAAAAAGCCGTATAGAATTCGGACGCGCACGCCTTATGCCTATCAGCTATTAGCTGCGTGACTCAGAATACCCACTGTTTTACGGTACGATGGTAATGAGACAGACAGAACGCCGTCACACAACAGCTGATAGGTCCTAGGCGCACGCGCGCAAATTTCATACGGCTGTTATGTTATTGTGATAAAAGTGAATGACTTTAAAAAAATGTTTATTTGGGAAAGTTGTTTGTTATCGTGAGTAAAGCAATCACGTGTTTATGTATCGGTCACTAATTGCCAGTCACCTTTGTATAATGATTTTGAGATTTCTTACCTACATGATGGAACAGGAACTCCAGCCCATTTTCTTCTCCAGCAACTCCTTCTTCAATGGCAATCTAAATTAAGTAGACCCAGAAATGTTCGTAATGAGCAAACAACATGTCCTGTGTACATACAAGGTGTAAACTGTCCCTTTATGAAGCCGTCAGCCAAGCATTCGGCACATCCAACGAAGTAATTGTAAACAAAAATGATTACTGGGAAACGATTTTTTTTGGGTTGATAAATGTAGTAAATTCTATATTTATACATGACTTTTTCACATTTTTTAACGTTAACTAGAGGTATTTTTTAATCTCATTGGCACCAAGAGTAACAAAAAGCCCTGTCAAAATAGAAAAAAGGCCAGCCATACAATTTTCAAGAAGTTATCTATAAATAATCTTGGAACATACATGGGATATTTTTGGATACCCCTGGGCGTTAGGAATCTATTTTTTACCCAGTACTTAGCGGTTCACGACAGTGACTAATGATAATAATGAAGAAACATTTTATGAGGAGAAAATATATGTCCGCTAATAGGTACGAGGGTACTTGGCTTTGAAAAATCTGGTGTCTCTTTCCCACACTGGAATTACTCCTGCTTTAAGACGTCTTAGTAACCCCCCAGGTCGTAGATATTTGACAGCTGTACGTCCTGTATACAGCGTGTAACAGAAAGGGTATAATCATATGGAATACTGCGGTATGGACCATCAAACTGAAAAACTTTCTCTATGCGACCACCATCGAAATAGTAAAAAAATAATCAGCTGTCCTATACAAAATTTCAATACCTACTCGACCCAAATGTATGAGACAGCTGATTATTTTTTGATGATTTTATTTTTTGATTATGTTTGATGTTCCGTACCACAGTATTCCATATGATTATACCCTTTCTGTTACACGCTGTATATGAAAATAACATGAGGAGAACCTCGTAAAAACCGAGAAAGATAAGCCAATCAAGTGATTTGACTTGGCTCGCAAGGTTGTCAACATGTGGTATGTGGACTCAGCGATCATTATGCTGATAGTCATATCAGCCCATGGCTTAATTGCCAAGCGCCTCGATCAATACCTGAGGAGGCTCTCGTTAGGCAGCTCTCTCGTTAGGATCAAGGGCTTGATTCAGAAAGCGGTACTCCTGGACACGGCTTGTATTGTTAGGAGGGAGAGGAACCTCCTCCTCTCTCGGGACCGCCAGTAGCTTGGAAACTGTTCCCGATACCGGTAGGCTACAATTTTTTATATTTTCAAATGTTTTTATATTGTTTTATTTTAAGGAATATTTAAAAATGTATTAGATTTTTATAGAAATAAAAAAAGAGATATGAAACATATATTATTGTTAAAGATATTAAACACATTTGCATATTCCTAACATTTAGGTGATCCACCGGCAAGAAAAAGTGCTCGTGGTCCACCCAGGTGAACTAAGCAGGTGGACTACGACCGAATCTCGGATATTAGACTTAGGTAAATAAATTCACCAAGCCTTTGAAATCCATTTCATAAAATAGAAAGAAAGAAAGAAAAATCATTTATTTTGCACCGACTAGAAACGCGCAATAATAAACATAACCATAAACAATTGAAAAAGAACATCAAAGCAAAAAACAAATAAAATAAAATCTAATATTACCTTCGCCGATTCTGTCTTGAGATCCCCTATGGTCACACCATAGAGAACCCTAGAAAGTGCATGTCTTTGGCTTTGGTGACACCATAGACAAGCACTTTCGACGCGACATTTTGACACAACGTTGACATAAGGAGATCCCAAAACAAAAACATTCACATCACATCAGTGCATGTACAAAACTAAACTTAAAACGTTACAATAAATATGAAGGCAAGATAACTATGTGAAACATAAATGAATCTGCGCGTCCCATCCGTGCAAAAATGGTCGATGCTCAGCTAAATGCTGTGGCTTCGGACGGACCGTAAGTCCTCAGCGCTGATTTTCAGCAAAGACCAAAGGAGTGACATATTGACGCCGCCATGGTGTGTGCTATGGTGTCTGTCATTATTTATACACTAATAAGAATAATGGTAAGTACTAATATTAAATGTATGTATATATGGAAAATAAATATATAAACGTAATGATTGTGAGTTGTAACACGAATATCATATTTGCAAGTGTACAGAATATTTTGAACAAAATAAAAATACATGCTTTATGTTATGCCAACAAACAAAAACCAACACAAAGCTAATTGAAAGATGAAAGATGACGATTGAAAGATGCTCAACAACTAACATTAACTAATTATTAAAATCTGAAATTAAATATCCATTTAATCTCCAGGCACTGATCACAGCATGAAAATAAATTTTCAACAATGGACAATACACAATTCCAGGAATGAAGCATGGGCGTGGCGGCCATATGCATTTTGGCTTTTGCTTATGAAAATCAAATACACGTGTCAAAAACAAAGGACACGATAAGATAAAAAGAACAATGGTATGTTCAGTTATAAGTTCGTTGCTGATCTTATTGATAAAACGAAGATTTTGTGCCTTTTTACGAGTATGGTAAAAGGCACGGGTGATGGTACATTAAATACTACGCTAGTTTGGAAGGCAAAGAAGTTACAATCGATTTTTAATAAATATGAGATGGGAAGTTTGTCTGTTTGTTCTGTTGTAAAAGGATCGTCGGTCTAGTAGTTGCAAGCGCTACTGCTTATCGTGAGGGACCAGGTCTGATTCCCAGGGAAGGCAAAGTGTTATTGTGTTAGTCTGGATTTGAGGCGCAAAAAAACAATCTGTATTTTTTCAAAAAATTATGGGTGATGGATATGCTTGTGTTATTTCACTTATCGGTACATAAAAAGTAGAATACCTATGTATTTTTTTGTAAAAAAAAGAATTATTTTTTTCTGTCTTTTAAAGGACAAAACTATAAAACAAAATTATATGAAACAACAGAACAGAAACAAGATGAAAAATTAAGATAATACATTTGGTTGATATCTTAGCATGGTGCTGTAACTTTTGTAAACGCATTTCTCTGTGTTGATTTTAACGCCTTGCTCAATATTACAAGCAGTATTTTGAATAACAACAATATTGCAATGATGGTTGATATGTCCTTAAGCAAATCATATAAAAAGTTGTTTTTTTATTTGTTACCTTCTGATTTCCATTTTGTTTTCTTTTTTTTTTGATTCCAAAAAATATATTATGTCCGGTACTACGAGATAATTTGAAAACACACAATCCCAACTGATTTTTATGTTAAGGTCAGGGTGTTGCCTTACGGCGGTTTTGAGAATTCAACATATACATTGTATTATTTAGATCGTCGAGCTGACAAAGGACTTTGGGAAGAAACGTCGCCTCCAACGTATTCATTCGAAGCGTGTGGTATGTAAGATATTTCTTAATACGTCAACACTCTTCACATAAATGTTGGATATACCTGGAATATTATTAACCTAACTACTAACTTAGAAACCATAGATTTTGCAATTGAGAAAGACTTTTAGACTCTTTTTCTGGATTATTTTAAGCATACCGACATGAATCCTATAACTGTTGTAGTTTGGGAACGGGCTCCATACAAAATCATCCATGGTTCTTTCAAAATCTTTATGAAGTCGAATTTCAGTTTAGTGATGCAGTGACATACCTACGCAATTTATTTAAAAGACAATACAATACAGGCTGCACAAACATATTAAGTCGTTTTCAGAAACATAATCGTTATTCTCAGTCTATAAACAAACACTAGGCTATAAAGACATGCCATTACGCCATCACGGAGTTGCAATTCAACAAATTGCTTTTCCTGAACAATGTATAAAAATCAATTGATAACATAATACTGCTCAGTAGAATTCGTCATAGTTTAAGATTAATAGTATAGTTAGAATAATGCAGTTGTTAATGTTGCTATGTTTTGTGTTTGCAGCGAGTGGGATAAACGCATATGGTAAGTATTTAATCCTAACGATGTTTCCCTTCACCGAGCAAGTGATAATTACCTGCATGCCTGAGAGATATTTCTTGACGGCATGTAAAGCCAAGTCAGAGGCCCATAGGCGGCCTAAAAACTCTGACCCCAGGTTAAGCACTAACCACACGATAAAGAAGGAAAGTATTTATTTTATATTATTTTATTTAGAAGCAAAGGTAAAGCTCAACAATGTGTGTCTTTATTAATGTCTTATGTAGCCCACACAGGGCCTTCGTCCTGCAGTGGCTAACCACTGCAGGGCGAAGGCCTCCATTCTTTCTATCGGTCACGATTACGCGGTACTTCTTTTCAATTCTATAATATAATGTTTTTATCGTAAATTCTAATAATAACTAGAAATGTGTTAAGAAAATTACAATCAAATGCATGTTTCAAGTTGGTAAAACGGCTAGTTAAAAAAACATTGCTATAACCAAAACACAGTTTCCGTAATACACAGTTTTTTAAGAGCGTTAATGACTTAAGACATTTCATACAAACTTTGAAAAAAAAAAGATGATTGAAATGTTTCTATGGAAAATCTAAAATCCAATTTCGAAAAGATATTTCGAAAATTTATCTCTCACAAATTTTTAGACATGCATTTCGAAGAAAATGAGTTCAAAGTTTGTATGAAATGCCGTACGACGTTAACTCCCATAACTGAATTTTGGACACAACTCATATCTCAATTCCAGTTGAAAACCAGCGTCGGGCCCTAGTTGCCGGTTTACGGAACTGGGCCTATTTGGCGAAGCCGTGAAACACACAATACTATATTTTTTTTAGATTTAAGTTGTTTTTATGGTTCCATACCTCAATCTCCAAACGGAAACCTTATATGGGATCACTTTGTTGTCCGTCTGTCAAGACCCTTTTTCTCAGGAATGCGTGGCGGTATCAAGCTGAAATTAATACCAAATACTCAAGTCTGCTACACCTTGGAGCAATGAAAAAATCAAACTTGTAAGTCAACGCGATCGAAAGATATGACTGTTTATGTCGTATTTATGCGATTTCACAAGGGAATCAAAATCTATAGGGTACTTTTAGGTATAATCATGAAATTTGGCCAAAAGCAAGGCCTTACAGCACAAATAAAGGAAAATAAATTAAAAAAAAGTTGAAAATTAAAGGGTGCCCTATACAAACATGTAGTTGACGCCAATTAAGTTTTTTTTTTAGATAATGTTACGGAACCCTTCGTGCGTGAATCCGACTCGCACTTGGTTGGTATTTTTCTTTTATTTCATATTGTGTTTTTATGGCACACACGTTTTCTTTTTTTTTCTTTCTTCTTTATGCAATAATGCTGAGATTCTCTAATCGATTAATTTCTTGAAGAAGGCTTCTTTTGTTGTTTGCCTGTCTAATTCACGGTATAGATACAAAAGGAGGTTTAATATCTTAATTAACCGCCAAGCATGCTTCAAAATAAATTGAAGATTTGATCTCTTAGCCTTAATCCTGTCTAGACATTTTGACGACCCGAATGGCGCAGCGGTAGTGAGGCCGCCTTACGTTCTTAGGGTCCCGGGTCCGAGTCCCGGTAGGAGCAATGTTTGTGTGATGAGCATGGACATTTTGTTTCCGAGTTATGGATGTTTATATGTATAATAAGAATATATTAAAAAAAAAAGTATCTATGTTGTTGGAGACAAAACATAGCACCGGAGCCACTGCGGCCGGAGGGCGACAGCGGCGAGCGGGGATCGGGGGACGAGGTCCCGCGAGCCGCCGCCACCACCGCACCACCATTCACATATACGACACGTACCCAAAGCGCGCGTTCTTAATACCATTATACGAACCTACCTATATTTGCAGTCCGCTATTTTATTTCGAACACCATGAGAATCGCCAACAATGTAGTATTATCAACTATGTGGTGTCCACGACACAAGCCTCGTTGCTTAGTGTGACGCCTAGATGGCGCTGTGTGTAATGTCCAGCGATATTTATATTATACATTAGCAGATATCAAAACAACTTTTGAGATAAAGATAACACCGGAGACATTGGAATTCTACTAATATTATAAATGCGAAACTTTGTGAGGATGGATGGATGTCTGTCACTCATTCACGCAAAATCTACTGACTCGATTCGATGAAATTTAGCACACAGATAGTTTACAACCTGGATTATCACATAGGACACTTTTTATCCCAGTGGTACGATCCCGTGGGACATTACCGGCGAATCCGCAGGCTTAAGCTATTTAATTAATAAACATGTAATCGGAATATTTTATTTCCGCAGCCGCAGGTGGCCGAAGAGACAGACACACTGAAACTAACACAAAAAATGAACGTCTACCTCACAGAATGCATAGAAGAAGAAAATATCAAAATAAGTACCGATAATGCCACTGCTAATATTTCCGAAGAACAAGACCAATACATGGAAAAAATTACCCCTTGCTTCTTTCATAAAGCAGGAATTTTGGAACCAGATGGAAAGCTGAACTCGGATGCTGCAAAGGCCATACTAACTTTAATAGGAGTTGAGAAGAATGCTGCAGAGGACCTCCTCCGAAAGTGTACTAGTGTTACTGGATTCGATGCTAAAGATATGGCTTATGCGATCTTCAAATGTTTTGACAATGGTTCTAAAGTCAGGCTTTAGCACCATCATCAAAACATTTGAAAGATATTTCCGAGGTTTGATTGGCTTTTGTACTGTAAGATTATACTCTAAGATTATTCTTAAAACAAAAACACATTTTTTTTTTTAAAGAAACAGCAATCCCTTAAGCATCAATTTTGGCAGTGTCGTCGTTAGGGATGAAGATAATAATATATTTTACGTTTACAAAACTTGTGTAAATGTTCCTTACCAACCTACCTTAAAATAGGTTTGTCAAGTTTGTTCACTTGACGATACTTTAGCATCGATGACGAATCTGTACTATGAAAACGTTTTTTTTTAAACCAACTGAATCGTGATCTTTTGTTTTTCGAAGACAAGTTAGAGCAGTGACGAGTCGGGCATAAGCCTTTCATTTGATATCCATATCATGGGAATGCATATAAAATAACTAGACTCTAACTCTAACTCACCTTTGGGAGTCCACCATATTGGATTTAGAATGATGTCACTTAGCTAACCATGTATTGTTATCAAAACTAAATGTGCACCTATGCAAAATTTGAACCGGGAAGTGAGTCAAATTCTTCTAAGATTTTTTTTACAAAGTAACTAGTCACAGGTGAATTAGCTAGTGAAAGCGTGTTAAGAGGAAATGCGGTAGGTATTTGAAGAAATTATCGCTGTCGCTCAACGAGCGCTATTTCGACATTGGTGCGATAAAGACAACTACAGATCCGACAAGTAAGAAGTCATAATTCGAGGTTTGGCTCTCGACTATTTCCTCCTCCAATATTCGACCAATTTAAAAGATATAAATATTAAACTGAATGAGAAGAATATGAACTGTGTCCCTATGTTTTTTCTTTTTCATTAATATTTGTCTTTGTACACTAGGCCTCTGTTGACAGCGCTCCAAATAGGCAATTTATATTATGTACCATCAAAAAGGAAAACACAGGGACAAAGAAGAGGTTGATATTTATTTAACTGTAAAAAATACAGGCGAGAGCGTTTGTATGGAGAAAAGACCACCCGCATTTCCTTTTAAAATAGATGGTAGACAACAATGTGCAATAACTTTAATTTAAAAAATAGACTTTTAAGGATTATTTCCACCCAACGGCTCGCATTGCATCGGATCGGAAGGATACGAATTAATGCGGCGACAGCTGATCGTGTCCGGCGGGATGTCGACGCATACAAGTTATTGACTCTATACTGTCGGAAACGTACCCGTTCCTGCGCATAGTGAAATATGTAGTTTCATTCTTACCGTGTTGACAGCCGAAAGGATCTGATCGAATACGACGACTGGCGAACGGAGCCGATTGCGTCGCAGCATACTTTCGGCTACGATCGCTTGTTGCGGAAAACGCCCGCGTTCAAGCCGCTTTGTAAAATCCGATTCGATGCGATGCGAGCCGTTTGGTGGAAACTGCATCCTTTAGTCATATGGGACCACGGAAAAGAAAATGTTCCGTGTTTGGAACTAATACTATAGAAATATTTAACGAATCCAAAGATAATATTAAAATAAATACTCTCATCGAAAAATCATTCGTTTAATTTGACTGATATACATCAGGCACATGGATAAGGGGGGAAAGGAAGCCTTCGCCCTGTCGTGGGACACACAAATGGCTGATAATAAAGGCACACCTTCAAGAGAGTAGCGTCTTATAAGCAGTGGTAGCTCAATGGTGACGGCCCCGAGTATGGTTGGGTCACCAAAACGGTGAAGCAAAGCATCTTGAGGGCAATGAGATTGCTGCCAGGGTTGCAGGTACTGTTCGAAAGAGATGCCGCGGCCCTGGAACACAAAGGGCAAAGGAAGGAACATGGATGGGTTTTAGTCAGTAAAAGTCTGACACTCCCTCCTGCTCAGCCCAGAGCGGGAGGGGTTATTTGATGATTTCCCATGCGAAAAAAAAAAGGTCCCTGAGATTGTGAGGGGAATACGGGCCCACTCCCTCTCATAAAGAGGACGCCCGTGTCCCAGCAGTTAGGAACACTATAGGTTTTTCCTTATCTTAACGTGTAGATGGGAATCTAAATTCTGTCGGCCCAGAACTAAGCCACAAGTTTGGCGCCTTCAAAAGCGTCCATCAGTTCCCTTAATCTATACTAATATTATAAACAGGTAAAATTTGTTTGTAAGTTTGTATGTAGGGGGTAATCTCTGGATCTTCTGAACCGATTTTGAAAATTCGTACTTACTAATAGGAAGCTACATTATCCCCAAGTGCCAGCTATATTTACAACGTGCCCGTGGGATAATTTTCGACCAAAAAGCGAGCAAAGCCGCGGGCAACAGCTAGTGAACAAATAATAGGACACGATATTTAGTGCCCCATCGTTATAGTTTATTAGGCTACACATCATCCAACATTGTGAGTTTCCTTATAGACGCGCTGCTATGTTCTGTTACTCGGTTTGGGATCTTGCCATTATTACCTTGTTTGGCAAACAGATGAGTTAGATAGGCGACCACAGTATGTTGTTAAGGTGGAAGCGTCAGGGAGCCCGCGAAATTCAAATTTTCTTGTTTTTTTTGCAATTTGCAGGTCAGTGTCAGGTTGTATGTTGATGAAAAATGAGTCGCGCCAGGAACACGTATGTAGTTACAGAATTATAATAATTAAAATCATCAATACAACCCTCAACCATTAATAAAACCCTGTAAGTTCATTTAACCCTATTCTGTAACTATTTCATGAGAGAGAGACTATTTCAAAAGTCTTTCTTTTTTTTTTTAAATGAGTAATATTACCGCAGACATGGTGGTCCGCGCCCTTTTTTGAATGATTAATTGTTTGCTATTTGTCTTATAACTTAGGATGACATTCGTGCTCCTGAGGGTTTTATTAATTATTTTAATGATTATAATACTGTACGGCATACGTGATACTGGCGAGACTCATTTTTTTATCAACATACAACTTATCACTGACCTACAAATTGCAAAAAAAGATATGAAAATTTGAATTTTGCGGGTTACCCTGACGCTTTCACCTTAATACTTAAAGCCGTTTTGGATGCAAACCTTATTCACGATGGCATTTCTTATCGGTACGATGACGGACTTAAATGCAAACGTTCATCTCCTATTTAACTCGTTTATGAAACGTATTTTCACAAACTACTTTCTAAGTTTATCTTGAATAATATCACTAGCATTTGTGGAAAGAATATATTACGAGGAAACCTGGACTTACCTATACAAATAAATTAAATTGAAGTGTCTCTTTGTAGTATAAATAACTGCTTTTTACTGAATGCATATGAAAATATACGGGGTGGTTAGGGTTGCCACCTTTTTTTTTGCAGATAAAGTACATGGGTTAGTATTAATAAGAAAAAAAAAGTATATAGTATCAAAATAAAGAATTTTTTTAAAGAATATTTTTGAAAACAATTTTTTTATTGCTCTTTGCAGTTTTTTTTCGTCTCGCCATTTGCTATTCGTCACAGAAAAAACTTTCTGTGAATGCTGACACGGCGGGAATAGACAATAAAAACGAAATTACTTTAAAAAAGTGGTTACACTGGCATTGTTGACATTCGAGGTTAGGTTGCGTTCAGAAATGGCTAAAAACGAGTGCTTAAGTGATGTGGCGCTGGCGAGTGGAGACATCAATTCAGCACCAATCGCTTAATTTCGTTTAACGAAAAAATACTTACGACTAAACTTTTCAAAATACCAAAGAAATAAAATGATGCGAAATAAAGTATTTTTGTGTACTTTATTGTTCTCATAAAGTATAAAGTACAATTACCTGAAATAACGTACAATACTTTATTATAAAGTACGGGTGGCAACCCTAGGGGTGGTAGGGACACCGACGCGAAAACGGTTACCACTGTCGAATTTTGAACTAAGATTTGTTTTAACTTACTGATTTCATTCGTCGGCTTATTGTTACTTTCTTTTGACCATTCAGACAGAATTATGCCTTAAAAATGGACTTAGACAATTCGGAAAGAGACGTAGGATGTAAGATCGAGCGTAGCGAGCTCGAAAAATGTTCAGCTCCTATACGCACCCTGATCGTGGCTGCACCGCAGGCCTGGACACGGTTTCAGCAGGCCTGGATTCCGACACAAAAACTGACCCGGTTTTAACCGGACTCTTTTTAGTGACTGAACCAAATAAAATACGTAGGTCTGAAAAGTTGACAGAGAACACTTTCGAAAAACAGCTAAATTTGACCGAATTTAGATTTTCTATAGAAACAGATTTTTTTTACGATATTTCAAAAATGTTCTCCGTCAACTTTTTAGACATACTCGTATGTATCCTGCTTATACGTATGAAGTTTCATTAAAATCGTTTCAGTCATTTCGAAAACAAATGAGTTGAAAGTTTGTATGAAATGCCTTAAGACTTTAACGCTCTTATGTACTACACCAAATAATTGTACTCATAAGTTCCGTTGGAAATATCCAATAGCATTTTGACCCAAATCGTGAATAAATTAACGCGGCAGAAAGACATATACTTATTTAAGTGCAACAGCAAATGAACTTTTAAAACCATAATCCTATCTTCTAGATAGATTTTTCGAAGGCTTTCGAGTAAAAACATATTGATGCTAATACTAAATAGAGGATAACAGGAAAGACAAGTTAGATTTAATTAATGATCTTAATTTGCATATTTGGTAACGTATGTCTTCAACATTTTCCTTGTGTTATATGTAGCTCAAGAATATGATCAAGTTTTAAAATCTCCTTGAGAAGGAAATTACTCTAAGCTGGTTCCTCACTTTGTGTAATACCACTACCACCAAATCCATCATTACCAGTACTAAACTGACCGCCTTGTTGGTCTAGTGGTCACAACTACGACATGATTTGTGCCCGGTTTATGCCAAAAGGCTCAACTCCTTCTACATGGAACTCAAAACGTAACTGGCGAAATGTGCGCGTACTATTGGGTACACCTCTGCCTAACACTTCGGGGATTATTGGCGTGATATGATGTTTATGTTATACTCTCAAAACGGTGAAGGAAACTAGATACTAGAACCAGATAATCGAAGACATACGACATTCACCAATCCGCACTGGCACCGCGTGGTAAATACAGCCCAGTCCCTCTCATAGAGAGGAGGCCTATATCGGATATATGCGAAATACGGATAGATGTGGTTTATCACCTCAAGTTTCAAGTACCGTAATACTTTTGACTTGAAAGAAAGAAAGAAAAATAAGTGGTGGAATTAACAATTAAACGAAATTATATAAAAAGTAAACATAAGAAAAAAATAAAACAAATGAAATTGGCCCTGTATGAGGCGAAAAGGCCTCTATCTCAGCATGGTGCTGTAACATTAAAAAAAAAGTCACAGCGCTGGTATTCTGATAGGGCCCAAAGTGATGCCACGGAATGCCAGATACGAATATGAATTTATAATACAAAATAAAGTGAACAACGTATAAAAAGAATATAAACATATAACTAGCGTCACTGTGCATCGGATGTCGGGTGTAGCCGATGGCTGCTGGCCTCGTATACTTGCTGAGAAGCAAACTGTATTTGCCTGTCATTTGTAGCTCGTTGGTAATCGTTTCACACAGGTACTCAGTGGCCCGAAAGTTTGACAACTAGTCTTACCAAGGAGTATCGCATTACCCAATGCTAACTGGGTTGCAAAGGTCAGATAGAAAGTCGCTCCATGTAAAATACTGGTATTCAGCTACATCTCGTTACATTGCAAGCCGACCCGAACATAGTTTGAAAAGGCTTGGCTGATGATGACGAAGTAACTAGTGATCGTGCAGGATGTTCGACTGGTGAAGATAAAATGAAAGCACGATATGAAACGGCTTAGCACATTCTCATTGGCTTGCTTGAATAGTTTCTGGCGTGGAAAGTCATTTGTCAGCCATAAAATTCCGTAACAATCTAAATATGAAAGAAAGAAAGAAAAAACAGAAAGAAAATTGTGTTTATTCGGCATTATTATAAAAAAACACACCTTAAAAATTTAACAAAATACGTAAACATATATGTATATATATATGTATTACGTTTATTATATTTTATGTATTAGTTTAGTAAAAATAAGTAAATTTAAGTTTTAAAATGTTCGTTTGTGCACATAGGTTTATCCTCATTCGCAAATCTCACAATCAAACTAAGGTTTGCTGTAAGAAAACCCAATTCTGGGTTAAGCTCGCCGTTGTACATAAACTGTTATATATTGTAATTTTGTGTGTCCTACTTTTATATTTTGTGTGCAATAAAGAATAAGAATTAACAAATAATAATAATAATGCCAAAAGGGCCTCAGCTCAGCATAGTGCCAGATGGCCACACAAGGTGTACCACCTGACGCTGATTTTCAGCTGCAGCCCATGAGTGCCATACGCTCGAAAACATGAACAAGCACACGAACAAAACACGCACAATATACTTACGACACACGGGACAACGCGAAAAATACCGTATCCTTTTAGCACAAGCCAACCAGGTGCTGTCAGTACAAGTGTACCGTGTCGAACTGTTTAGTTTAATTTGATTTTAATTTTGATTTAATTATAATTGTGTATTTAATTATATTTGTTAGTGAGCGGTCCGTAGTTTTTTTTGTTAAGTACGCTCAACGGAGAGAGGTTGATATACTTGTCTGTGACTCTATTGCATGTATCTCGTATCTTTGAAGCAGTGTATTCAAATGTTGGTGAGCCAAATAAAATAAAAAATTGGCTATGATGTCATTTTGCTTTCAAGCAGCAACTGAAACATGATACTGTTAGCCTACCTAAAGGCCTCTCCCCATAGCTTCCAGTTATTTCGATCCAGGGCTAATGTGGACCACTGGTCGTTGGTCCCGCTATCTTCTACGAGGTCTGACGAGAAATGGGATGACAATTTATTTCATGACGTTTTTTACAGCCTATCTAAAGGGTTTAAAAACAACCTAACAAAGTTTAAAGGCTTTTTTGTACTGGACCATACCATATTGGAGTATTCTAGTTGCGGAGATATTGAAGGCCAAAGTTGCATTTTTTTCACATATTTTTAACATAATATTTATTTTAGGCATCTTTGCCCATAATAAAGACAAACATGATAAAAACAACAATCACAAACACTTAAACTACTTTTACTTTACCTCCACGACCCTTCAACAACTCAATGCTTCCATAGCACCGTGATTTTTCACATAAAAAAAGTAGTGTCCCAAATTTTTTTTGCCCAGGGCTACTGTATACCTAAGTGCAGAATGCTTAGTTGACAGCTTTGTGATGCCCATTCACACTCTGTATTGTATGTGAAATCTCTTTCGTAGCACTATTCAAGTCAGGTACAGCTCGCGGCACGTAAGTTGAACCTTGCTTGAAGGCGCAGTAACACATTTTCGGGTCTCAATCGGTGTCATTACCTACGCGGACGACCGCCATTTTGGTTCAACTTACGCGCCGCGATTTGTAGTGGCTTTTTAGAGCACTAATACTTGGCATAATCACCATGATGCACTTGATGTTTCCACCTTGAGCAGAATTTATCAACCTGTACTGAGGGGTAAATGCATACGTACCTACCTGAACCTTATATTAAGGTGGAAGCGCAAGGGTAGCCCGCGAAATTTAAATTTTCTCAAGTTTATTGCAATTTGCAGGTCAGTGTCAAGTTGTATGTCAATGGTGGGATGGCACATGCGCACTATGAAACTGGGGTGGACTCGAATGTGTTAAACAAGTGCCTACTTCTTACTACCTATTGCTCCTGCATTTAAGGTGGATGCGCAAGGGTAGCCCGCGAAATTTAAATTTTCTTACGTTTATTGCAATTTGCAGGTCAGTGTCAGGTTGTATGTTGATGAAAATATGAATCGCGCCGGTAACACGTATGGAGTTACAGAATTATAATTATTAAAATCATCAATACAGCTCTCCAAGTTCATATAATCACATTCAATAGATATTTCATGTAAAAGTCACTTTTTGAGATTATATGAACTTGGAGGGTTGTATTGATGATTTAAATGATTATAATTCTGTAACTCCATACGTGTTACTGGCGCGATTCATATTTTCATCAACATACAACCTGACACTGACCTGCAAATTGCAATAAACGTAAGAAAATTTAAATTTCGCGGGCTACCCTTGCGCATCCACCTTAAATGCAGGAGCAATAGGTAGTAAGAAGTAGGCACTTGTTACACATTCGAGTCCACCCCAGTTTCATAGTGCGCATGTGCCATCCCACCATACATATTGCAAGTGGACCCTCCAGGTGGGTCACTGGCATTACGTTTGCGGTAAAGTGAACCCACCTGGAGGGCTCTCGGCATTAGGTTTGAGATTAAGATTTAAAACCCTAAAATAAGTGGTAAAATAGAATTTTCAGGGGGTATTATCGCTATATTTGCTATCTGTGGGGGTAATTTCATGCCCTAGTAGGGTAGGGGAAGTGCAATAATCAAGAAATAACAAAAAATTGAAAAAGTAAAATCGCCCGCTCTGATCCCGTGACAGGGGTGTTCAACCTTTTGTGAGATTTTCATGCATTTTTTTTAAAATTTAATTTACGTAGTCGCAATTATTGTTACTTTTAGATTTTAATAAATAACATTTTAAAACTTTTGAATGATTACAAACATTGCATTTGCATTTGTAGGTAGTTTATTTGACAGTTAGTTTTGTGTGAACCACCCAGTAACTCTTGTAATACCGGATTATATTAGCTAGCGATACTCCGCAGCTGTGATGGATATCGATATCTTAACATAATAAACCAAACAAAAAACGGATTTGATGACATTTTGTTAGGTTAACGACCATAAGTAGTGCAGTTATTTTAAATACAACATCGATTTAAATCATAGATGTGCCCTTGCCGTACTTCGCGCGACCGTGTTCACACTGAGATGAGCTTGCTCGCTTAAACTTCACGGCATATAAATACGATATACTAATAAAATGTTGCAAAAAAAAAACGAATTAAAAACAGAATACAAAAAAGTTAAAATTACTTTCGGAAGTCGGTGCTTTTGCTTGTTTTATCGAAATTTTGTATGTTTGAGGTTTAAAGAAACCTAACACGAAGGGGATCGTAGTCTAGGCAATTTAATTGAAAAATGCTAAGCATTATTTATTCCCAATGTCAAGTCTGTAGCGATAATGGTTTCTGAAATATGTAGTTGTGAGTGCCTGTGAGAGATAAACGGGCAGGCAGACTAAATCTCACAGTAATAAGTATTAGTTTTTGTCTATTTTGATGCCGAACACTAAAAAGCCTCGATTGTGAACTCATTTTCGTGTCCTAAAATGGAAAAATAATTATTTTTAGAAAATATTAAAATCGTGCCTACGGTTTTTCATCCCTGAAATAGGACCCACCACGTGGGTTCTCGGCATCTAGGAAGAGGTCGAAAATTGATTGAAAATAAAAATGCTTGTAATTTGAATCCACGGCGTATTCTTATTAATCTTGTTAAAATATACAACTGTTTTTATTTTTACGTTATTTGATGCTGTATTCGCTAAGAAAAACGTACATTAAAAATGAGCCCACGAGGTGGGTTCTCGGCATCCCAAGTGCGACTTGAGTGAACCCACCAGGTGGGTTCCCGGCACTGAATGTGTTAAAGGTAAGCATTATATCTTATGAGTATTCGAGTGACTAATTGGCCATCGAGTCATCAAAGGAAAAACACCTGGATTGATTGATTAAAGGTGTCACTTAAGACTTAAAAGTGAGGCAATAGACTTAGACGGCGTGCTTAAGTGCATAGTGACGAATTTATATGGTCCTTGGTGGCTAGGAATCCCCGAGTACAATAATGGATTACGCTTTAATAAAAAGCAGGAAATCATAGCAGAATATAGTTTTTTCGGATAAGTCTCAAGTTGAAGTACCTACCTATACTAGTATATTATTGATGTACTACATAGTTATGGTTGCCGTAATATTCCTCCTGTTCGTTTTCGATTGTAGCGGCGAATAGCAGCGGCATAACCTAACCATCGACAGAGGAAATATTGTACAAGTTTGTGTGTATTTGAGTAAACACAGGATCAAACTATTGGCTGTTAGGACAGATTGCAGACATGTCCTTGCTACTGCGTTTTGGCAAGCGCAGACTTATGTACAAAAAACGATTTTATGACGATCTCTCAAGGACTTTTGGAATGCAGGAATGGTTGAGAGTTGAGACCGCTGTCAGTTAACAAACTGGTTCATAACAATTATCACTGGTTTTTTTTTAATATTCCGGTTTTAGCTATTCGCATACTAGGTAGGTATTCAATGCTATCAAAAATTTAAACCGCTTCTTCTTCTTATCGTATCGATGTTCCTTCTTTGTTACACGGTTTGGGCCCAGTAGGTGGCCACGTTTGTTGCAGCGGCAGAGGCACCATTCAGGTCGTCAAGAGAAACGTAAACGTAAACGGACGCCTGGGACACTCCAGCAGGAGGGGCATAGTTTGCTCCAGAGCGCCGCACTCGCAGTCGGTGTTGGAGGAACCAATAATACCCCATTTTTCCAGATTCTATTTGTAGCGGCCTACTTGGGTACGCAATCGATTCCGAGCTTTCCAAATAGGCCACTGTAGTTCACTGCCGGGAGCCAGGTGTTCTTGCGGCTTTAAGAATTCGTGGGGTAGTGGACACTTCTCTTGCCATAACTTGCTTCGTACTTTCGGTGGCCTGTCTTGGATTGCCTGAGTAGAGCGTAAGAAGCTTTTGCGGCTTTTTAGTCTGCCCGGGGTTCTTGGTTCTTTTTTTCCAGCGCGCATGCGACATCCCTTCGCACAGCAGGTGGTGCAATATCTGATAGCGGATACAGCTTATTGAGGGGAGTCGGTTTTAGGCAACCCGATATTATTCGGCACGTCTCGTTTAGAGCTGTATCTACTTGCTTTGCGTGAGCGGATCGGTGCCACACTGGGCACACAAATTCGCCAGTAGAAAAACATAGGGACATGCCATTTAAACGTTATTAACAAAAGAGAATCCCATTTGCGCGGAAACACGAATTCAGCGGTTTAAAATTCGCGTTTCCGCGCAAATGGGATTCTGTTTTGTTCATAACGTTAGATATAGTACTTATTGTGGCAGACAATAAATGTCATTATCGACATCGCTCATACTGAGATTGCGAACTCATTCTGCCTAGTGTGAACAACTTTACGCACGTCAAGTTTACGGGGACTCTCGATACAAATCTTTGAATGCTAATCTTTATTTATAATTCATTGCCGATACGAAAATAGTTTACAGTTATTAATAATTAGTAGGTCAAACGTGATTTGTACTTCACAGCGAGATATTTGCTTAGTCGACTTGGCTCGTAAGTTTTTAAACAAAAAAATCTTTGTCTTGACTATGTGGTTGGTACCTACGGACTTAAAATGAGGATAAAAATTTAACTTATAAATTAATAGGAATTTATTAATGATAGGTACAGGAAAATACTTGATAGTCCATAAATTGAATAATCAAAAACACAGAACTGGTTTCAAAAACAATATTAGGTACATGTGGCTTACAATTTTATTTTCAATTAGTGGCGGTAAAACGCTGATGCGTTTTGCTAATTTAAGCAGAAAACCATGTATAGGTGCCCTGCCAGTTACTACAGGCATAGATACTTATAGGTAAACATAATTTAAATTGAATTAACTTTTATAATTTAAAATCTGTGTCGCCTGTGTCGCACTTGCGGAGGAGCACCCAAATAAACACAAAAAGTGGGTAAACGTCTCGTTTGAACGGTAAAATAAATCAAATCAACATAAACACTAGTTTGTATAACAATAAACCGGTGTGAACACACCACAGATGCTCTTACATGTAGACAGACTGTGTAGTTTTCCTCAATCAAGTTTTTGTTTTTTCGTATGCGAATTGGTGGTACAGCCAGTCTCTTTTTAAACGTGGAACAGTGTGCTCGTTTTTGTTTTTTTTTTTAAACGAAGTCAATCAAGCATGAAGAATCTGGTAAGTTCATTCAAATATTTTAAAATGAGAATTATAATTTGAAGAGTGGATTCCAAGATGGTATTTATTTTTTTAAGGTTTGTTAATCATGATCAAGTTGTGCAAGTCATATTAACAATGGGTTTTTTTAATTGGTTGTCATTTATAAAGTTAAGATGTTTAATTAAAGATAACGTTTCGAGCAAGCAAATGTTGATCTTAGTCACATATTAGAGTTGGAATATTGGGAAAAATATTAATTATAATCTTATATACTTATCTATGGATATTTTTTGTAGATACTCTTATGATGACATGTTGAGATATTGTGTGATGGTAAATAAAGTTTAAACACCATTTTGTAGACAAAATAGTCCATCTTTTTAAAGCCATGTTTCATGGGTGAGTGTATCACTACCTCCTATATAAAAAAAAATGAAAAAAACATGAGTTTAATTGTTCTAAACCTGCACAACTTAATCTTGGCGAATTTCTTGTCAAAACTTAATATAACAAAGCGTTTTTTATCAATATGATAATTCATAATTATTATTAGTTATCAAACGACGTAGCAAGGTTATATTTGTAAAGGTCAACCGGTTGAGATAAGCACTTGTTTATAAACATTTGTGAGACGTAGGTGCATATAATATATACCTCCGTCTGTATATACACACATCAAAAGTGTCTAGGGATCAACATATATTTTTGCAATAACTTTTCTCCTGATTGATATTAATTAAAATTTTCTTTAAGGATTCATCAAATAAAGTGTTTTCGTTTGTCACAGTAACGATAAACCAAGTCACCTTTGCATTAATAAAGAAATTTGCCATTTTCCTAATAAAGGGATTTTTGACATTTGAACCACTAACACAAAAGTTCGAAAAAAAGACTGAAATAACAGTTTTCTTTAAAATTTTATTGGGTTCGTTGCAACAACAAAAAAAGGTCTTCTTGCGACTGGATACCCTCCATATTCGGCAGAGCTCTTCTCTGTAGCATATCCCATGCATGCTCAATCGGATTCAAGTCTGGCGACTGAGCAGGCCAGGGCAGGACATTGATGTTAGCTGCGGCGAGAGTCTGTCTTACAACTCTTGCGGTGTGCGGTCGTGCATTATCATGCATTAACTGAAATAAGGGACCGATTTGCACTTGTAGAGGAACGATGACGTCTGATACAATCGTCTCAGCATAAATTTGAGCGTTGAGGTTGCCTCTGATCCAAATCAACTCAGTTCTTCCGCCGATCCAAATACCCGCCCATACCATGATGGTTCCACCACTATAAGGATGGACTTCCTGGCAGGATTTTAATCGCTGTTGGCGTCCAGGGGTTCTCCAGTGTCGTATACGTCTTGTATCCGGTCTCATACCAAAACGAGACTCATCAGAAAAGCACACGAAACGCCATTGTTCTTCTGCCCAATTTCTGTGTTCAAGAGCCCATTGATATCGTATCCTACGATTGTGCATTGCTATAGGTGGTACCCGTAGCGGTCTTCGGGAATGAAGGTTCACTTCATGCAAGCGGTTTCTGACTGTTTGGTCGCTAATTAAGTTCCCTGAAGAGTGATGAAGCCTCACGGCTAACATCATGGCGGTTATTGTTGGAGCTCTTCGAGTTAAGATTTGAATGTATCGGTCTTGTCTCCGTGTGGTGCAGCGATACCGTCCTCCATGGCGCTCAGCCACGGTACCAGTGCTTCGGTAACGTGTCCAAAGTCGACTGATAACACTCTGACTTGTATTCAGAGCTAAAGCCACAGTACGTTGCCGGGAACCAGCTTCTATCATTCCCACGGCTCTGAGCATTTCTTCCCTGCTTAAATGACGTCGCCGCTCCATAATAACGTTGGTTTTAATCAGTAGTAGGGAAACAGTAGCACTAATAATGTCTTCAATGCGTTGTATGTTTTTATAGGGAAAATATTGACAGCTGATTTTCATCTTTTACTCGAATTTGATTCACAGTTCCTGATTCAAATTATGAAATGCACCAAAAAGGATCCATATAAATTTATAAAATCATAAATTTATTACAAAGCCACATCTCAATCTCAAGAAATCCACATAAAAATGCTTGATGCCTAGACACTTTTGATGTGTGTATCTAAAGATATATTAAAGCGGCGATAAATTGTGGCCATAAATTCAGCCTATCACAGTCCACCGCTGGACCACCCAATGCGCCATAACACATTTTCTTTCGCGGCTTCAGCAACCACCACACCACTCCACTCCACTTAGGGCCCTACTAATATACTTACCCTTAATTGGGCGCGCCTAAAAGTTACTTAAATGGTCTCGTGTGGTGCGTGACACCCCGGTCATATGAATCAAATACTAAATACATACAAAATCACTATTATACTCGATCGATACTTGATCATATAGGACTCATGTTTTTATGAAGCTAACGGGAACTTCATCGGTCAAAATTCTGATTTTTTAAAGTTCTAATGCGCTGGGTGTGTAACACCCCACGCGACCAAATAAGGGTTAAAAAACTAGGAAGTCCTTAATTTTTCTGTTTTGCCTGTGGGTGTACAAACGGTGAGCCTAGATTACAATTGATCAACGTCTATTACTAACATAGGCCTTTTAATTCGATCCAGTCTACCATTGCTATCCATTCCAAGTTCAAAACTCTCAATTGTTTTTATTCCTACCTACCTCAGAATACAGAAAGAACCAGAAGCCGTAAGCGCGCCTAATACTGAAGCAACAAAAACTCTCTTGTAAAGAGTAGTTTGACACGCAACCGATCAGTTACTCTGTGGAAAAGGGACAATTTTGATTTTAATATTATTATAATTCCTATACTCTGTTTACCCCAAAAACGGGCCAATAATGTCTGAGCTAGTCACATTACGCGGGTGGGAAGTGAGGCGGGCGGGCCAAAACTGTTTTGGCCAGCCTGCCACGCACACACGCATATGAATCGCCGCTAGAGGCGCTAGTGTAGCGCGAGGGCACCGAAATGTCAGATATCATAGATTGTTCACTCGTTGCGTGCTGTTTTAACACGTATTTTTACTAATATTCACGATTGTGGTCTAGATTGAGCCATTCCTGATTAATTATGACTTGAAGTTTTATGTAGCAACTTAGAATCTTAATTTTCAGTACTTAGAGGTAAAATGATTTTTACATGTTTCATGCTTGCTAATTTTATGGAAAATATTGTAAATACAGGGTTAGTTTCCAAAGACTATCCAAATTCTCAGATATGATGCAGCACGACATTCTGAGCCCCCCCACATAGAAATTTATCTTCGGTTATTAAAAAAAAATCTGCTGTTTCCTACAAAAGTGCAATACCTACATGGTCAAAATGTATGGAACAGCTGTTTATTTTTTTAATAACCGATGAAAATTTCTATGTGTGGGGGGCTCAGAATGTCGTGCTGCATCATATCTGAGAATTTGGATAGTCTTTGGAAACTAACCCTGTATATGAACCTGAAGTTTATACTAGGTTGTTTTACGTAATAAAATAAACGTTTTATAAAGTTATTGATACTTTAAAGTATAAAATAGAACTGTTACAGGACCTTAATCGACAGTGGCGCCATCTGGTGAGCTCAAAAACAACGCGGCTTCTAGGTTCTTTTGATATTCTGAGCTACCTTATAGCCTTTCTCAGTTCACTGTGCTGCATCCAGCCTGTCCAAAGCGGCTTTTTAGTGTCATGCAAGCCATAGAAGTCACACAGAGCTCACGTTGGGGGTCGTCCTTTAATCACGTGAGGTCCGAACAGGAGGGATTAGAAAAAACCACCATTAAGCGATGGGGGGAGGGGATAAAGTGTTAATCACGTGCATTTTTCTCGTTTGAAGAAAAACATTAAGTAATGTATTTAAATAAAAACTTGAGCCAGTGATTTTTTGTCTATAAAACCCGAGGAAACGATTATTCGATTCTAAAACTATCTGGGCTTTTCAATAATAAAATAATATACGTTATGCTGGGAGGGGGGCGGAGGGGTAGCCTTAAACCTTGCGACGTATCACCAAGGGGTAGGGGGGGGGTATAAAACTGGCTGAACCTCCCCCTCCCCCCACATAGAAATTTTTCATCGGTTATTTAAAAAAACAGCAGTTTCCTACAAAACTGCAATACCTTTACCCAATAAGTGCTTTTTTTTTCGCGTCGGTGTCCCTTACACGCCGTATAAAAGCATAGCTCATGGCCGTTTCATATAGCTACCTCTGCATGTTATGTTGGTGATGTCTTGGTGTATGTTGGTGGTGTTGGTATGTTGTTGAGTTCTTAGTCTGATGATGATTCGACGTCAAACGATTAAAGATTTGAGAAAACTATGCAGTTAAGGAAAACTGTTCTGAACAAACACGTTTAGAAAAGTTTTATTAAATGATGTAAGACTTATAACAACAGCTAATGTAAAATCTATTATCTTTTGTCATTTATTGATAAATAATTTACATACTATGAACAAACTAAAATAAATTAATAATTTAAATAATTTGTGGTTTGATGTGGTGTTACTATTAGGTACCTCTACACCTCTGCCTAACCTCTGTTATGTTATGTTGTGTGTTATGTGTTAAAACATGTGCCAAAAGAATTTAAAAAATTCGTCCGTCTCTTTGGCAAAGAAGGGCAAATTACAATGTATTAAATTACTAGCTATTAGTTCGTTCGCGTGAAATTATTATAAAATAATATTACTTTCCTTTTTTAATCGAATTTTCGATTTTCGACGGACAAGAATTGAAAAAATGTGTTTTTTCTATATAACAAGCTATACTAATATTATAGGGAGATATATTTTTTTTGTAAGTTTTATATGTGGGGGAATCTCTGGATTTACTGAACCGATTTTGAAACTTCTTTCACTAATAGGAAGCTACATTGTCCCCGAGTGCAATAGGCTATATTTACAACGTGCCCATGGGATAATTTCAGACAAAACGCGAGCGAAGCCGCGGGCAACAGCTAGTTTGTTATAAAAGTACAGTACACCTACTTTCATATGCATTAGGTAAAAAGCTGTTATTTTGGCATTACAAACAGACACTTCTTCATTTTATTTATTTGTATAGATGTACCTCTAAATAAGATAATAAACCAATCAATGCATTATTTGTTTTCAAACTTCTAGATATCAGCCCTGATTTTGGTGGCGTCATCAATCGTGGCGGGTCAACGACCTTCCTTCGCGGGCCTGAGCCCCATTGGGTTCCCTCTCACGCCAAACAGAACCACCACGACACCAGATCCTCTTGCAGACCGGTAATATTAATATTCTATTTCGCCTTATAATATTTTTCTGTTTTTCCTTATTGAAAAGTTGATATTTAAGAATCTAAAACTACTTATTCAAAATCATTTTTGTAAGTTCGAAAATATCTACTGCCTCGTTGGCCTAGTGGCCACTCGACTGCTTTTGCATGGAGTTCTGGTTCGATCTCCAGGTCGTGCCGGGCCCTAATGTTATTGAGTTTACCAATTGAAATTTCTTTGTAGGTAGAAGATTACGCATTTTTTTCCTGCTAATGACAATAGCCTCGCTCCCTATTTGACCGGATTTACCTACTGGCGAAAGTAGGGCCGCATTCCGAATTACGCTGTAATCGATTTGAGCGTCCATAAACCCATTCCGAGTTACCGTGAGCGCGATATTGATGTCCCTTGAATCGTCATAGATGACGTCATGACATGCGCCATCTTGCGATTACAGTTGTGTTCACAGGTTGTGTTGTTTTGTTATGGTGGAAGCGCAAGGGTAGCCCGCGAAATTTAAATTTTCTTACGATTTGCAGATCAGTGTCAAGTTATATGTTGATAAAAATAACAGTCGCGCCAGTATCACGTATGAAGTTACAGAATTATAATCATTCAAATCATCAATACATTGATTAACTTTTTCATGAAATAGTTTTAGAATGGCGTTAATTGAACTTGGAGGGTTTTATGTGCAGAGTCATCTAACATATCGTTCATTTTTAAAAATAGTTCTTTTGAAAGGTTTCGGTTTGGGGTTATGTTCAATGTGAACGCTTTCACGAGCGATCCGAATTGATGACAGCCCTCAGCTGTCATAATCGTGATATATAGGATACGGAACGCAAATTAGAGATGTGAGCGCTGTGAGTGATTATTTTGTAATTCGGAATGCGGCCTAGATGGGTACCTACCATACTAGTCATCCCTAGCCCTTAGTGATTAACAGGCCTGACTTGTCCATATTGAAAAAAAGCTTCACGATACCGTGAAACACACGGTGGTACCGACTGTATGCCCGGTCCTATGTATGACAAAGGAGGTGTTTTTTCCCCCATACAATTGTGGCCAAACAATGTACCTTAACAATAAAGGTACGAATTTATAGGAAAAAAATCGCAGATTCTGAAAAAAAATATATTGGATTTATTAATGCATTTGTACCACCTGAAATTGTCGATCAAAGATGCTAAAACTTGCAACCCAAGAATTTTAATCTGGCAATCTCGTAATTCATTTCTCCGATGATGCGTTTCGTTACTTCATTTAAACACGTATGAAAAACTAAAAATAAACTATTTTGAATTTAGTTTTGTATTAAAGATAGGTTAATTTTCCCGGCACACTTTCTTGTGAAACATTATAGGATCAAGAATTTAAAAAATACATTAATTTCACATTTCAGATTATTTTTTGCGTTTGGTTAGCTACTGGCCAAAAGACAGTGCTCCAGGGCCGATAATTTACTATCTTATTCCTTTTGTTGTTGTTGGTGACAATATTGTCATTCAGATTATTTTAGCCCTTGTCAGACGATCGATCGATCGACCGATCTCGAAAGAGTTTAATATTTTGACAGATGGAATAGTTTGACAGCCGCCAGCGCTGTTAAGAACGTTTCTTTGAACGCAGATATGATTCGAGGTAGTGTTTTTTCATATTCTTTTATTTTTTAATCTATCGAATATTGAAGGATTTAAAATACTGCTAATAACACAATGTATTGGAAAGAATTTAAATAGTAATTTGTACCTCGGTACATGTTTGGGCCGAAAAAAAAACACCTCCTTTAATTATAAAAAACTTAGGCACGTAGGTGCCTAGGTTTTTTAGTTTCTAGTTATATGCAAGTCATTCAGTTGGTGGTAAGAAGTGTAAAGAAGTCAAAGAGCTTATAAAACCTGTTTCATTACAATCAAATTTATTTTGAGCACCTACAGAGGTACCTTATTGGACGTTTCTATAAAATTCCATGCCAACTTAATCATTAGAAATAAAATCACAAGCAGAATGTTTTTACCATTTTTTTAACGCTTGCTTTGTATAATCTTTTATTTACAGTTTCGGTGAAGCAGAAACACTCCCGATCGAAGCAAACGGCGACAGGGACTTGATCGACCGTCTGAGCAAACTGCCCATAGATAAGCAACCCTTCTGGTTCATCAACTGGCAAGCCTATGACAAACACAGGCAGGAACCTCAGACATTCGCACAGAAGCCCAATCCCTTCGTGGACCCTATACCCCTTAACAGTGGGCAAGGAAACAATGGATTGTCAACACCCAACCCTGGAGTTATCGCCACTCAACCAAATGTAATTCTTAACAGATTTGCTCCTACTACTGTGTCGAGTCAACCTGGTGATGCTAGTCGTAATTTGAATAACAATGTCAATTTGAATAACGGTGGTATTGTCTATCCCACTTCGAATGTCAATCCCATTTCAAACATTCTTCCCACAGCCAATGTTTATGATAATTCTAACGTGTATACCAATAGTAATTCCAATTCGAATAGTTACCCCAATAGTAATTCCAATTCTAATACTTACCCTGATAGTAATTCTAATTGGAGTGCTTCCCCAGCTGGTAATCCCACTTTTAATGCATATCCCAATAGTAATGTTTATCCCAATAATTATCCCGCTGGTAATATTAATCCTAATACTTATCCCTCTGGTAATGTTTATCCCAATACTTATCCCTCTGGTAATGTTAATCCCAATACTTATCCCACTGGTAATCCCAATTCTAATCAATACCAGACATCTAGTTTTAATTTCAATTCGAATACTGGCACGGTTAACAAAAATGGCGCGTTTATCCAAACGACTCAGAAATATCAATGGGCTACCGGCTTCAAGACGACTAAAAGTAACTCCCACCAGTTTTAAAAGCTATCCAGAAACTTACCCACGGACAGATACCTACTCGCATATATTACCTGGGCATGACGCTTATTATAATTATTAGTATCTAAGTATGTGTAAAAAAAACAAGATATTTAATTTAATAAAACATTTTTATTGACTTTTTTTAAATAAATAAAACTTAATTACTAAGCGTATTCATAAAACTAAAACCTCATTAGAGTGAATTTAAATAAAAATAATAGTAAAATGCAATCAATTGTTCATTTTATTTGACTCGAAAACCTTACCTTCAAACGAAGATGTCGTTTCAAAAAAATATTTTTATAAAAGTATAAAATTATTGTACAAAATTATCTTAATAATTCAAATATCGAATGATACTTTTAAGACCTGTGCCACCGCCGACGAGGAAGCGAATAGCTATAGTCTATTGCTCGCTCAAGAAGGGGATTGTCCACTTTTCAAAAATTGAGCTAATTAAAAACCATTCGAGGAATAAAGTCTCTAATTATTTATTTCTCGTTATATATGTATGGAGTGTAACTCACTTATTAAATCGTTGAATGAGCAAAGGTATCTTTTACCGTGATGACGTCATCAGCCCTAAAACTTTAAAATTCAATATAAATTTTATTAAACCAGCCATTCAATTTCAAAAATATTCAAATAAGTTTCATAAAACACTATTATAATATATTTTAACTTAAAAAAATAATATATACAAGTTAGATTTTTGGACAATGCCCATTGTACAGACGCCATCACATCAAGCTACTACAATCTGTCAAATTTCTTTAATAGATTTTCAACTTTATCACTGAAGCATTAGGTTCAAGGTTGATTGGAACAATTTGACGGTTTCAGGTAGTTTGATGTGCTGGCGTCTATACAAGCGATTGTAGATCAGTAAAAGAGATCTCAGATTGTTATACCATACTACGGGCGAGAACTCTTTCAAGCAAAGCAACTGTTTTTAGTTGCCAGCTCTTCTCGCTAGTCGTTAATCGCTGGCGGTGGAGCAGTGCCTACTGGTGTTGCCATACTTCACATTGTATAAAATAATAATGTCATTGCTTACTTCCTAGTCTAATTATTTAAACTGTATAGACATCAATGCACTAACGGAGCTAAGTAAGCACAGCCTATAATGTTACCTAAGTTTCTGATAGCTACTTAAGTATGAACGATAGTGTTGCCAATCAATATAACACAATAAAAATTATTGTTGCAACATAATTTGGATTATTTTAAATAAATAATTGTTGACTGAACAGTAAGTCTTCATGTGTCTAAAGGGAAAAAAAAAAACATAGTAAAATTATACAAAGCAAGCACATTTTACAGCTTGTAAACTGTTATGGAACCAGAGATTCATACAAAACGGTACATTGACGCCAACATTTAATAAAAATACATGCCTGTATTTTTATTAAATAAGCTACG